>CM070770.1:249598222-250284889 GCA_036346955.1 Dipus sagitta | reverse complement strand
ATGCATGCCTCCTGCCTCAGGCTCCAGAGGATTGTTTGAGCCCAGAAATTGAAGGTCAGGCTGGGTAATACAGGAATTCCCCACCTCTAAGGAAATGAAAGTTGTCCACAACTACCAGTTTACAGAAAAAAAAAAAAAAAAAAAAAAAGAACAGAGGAACATGTGGGAGGGAACATGGGTGGTGGTCCAGGAGATGGCTCAGCAGTTAAAAAGGCCTACAAAGTCTGAAGTATTCAATTCCCCAGCCACCCATGAAAAACCAGTTTCCTCTGCAGTAGGAAAAAACCCTGGCAAACCCATATACACAAGCATGCAAATAAAAACTTTTTGAGCTGCGTACATGCCTTTAATCCCAGCAAGATCCTAGCTTGATTTGTATTTTTTGTTTGTTTGTTTGTTTTTTTAAATTTTTGTTGTTCATTTTTATTTATTTATTTATTTGAGAGCGACAGACGAGAGAGAAAGAGGGAGAGAGAGACAATGGACGTGCTAGGGCCTCCAGCCACTGCAAACAAACTCCAGATGCGTGTGCCCCCTTGTGCATCTGGCTAACATGGGTCCTGGGGAATCGAGCCTCAAACCGTGGTCCTTAGGCTTCATAGGCAAGCACTTAACCGCTAAGCCATCTCTACAGCCCTTGTTTTTATTTTTATTTGTTTTTGGCTTTTCGAGGTAGGGTCTCACTCTAGCTCAGGCTGACCTGGAATTCACTATGTAGTCTCAGGGTGGCCTCGAACTCACAGCAATCCTCCTACCTCTGCCTCCTGAGTGCTGGGATTAAAGGCGTGCACCACCATACCTGGCCGGAGACCCTACCTTGAAAAACAAAAGAAAGAAAACTTTCTGAAAATCACATGTAATATAGGGTATCTTTTTTATATTATAAATAGATTTTTTTTTCTTTTTGGTGTGCCAGGGCCTCCAAGCCACCATAATTGAACTACAGACACGTGTGCCATCTTGTGCGTATGTGCTGCCTTGTGTGCTTGCATCACAATGTGCATCTGGCTTACGTGGGACCTGGGGAGTTGAATATGAGTCCTTAGTGGCTGGAGAGATGGCTTAGCAGTTAAGGTGCTTGTCTGCAAAGCCAAAGGACACAGGTTCAATTCCCCAGGATCCATGTAAGCCAGATGCACAAGGGGGCACATGCATCTGGAGTTCGTTTACAGAGGTTTAAGGCCCTGGAATGCCCATTCTGTCTGTCTCTCTCTCTCTCTCTCTCCCCCTCATAAATAAATAAATAATTTTTTTTTTTAAAGGAAGAAAGAAAATGAGTCCTTGGGCTTTGCAGGCAAGTGGCTTAACCACTAAGCCATCTCTCCAGCCCTTTTCTTGTTTTTACAAGGTAAACTCTTGCTCTAGCCCAGGCTGACTTAGAATTCACTATGTAGTCTCAGGGTGGCCTTGAACTCACAGATATTCACCTTCCTCTGCCTCCTAAATGCTGAGATTAAAGGTTTGAGCCACCAAGCCCAGATTTTTTTTGTTTGTTTGTTTTTTTAAGGTAGGGTCTCACGCTAGGCCAGGCTAACCTGGAATGCACTATGTAGTCTTAGGGTGGCCTTGAACTCATGATGATCGTCCTACCTCTGCCTCCCGAGTGCTGGGATTAAAGATGTGCACCACCACACCCAGCTTTTTTGGGTTTTGAGTTAGGGTCTCACTCTAGCTCAAGCTGACCTGAAATTCACTATGTAGTCTCAGGTGGCCTCAAACTCACAGCAATCCTCCTACCTCTGCCTCCCGAGTGCTGGGATTAAAGGCATGTGCCACCACACCCATCTTATCTACATTATAATTCAAATAAATCTATTAAAAACTGGTGCCAGGCTTGGTGGTGCATGCCTTTAATCCCAGCACTTGGGAGGCAGAGGTAGAGGATCCTCATGAGTTCGAGGCCACCCTGAGACTACATAGTGAGTTCCAGGTCAACCTGGGCTAGAGTGAAACCCTACCTTGAAAAAAAAAAAAAAAAAAAAAAAACTGGACCCAAGTTTGGCATGGATAGAAGGATCACCATGAGTTCAAGGCCAGTCTGGCTACAGAGTGAATTCTAGGTCAGCCTGGGATAAAGTGATACCCTTAATTAAAAAAAAAAATTAATGGGCTGGAGAGATGGCTTAGCAGTTAAAGCACTTACCTGCAAAGCCAAAGGACCCAGGTTCAATTCCCCAGTACCCATGTAAAACCACATGTACAAGGTGGCAAATATATCTGGAGTTTGTTTGCAGTAGCTGGAGGCCCTGCTATGCCAATTCTCTCTATCTGCCTCTTTCTCTCAAATAAATAAATAAAATATTTAAAAAGTACAATAAGCCAGGCATGGTGGCACACAGCTTTAATTCCAGCACTTGGGAGGCAGAGGTAGGAGGATTGCTGTGAATTCGAAGCCAGCCTAGGACTACAACCTAAGCTAGAGTGAGACCCTACCTTGAAAAAACTAAAATAAATAAAATAAACCCAAGAAGAAGAAAAGATTGTGCTAGGCACACAGTAGCCCATGTCTGCAATCCTAGCATTTGGCAGGATAATTGGCAAGAGTTGGAGATCAGACTGAGCTACAAAGTACATTTTAATACAGCCTGGACTAGAAAGTGATACCCTTCTTCAAAAATAAAATAAGAGGTGCTGGAGAGATGGCTTAGCAGTTAAGCACTTGCCTGTGAAACCTAAGGACCCTGGTTCGAGGCTCGATTTCCCCAGGACACACGTAAGCCAGATACACAAGGTGGCACAGGCATCTGGAGTTTGTTTGAAGTGGCTGGAGTCCCTGGTGCGCCCATTTCTTTCTTTCTCTCTCTCTCCCTCTCTCTCTGTGTCTGTTCTCTGCTTATAAAAAATATATATTTTTTCCCAAAAAACAAAAACAGCGAGGTGTGGTGGTGCACACCTTTAATCCCAGCACTTGGGAGGCAGAGGCAGGAGGATCACCATGAGTTCAAGGCCACCCTGAGACTACATAGTGAATTCCAGATCAGCCTGGACTAGAGTGAGACCCTACCTCAAGAAACCAAAAAATATATATTTTTTAATTTTTTTAAAAAGATTTTTTTTAATTTATTTATTTATTAGAGAGAGAGAGAGTGAGTGAGAATGGACACACCAGGGCCTCTAGCCACTGCAAACAAACTCCAGATGCATGTGCCACCTTGTACATCTGGCTTACATGGGACCTGGAGAATCAAACCTGGGTCCTTAGGCTTCGCAGGCATATGCCTTAACCACTAAGCCATCTCTCCAGCCCTTATATATTTTTTGTTTTGCTTTGTTTTTAGGGGAGGTTCTTTTCACTTTTTATATTTTTATCTATCTATTTATTTATTTAGTTAAGAGGGAGACAGAAGCAGAGGGAGAGAGAGAGAGCGAGAATGGGCATGCCAGGGCCTCCAGCCACTGTAAACAAACTCCAGATGCGTGCACTCCTTTGTGCATCTGGCTTACATGGGTCCTGGAGAGTCGAGAGAGAGATCCTCTGGCTTTGCAGGCAAACGCCTTAACCACTAAGCCATCTCTCCAGCCCCATTATTATTATTATTTTGGTTTTTTTGAGGTAGGGTCTCACTCTAGCTCAGGCTGACCTGGAATTCACTATGTAGTCTCAGGGTGGCCTTGAACTCATGGTAATCTTGCTATCTCTGCCTCTGAGTGCTGGGATTAAAGGTGTGTGTCACCATACCTGACTAGAATAATTTTTTTAAGTTGAAAAATAGCAGTCGAGGGCTGGAGAGATGGCGTAGCAGTTAAGACACTTGCCTGTGAAGCCTAAGGACCCTTGTTCTACTCTCCAGATTCCACATAAGCCAGACACACAAAGGTGAGGCAAGAGCAAGGTCGTATATGCCACTAGGTGGCTCAAGAAAGTTAGATTGCAATGGCTGAGGCCCTGGGAAGCCAATTCTCTCTCTGTCTCTTTCTCTCAAAAAAAAAAAAAAAGTAATAATAATAATAAACAGCAGTCTGTTGTGATGGCTCACTCCTTTAGTTCCAGCACTGGGGAGGAAGAGGTAGGAGGATCACTGTGAGTTCAAAGCCAGCTTCAGACTATAGAGTGTGTTCCAGGTCAGCCTGAGCTACAGTGAGAACCTAGATCAAAAAGAAAAAAGAAAAAAAGTTTAAAAATAAGATGAGTGCCAGGCGTGGTGGTGCATGCCTTTAATCCCAGAACTCAGGAAGTAGAGGTAGGAGGATCACTGTGAGTTCGAGGCCACCCTGAGACTACATAGTGAATTCCAGGTCAGCCTGGACTAGAGTGAAACCCTACCTTGAAAAACCAAATAAAATAAAATAAAATGAGCATGGTGGTGCACACCTTCAATTCTAGCATTTGGTAGGCACAGGTAGAAGGATTGCTGTGACTTTGAGACAAGTCTGGGATCACACACTGTGTTCCAAGTCAGCCTGGGGTAGAGTGAGACCTTGCCTCAAAACAGAACAGAACAAAACAAAAACAGTAGGAAACACCAGACAAGTACCACTAAGTAGTAGAGAGCTTACATATACAGGCTCTAGGTTCAACCCCCAGTATAACCACAAAAAAAAAAAAAAAAAAAAAAAAATCCAAAAACCTGAAACAAAATAAAAATCACTGTTAATTCTTTTTGATACTATGATGGTAAGACAGTTTTTCTTTTCAAAGGGCCCTGACCTTTCAGAGATTCATGCTTAAATATAGATTAAACATATGACTGATTTGCTTTAACAGTTTTAAAGTTTTTTTTTTTTTTTTTTTTTTTTTTTTGTGGTGTTAGTGGTGAAACCCAGAGCCCTGCACGAGCTAGGTAAGCATTCAGACATTGATATGGACAGTGGCCTGTGATTTGCTTTAAAATAACCTTTCGATGTAGGAATGTGGCTCAGTGGTAGAGCACGTGCTTAGTATGTGCAAGGCTCTGGGTTCAATCTCCAGGATCAGTTACTACAACAACTCATAATAATAAATCTGAGAAGAAAGAGAGTGCGGGTATAAATGAAACAAGATGAACCATCATAGGTAATTGTTAAAACTCACTGTGGCTATCTGGTGGTTCAACAGACTCCTCTTTAGTGATTGATATTTTGGGAGAGATGCTGAGGAATGAACTTGGGCCCAACACATGCCAAGCATGTGCTTTACCACTAAGCTACATCTCTCTCTATATATGTGTGTGTGTGTGTGTGTGTGTGTGTGTGTGTGTATACATATACATATTTAATTTATTTTATTTTATTTATTTGAGAGAGAGAGAGAGAATGGGTGCACCAGGGACTCCATCCACTGCAAACAAACTCCAGACACATGTGCCACCTTGTGCATCTGGCTTACGTGGGTCCTGGGGAATCAAACCTTGGTCCTTTGGCTTTGTAGGCAAGTGAGTTAACCACTAAGCCATCTCTCCAGCCCCTATTTTTTTTTTTCTCTTGGTGTTTCAAGGTAGGGTCTCACTGTAGCCCAGGCTGACCTGGAATTCACTATGTAGTCTCAGGGTAGCCTCGAATGCAAGGTGATCATCCTACCTCTGCCTCCCAAGTGCTGGGATTAAAGGAATGCACTACCATGCCAGGCTTCTCTCTACATTTTATTTTTGGTAGTGCTGAGGATCAAACCCAGGGGTTCATAAATTCTTTTTTAAAATGTCTGAAATGGGGCTAGAGAGATGGTTTAGTGGTTAAGCGCTTGCCTGTGAAGCCTAAGGACCCCAGTTCGAGACTCAATTCCCCAGGACCTACGTTAGCCAGATGCACAAGGTGGCGCACTCGTCTAGAGTTCATTTGTAGTGGCTGGAGGCCCTGGCACACCTATCCTCCCCCCCCCCCATTGTTCTCAAATAAATAAAAATAAACAAAAAAATTTAAAAAAATGTCTGAAATGTTTTCTAACTATAAGTTTAAAAAGTGGATGGTAAAAGCCAGGCGTGGTGGCGCACACCTTTAATCCCAGCACTCAGGAGGCAGAGGTAGGAGGACTGCCATGAGTTCAAGGCCACCCTGAGACTCCATAGTGAATTCCAGGTCAGCCTGAGCTAGAGTAAGACCCTACCTCGAAAAAAAAAAAAAAAAAAAAAGTGGGCTGGAGAGATGGCTTAGTGGTTAAGACACTTGCCAGCAAAGCCAAAGCAACCAGGTCTGATTCCCCAGAACCCACATGAGCTAGATGCACAAGGCAATGCCTGTGTCTGGAGTTCGTTTGTAGCTAGAGGCCCTGACAGGCCCATTTTCTCTCTCTCTCTCTCTCTCTCTCTCTCCCTCTTTGCCTCTTTCTCTCTCAAATAAATCAAAATAAAATATTTTTTTAAAGTTTAAAAAAGCTTCTCAAGTAGCTTGATGTTCACAGGGTAAACTAGCTTATGAGAACCATAAAACTAGGCCAAGGAGGGATGTTTCCTGTAAAAGAGCCAAAAGCTGGGGGGCTCTAGGACAAGATGTACCTGAAACAACGTGTGGTTAACAAAAGCAGCTCCAACAGGCTGCAGGTGTGCAGGTTAGCTGGTGCCAAAGAGATCGCAAGTCCGAACTTGAGACTGTGTGTGAAATCCCACATGCTGTTGGACGGTTGTTTGGAGAGAGCAGGCTCCCAGGCAGAAGCCAGCGTGCCGCAGCCCACCCTCCTCCAGGTTTACACCAGCGTGTGTGATAGTCAGCCCCCTCGTTGCACTCCCCAGCAAAGGCCCAGGCCCAGCCGGTATCCAGGACAGGATGTGTGGGCAAGCAGACAATCAGAGGATGGAGGGAAGTTTAGGACTTTCCTAACGACAAAGGCAGCTGCTGGAACTGAAAAGATTCGTGGAACCCTCGTCTGCCTTGCCACGTCCAGCATACCAGGTCAGGTTTGTTTTCTTGTTGTTGTTGTTTATTTGTTTGTTCACATGTCCCTAAGTGTACTGGAGCCTGCATGTGTTTACACTTCCATGACTGGCTTTATATATAGTTACCTCGAGGCTGATGGTTAAGCACTGAAGTTGGATGTTACGGGAATTGCATTGTGCAGCGAATCTTCTACAAAGATAGTGTCCACTTCCACCGGCTCATCATGGCCTGTTCTACTTGCTCTGTTTCCAGCCTGGACCCTCACTCTCTCTGCTTTCTCTAACAAAAGCTAAATATGCACATCTGCTCCTCTATCAGCAGCTGCTAGCTGTTTATTTTTGCCTGTCTCTTCCCTACTTTTTTGATTTTGTTTTTGTTTTGTTTTGTCTTGTCTTGTCGAGGTAGAGTCTCATTGTAGCTTTGGCTGACCTGCAACTCATTCTATCGTCTCAGGCTAACCTCGAACTCATGGCAATCCTACAAACTTGGCCTCCCAAGTGCTGGGATTAAAGGTGTGCACCACCCTGTCCCGGCTTTGTTTTGTTTTAATATTTTTGTTCATTTATTTGCAAGCAGAGGGAGAGAAACAAAGACAGAGAGAGAGAGAGAGAGAAAGAGAGAGAGAGAGAGAATGGGCAGGCCAGGTCCTCTTGTCATTGCAAATGAACTCCAGATGCATACACCACATTGTGCATCTGGTTTTATGTGGGTACTGGGGAATTGAAAAAAATGCAAAAAAAAAAAAAACCTGTTAGGCTTTGCAAACAAGCACCTTAACTACTGAGCAATCTCTCCAGCCCTCCCCCTACTTTTTTTTTTGAACTTTATTTTTTATTTATTTATTTGAGAGAGAGAGAAAGAAAGAAAAAGGCAGAGAGAAGGAGAAAGAATGGGTGCACCAGGGCCTCCAGCCACTACAAATGAACTCCAGATACATGTGCCCCCTTGTGGGTTCTGGAGAATCGAACCGAGGTCCTTTGGCTTTGCAGGCAAACACCTTAACCTCTAACCGCTAAGCCGTCTCTTCAGCCCCTCCCCCTTTTTTTTAGGTAGAGTCTCACTCTAGCCCAGGTTGACCTGGAACACACTCATAGTTTCAGGCTGGCCTTGAACTCATGGTGATCCTCCTACCTCTACCTCCCAAGTGCTGGGATTAAAGGTGTGCGCCACCACACCCAGTTCTCCTACTTTCTTTTTGGTTTATTTTTATTTATTTATTTGAAAGTGACAGACAGAGAGAGAAAGAGGCAGAGAGAGAGAGAGAGAGAGAGAAAGGGTGTGCCAGGGCCTCCAGCCACTGCAAACGAACTCCAGACGTGTGCGCCCCCTTGTGCATCTGGCTAACGTGGGTCCTGGGGAATTGAGCCTCGAACTGAGGTCCTTAGGCTTCACAGGCAAGTGCTTAACCACTAAGCCATCTCTCCAGTCCTCCTACTTGCTTTTTAAGACAGATTATCAAGTAGCTCAGGCTGGCCTTAAACTAGCTATGTAGCTGTCTCTGCTTCCCAAGTATTGTGATGGAGGAGTCTGGTCACAGCTCCTGAAGCTTCTCCCAAGTGGTAAGATTTTTAGAAAAGGGCACATCTTCATTGCACGAGTGGGTGTGTGTTTATGCACTGGAGGGGGGGTTCCTGAAGGAAGCAGGGAGGGTGGGGCCTGCCAGGCAAGGAAGGGAACTAAGCCCTTGACGTTTCTGGGAGATTTCCAGCCACAAAGGCCACAACATAAGATGGATGAAGCCACAGGACCCAGGTGACAGACCTTAGGACCCATACTTCTGATCTGGCTTCCACATTGAGGTAGGAAGGATCCTGGCCAGCAGGTCAGCCAGCAGCCCTGGGAGAAAGATGTTGGAGGCTAAGAGGCTCTGTTGCCCTAGAAATGACTTTGTTTCCTTCCATCCAAATAACTGACTGAGTTCCTGTGTTACTAAGTAGGAAGTGTTCCCTGATGCTGGCCCACTCAGTTCTTATCTCAAATGGTCTTCCATGAGAGTCCTGAGCAGGTCATCTCCTGAGGCAGAGGTGCAGTCAAACGTCGCTGACTTACTGGGGACTGGAATAGGTTGGGGCCTGGGCCTGGGTGTTCTTTGGGCAGTTTCAGTTGTCTAGAGTCCTCTGTAGAAGGATATGGAGGCATATAAGGTAGGGTAGAGAGGTCAGGGTATTAGTTCCTCATTTCCAGAAATTATCTTTTCCACTACATTCACCCTACCTTGCCCAGCAAGGGGGAAACCCAGAGTGCTGTGGTCACAGAGACACATGAGGTCTTTGAAAGGACTAGTGCAGATGATCTGAAAAGGGCCAAGGGCTCAAGAATACTGTGAGAGAAGCCTCACAGGTCCACTCTCTTGGAGCTACTGGGAGCAGTGGCATGGGCTGGGGGGGGGCGGGGGGGGAAGAAACTGGTCAAAGGAAGCCTGGATAGAAGCCCAGGGGGTTCTGTGGGCAGTGGCCCGCCCAGCCCGCAGGGGGCGCCCTTTGGGACCGGGAAGGTAGGGGTGTGGCTCCCCCTGGCGGCCGTGAGTCACAGCACATGGCCATCTCAGGATTTCCTCCTCTGCTGCATGACCCCAATTGAAGGTCAGAGTGATGTCGCCGCCTTCTGCCCTTCTCAGGCTTTTGTGACTGTCACCCTTGACCGCCTGGTCTTTCCTGAGCAGCATGAAGCTCACCTGCCTCGAAGGTCGCCCGGTGTTCGGCCTACTGAGTTCGCTGTTTGTGCTGCTGCCGCCGCCCTCACTGAGGGTAACCTGGGCGCAGACCACACCGGGTACCCCCGGCGTCGGGGCCCAGCCAGGCATTCCCAATGCCCC
The DNA here is from genome assembly GCA_036346955.1 of Dipus sagitta. Taxonomy (NCBI): domain Eukaryota; kingdom Metazoa; phylum Chordata; class Mammalia; order Rodentia; family Dipodidae; genus Dipus; species Dipus sagitta. The sequence continues at coordinate 250,275,288 of CM070770.1, read as the reverse complement.
AGACCTCCGAGAGCGAGCGCGGGCCCTGATGCAACATTTCCCGCTTGTGGATGGGTGCGTAAGTGTGGCTTGAGGTGAATGAAGATAAAAGGGGACTGAGCACACACCCCTGGGCTGCATAGGAGAGAAAGGCTTTTCCTACCACTCACCTCTGGATGCCCTGTCCCCCACCATTAGTGAGTGTCCTTTCTCTTTATCAGTCTGTCTGGCAGGAACTCACAACCCCAACTCCCCACCTCCAGCCCAGGGCTCAAGGGATCTCAGCATTGTCTAGGCAACAATGTAGAGTCGGGAGTGGTCATGGGAATACATCCTGCTAAACCTGGAAGCCAAAGAGGTCCAGGTGTATGGGTGTTTGTTCGTTTGTTTGCCTGACTCTAACCCAGGGTGTTCTGGAACTCACTGTGGAGCCCAGACTGGCTCCATACTTTCCAATCATCCTCCTGCCTCAACCTCTGAAGTGCTGGAATTACAGCAGAGCCACAGAGCCATCAACCATTTGAACTTGACCTAACTTCTGCCTTGACTTCCCTCCAGCCACAATGACCTGCCCCTGATCGTGAGGCAGTTTTACCAGAATGGGCTACAGAACGCTAACCTGCGAAATTTCAACCGTGGTCATACCAGCCTGGACAGGCTTAGAAATGGCCTCGTGGGTGCTCAGGTACCACAGCGACATAAAGAGCGCTATAAAGTACATAAAGAGTTGCTGGGGCAAGTTGGGAAGAGAGGTCGCCCCCCACCCCAAGCCCAGCCAGAGATCAGAAGTTAGATGGGAACTCAGTTATTATAGTGTCTCAGAAGGTGCCGCGATAGATGCTGGGCTGTAGAGGTGACAGTGAGCCAGTTTGGTGGGCATGAAAACAACACATAATAAGCAGACAATCACATGTGGCCTCAGGGCCCATGGAGCGCCATAGGACCTGCCCATGCACAAGCCAACCCCTGGCCTTGTCCACAGTTCTGGTCAGCCTACGTCCCATGCCAGACTCAGGACCGGGATGCAGTGCGCCTCACAATGGAGCAGATTGACCTCATTCACCGCATATGTGCCTCCTATTCTGAGCTGGAACTTGTGACATCAGTTAAAGGTAGGTGGACTTGTGCGATGTGTTAGGGACTTGAAGCAGCTACTTTAACTGCTGAAAATAATCACCTGACCTGTACCTTCTTGCAGCTCTGAACAGCACCCAGAAACTGGCTTGTCTCATTGGCGTGGAGGGTGGTCACTCACTAGATAACAGTCTCTCTGTGCTTCGGAGTTTCTACCTGCTGGGAGTGCGCTACCTGACCCTCACCCACACCTGCAACACACCCTGGTAAGCACAACACAGACAGCTGGGCCCACTGAGGCAGAAATCTGCCCTTATGTGCCCAAACCACACCTTACCTTTAGGATCTGGCAGTGGCTGGTGGAAGTTGGTATTTTGGGGTACTCAAAGCAAGACAGATTCCTCCCCTTGCCAGGCATAACCCATCCTGGGTCCTTGAATGGCCTCTAGGGGGTTGTAAGGATTGAGTGCATGGTGGAGCCTTTATGATCCCAGTCATGGCCGCCAGTCAGACTTTCCTCCTGGCCATCTTGCAGGGCGGAGAGCTCAACTAAGGACATCCACACATTCTACAACAATGTCCGTGGGCTGACCAGCTTCGGTGAGGTAGTGTCCGTGTCCCTGCTTCATACAACATTCCACCTAAATGCACACCTTTCTGAATGATGAATGTGTACACATGTGCATCTCTGACACTCTCTTCTCAACCCGTCCCTGCAGAAGGTGGTGGCGGAAATGAATCGCTTGGGCATGATGGTCGACTTGTCCCATGTCTCAGATGCTGTGGCACGGCGGGCCCTAGAAGTGTCACAGGCACCCGTGATCTTCTCCCATTCAGCTGCCCGGAGTGTGTGCAGAAATGCTCGGAATCTTCCTGATGACATCCTGAAGCTTCTGGTGAGAAATTAATTACCCAGCTCTGGAAACTAGAACAAGAGGTTCAGACCAGGATGCCTCAGGCTGAACATATTCAGCCCCACAAAACCAGTCATAGCTCTTGAGCTTTTATTTCATTTACTTATTTATTTGAAGAGAGAGTGAAAGAGGCAAAGAGAGAGAATGGGGGCTGGAAAGATGGCTTAGTGGTTAAGGCATTTGCTTGCAAAGTCAAAGGACTCAGGTTCAATTCCCCAGGACCCAAATAAGCCAGATGCACAAGGTGGTGCATGCGTCTGGAGTTCTTTTATAGTGGCTGAAGGCCCTGGCATGCCCATTCTCTCCCCTCTCTCTCTTTCTTTCTCTCTCAAATAAACTTTAAAAAAAAAAGGGCTGTAGAGATGCCTTAGCAGTTAAGGCTCTTGCCTGTGAAGTCTAAGGACCGTGAAGTCTAAGGACCCAGGTTCGATTCTCCAGGTCCCACGTAAACCAGATGCACATGGTGGAGCATGCATCTGGAGTTTGTTTGCAGTGGCTAGAGGCCCTGGCACACCCATTGTCTCTCTCTCTCTCCTCTCTCTCTCTCTCTCTCTCTCTCTCTCTCTGTCCTTCTCTCTGTCTCTAATAAATAAATAAATAATAAATCAGAAAAAAGTTAAATAAATAAAATAATAATAAAAGAATGAGAGAGAGAGAGAGAAGGGGCACACCAGGGTCTCCTAGCCATTGTAAACGAACTCCAGACACATGTGCCATCTTGTGCATCTGGCTTTACATAGGTACTAGGGAATCAAGTCTGGGTCCTTTGGCTTTTCAGGCAAGTGCCTTAACTGCTAAGCCATTTCTCCAGCCTGCCCTTGAACTCTTGAACCAAGTGAGGCACTGTAGATGACAGAAATTCGTCTACCCCTCAAACTCAGGGCCAAGTCATCACCCAAACCAAAGTTGAGCCTTCCCCATTGACACAAAGCCAGGGAGAAAAAGTCTCCTCTGGCCCCTAAAGCTCTCTTACAGGGGAGAGACCAGGCTGAATGCCCATTTGTCCATCCGTGCAGAAGAAGAACGGTGGCATTGTGATGGTGTCCTTGTCTGTAGGAGTGCTGCAGTGCAACCTGTTAGCCAACGTGTCCACAGTAGCAGGTAAGCCTGCCCCTGGCCTCCTAGGTGTACTGGAGCTTGAAAGAACAGACAACTGGGCAGGCAAGCTGTGAATCTCAGCAGCAGCAGCAGGAGGAGGAGGATGAATATGAAAGAGAGCACTAGAGTGGTAGTGCACACCTTTAATCCCAGCACTGGGAGGCAGAGGTAGGAAGATCCCTGTGAGTTCAAGGCCGGCATGAAGCTACAGAGTGAATTCCAGTCAGCCTGGGCTAGAGTTAGATCCTGCTTTGGAAAAAGAAAATAAGAAAAGGAAATAAAGAGAGAAAAAGATGAGGGTGGGGGGCAATCATGCTTTTTGAGTTAGAGGTCAGAGAAGTAGAGAGGCTTAGCAATGGAAGTCTAGTAGCTGGGGGGGAGGGGAGGAGGGAGAGGGAATGAATAAGTGAATGAATGAATGAATATCCAGAGTGTAGAGGCAAGCAGGCTAAGAATTTTGACCAGCATCTGAAAAAAAGTGAAATAGGAAGAGGGGAAAGAAAAAGTGCTGCGTGTGGTGGTTCACGCTTTTAATGCGCCAGCACTCAGGAGGCAGAGGTAGGACAATGGCCAGGAACTACAGAGTGAGTTCTAGGTCAGCCTGGCCTAAAGTGGGATCCTACCTCGGGAAAAAAAAAAAAAAAAAAAAAGTTATGCTTTCTGAATTAGAACCCAGCATGCTTAGCAGTAAATATGTATAAACAACTCTCTCCTAGGCTTTCTGAAATGTTCTGGGTTTGTACTTGCAGCCTTGGCGGTATCTTAGCACAGTCCCACAGTTTAGTCAAAAATCCCATGATAGGGGCTAGAGAGATGGCTTAGCAGTTAAGGTACTTGCTTGAGAAGCCTAAGGACACAGGTTCAATTCCCCAGTACCACATAAGCCAGATGAACAAGGTGGCACATGCGCCTGGAGTTCCTTTGCAGTGGCTAGAGGCCCTGGTGTGCCCATTCTCTCCCTCCCCCCACCTCCATCTCTATCTCTCTATCTCTATCTGCTTTTCTCTCTCTCTCTCCAAAGTAAATAAATTATTTAAAATAAAACTTTTAATCCCATGAGAGTTAGCTTAGCAGTTAAGGCACTTGCCTGCAAATCCAAAAGACCCAGGGTCAATTCCCCAGTAAAGCCAGATGCACAAGGTGGCATATGTATCGAGTTCGTTTGCAGTGGTTAGGGGCTCTGGCATGCCCATTCTCTCCCTCTATCTGCCTCTTTCTCAATTTCTCTCTCAAATAAAGAAATAATTTTTTTTAAAAAAGGTGGTGTATGCATTTAATCCCAGCACTTGGGAGGCAGAGGTAGGAGGATCGCCTTAAGTTTGAGACTACCCTGAGACTACATAGTGAATTCCAGGTCAACCTGAGCTAGAATGAGACCCTACCTCAAAAAAAAAAAAAATGCTATGATAGTGTTTGCGGATATAACTCAGTTGGATTCATGCTTACATGAAGCCTTGTGCTTAATACCCAACACAGCCTAAGACCCAAACTGACAGTGGTGGTGGCACATGTTTGTGATCCCAGCACACACGAGGTAGAGGTAAGGAGATCGTAAGTTTAGGGTCATTCTTTGCTACACAGGGAATTGGAAGGTACATGAGACCATGTCTCAAAAAAAAAAAAAAAAAAAAGTACACAGCACCTTTAGCGCTTTCTGGATCCAGTTCATAAAATCCAGACTGCCTTTCTGGTTGACTTTAAAGTCTTTCATCAGACATTGGCTTGTGTGTCCCCTATCTCTGCCTCTACATGGGCTATCAAAGCAGCCTGACCCTGCCTGCACCTTAGGTCCTTGTCCCTTTCTCCACTTCCGTACACCTGGAAAGGAGCTCCTACCATGTTCTCCAGACTAGAATCCGAGATGAGCCCTGTCAGAACATGGCCTCAATCAGTGGCTCTCCAAATGTGTCCTGAAGTCCAGTCTAGAGCCAGTTGGAATTAGTGCAGGTCAAACCTTAGGGCAGTCAGGGTGCCAGGGCCTCCCTTACCCTGGAAGTGCCGCACTGCTGACTCTCTCTCCCCAGATCACTTCGACCACATCAAGACAGTCATCGGCTCTGAATTCATCGGGATTGGTGGAGATTATGATGGCACCAGCCAGTGAGTTCTTCCCTGTGGCTAGCCTGAGGCTGCCTGAAGGCAGCGGGGCCTTCACAATCACTATCCCCACTACACCATGGTCCTCACAGTCCTTAGGTCTTGGCCATTTGGCACCTCTCTATCCCCAGGGTTAGCTTCCTGCTTCCTGACTGTCTTCACTAAGGCGAATTTGGTTAAAGCTCATCCACCCAGCATATGCACCCACTCCCAGCCCCGGCAGGCCCATTCCAGCTAGGCAGGGCGGGTCTGCAGCAGGCTGGCCTTGCTGATCATCTTCTCTTTCCAGTTTGGGTTTTGAAAAACTTTCTTCCCTCCCTTGCCTTTTTTTTTTTTTTTTTTGGTTTCTTTCAAGGTAGGGTCTCACTCTAGAATTCACTCTGTAGTCTCAGGCTGGCCTCGAACTCACAGTGATCCTCCTACCATTGCCTCCCAAGTGCTGGGAATAAAGGAGTACACCACCACACCCAGCCATTGCCCTTTTTTTGAGACAAGGTCTCACTATGTAGCCCAGACTGGCCTCAAATTGTTTTTGTTTCTCTGGGATTTTTTTTTTTTTTTTTTCAGTTCTAGGATCAAACTTGGGGCCTTGTGCATGTTAACCAATGACTCTAAACTGAGCTACCATTTCAGAACTACAACTTCAGCCCTTCTTCCTTTTTTAAAAAATTTTTGTTGATTTATTATTTGTTTGAAAGAGAGAAGCAGAGAGAGAGAGTGGTAGAGAGAGGATGGGCATGCCAGGGCCTCCAGACGCTGCAGACGAACTCCAGATGCCTGTGCCACCTTGTGCATCTGGCTTACATGAGTCCTAGGGAATCGAACCTAGGTCCTTTGGCTTTGTAGGCAAAAGCCTTAATTGCTAAGCCATCTCCCCAGCCCAGCCCTTCTTCTTTCTAATGGAGGAGGCTAGGAATAGAGAGCTCAATGGTAGGATGCTTGCCTGTCATATATCAGCCCCAAGGTTTGATCTCTAATACCACATGTAGTATGTATGTATTTTATTTACAAGGATATTTTGAGACCTGAAGGATGAGGACAGAAGCAAATCACTCTCTCCAAGTCTCCATTTCCCACATCTGACCATTGCTGGGGTGCAGTGCCCCCAGGACCCACAAGGGTTGAGGTTCCAAGTTGGAATCAAGGTACCAGGTATGAGTCTCATCTGCTGGTGGTCACACCACACAGGTTCCCCCGGGGGCTGGAGGACGTGTCCACATACCCAGTGCTAATAGAAGAGTTGCTGAGGCGGGGCTGGAGTGAGGAAGAGCTTCAAGGTGTCCTTCGAGGAAACCTGCTAAGGGTCTTTGGACAGGTGGAACAGGTATGCTGAGATGGGCCAGAGAGTGGTGCCTGGTCCTAAACCAGTGCATCAGCAAGACCTTGGGGAGCTGCTGACCCCCAGTTGTCACCTCTAGGTACGGGAGGAAAAGACATGGCAAAGCCCCCTGGAGGACATGATCCCAGAGGAGCAGCTGGACGGTGCTTGCCACTCCGTCCTGCAACATCGGCATCAGAAGCAGTACCAAGACCAGAAATTTACAGAGATCCCAACACATCAGTCACTCCTCAAGTTGTCACCTAAGGGCTCATCAAAATCTTCTCTCCACATGGTCCCAACTCTCACCATTATTACCACCTTTCCAGTCCTTGCTTTGTGGCTTTGGTGACCCAGTAAGTCCTGCCAGATATGTTTCTGACACTCTTGGGCCTCACTCTTGTACCTCTTTTCTAAGTACAAATATTTCTTGAAAATAAATGTTTTGAACATACAACCAGATGTGAGTTCCGTCTCTATGGTAGAGTCTAGTGACAAAGGCTTGCTGTGGTGAGTGGGAAACCCGGGATTTCAGCCACTGTTTGTCCAAGGAGGTCGTGTTGGCAGTAATCTGGGGCAACCCAAGTGTTTCAGCTCTTGGTGAAGCCAATGGGGGGATCTGGCTCCAGGAGGATGGATCCTTGTTTGGGATTCCTTCTGAGTAGCTCATCTCAACCCACAAACTAAAACATTGATACCACCTAAGGAGCAAGGAATTTTTTTTTTTTTTTAATTTTTGAGGTAGGGTCTCAGCTCAGGCTGACCTGGAATTCACTATGTAGTCTCAGGGTGACCTCAAACTCACGGCGATCCTCCTACCTCTGCCTCCCAAGTGCTGGGATTAAAGGTGTTCGCCACCACACCTGGCTCTTTTTTCTTATTTGTTTGCAAGGAGAGAGAGAAAGAAAGAAAGACAAAGAGAAAGGGAAAGAGAATAGGCACTCTCTAAAAAGAAAGAGAACAGAGGGCTGGAGAGATGGCTTAGCAGTTAAGCGCTTGCCTGTGAGGCCTAAGGACCTGGTTCAAGGCTCGATTCCCCAGGACCCACGTTAGCCAGATGCACAAGGGGGCGCACGCATCTGGAGTTCCGTTTGCAGTGGCTGGAAGCCCTGGTGCGCCCATTCCCTCTCTCTCTCTATCTGCCTCTTTCTCTCTGTCTGTCGCTCTCAAATAAATAAGAAAAAAATATTAAAAAAAAAAAAGAAAGAGAACAGAGAAGAGGCAGGGCCTCTTGCCACTGCAGACAAATTCCAGATACATGTACCACTTTGTGCATCTGGATTTATGTGGGTATCAGAGAATTGAACCCAGGCTGTCAGGCTTGGAGTACCCTTGAACTTGTGATTCTCCTGCCTCAACCTTTTAAGTAGATAACACTATCAACATACAACACTACACCTGTGCGGGAAGGTTTTTTTTTTTTTTTTAATTATTATTTACTTAAGAGTGACAGACAGAGAAAGAGGGAGAGAGAGAGAGAATAGGCGTGCCAGGGCTTCCAGCCACTGCAAACGAACTCCAGACGCGTGCGCCCCTTTCTGCATCTGGCTAACATGGGTCCTGGGGAATCGAGCCTTGAACCGGGGTCCTTAGGCTTCACAGGCAAGCGCTTAACCACTAAGCCATCTCTCCAGCCCGTTTTGTTTGTTTTTTAAGGTAGGGTCTTTCTCTAGCCCATGCTGACCTGGAAAGCACTATGTATTCTCAGGCTGGCCTGGAACTCACAGCGATCCTCCTACCTCAGCCTCTCAAGCGCTAGGATTAAAGGTGTTTGGTTGGTTGGTTTTTTGAGGTAGAGTCTCACTCTAATCCAGTCTGACCTGGAATTCACTATGTAGTCTCATGGTGGCCTTGAACTCACAGCAATCCTCTTACCTCTGCCTCCTGACCACTGGGATTAAAGGCCTATGCCACCACACCTGACTTTGTGTAGCAGTTTTTATTTTTATTTTATTTTATTTTATTTTATTTATTTATTTATTTATTGGTTTTTTGAGGTAGGGTCTCACTCTGGTCCAGGCTGACCTGGAATTCACTATGGAGTCTCAGAATGGCCTTGAACTCAAGGCAATCCTCCTACCTCTGCCTCCCAAGTGCTGGGATTAAAGGAGTGCGCCACCACGCCTGGCTGTGTAGTAGTTTTTAAACAACACCAGCTACAGTAACATCCTTTGGAAGAAGTTTATGGCCAGATGTGGTAGTGCACTCCTTAATCCCAGCATTTGGGAGGCAGACAGAAGGATCCCAAGGAAGCTCGCTAGTTAGACCGGCCAGATCTGTGAGCTCTGGGTTTAGTGAGAGACCCTATCTCAATAAAAAAGATCGTGATTGAGTAGCTTTCACATGCATGCATATGCACATGTGACCCCATACATATAAACATGCATACACACATGTGCTCATACACATACACAAAAGCAAAAACAATTTTTTTCATTCAAGGTAAGGTCTTTCTAACCCAAGCTGGCCTTGAACCATGCCTTCATTTCACCCATCTCTCCTTTCTCACCGTTTGGATGTTCGGAGTAGCAGTGAACTTTCTTTAATCCCACTTCAAATCCCTCCAAGACAAACAAATACATCAGTCAGGGTCGGTTTAGAAAAGGAAGGATCAGGCCGGAGTGATAGATTAGTGTTTAAGGCGCTTGCCTGTGAAGCCTAAGAATATAGGTTTGATTTCCCAGTACCCCCATGATGCACAAGGTGGCGCATGTGTCTGGATTTTGTTTGCAGTGGCTGGGGGCCCTGGTGTGTCCATTCTCTCTATTTGCCTCTTTCCTTCTCTTTCTCTTTCTCAAATAAATAAATAAAATATCTTAAAAATCAAACAAAACTGAAAATGATAATTTGAAGAAAAAAAAAAAAAAGAGGGCCAGGCATGGTGGTACACACCTTTAATCCCAGCACTTGGGAGGCAGAAGTAGGAGAATCGCCGTGAGTTCGAGGCCACCCTGAGACTACATAGTGAGTTCCAGGTCAGCCTGAGCTAGAGTGAGACCCTACCTTGAAAAACCAAAAAATAAAAATAAAAATAAAAATAAATAAATAAAATAAATAAAAAGAAAGCAGATGCCGGATGTGGTAGTGCACACCTTTAATTTTAATGCCAGCACTCGGGAGGCAGGGGTAGGAGGATTTCTGTAAAACAAGGCCAGCCTGGGACTAACTAAGCACTGTGGTTTCAGGAGTTCTAGCCTCAGCATTACACAACAGAGGTAATGCGGATCCACCAGGCGTTGAGATGTAATTAGTTAATAATCATGATTGCAGCAGACCTGGGGGCACTACTTTTCATTCACCCTTCTTCCTACAGTGCATTCCTCAGTGTTCAAGTTCAAAGCAGAGTAATTACCAGGGCCGCTTTTATGTTGATGGGTCCTGCGTTCCAATGCCAGTCTCTTTGGCTCCACAATTCTAAGAAGAAATAATCCAAAGGGAAGACTGATCTGTTTGGATTTTCAGTCTCCTTGGATCTGTTCTATTTGAAATATTTTTAACTTTTATTTTATTGTATTTATTTGAGAGACAGAGAAAGAGTCAGATGGATAGAGTGAGAGAGTATGGTGGCACCAGGGCCTTCAGCCACTGCAAATGAACTCTAGACGTGTGCGCCCCCTTGTGCATCTGGCTTACATGCGTCCTGGGAAATCAAAACTGGGTCCTTTGGCTTTGCAGGCAAATGCCTTAACCACTAAGCCATCCCTCCACTAGGAGTATGGCTAACTATCAAGCAAGCGACTTTAACTGCTGAGCCATCTCACTAGCCCTGTGGCTATCAAACCCAGGATCTAAATCATATTAGGCAAGATCCCTACCATTGAGTTCCCCTCCTCTTTAATATCTTCCTAATGCTCTGCTGCCTTCAAGAAGATGTGTGTGGGGCTGGAGGGATGGCTTAGCGGTTAAACGGTTTGCCTGCAAAGCCAAAGGACCCAGGTTTGATTCCCCAGTACCCATGTTAGCCAGATGTGCAAGGAGGCACATGTGTCTGGAGTTCATTTGCAGTAGCTGGAGGCCCTGGCCTGCCCATTCTCTCTCTCCCTCCCTCTTTCTCTATCAAATAAATAAACAAAAATAAAATATTTTTTAAAAAGACGTGTGTGTGTGAGATCTGTGTACATGTTTGTGTGTGTGCACATACATATGTTTGTGCGCCCATATGCATACGTGTATAGAGACCACAGATTGATGTCAGGTGTCTTCCTTAATCTTTTTTGTTTGTTTGTTTTTCGAGGTAGGGTCTCACTTCAGCCCAGGAATTCACTATGTAGTCTCACACTGGCCTCAAACTCACAGCAATCCTTCTACCTCTGCCTTGCAAGTGCTGGGATTAAAGGCATGCACCACTATGCCCAGTTCTACCTTATTTTATTAAGTTTATTTTATTTATTTATGTATTTGAGAGAAAGAGGCAGAGAGAGAGAGAGAGAGAGAGAGAATGGGTATGCTAGGGCCACTAGTGACTGCAAACAAACTCCAGATACATGGGCCACCTTGTGCATCTGGCTTTACATGGGTACTGGGGAATCGAATCTAGGTCCTTTGGTTTTACAGGCAAGCACCTTAACTGTTAAGCCATCTCTCCAGCCCTCCACCTTATTTTTTTATTTTTTTATTTTTGGTTTTGGTTTTGGTTTTTCAAGGTAGGGTTTCACTCTAGTCCAGACTGACCTGGAATTAACTATGTAGTCTCAGGGTGGCCTCGAACTCACGGTGATCCTCCTACCTCTGCCTCCCAAGTGCTGGGATTTAAGGCGTGCGCCACCACGCCCAGCTCCTCCACCTTATTTTTTATTTTTATTTATTTATTTGAGAGAGAGACAGAGATAATGGGCGCACCAGGGCCTCCAGCCACTGCAAACGAATTCTAGATGCATGCGCCCCCTTGTGCATATAGCTTACATGGGTCCTGGGGAATCAAACCAGAGTCCTTTGGCTTTGCAGGCAAATGCCTTAACTGCTAAGCCATCTCTCCAACCCTCCAACTTATTTTTTAAAATACTTTATTTATTTGCAAACACACACACACACAGAGAGAGAGAGAGAATGGGTGCACCAAGGCCTCCAGTCACTTCAAACAAACTTCAAACACATGTACTACCTTGTGCATCTGGCTTTACATGGGTACTGGGAAATCCAACCTGGTTGGTTAGGATTTGTAGACAAGCATCTTAACTGCTGAGCCATCTCTCCATCCCATTGTGGGTTTTTTTTTGTTGTTGTTGTTGTTGTTGTTTGGTTGGTTGGTTGGTTGGTTGGTTTTACAAGGTAGGGTCTCACACTAGCCTTGGCTGACCTAGAATTCACTATGTAGTCTCAGGACGGCACTGAACTCACAATGATCCTCCTACCTCTGCCTCCCAAATGCTGGGATGAAAGGTGTGCACCACCACACCCAGCTCCAGCCCTATTTTTTAAATTTTATTTTATTTTACTTATTTGAGAGAAAGAGGCAGACAGACAGAGGGAGGGAATGGGTGTGCCAGGGCCTTCAGCCACTGTAAACAAACTCCAGACACATGAGCCACCTTGTGCATCTGGCTTATGTGGGTCCTAGGGAATTGAACCTCAGTCCTTTGGCTTCACAGACAAACACCTTAACCACTAAGCAATATCTCCAGCCACCCCCCTCCTTTTTTTTTTTTTTTTTTTGAGACAGTATATCCCTCTATAGTTCAGGCTGTCCCAGAACTCACTATGTAGCCTAATATTCTTAATATATATATATATATATATATATATATATATATATATATATAATATGTAGCCTTATATTCTCCACACTCCTCGAGTCTGTCTCTCAAGTGCTGGAATTACAGATGTGAATGACCATGCCTGGCTTCTCCTCCTCCCGCCGCCAGCGTATTGTTATGTAGCTCAAAGTGGCTTCAAACCCTCCATCCTATTGCTTTTGCTTCCCAACTGCCAGAATTATACACCCAGCCAGGGACCCTCTTTGTCAGTCACTGGTGCTGTGCGTCTATAGTCTACCTACTCCCTAAAAGCGGCCATTGGAGAATGGCCTTGGCTTCAGGAGTCCCAGGCCAGCCTGAGCAAGCCAGCGAGACCTCTTTACCGTAACGACAGACGCCAAGCCCGGCATAATCCATACGGTTCTAATTCACCCTTCTACGTGGAAGGTGGCATGCCGTGAAATGACTTGTCCCCTTTTGACGGCAAAGTACGAAGACACTAAGGCCTGACCTGGGACAGCGGGGAGTGAGGTTAGCAGAGCTCCCGGGCCCCTAACCGGTTCCCCACTGGCTTCTTCCCCCACTGGCCGGTCTACTCGGAGCCAGGGCCCCGGGCCCAGTCAGGCCGCCAGGCCCCAGGGGGCGCCCTCTTGTTGAGGGCGGAAGGACCCCGGGCGCCCTCTAGCTGCTGCTCTTCTCCTCCGCGAGGGAAGATTCCAGCGCGTCGTCGGTTGGTTGCAGAGTAAGTAGCGTGACTGGAAGCCCGTCCGAGGGAAGCCACACGGCCTGCGTCTCAATGCCGGTCTCACCTTCTGTCCGTCCCCCGTCCTCAGGCTCTTGGGACCGTCACCCTGCACGACATGCAGCCCACGGGCCTTGAGGGTTCCCGCGCGCGGGCCCCGTCGACTTCGCTGCTCCTGCTGCTTCTGCTGCTGTTTCAGCCCTTGACCTACACCCAGACCACTGCGGGCACCTCCGGTGCCCCGACTGTACCAGACACCCCCAGCGCCCAGACCACCCTGAACGCCCCAGACACGCCTGGCGCTCCCCGTGCCTCCGGCCTGCGAGAGCGTGCGCGGGCCTTGATGCGAGACTTCCCACTTGTGGATGGGTAAGTGTGCCATGGGGACAGCGTGGGTTCCCCTGGTCCGGGGAGGGTTCAGAACGGCCAGGGCTAACGCTGCATCATGCCCTTGGACCTTCCCCGGGTGCCCTTGCTCCTGCGTAGGTTGTCCACTTCTTGCCCCACTGCTGGTGAAAGTCTCTTCCAACTCCACCTCAGGAGTCTTCATATTGTCTGTGGCCTGATGGGGTCGGGGAGGGTCCCAGTCATTTGCCCTTTCTGACACGGAGGCCCTGTTCTCATTCTTGACCTTGACACCTCACAGCCACAATGACCTGCCTCTGCTCCTGAGAGAACTTTTCCAGAACATTCTTCAGGATGTGAACCTGCACAATTTCAGCCGTGGCCAGACCAGCCTGGATAGACTTAGGGATGGCCTTGTGGGTGCCCAGGTAACACAGGGACACACAGAGTACCAGAGTAGTTGCTGGGGAATGTTGGGACCACAGAAACTTGGGTAGACCAGCCCTCAGGTGACCAGGTACATGGGACATGTGGTGTGCCATCATGTGAGCCGCATGGCCCTTGGGGTTCTGTGGAGACAGGTAGAAAATGACCTGGAAAATTCCCTGGTAAGTGTGGAGACATGATGGATTGGCCGTGGACCATTTGCAAAGTTGGTGGGGGGAGGGACCGCAGCCCATGTGCCGTGAGTCCAGTTTGTTCACCGGCTGCAAGCTTAATAGTCATCAAGGCATTAGGCATGGGGAGTGACCCACACAGACACTTTGGGGGCTGAGGAAGTACTGGCAGGCCTGGGAGGTTGCAGACCACCCTGGCCTCATTCTGGACCTCTGGACCCATTGCCAGTTCTGGTCCGCCTACGTCCCGTGCCAAAACCAGGATAGGGATGCTGTGCGCCTTGCCCTGGAGCAGATCGACCTCATCCGCCGCATGTGTGCCTCTTATTCTGAGCTGGAGCTTGTGACCTCAGTTGCAGGTGTGCTGGCGTGGGAGGCAGTCTGGGATTCCCTCTGTTGTTTGTGTCCTTGGGCTCTGGTCACTTGACTCCAGCCATTTTTAGGTCTGAACAACACTAAGAAGCTGGCTTGCCTCATTGGCGTAGAGGGAGGCCACGCCCTGGACAGCAGCCTCTCTGTACTGCGCAGTTTCTACCTGCTGGGAGTGCGCTACCTGGTGCTCACTCACACCTGCAGCACGCCCTGGTAAGCACAGTGCCCGCCCAGGGTGGAATGGCAGACTGTGGTAGGGAAACTGCTCTCCCTGAGATGGGCCTGACCATGGACATTGGGAAAAAGTGGTCCACTAGGGGAGGCTGGACTCCCAGCAGGGCCCTCACATTCCCAGAAAGTAGTTCACTCTGGTACTCACTTGTTCTGGAGGTAAGATGGATGGAGGGAGGGAGGGAGGGCCCCGAGTCGCCGATAGCAAAGGTATGGCAGCAAGATTGCTCTCCTGTCTATCCTGCAGGGCAGAGAGTTCCACCAAACTCACAGATCACTTCTACACCAACGTCAGTGGGTTGACAAGCTTTGGTGAGGTGAGGACTCCTGTTCTGTAACCTCCCTCTCCCCACCCCCCCCGCCGCCACCTGCTCCCTACAGATGTGCCCGTACATCTTTGCTCCCTGACACCCTCTGTCCACCCCTCCCCAACCCAATTGTCCCTGCAGAAAGTGGTGGAAGAAATGAACCGCTTGGGCATGATGATAGACTTGTCCTATGCCTCAGACACCTTAGTGAGGCGGACCCTGGAGGTGTCGCGGGCTCCTGTGATCTTTTCCCACTCAGCTGCTAGGGCTGTGTGTGACAATTTGCTGAATGTTCCTGATGATATCCTGCAGCTTCTGGTGAGTAGCCATCCATCCTTCAAACCCAAGGCTAAAAGCACACTTTATCTAGTGTCTTTTTGCTTTGTTTTATTTTTTTATTTTTATTTTTAAATTATTTGTTTATTTATTTTGAGAGTGACAGACAGACAGAGAGAGAAAGAGGCAGATCGAGATAGATAGAGAATGGGTACGCCAGGGCCTCCAGCCACTGCAAACGAACTCCAGATGCATGCACTCCCTTGTGCATCTGGCTAACGTGGGTCCTGGGGAGTCAAGCCTCAAACTGGGGTCCTTAGGCTTCACAGGCAAGTGCTTAGCCACTAAGCTATCTCTCCAGCCCTGCTTTGTTTTATTTTGAGGCAGGTTTGTCATGTAGCTCAGGCTGGTCTCAAACTGGATATATAGTTAAGAATGACCTTGAACTTCTGATTCTTCTACCTTCACCTCTTTAGTGCTGACATTACAAGTATACAACATTACATCTAGTCAGTTTATGTGCACTCAGGAGTTGGAGGTAGGAGGATTGCTGTGAGTTTGGGGCCACCCTGAGACTACATAGTGAATTCCAGGTCAGCCTGGGCTAGAGTGAAACTCTACCTCAAAAAGCCAAAAAAAAAAAACGGGGGGGGATAAAGATTCTTGTAGCTAGGCATGGTGATAGATGTCTAATTGCAGCACTTGTGGAGGTTGAAGGAGGAGGGTCATGAGTTTGAAACTAGCCTGAGGTACATAGCAAGATCTTGTCTCAAAACACAGAAAGGGGGCTAGAGAGATGGCTCAGCAGTTAAGTCACTTGCTCTCAAAGCCTAATTACCTCGGTTCAGTTCCCCAGTACCTATGTAAAGCCAGATGCACAAAGGTTCAATTCCCCAGGACCTATGTAAGCCAGATGCACAAGGTGGCGCATGCATCTGGAGTTCATTTGCAGCACCTGGAGGCCCTGACATATCCATTCTCTGTCTCTGTCTCTCTCTCTTTTCTCTCTCTCCTCTCTCTCTCTCAAATAAATAAATAATATTTTTAAAAATAAATATTTAGCTAGGTGTGGTGGTGCATGCCTTTAATCCCAGCACTCGGGAGGCAGAGGTAGGAGGATCGCTGAGAGTTCGGGGACACCCTGAGAATACAGAGTGAATTCCAGGTCAGCCTGACCCAGAGTGAGACTCTACCTCGAAAAAAACAAACAAACAAAAATAAATAAATAAATACATAGCCAGGTGTGGTGGTGCATGCCTTTAATCCCAGCACTTGGGAGGCAGAGGTAGGAGGATTGCCATGAGTTCAAGTCTACCCTGAGACTGCATAGTGAATTCCAGGTCAGCCTGGGCTAGAGTGAGACCTTACTTCGAAAAACCAAAAATAAATAAAAAATAAGTATTTTAAAAAAAACAAACAGAAAGGCATACAGCTCATGCCTATGAGCCCAGCACTCTAGAGGATGAAGTAGAAGGACCACCATGAGTTCAAGGCCAACCTGGGCTACAGTGAGACCCTGCCTTAAAAAGTAAAGGGCTAGGAAAGCCAGGTGGGGTGGTGCATGCCTTTAATCCCAGCACTTGGGAGGCAGAGGTAAGAGGATCACTGTGAGTTCAAGACCCTGAGACTACATAGTGAATTCCAGGTCAACCTGTGCTAGAGTGAGACAGACCCTACTTCAAAAGAAACAAAAAACTAATAATAATAATAATAATAATAATAATAATAATGGGCTAGGGAGATTTCTCAGTGGCTAAATATGCTTGCTTGCAAAGCCTACTGGCTTAAATTCCTCAGAACTCACATAAAGCCACAAGCATATAGTGTTTGTTGGCAACAGCAAGAGACCCTGGCATGCCCCACCCCTGGCTCATGCAAATAAATTTTAATTTAAAAAAAAGTGGAGTGGGCTGGAGAGATTGCTCAGCAGTTGAGGCAATCGTTTGCAAAGCCTAACGACCCAGGTTTGATTCCCCAGTACCCATGTAAAGCCAAATGTACAAAGTGGCACATGCATCTGAAGCTTGTTTGCAGTGGCTAGAGGGTCTGGCATGCCCATTTTCTCTCTCTCTCCCTCTCTCTCTGTCTCTCTCTCTTTTTTTTTTTTTTTTGGTTTTTCAAGGTAGGGTCTCACTCTAGCTCAGGCTGACCTGGAATTCACTATGAGTCTCAGGGTGGCCTTGAACTCACGGCGATCCGCCTACCTCTGCCTCCTGAGTGCTGGGATTAAAGGCGTGCGCCACCACGCCCGGCTCTCTCTCTGTCTCTTTGTAAATAAATTTAAAAACACACTTACTTAAAGAAAGAATGAAAGAAAGAAGGAACTGGGCATGGTGGTGCATGCCTCTAATCCCAGCACTTGGGACGGCAGAGGTAGAAGGATCACCATGAGTTTAAGGCCAGCCTGAGACTACATATTGAATTCCACATCAGCCTGGGCTAGAGCAAGACCCTACTTCAAAATAAATAAATAAATAAATAAATAAATAAATAAATAAATAAATAAATAAGGGCTGCAGAGATGGCTTAGCGGTTAAAGCACTTGCTTGCGAAGCCAAAGTACCCAGGTTCAACTCCCCAAGATCCACATAAGCCAGATGCACTAGGGGGTGCACACATCTGGAGTTCATTTGCAGTGTCTGGAGGCCCTGGCGTGCCCATTCTGTGTCTCTACCTGCCTATTTCTATATATCTGTCTCTCAAATAAATTAAAATTAAAAAACCAAAAATAAATAAATGAATAACTTTAAAAGGGGGAAGGGCAACAGGGAGGAAGACTTCTGTGTGTGTATGTGTGTTTTTTGAGACAAGGTTTCTTATGTAGATGTGGCTGGCCTGGAATTTGTGAACTTTTGCCTTAGCCTCCCAAGTGTTGGGGTTTATAGGCATGTACCACCTGAATTGGAGGAATATTTT
This sequence comes from Dipus sagitta, assembly GCA_036346955.1. Lineage (NCBI taxonomy): Eukaryota > Metazoa > Chordata > Mammalia > Rodentia > Dipodidae > Dipus > Dipus sagitta. The sequence continues at coordinate 250,257,308 of CM070770.1, read as the reverse complement.
TTTTCTAGGTAGGGTCTCACACTCTAGCTCAGACTGACCTAGAATTCATTTCGTAGTCTCAGGGTGGCCTCGAACTCATGGCAGTCCTCCTACTTCTGCTTCCTGAGTGCTGGGATTAAAGCTGTGCACCACCATTCCCAGCTTGGGGTACTCTTTTTTTAATTTTAATTTTAATTTGTTTGAGAGACAGAGAGAGAGAAAGAGGCTCAAAGACAGAGAGAGAAGAGAATGGACATACCAGGGCTTTAGCCTCTCCAAACGAACTCTAGATATATGTGCATCTGGTTACATGGGTCCTGGGGAACTGAAACTGGGTCCTTTGGCTTTGCATGCCTGAACTGCTAAGCCATCTCTCCAGCCAGAGAAATACTTTTTTTTTTTTTTTTTTTTTTGAGGTAGGGTCTCACTCTAGCTCAGGGAATACTTTTTACCATGAACAAAGAAAGCTATCAGGGGGCTGGAGGGATGGCTTGGCGGTTAAGGCGTTGGCCTGCAATGCCAAGGACCCAGGTTTGATTCTCCAGGACCCATGTTTGCCAAATGCACAAGGGGGCGCACGTGTGTGGAGTTTGTTTGCAGTGGCTGGAGGCCCTGGCACACTCATTCATTCTCTCTCTCTCTCTCTCTCTCCCCCCTTCCTTTCTCTGTCAAATAAATAAATAAAATATGTTTTTAAAAAAAGAAAGAAAAATCCCCGCACTTGGGAGGCAGAGGTAGGAGAATCGCCGTGAGTTTGAGGCCACCCTGAGACTACAGAGTGAATTCCAGGACAGCCTGAGCTAGAGTGAGACCCTACCTTGGAAAAAGAAAGAAAGAAAGAAAGAAAGAAAGAAAGAAAGAAAGAAAGAAAGAAAGAGGAAGGAAGGAAGGAAGGAAGGAAGGAAGGAAGGAAGAAAGGAAGAAAGAGAGAGAAAGAAAGAAAGAAAGCTATCAGCTGACTAACCTCCATCTCTTAGACTCAAGGCCAAATATGTTTCACCTAGGCACCCCCAAACCCAAGAAAGGAGAAGATTCTTCCAACTCCCAAACAGGGTGCATTGTTATTCTGCAGGGGTCCTTACTGTAAGGGTGGCACACTGGTAGGCCAGAGGGGCTGCGCTAAGTGCCACTTTGTCTGTTCCTGTAGAAAAAGAATGGTGGCATAGTGATGGTGACGCTGTCCATGGGGGTGCTACAGTGCAATCTGTTTGCTAATGTGTCCACTGTGGCAGGTAAGTCCCACCTCAGAGACTCTTGTACAGCCCTGGTCTGGGCTGTGGCCACCAGGGCCCTCAGGACTGCCCTAGTGGTCTGGCACATGTTGGGCAGTGGCAGACCTTCCACTAACCCTGGGGCAGCAGACTCGGCTCTTCATTGCCACCCAGACATGAGACCACAGATAGTGCTGATGGTGTGAATGACTCTGCTTCTGAGTCTCATTTTTGCTCCCAATCCTTGAACTCTGCACATTCTCCACACTACTGGGCAAGGCTAGGAGAACCCTTATAAGGTTCTCCAGGAGCCCAGAGGAGGGAAGAGGTCCAGCTCAGCCCTGGTGTTCTGTTTGTTGCTGCTTTGTACTTGTTACCGCCCATGAGTTCTATGGAGTCCACAGCCAGGGCCTGGAATGCAGAGGACAGGGCAACTAGTCAGCACTGAGCTTCCTCTGAGTGCAGATGGTCCCATGGTCTAACTCTCCCGCCATCCTCCACCTTCTAGATCACTTTGACCACATCAGGAAAGTCATTGGGTCTGAGTTCATTGGGATTGGTGGAAATTATGATGGTTCTGGCAGGTGAGTGTTTCACCTATACTCATCATGAGCTGGGGCACCACAGAGGGTCTTTTAACATCAGTTCCACATATAAAGGTCTTCCCATCTTTCAGGCCTCAAGTACTGGTCTGGTCTTCCACCTGACCTCTCCTGACTCATAGGTCCTGTTTCCTAGATTCTCCCTGTCCTCCTGTGGCCTAGTGGACCCACTCTAGATTGTCACACTAGCTAAGTACTCCCTTTCCTCAAAGAAACCCAGCTCATGCATCACCCCCTCCCTCCAGCCCAGAAGACCCAGTGTGGGCTGACTACCTGCTTCACTGGGTATAGTGACAAAAGCTCAGTCCTCAGAGACCTTCTAAAGTAGTGTTCTCCACACTTCAGACCTTGGTCTTCAGTTTTGGTCATATATGCCTAGAGATGCTAGGACAGCAGGCCTTAGACCAGCAACCAGGGCTACAGCTGGCCATTGGGTGGCCATACAGATTCCCTCAGGGGCTGGAGGACGTGTCCACGTACCCAGTGCTGATAGAAGAGTTGCTGAGTCGAGGCTGGAGTGATGAAGAGCTTCAAGGTGTCCTTCGAGGAAACCTGTTGCGGGTCTTCGGACAAGTGGAGAAGGTTTCGGAGTGGGGCTGGGAGGGGAAGATGGATGGTTCAGTGGCTTGAGCGGCCTAGAGGGTTGCTGTGGGGGTGTTTGACTGTTGACTTCTACCACCAGGTGAGAGAGGAGAGCAGTGGGCAGAGCCCCGTGGAGGTCAAGTTTCCCAACAGACAGCTGAGCAACTCCTGCCACTCCCACCTCCTGCCTCAGCTTCACAATAACCAGCCTACTCACCTGACCAACGTGCCAAATAGTCAGGTTCTCCAGAAAACCTCAAAAGCTGCCCCATGCCCCATTCCAAGCTTCGTGGCTATTGCTGCCTCCCCAGTCCTCATCCTCTGGCTCTGGTGATATGACCAGAGGTCACTGTGGCAAAGTCCTACAAATTCTTCCCTTCCTGTTGCAAAAATAAATATTTGAAACATGAAGCCAAATAAATATTTGAAACATGAAGCCAAACGTGTGTGTCATTCCCTTTTTTGTTGTTGTTGTTGTTTTGTTTTGTTTTTGAGGTAGGCTCTCACTCTAGCCCAGGCTGACCTGGAATTCACTATGTAGTCTCAGGGCGGCCTCAAAGTCATGGCGATCGTCTGCGGCGGGGGGGGGGGGGGGGGTGAATTAAAGGCATGTGCCACCATGCCTAGCTCCTTCCCTTTTTTATGGTCAGGTAGGGTTAAGGCAGTTCACCAGATTTTTGTACTGAAGGCTGTAGCCCACAGAAAGTATGAAGGAGTGTGTTTACTGTCAGCCTATCAGGGGCTGTGACATGGGACATGCTTTAGGGTTTTGTTTGTTTTGTTTTAAGAGACTGAGTTTCTCTATGTTGTCCTGGCCGCCCTGGAACTCCTAGACTCAAATGAGTCTCCTGCCTCTGCTTTCCAGCAGCTGGGATGACAGGTGTGCAGGACCACACCTAGTTTTATGTGGTGCTTCATGCATGCTAGGCAAACATCTACCAACTTAGCCACCTCTCCAGCTCCTGTTTTTATTTATTGATTGACTGATTTTTGGTTTTTCAAGGTAAGATCTCTCTCTACGACAGGCTGACCTAGAATTCACTTACGTAGTCTCAGGCTGGCCTTGAACTCATGGCAATCCTCCTACCTCTGCCTCCCAAGTGCTGGGATTAAAAGCATGCTCCACCATGCCCAACTGTTTTTTTTTAAATTTATTTATTATTTTATTTTGGTTTTTCGAGGTAGGGTCTCACTCTAGCCCAGGCTGACCTGGAATTCACTATGGAGTCTCAGGGTGACCTCGAACTCACGGTGATCCTCCTACCTCTGCCTCCGGAGTGCTGGGATTAAAGGCGTGTGCCACCACACCCAGCCCAACTGTTTTTATTTATTTATTTATTATTATTTATTAATTTATTATTTACTTGAGAGCGACAGACAGACAGACAAAGAGGCAGAGAGAGAGAATGGGTGTGCACTAGGGCCTCCAGCCACTGCAAACGAACTCCAGATGCATACGCCACCTTGTGCATCTGGCTTACGTGGGCCCTGGGGAATCATGCCTCGAACTGGGGTCCTTAGACTTCACAGGCAAGTACGTTAACCGCTAAGCCATCTCTCCAGCCCCCGACTGTTTTTATTTTATTTTTTATTTTTTGGTTTTTTGAGGTAGGGTCTCACTCTAGCTCAGGCTGACCTGGAATTCACTATGGAGTCTCAGGGTGGCCTCGAACTCACAGTGATCCTCCTACCTCTGCCTCCCGAGTGCTGGGATTAAAGGCGTGCGCCACCACACCCGGCTGACTGTTTTTATTTTTGAGACAGGGTCTTGCTAGGTAGCCCACATTGCCCTCAAACTCATTCTCCTATCCCTGCTTCCCAAGTGCTGGGAATACAGCACCCAGTGTTTTCCTCTATTTTTATTTCACTTTTTGGCATTCCTATTCATCAGGTGTTAAGATCACTATATCCTCTGATCTCTTTTTTAAAATTTTTTTTGTTGTTTCTCCTTTTGGGAAAATTCCTTAATTGTTCTTTCCCATTTACTAATTCATTTTCATTCTGCTGTTAGAATATTGTTGTATGGCAAATATCCTATGCATTGAAAGATATAAACAACTATTGCCAGCTTTATCAGAAGCAGCTGGGTGTAGGGAACTGGAGAGATGGCTTAGTGGTTAAAGCACCTGCCTGTAAAGCCAAAGAATCCAGGTTTGATTTCCCCAGTATGCACATAAAGCCAGACGCACAAGGTGGCACATGTGCCTGGAGTTCCTTTGCAGTGGCTAGAGACCCTGACATGCCCATTCTCTCTATATCTGCCTCTCTCTCTCTCTCTCTCTCTCTCTCAAATAAATAAAATACTTTTTACAAGAAACTTGGAGGATCGCCATGAGTTCGAGGCCACCCTGAGACTACATAGTTAATTCCAGGTCAGCCTGGACCAGAGTGAGACCCTACCTCAAATAAATAAATAAATAAATAAAAATAAGCTGGATTCCAGGTCAGCCCGAGCTAGAGTGAAACCCTACCTCATAAAAAAAAAAAAAAAAAAAAAAAAAGAGCCGGGCATGGTGACACACGCCTTTAATCTCAGCACTTGGGAGGCAGAGGTAGGAAGATTGCCATGAGTTCAAGGCCAGCCTGAGACTACAGAGTGAATTCCAGGTCAGCCTAGGCTAAAGTGAAACCCTACCTCAAAAAAAAAAAAAAAAAAAAAAAAAAAAAAAAGAGAGAGAGAGAGAAAAGAAGCTGAGGGGCTGGAGAGATGGCTTAGCAGTTAGGGTGCTTGCTTGCAAAGCCTAATGGCCCAGGTTTGATTCACCAGTACCCACAAAAAGCAGATGCACAAAGTGGCACATGCATCTGGAGCTTATTTCCAGTGGTGTAACCATTCTCTCTCTCTCTCTCTCTCTCTCTCTCTCTCTCTCTGCTTACAAATAAATAATTAACAAAAAAATTTTTAAGTAGCTGGGACAACTCATGAGAGAAGGTGTGGGGAGGGTCATCAGACTCCCACATGAGATTCAGGCGCCCGCTGTGCCAACTGTACACTATAAATGCATGAGGACTTGTGACCTCAGGGTGAAATAGAATATATAGAGGGCAAAAGATCAAGGAACAATGAGCTCCACTGAGATGGTGTCTCTGGAGTCTCCATGCTCTGTAAATTAATCCTCACTCTGAGACTGAGGGAGGAGCATCCTATAGAAATCCTGACATAGTGAGCCCCACGGAAGTGCTGCTCTGTGGTCTCATACTCCTGGACAGGGACAAGGAGCTTCTGGAAGTGGCAATGGGGAAGTCCTCATTAAGAGTATAAGACTTGGATTGCCAGGCGTGGTGGCGCACGCTTTTAATCCCAGCACTCGGGACGCAGAGGTAGGAGGATCGCCATGAGTTCAAGGCCACCCTGAGATGACAGAGTTAATTCCAGGTCATCATGGACCAGAGTGAGACCCTACCTTGAAAAACCAAAAAAAAAAAAAAAAAACAAAAAAAGGACTTGGAGCTGGGTGTGGTGGCACACCCCTTTAATCCCAGCACTTGGGGGGCAGAGGTAGGAGGATCGCCATGAGTTCGACACCATCCTGAGACTACATAGTGAATTCCAGGTCAGCCTGGACCAGAACGAAACCTTACCTTGAAAAACCAAAAGAAAAAAAAAAAAAAACTTGGGCTGGAGAGATAGCTTAGTGATTAAGGTGCTTACCTGCAAAACCAAAGGATTCACCAGGATCCATGTAAACTAGATGCACAACATGGCACATGCATCTGGAATCGTTTGCAGTAGCTGGAGGCCCTGGTGTGCCCATTCTCTTAATTAAAAAAAAAAGAAGGGCCAGGCGTGGTGGCGCACGCCTTTAATCCCAGCACTTGGGAGGCAGAGGTAGGAGGATCGCCATGAGTTTGAGGCCACCCTGAGACTCCATAGTGAATTCCAGGTCAGCCTGGGCTAGAGTGAAACCCTACCTCGAAAAACCAAAAAAAAAAAAAAAAGAAGAAGAAAAAAAAGATTATGAGACTTGGGCTGGAGAGATGACTCAGCAGTTGGGGTGCTTGCCTACAAAGTCTAAAATCAGGTTCAATTCCCAAGTATCCACATAAAGCCAGATGCACAATGTGGCACATGCATTTGGAGTGGCTGCAGGCCCTGGCACGGCCATTCTGTCTGTCTCTCTTCTATCTATCTCTGCTTGTGAATAAATAAGTAAAAGTTATTAAAGAAAAACAAAACAAAAAGGATATAAGACTTGGTGGGGGGGGGCACCTCTGGGGTCCCAATACTCTGTGAATAAGCCCTCATCCTGACGCTGAGGGAGGAGCATCCAAGGAGTAATCTTGACACAGGAAGCCCCAACAAAGTGGATGCTTTGGGGGTCCCACATTCCTATAAACAATACCTCTTCATGCTCTGTAAGTGACCCCTGATAAACTCATTGGCTCACTGAACTAGTATTGATGCAATTATCATTTGGTCTGCTGTCTTTGCCCTATTTGGGGTGAAGACGTATTTGCGTCTCCCTAGGGGAAATGTTTCCCATGACAAACATCTATTTGTATTATTTATTTCAAACATAATTGTAGGGCTGGACAAATGGCTTAGCAGTTAAAGCACTTGCCTGTAAAGCCTAAAGACCCAGGTTTGATTCCCCAGGACGTGTGTAAACCAGATGCACAAGGTGGTACATGCGTCTGGAGTTCATTTGCAGTACCTAGAGGCCCTGGTGCGTCCATTCTCTACCTATCTGCCTCTCTCAAATAAATTAATTATAAAGCCAAAGGACCGAGATTTGATTCCCCAGGACGCATGTAAGCACAAGATGGTGCATGCATTTGGAGTTCGTTTGCAGAGGCTAGAAGTCCTGGCACGTCCATTCTCTCTCACTCTCTGTCTCTCTTTCTCTATCTTCCTCTGTCTCTCTCTAAAATAATATATGTAATTGTAATACTTAAATATATTATGCTGCAGAATAGGATCATATGCCCCAGGGTTACCCAATCCAGGCAGGAGGCAGAGTGCACCACAGGGTGTGTGTGAGAAGCCCTAGTGGTGGTGCTGGAGTGTTACCATTCATACCTCCAAGGTAAGGAGAGTTTGGCAGGTGAGGGCGGGGGCAGAGGCTGAGAAGGCATTTTCTGAGTGAGCCACTGATGATGCCCATAGGATAGTCATGAATCAAGAGCAAGTGAAAGCACGGCATGGTGACCTTGAATCCCAGCACTCAAGAGGCAGAGATAGGATTCCTGTGAGCTCAAGGCCAGCCTGGGACTACAGAGAGATTTCCAGTCAGCCTGGGCTACAGTGAGACCCTATCTAAGAAAGAAAATAGCCGGGCGTGGTGGCGCACGCCTTTAATCCCAGCGCTCGGGAGGCAGAGGTAGGAGAATCGCCTTGAGTTCGAGGCCACCCTGAGACTACACAGTGAATTCCAGGTCAGCCTCAGCTAAAGTGAGACCCTACCTCGAAAAACCAAAAGAAAAAAAAAAAAAAAAGCAGCAAGTGAAAGAGATCTGAAGGGCTGAGACCAGGCAACAGGACGTTAGCATGGGCTTGAAGAAATAGATAGGTTGGGGTCACATGGAGCATGACATTGTGGGCTAAGAGGGGAGCTAGTACCTTCTCATCTCAAGAAGGGGCTCCACAGGGAACAGCAGACAGCACAGGAGAGGAGTGAGCCGAGAGAGGAGTCTAGATGGAAGGGAGCTAAGGGTGTTGTGAGGAAAGGGCAAACTATGTAGACAGTCCCTACCTGCGGGGAAATGGTCAGAGCTGCAGCTGGGAGGCGGCCATAGTGGTCAGAGCCTGAAGTTGGCCCATGTTCTAAAGCCCGTCTGAGCCAGAAGGGGGAGAATGGTGATGGTAGACAAGTAAGATGGGCCCTGGGGTTTCCTGATAGGGGAAAGAAAAAAAAAAGCCTAAAGCACAGCCCAGAAAGATAGCAATGGCAAAGTAAAGAAAACTGGGTAAGTTATTTGAAATAAGTTAGGAACAAACAAGCAAACGACTCTAGTAAAAGAACTGCAGGGAGATAGGACAGTAAAAAAGAAAGTTCAAATGAGAGCTTAGCCCGAAGTGACTATCAGGGACGAGGACCCTACGCGGGAGGCAGCAGTGTCCCCGGGGAAGGGCCTGCAACCCCAAGTCACCTCCAAATACGAAAAGCTGCAGCGAGCGGGCATCGGACAGGGACAGCAGCACCTTTGCCGAGGTTCCGCTTCCAGGCTTGGAGACGACGCATGAACGGGTGAGTTTATTACAGAAGTTAGAAACATGCACCTAGGGGTGATGGGAGGCTCTGGGCAGGTTTGGGGTGACCTCTGCGGTGCCGGGGGAGGGTCCCGTCTAAGTAACAGAATGCGATTGAAGGCTAGTTAGGTCCAGGACGCAGAGCCAGTGCACCGTGTGCGTGCGTGGTCTCACCAAACCCAAGAACCCGCAGTGTCTTCTCTCCATTTTCCAAGTACTGCATCTGGGGCTCAAAGAGGGCACCCCCCCCCCCCCGTCGCCCCAGGAGACACAGGAATCAGACCCTCCCGCCTCTCGAGTACTCTCGCCCCGGGGGTCCTCTAGCCACCACGAACTCCACTTCTCTCCCCGCTCGGCCCCCAACACACTCCTGGGGAGGAGGCGGGCCGAGCCCCTCCTGCTTCCCGCCCCCGAGGGGCGGCCCGGGGGCCGGGCGGAGGAAGTGAGCGCAGCGGGGAGGAATGCGGGGCGGGGCGGGGCGCCGGCCCAGAGCGGCGGGGACTGCCTGCCCGAGGCTGGGACGGCGGGCCGAGCGCGCGCGATGCCGCACTTCACCGTGGTGCCGGTGGACGGGCCGCGGCGCGGGGACTATGACAACCTCGAGGGGCTCAGCTGGGTGGACTACGGGGAGCGCGCCGGGCCGGAGGACTCGGACGGTGAGGACGGGGTCCCGGGCCGGGGGGGCGGCCGAGCGGGGCCCGCGCGCGCGCGCACACACACACGTCGGTGCCGGCTCAACTTCTCCTCCTCCTCGGCGCCACGCGCGAACCGAGTGATCATTTTTATTTGTTTAAGTTTTTTTTTTTCCGGTCCCGGGACTCTCCCAGGCCGGGGCGTCCTCCCCACCCCAACTCCTCCTTCCCTGCAGGCCGCGGGCGGGGGCTGCAGACGTGGCCACCCCGGGGGAGGCCAGCCAGCAGGCCGTCCCGCTCGGGGAGGTAGGACCGGACTCGCGGCCCCGGGCCTCTGCTCAGCAGAAGTATCAATGAATGGCCCTCTTTACTTTTTTGGGCGGGGGGGGGGATCGCCCCCATCCTCTTGGGAGTCTGAGTCTCTGGCCCTGTGACTCATCTCCCCCTCCCGTGTCCTCCCCCCTCCCAACTGTCCCCACACTCTGGCGGGCAGGGAGTGAAGGGTGTGCCCGCTGTTGACCCTGGTGCAGAGCTGTAGGTACTGCGGTCGTCTGCGGAGCAGTCACACCGGGCCAGGCTTGTCTAGGCACTTTACGTGAACCAACTCGTTATAATCCTTCCACACTCCCCCCTGTTACTCGCACGTTGGAAGGAGGGAAGGGAGGCGGCATGAGTTATGTAACTTGCCCCCAGTGGGATTCAAACCCGGCTGTAAGAGTCTAGTTAACTCTTTATCCTAGGTGTCAGGGCTGGGCCTGGAGTTGAGCCCCTCTTCCCACACACCTTTTCTCCATTTCTTATCCCCCCCTCTAGGTTTTTCTCCCCCTTGGGTTGTCCTTGCCAGGGCCCATGCTTGGAGTGTGAACACTGTCAGGAACATGTGTCTGTGTAGCAGCACATGCATGTATGAGTATCACAGGGTGAAGGCAAGGTCGGGTCAGGGCATGCTGGTGGCCACTGTTTCCTTCAGGGTTGCCAGAGATGAGGGTGGCGATATGATTGATGACAAATGCCTGTGATGTCTGGGACTGACAGTGATGGAAAGATGTGGGAAGTGTGTGTTGTCAATATGTGTCAGGTGGTGTGATCTTTTTGTTGTTGTTGTTCTTTTGGTTTTTTGAGGTAGAGTCTCACTCTGGCCCAGGCTGACCTGGAATTCACTATGTGATCTCAGGGTGGCCTCAAAACTCATGGCGATCCTCCTGCCTCTGCCTCCCAAGTGCTGGGATTAAAAGCACGCGCCATCACGCCCGGCTCGTGATCTTAACCTCTTATTGATCTGTGGGGGTGGCATACCTAAGGTGGTCCATGTGTGATGTGAGGGATGGCAGTGTCACCTAACTGCCATATGTGGATATGGCACAGGACAGTGGCCTGGGCTACTGGACATTACAAAGGTTTTTCAAGATTGACTGCTCTGTGTGGGTGCCTCCTCACTCCACTCACCTGTCTGACCCTAACCTGGTTTAGTGGGTCAGGGCAAGAGCCAGTTTCTCTGCTCCTCTAGCCTTAGAAGGATGTCTGTCCCCAGAGGATGGCCTGGACAGCATCCCTAGGATCAGTCTGGACGTGTGGGCAGAGCTATGGCTAGCCTCAGGCCCCGCCCTGGTCTCTCACAGGGTGCTGCTGCCTGTGTTCTGCCAAGATCCTTCCAGGCAAGGCCAGCCCCTCCCACTCTCTCCTTCCCTTTCCTCCTCTTACTCCTTTTCCAGCCAGACATTGGCTGTGTCTACAGCATGGGGGACACACTGCACCCAGGTGAGTGAATTTTGATCCTTCTTGGTGGGGACTGCCAAGGGTCAGAGGGCACAAAACTACTTAGCCTTAGGCCCAGCTCCTGGGACGTCAGCTCAGACCCCGTACTTTTGCTATGAGGGTCATTTGCTTATCCAGTTGGCCTATGACAGAGGATGGGAAAGTCATGGATGGGCACCCCAGGCAGATGCCCAAGAGCCAAGCATGTCACCTGGATGACTCCCTGCTACTGGGGCATTCATAGTTGCAGACACCTGTGCACCCCACACACAGCCCCAGGCCCCGGCTAGGCTCTGATTCACTGGGGGTCTCAGGTAGTGTCAGCAGTTTGAGCCTGGCAAGCATGCCCAGACCTGCCGTGGAATTTTTAGCATAGCCAATGCCAGGGCTGGCAGCTTGAAGCTGAGCACAGTACAGACCAGAGGCACTGCTTCAACCCTCTCATTCCCATAATCCCATGGGTGCTATCCCTAAATGAGCCTTTTGGGGGACTTGGAGGAGTGCCTGCCTGTGTTTGAGACCTTTTCTGATGCCTCAGGGAAGTTAGAAGAGGGGATGTTACATGACAAAGTAGTACAGAGAGGATAAGCTGTTTTCCCTGGATCACACAGGGGAAAGGCCAGGAATCCAAGCCAAACTGCTGGCGTCTGAATATACAGAGGCTGAGGTATGCACACACTAACTTAACGACATACGTCAGACTTCTTTTCCCCATTGAACTATGGTGCTGTACCCTAGAGTGCACTCTCAGTGGACTGGGGTCTGGAATAGGAAAAGAAACCTATAGCTCAGTTTCCTCCTGGCTCTGGTGGGCCCTGGAGCAGGTTTGGCCCTCATTGGATGGCCTTGCCTTTCCTTCTCTCTGAAAAGGAGTAAATATGTCTACAGGAATGTTGCTGTAAGGACCAGGGGCAACTTTTAGAAAAACTGTGATGGCTATGGAGACAAGGGATCAGCTGGATCTTGGAAGGAGACTATGCTGCGTGCCCAGCTAAACATTTCTGGAATTTGTTCCTTTGGCTTTTTAAAATTTTTTATTTTTATTTATTTCTTTGAGAGGGAGGCACATAGAGAATGGGCACACCAGGGCCTTCAGCCACTTGCAAAGGAACTACAGACACATGCACCACCTTGTGCATCTGGCTTGCGTGGGCACTGGGGAATCGAACCTAGGTCCTTTGGCTTTGCAAGCAAGGGCCTTAACCACTAAGCGATCTCTCCAGCCCTCCTTTGGTTTCTTTTTTTTTTATTTATTTAACTTTATTTTTATTTATTTATTTATTTGAGAGCGACAGAGAGAGAAAGAGGCAGAGAGAGAGAGAGAGAATGGGCGCGCCAGGGCTTCCAGCCACTGCAAACAAACTCCAGACACGTGCGCCCCCTTGTGCATCTGGCTTACATGGGTCCTGGGGAATCGAGCCTTGAGCTGGGTCCTTAGGCTTCATAGGCAAGCGCTTAACCGCTAAGCCATCTCTCCAGCCCCTCCTTTGGTTTTGTTTTATTTTTTCAAATCTTTTATTTTTATTTATTTATTTATTATCTTTTCTTTCTTTCTTTCTTTTTGATCCTCCTGCCTCCGCCTCTTCAGCAATATCCTACTGGCGTGCGCCACCACAACCGGCTTTCTTTCTTTTTGTTTTGTTTGTTTTTCGAGGTAGGGTCTCACTCTAGCCCAGGCTGACCTGGAATTCACTATGTAGTCCCAGAGTGGCCTTGAACTCATGGCAATACTCCTACCTCTGCCTTCCAAGTACTAAGATTAAAGGCCTGCGCCACCACGCCTGGCTATAAATCTTTTTTAAAAAACTTTAAATTATTTATTTACTTGCTAGCAGAGAGAGAGAGAGAGAGGGAGAGAGAGAAGAGGCAGACAGAAAGAGAATGGGTATGCCAGGGCCTCCAGCCACTGCAAATGAACTCCAGACGCATGCACCCTCTTGTGCATCTGGCTTACATGGGTACTGGGGAATAAAACCTGGGCCCTTTGGCTTCGCAGGCAAGTGCCTTAACTGCTAAGCTATCTCTCCAGCCCTTTTTGTTGTTGTTGTTGTTTTGAGGTAGGGTTTCACTGTAGCCCAGGCTGACCTGGAATTCACTATGTAGTCTCAGGGTGGCCTCAAACTCACGCTGATCCTCCTACCTGTACCTCCCAAGTGCTGGGATTAAAGGTGTGAGCCACCACGCCTGGCTTCCTTTGACTTTTTTTTTAATTAATTTATTTATTTGTTTATTTTAATTAGTTTTGTACTCTGAATACAGTCAAGTTGGTACCATTGTTAGCCTCCTCCCTGTCCACCCCCTTCCCCTGGCCCCTCCTTGTTGGGGTATATGGGTCATGCATTGTGGGGTTAGCCCTCAGTTATGGGTAGGAGGAAATGTCTCTGTGTATCATGACCTAACGTGTGGCTCTGACATTCTTTCCGCCCCCTCTTCTGCAAATTTCCCTGAGCCATGTTGGTTTCATTTTAGGTATGCTTCAGTGATGAGGTCTTGGGAGCCTCTGTGTCTCTCGATTTGGTAGGAGTTGGTTGTTCTCTGTGTCGATCTCCTTCACCCTTGTGCTGGTACCAGGCTCACCAAGAAAACAGCACCCTTGCTTGTTTCACCAATTATTCTTAGTTTCAGCTGGGGCCCTTTTGAGGTATGATGGGTGGTTTTCTCCTTAGGAGCTGCATCTATCTGAAAAAGAGAAGCAGATTCTCCAATGGTAAAGAGTAAAGTTAGCACAAGTCAGAACCAGATCCAAAAATGAGCCCACTCTTCATTATCAAGCTACCACCAATCGTGGGCTATAGAGGGCCTACACCTATTAAATTCTCTCTAAAAAATAATGGTTATCCTTTGACTTTTTTTTTTCCTTTGACTTTTTTAAAAAAGCATTTTTATTTATTTGCAAGCAGAGAGTGGTAGACACAGAGAGAGAATTAGCACATCAGGGCTTCCAGCCACTGCAAATGAACTCCGGATGCATGCACCACTTTGACTGGCTGCACATGGGTACTAGGAAATCAAACCTGGGTTCTTGGGCTTTGCAGGCAAGCACCCTAACTACTGAACCATCTCTTCAGCCCCAGCTTTTTTTTTTTTTTTTTTTTTGTGAGACAAGGTTTCACTATCTAGCCCAGGCTTGTCTGGAAATTATTCTGTAGCTCAGGTTGACCTTGAACTCAGGATCCTCCTGCCTCAGCCTCCTAGAGGCTGCGATTACAGGTTTATAGCACCATACCTAGCTCTACATTTGCTAGATAAGAGTGCACTCTTCTCAGAAACACAAATCAATGATGGTGAGGCAGGCTACAGTGCATTAATTTATAATATATTTTCTGCCTACTTCCACAAAGTCATCAGAAATAGACAAGAGTACCTCCTCAAAGGATGCTGAGGAAGTGGGCGTGAACTCTGACATTAGAGTGACTGCATCTATGAAATCAATTTAGCTTGCGGATTCCTGGAAGTCAAGACAGAAAATGAAGTAAAATGAGTTTACTTTTATTTATTTATTTATTTATTTATTTATTTTGGTTTGCTGAGGTAGGGCCTCGCTCTAGCCCAGGCTGACCTGGAATTCACTATGTAGTCTCAGAGTGGCCTTGAACTCATGGCAATCCCTCCTACCTCTGCCTCCTGGGTGCTGGGATTAAAAGCATGTGCCACCATGCCCGGCAAGTTTAAATTTTCTGACAAAATGAAAAATCTGATTTATTCAGAAGAGGTGCCTGCTGTTTACTTGTTGGTGCTATTTTGTTAGAAAAATTAGAGTTATTTAAAGAGGCTTCTCCAAAATGCACAAGGTGGTGCATGTGCCTGGAGTTTGTTTGCAGTAGCTAGAGGCCCTGGTGCACCCATTTTCTCTTTCCCCCCGCCTGCCTCTTTCTCTCAAATAAATAAATAAGATATAAAGAGGTTTCTCACAGAAGAACTGTCAGTGTAAAAGGCAGCCATAACTGGGTTTTGAGATTTTTTTCTTGTGACTCCCTTATTCAGAATAAGCATGGAGAATACCACAGATATCAGTGTCTGAGGAACTGCGTAACCCTACTGCATAGTGCCTCACTTGGTGGACTGAATTGACTGCTGACTGCCTTTCTCTGTTGTGCCGTTGGCATGAATGTACATGTAGTCAAGAATGTGGAATCTGGGGCTGGGGCTATGGCTTAGTGGTTAAAGATGCTTTGTTGGTTTAGTCCTAGCACTCAGGAGACAGAAGTAGGAGGATTGCTGTGAGTTTGAGTCCAGCCTGAGACTACAGAGTGAATTCCAGCCTGGGCTAGAGTGAGACCCTACCTTGAACTCCCCCCTCCCCCCCCCCCAAAAAAAAGGTGCTTTGTTGGAAAGCCTGCCAGCCTGGGTTCAATTTCCCATCATCCACGTAAAGGCTAATGAATAAAGTAGTGCATGCTTTTGGAGTTCATTTGCAGTTTCAAGAGACTCTGGTACACCTATATTCTTGTTCTCTCTTCTCTCTATGCTCTCAAATAAATAAATACATAATATACTTTAATATCTTTATTTTTTTATTAGAGAGAAAATAGGCATGCCAAAGTCTCTAGCCACTGCATACACTCCAGATGCACATGCCACCATGTGCATCTGGCTAACATGGGTCCTGGGCTATCAAACCTGGGTCCTTTGGCTTCGCAGGCAAGTGCTTTAACCTGTAGGCCATCTCTCCAGCTTATAAAATACTTATTTATTTATTTATTTTTGTTTTTTTGAGGTAGGGTCTCACTCTAGCCCAGGCTGACCTGGAATTCACTATGTAGTCTCAGGGTGGCCTTGAACTGACAGCAATCCTCCTACCTCTGCCTCCTCCTAAGTGTTGGGATTAAAGGCATGCACCACAACAACCAGATTCTCCCTCTCTCTTAAATAATTAAATATTTTAAAAAGTATTTTCACTCGGGAGGCAGAGGTAGGAGGATTGCTGTGAGTTCAAGGCCACCCTGAGACTCCATAGTGAATTCCAGGTCAGCCTGAGCTAGAGTGAGATCCTACCTTGAAAACGAGAGAGGGAGGGAGGCAGATTGAATGGGTATACCAGCACCTTCGGCCACTGCAGACGAACTCCAGATTCATGTGCCACCTTGTACATATGGCTTATGTGTGTGTACTGGAGAGTTGAACCTGGGTCCTTAGGCTTTGCAGGCAAGAGCTTAACCACTAAATCATCTTTCCAGCCCATAAAAAAATTTTTTTTAAAGTGGAACTAAGGACTGGATGGGGTGGCCCATACTTTAAATCCCAGCACTCAGGAGGTAGAGCTAGGAGGATCAGGAATTCAAAGCCATCCTTGGCTACTTAGCCAGTTTGAGGCTAACCTGGGCTACACGAGACCCTGTCTCAAAAGAGCAAACCAGAAGATGAATCTACAGTGAGCACCTGCTGAGTGACTGTGGGCTTAGAGAAGGCAAGTTAAAGGATATGCTGACTAACAACAACAAAAAAAGTTGCAGATGGATGTATCGGGCAGGATCCTCAGCTGCAAATAAGAGAAATGAATTATGGCCTGCTTACACAAACCATTGGTGGCCATGGCCAGCACATGGCCTAATCATACCACTAGTCTGGATTGATGATGTCACTTTGTCACCACATCCATCTGGGCATACCATGCTAACCTATCTACCCTCAAAATTGCATGCTACTGCCATCCAACCCCAAGTGGCTTCTTTGAACTCTTATATCTGCTTCTCATTTGCTGTGAGCCAGCCTGCGTTGGGGGGAGGGGAACACTGAATCTAGAAAAGGAGAGTTTGCTGTTTCCTGCCTTCCTGGTGGAAAGCTGGAAATGTCACCCACTGAGGTTCGCCAAGGACAGAGAGATGGGTATGGTGGCTCACACCTGTTATCTCTTCTTTGAAAACTGGGGCAAAGGGATTGCCATGAGTCTGAGTCCAGCCTGTGCTATATAGATCCAGGCCAACCTAGGCTACAAAGTAAGACCCTGTCTCAAAAAAAAAAAAAAAAAAGTATGGCCAGTGGCCAGGCGTGGTGGCACACACCTTCAATCCCAGCACTCAGGAGGCAGAGGCAGGAGGATTGCTGTGAGTTTGAGGCCACCCTGAGACTACATAGTGAATTCCAGGTCAGCCTGGGCTAGAATGAGACCCTACCTCAAAAAAAAAAAAAAAGTGATGGTGAGAGAGAGAGATGGCTTAGTGGTTAAAGTGCTTGCCTGCAAAGCCAAAGGACCCAGGTTCAGTTCCCCAGTCTCCATGTAAAGCCAGATGCACAAAGTGGCGCATGCGTCTGGAGTTGGTTTGTGGTGGCTAGAGGTCCTAGCATGCCCATTCTCTTTATATATATTTATATCTGCTTCCCCCCTCAAATAAATAAAAATGATCCACACTCACACTTTTATTCCCAGCACTCAGGAGTCTGTGAGTTTGAGGCCACCCTGGGACTACATAGTGAATTCCAGATCAGCCTTGGCTAGACAAGATCCTACCTCGAAAAATAAAAAGAGTAGGCCGGGCGTGGTAGCACATGCATTTAATCCCAGCACTTGGGAGGCAGAGGTAGGAGGATACATAGTGAATTCCAGGTCAACCTGACCTGAGTTAGAGTGAAACCCTACCTCGAAAAACTAAAAAAAAGAAGAAGAAGAAGTTGTGTTGCTGGGGAGTTGAAGGAGCTTGCTTGGAAGGTTGTGGCTCAGGGGTACAGCACTTACCATAACATCCATGAGCCCTTGGGTTTGATTTCCAGCAAGGGGAAGAAGATGCCTTGGCTCTTTTCTAGGACCCAGCCTGACGGGTGGACCTCTCACCTCTTCTGGGGCAGACTTCCCAGATCTGGGAATCAAAATGTCAACCGGTGCCCCCTGACAGTAAGCAGTCCATGCTCCCACTTTTTTCTGCTTAACCCAAGACCACCTGGTAGCCTGGCTTTCCTGGATGACTTTTCTAGTGCCGTGTCAGGCTGGCTTCGCCTCCCAGCATGCTCTGGATTGCCTTCCAGGTTGCCGCTCGTGGTGCATGGTGGGTAGCTAGTAGGCCCTGTGTGGCTTGTGGCAGCCAAAGTCACTGTGTGATTTCATCTGTCTGGAAGACAGCATGATGCCTGGCACACTGGGTACTCCAGATAGGTGGAGGGCAGTCTGGAGGTGAGCCACGATCAGGTCCCACCCCTTACACATGTGAGCTGTCCTAGTCTGGCTTTTGTTTTGTTTTGTTTTGTTTTTGTTTTCCCTGAGGTAGGCTCTCATTCTAGCCCAGGCTGGCCTGGAATTTACTATGTAGTCTCAGGGTGGCCTCGAACTCATGACGATCCTACCTCTGATTCCCCAGTGCTGGGATTAAAGGCGTGTGCCACTACCTCCGGCTAGTCCAGCTTTCTACATTGTCCTCTGTCATAAGGAGTAATGCAGCAGGATTTAATTACTGGCTACTCCTCCTATTTGCCTCTTCAAAGGAGGTTGACAATGTGTGATGGGGAAACTGAGTCCTCCAAAGTGTTTTCCAGAGATACACTGTGGGCTGGGGCCTCTGGGCAGCACCTAACTGGAATTCTTTCCTTTCTCTCTACAGGACAGGGGAACCACAGAGAGAACAGCCCTTTCCTTTCCCCCTTGGAGGCTTCCAGAGGAAGTGACTACTATGACCGGAACCTGGCACTATTTGAGGTAGCTGGGGAGCCATTCTGGGCCACAGGTGTGGTAGGCAGGTGGGCAAGCAGGGCCTTGTGAAGGGGTCTTTCAGCTGAACAGGGAAGCTGGCTCCTCTTCTAGTCTCCCCTTGACTGCCTTGCTCCCTTGGCAGCCAGTCTGTGGGTCTCTGGGCTCTTACAACCCAATCTACTTTCCCAGAGGCCACTTACAATCTCATGCCCACTGCTGTCTCCAGGGCTTGTCACTTTGCCTTCCTTGCAGCCCCTCACCAAGAGGACTACTTCCTCAGAATTTGAGGCCTGCCACCATTGTCTGCTCCCAACAGCCCGAGATTCTCCCACTCTGCCCTCCACAACTGCAGCCTTGGTGGATCCCTCTCTGGAAAACTTACCACATTTGAGTCTCTGAACTTGAATTGATTCCTTTCCAGACTCAAGCTGAGATCTGGATTTAAGATGTGACCCAGACTCCTTGACTCTGAACCCACAAACTCATCTGCCTCACAACCAAATAATGTTAAGTAATGTAGGCTTGTCAAGCTCCATTCATTCAGAGGGCGTGCATCTTCATGCCTCACTCCAACTAATGCCCCTAGTTTAGGATCCAAAAGGAGCTGACAAACCCGGAAGGGCAAAATGTGGACAGATGGAATCACAGCACTATAGTCACAGGGGCAGGGAAAGCCTAGATCCCTGTGGAGTTCAAGGGTCCTGAGTCCTGTTAGTCCTGTGGCCTCTCCCCACCTGTGGGTGGGCAGAAGGTGAGAGGCAAGGAGCCTGCCTTTGAGATTAGAGTAGATTATTCAGAGGGGCCAGGGCCTGGGGGAACACTACCCCAAAAGGTCAAGATTTAGGTTGAGGGAGAGATTTAACTTGTCCCAGACTTTTTTTTTTTTTTTTTTTTTTTTTGAGGGGTGGTTGGAGGTAGGGTCTCACCCTAGCTTAGGCTGACCTAGAATTTACTATGTAGTGTCAGGATGGCCTCGAACTCACAGCAATCCTACCTCTGCCTCCCTAGTGCTGGGATTAAAGACGTTTTTAGTCTAACTTAGTTCTCTGAGTTGACTAGGGTGGCTTTTAAAAAATTTATTTATATTTTTTTGTGGGAAGTGAGGTAGATGTGAGTCTCATAGGCCTAGCCATAGCTGAGAGGTGGCCAAGCAAAGCAGGCAGGACGAAGTGTGCAATCTGCATGCCTGCCACCCAGGCCTGCCCTTCCCTCTCCCCTGAGGCGGGTGGTTTTCACAAATGGGCTGGCAGTGATTGCAGCTAAGGTGGGGCAGTGTGAACCAGCCGCTGGGCTAGGCCTTTGAGTGCTGGGTGCTGGGGTGTGGTGCCCACACCTGCCCGGTTGGTTGGCTTGGGCTTCCCCAGACAAGAACTAGGATCAGGCCAAGGCCTGCCTCAGGGCTTGGCATGGGGCCAGCTGCCAGGCTGCTGGCTACACACAGGTAGCCTGGCGCCAGCCTGGCTCATTGCCATCTTGCCCCGTGGCTCTGTTTACAGGAGGAGCTGGACATCCGCCCAAAGGTGTCGTCTCTTCTGGGCAAGCTCGTCAGCTACACCAACCTTACCCAGGGAGCCAAGGAGCATGAAGAAGCCGAGAGCGGGGAAGGTGCCCGCCGGAGAGCAGCCAAGGTGAGCCATTTGGGGTCAGCAGGGGGACCACACTGGGAATATAGGCAGGTTATCATAGAATGCCTCACATGGTGGGTCAGTAGGTGCCAGATGTGGTATGCCTCAGTCTCAAGGAGGCTTTTTGTTTGTTTGTTTTTCGAGATAGGGTTTCATTGTAGCCCAGGCTGACCTGGAACTCACTATGGAGTCTCAGGGTGGCCTCAAACACCTACCTCTGCCTCCCGAGTGCTGGGATTAAAGGTGTGCACCACCATGCCCAGATCACAAGGAGGCTTTTTAAGAAATATTTATTTGAGAGGGAGAAAATGGGCATGCCAGGCATCCAGCCACTGCACACAAACTCCAGACACATGTACCACCCTATGCATCTGGTTTTCGTGGGTCCTAGGGAAATGAACCTGGCTCCTTTGGCTTTGCAGGCAAGCGCCTTAACTGCTAAGCTATCTCTCCAGTCCATCAAGGAAGGTTTAAAGGGTGTGCACAGGGGGAGTTTGTGAAGGGAACCGAGGTGCCATGGAGGTCTCAAAAGTGATAGTAAGCCGGGCGTGGTGGCGCACGCCTTTAATCCCAGCACTCGGGAGGCAGAGGTAGGAGGATTGCTGTGAGTTCAAGGCCACCCTGAGACTCCATAGTGAATTCCAGGTCAGCCTGGGCTAGAATGAGACCCTACCTCAAAAACAAAACAAACAACAACAACAACAACAAAAAAAAGTGATAGTAAGAACAGTTACTTATATTTGGCCAGTATGTGAGGCATTACTCTAAGAATGGGCCCAGGTTCTTGAATATTATCCTCAGAACAAAGCTGTAAGACAGAAGTCTGGCAAGGATGCACACACCTATAGTCCCAGCAACTTGGGGTAGGAGGTGGAAGCAGGAGGATTGCTTGAGAACAGGTGCTCCCAGAGGTCATCTTGGGCACCACAGCAAGACCCTGTCTCTAAAAAAAGGAAGAAAGAATTTCAAAGCTAGTGCTATTAGCATCTTTAATTTTTTAGATTTTTTTTTGTTTTTATTTTATTTACTTATTTGAGAGTAAGAAAAAGAGGCAAATAGAGAGAGAGAGAAAAAAAATGGTATGCTAGGGCCCCTAGCCACTACAAGCGAACTCCAGATGCATGTGCCACCATGTGCATCTGGCTTAGGTGGGTCCTGGGGAATCGAACCTGGGTCCTTAGACTTAGCAGGCAAATGCTTTAACTGCTAAGCCATCTCTCTAGCCCTTAATTTTTTTTTTTTTCTGAGGTAGGGTCTCACTGTAGCTCAGGCTGACTTGGAATTCACTATGTAATCTCAGGATGGCCTCGAACTCACAGCGATCCTCCTACCTCTGCCTCCCAAGGGCTGAGATTAAAGGCATGCATCACCATGCCCAGCTTCTAGCCCTTAATTTTTTAATTGATGTTTTTGAAACAGTTTCATGTAGCCCAGGCTATCTTCAAACACATTACATAGCTAAGGGTGACTTTGAACTCCTGATCTACGTGCTTCTACCTTTTACCTTCCAAGTACTAGAATTACAGGCATGGGCCAACCACACCACACCCAGATTTTTGTTGTTGTTGTTTGTTTGTTTTGAGGTAGTGTCTCACTGTACCCCAAGCTGACCTGGATGAAACTCATTCTGTACTCCCAGGCTGGCCTTGAATTCTCAAACTCACAGTGATCTTTCTACCTCCCAAGTGCTAGGATTAAAGGTGTGAACCACCAAGCCTGGCCTTATTATTTTTTTCTTTTTTTTAAAATTCCTCTGAGTTCTACGTGCTGCCCATCCAAGTCTTTTTTAAACCTATTTTTATTTATTTATTTTTTATTTTATTTTTTTTTTTTTTTTTGAGGTAGGGTCTACTCTAGCCCAGGCTGACCTGGAATTCACTATGGAGTCTCAGGGTGGCCTCGAACTCATGGCGATCCTCCAACATCTGCCTCCCGAGTGCTGGGATTAAAGGCATGCGCCACCACGCCCGGCTTATTTTATTTATTTATTAGAGACAGAGAGAGAAGTGAGGGAGACAGAGAGAATGGGTGTGCCAGGGCCTCTAGCCACTGCAACCGAGCTCCAGACACATGTGCCACCATGTGCATCTAGCTTATGTGGGGCCTGGAGAATCAAGCCTGGGTCTTAGGCTTTGCAGGCATGTGCCTTAACTGCTAAGCTATCTCTCCAGTTCCCAAGTCTTTTTTTGTTTGTTTGTTTTATTTTTATTTATTTGAGAGCGACAGACAGAAAGAGGCAGAGAGAGAGAGAGAGAGAGAATGGGTGCACCAGGGCCCTCCAGCCACTGCAAACGAACTCCAGACATGTGCATCCCCTTGTGCATCTGGCTAACGTGGGTCCTGAGGAATTAAGGCTCGAACTGGGGTTCTTAGGCTTCACAGGCAAGAGCTTCACTGCTAAGCCAACTCTCCAGCCCCCAAGTCTTTTTTAAAAATACTTTTATTTATTTATTAGAGAGAGGGGGAGGAAGGGATAGAATGGGTGCACCAGGGCCTTTAACACCAGACCCATATGCCACCATGAACATCTGGCTTATGTAGGTTATGGGGAGTTGAACCTAGGTCCTTAGGCTTCACAGGCAAGTGCCTTAACCACTAAGCCATCTCTTCAGCACACATCCATGCCCGGCTCACAAGGAGACTTTTAAAAAAATATTTTTATTTTTATTTATTTGAGAGAGAGAGGGAAAGAGAGAGAGAGAGGAAGAGAGAGAGAGAATGGTCATGCCCAGGCATCTAGCCACTGCAAATGAACTCCAGACACATGTATTTATTTATGAAAGGAAAGAGACTGAGAGAGAATGGGTGTGCCAGGGCCTCCTGCTGCTGCAAATGAACTCCAGACCCATGCACCACTTTGTGCTTCTGGCTTTATATGGGTACTGGGGAATAGAACCCAGGCCATCAGACTTTGCAAGCAAGTGCCTTAAATAGCTGAGCCATCTCTCCAGCTCCTCCTTTCATATCTTCCAATCAGCCTTTTCGCTCCTCAAGCCAAATATTTTATTTATTAATTTGCAAGGAGAAAGAGGGAATGGTTATGTCAGAGCCTGTTTCCCCTGCAAACGAACTCCAGGTGCATGAACCACTTTGTGCATCTGGCTTTATATGGGTACTGGGGAACTGGACCCAGGCAGTCAGGCTTTCAAACAAGCACCATTAACCACTGAGCCATCTCTCCAAAGCAACCCCCCCCCCCGACACACACACACATATTTTTAAAAAACTAAGTATTTAGCCAGACATCTGGCCTTTAACCCCAGCACTCGTAGTGGCAGAGGTAGGAGGATAACTGTGAGTTTGAGGCCAGCTTGAGACTACATCGTGAGTTCCAGGTCAGCCTGGGCTAAAGTGAGACCCTACCTTGAAATACCAAAATTTAAAAAAAAATTAAAACTGAGTATTTTATTTATCTATGCCCAGCTTTATTTGTTATTTGAAAGACAGAGAAAGAGGAAGATTCAAAGATAGATAGATAGATAGATAGATAGATAGATAGATAGATAGAGAGAAAATAGGCACACTAGGGCCTTTAGCCACTGCAAACGAACTCTAGACATATGTGCCACCTTGTGCATCTGGCTTACATGGGCCCTGGGGAAATCAAACCTGGGTTCTTTGGCTTTGGCAAATGCCTTAACTGCTAAGTCATCTCTCCAGCCCTTAAATATTTTTATTTATTTTTTAGAGAGAAAGGGCACACCAGGACCCCCAGCCGCTGCAAACCAACTCCAGATGCATGGGCTACCATGTGCATCTGGCTTACATGGGTTCTGGGGAGTCAAATTTAGATCCTTAGGCTTTGCAGGCAAGCACCTTAACCACTAAGCCATCCCTCTAGCTTGTAAGCCCCACTGTTTTTGTTTTGTTTTGTTTTGTTTTGGTTTGTTTTGTTTTGGTTTGTTTTGTTTTGTTTTTTGAGGTAGGGTCTCACTCGGGCCCAGGCTGACCTGGAATTCACTATGTAGTCTCAGGGTAGCCTCGAACTCATAGCAATCCTCCTACCTCTGCCTCTGGAGTGCTGGGATTAAAGGTGTGCACTGCCACGCCCAGCTCACCTTCTTTTTGAGACAAGGTCTCCCTTGTTTTTGCCTTTTGGATTCTCCTGGCTCTGCCTCCCATTGAGGTAGGCATATTGAGATCATAGACACATACACCACTTTGCATCTGACTTTACATGGGTGCTGGGGCATTGAACTCAGATTGGCAGGCTTGCAAGGAAGTGCCTATAACTATTGTGCCATCTCCTCAGCCATTTTTGGGTTTGTTGTTGTTAGTTTTAGGATTTTTGTCATTTTGTTTTGTTGAGATAGGGTCTCATGTATCGCAGGCTAGCTCTGAACTTGCTATGTAGCCAAGGTTTGCCTGATGCTGGGGTCAAACCCAGGGCCTCCTGGCTTCCTGCATGCTAGTCAAGCACATTCTCAACTGAGCTATATCCCCAGTCCCAAGATTTTAAAAATTATTTATGTATTTATTGATTTATTTAAGAGAGACAGAATATGAGCTTGCCAGGGCCTCCAGCCACTGCAAACTAACTCCAGACTCGTGTGCCACCATGTGCGTCTGGCTTTCATGGGTTCTGGGGAGTAGAACTTGGATCCTTGGGCTTCATAGGCAAGTGCTTTAGCTATAAGCCATCTTTCCAGGCCTAGGTTATTTTTAAAAATATTTTGTTTTTATTTATTTATTTGAGAGAGAGAAGAGAGAGAGAGAGAAATGAGTGTGCCAGGGCCTTCAGCCACTGCAAACAAACTCCAGATACATGCACCACCATGTGCATCTGGCTTACGTGGATCCTGAGGAATCGAACCTGGGTCCTTTGGCTTTGCAGGCAAGCACCTTAACTGCTAAGCCATCTCTCCAGCCCTTTTTTTTGTTTTGTTTTGTTTTGGTTTGGTTTGGTTTTGGTTTTTCACGGTAGGATCTCACTCCAGCTCAGGCTGACCTGGAATTCACTACTGTATAGTCTCAGGGTGGCCTCAAACTCCTGATGATCCTCCTACCTCTGCCTCCTGAGTGCTGGGATTAAAAATTTTGTGTATTTTATTTTGTTTCAAGGTAGAGTCTTACTCTAGCCCAGGCTGACCTGCAACTTCCCTGTGGCTCCAGGTTGGTCTCAAACTCACTGGAATCTTGATTCTCCTACCTTAGGCTTCTGAGTACTGGGATTAAAGGTGTGTGCACCATGCTTAGCCTAATGACTTACTTTTTATTTATTTATTTATTTTTACATTTAGTTAGTTAGTTGAAAGAGACAGAGTGGCAAATAGAGAGAGAGAACTGGGTGCACCAGGGCCTCCAGCCACTGCAAATGAACGCCACGTGCATGCGCCACCTTGTGTATCTGGCTTATGTGGAATTGAACCTGGGTCCTTAGGCTTTGCAGGCAAGTGCTTTAACTGCTAAGCCATCAGTCCAGTTCTTAATTTTTTCCTTTCTTTTGTTGCTTTGGATAGAACCTAGGGCCTTATGAATGCTAAGCACACACCCTGCTAAGCAGCTGAGCTACATTCCCAGCCCCCTTTGCTTCTTTGTTTGGCTCCTCTGTGTTTTGTGTTTGTTTGAGGGCTGGGGTTTCTTCTACGCTTGGTTTGAAAGCAAGGGAATCTTCCTTCCCATCTCCTGCCTCACTGAGAAACGAAGTGGCTGTGCTTAGAAGGAGCTGAGATCTGTTCAAAGTTGTAGTGTTCTGTCGGTGGTTAGCGCTAGTCAAACACTCGTTGCTGAGATAATTCCCGTTACCAGTTTCAGAGCTGCTTGTGAGATGTGGGTCTTTCTCGGATGAAACCCAGAGAGAGGGTGGACCAAGCCAAAGTGCCTCCTCTTCTAGTGCTTCTGGGAGGCAGCCTACTCTTCAGAGAGAGCAACTGATACCTTGAGGTTGCCCAGATTCACCCTCCATTTTCCTGCTGGTTGTGATATTGCTGGGATATTCTGGACCAAAGATAACAGTGAGCCCTACCTTATTTGGTCGTTTCTATTGAGCCCTGCAAGGGCGGTCTCAGGAGCCAGGTTAATCCCAGCACTTGGGAAGCAGAGGTAGGAGGATCGCCACGAGTTCAAGGCTGCCCTGAGACTCCATAGTGAATTCCAGGTCAGCCTGGGCTAGAGTGAGACCCTACCTCGAAAAAACAAAAAGAGTAGTCTCAGCTTCCAAAAAGTGTTGTTTACAGGGTGTGGTAGGATCTTTGGTTAAGAGCCTTCAGGCCATGCCAGGGAGCTGGTAATTGAGATTGGAAAGGCCCATGTGCTAGAGAGAAGCCTGGGTTGCTGAGGGGGGGGTCTTTGCCCTAATTGGGAGCCTGTGAAGATGTTGACCTTCAGCCTCAGAAGCTAAGTGACCCTTAAGGCAAGGATGTGAAAGGGAGGCTGAGAGTCCCAGCTCCAGGTGCTTATCCATGGAGGGAGGAGGAGCCTGGTCGAATTTGGAGGGGCTCATAAGCGAGGGAGCTGTGGACCTCATCCAAGGCACCTCTGAGCAGAGAGGCCTCAGAAAAGAAGTCCTGAAGCAGGAAGGGTGGGCCTTTAATCAGACCATGCCAAGATCCAAAGGCAGTGTCTCCCTGGTAGCCTCTTGCTATGGCCCAGTGACCTTCTGGGGCTGCCAGCAGTTAAGTAGGGATGCAGAAAGCATTTCCGGACCTGCCCTTTCCCACACTGCCCTTTTCTCAGAGTGACTCAGCCTAGGGTGGGGGGTGGGGCTGGGAGTACTTGCAACTGCTATCCAGTGGGTGGTATCCTCCGAGAAGGGCTTCACAGAGCCCAGATGAGGGCACGAACAGGACAGTGTGAGGAAGCTCCTGAAGGTCCTTCAGGCTATATACACGTCCTACCCCAGGCTTGGCCCCTTTAGGAAGGTTCCTTTACTCACCCCAGCTTGTGGGAAGAGGCTTTGCTGGGGTTCTGTGGGTGCTCTCAGGGCCCTACTGCCTGGGCTGTACCAGCCTTGTTTCAATGTGCATCCTCACCTGCCCTTACAGAGTTAAGAAACGTTAATGATCTGCATGCTAGACCTCCCTCACCTGCCCACAGCCTAAACTTCCCAAGACAGGCAGGAACTTCCAACCCAACACTTCCACTGCTCACAGCCTGACTGCTTCTCTTGGTAGAACTTCCAAGACAGGAAGGGTCTTCCAATGCACCACTCACTGGGTTCGGAAGCACCTTTTGGGGACCTGCAGGATTTATTGGTATTAGGACAATACACAAGGCAAGTTTGTTGCAACATGGTCATGGACATACCTGTAGACTTGGTTACAGTGACCTATAGTAACTATTGTCATCGAAGTGATGTTAGATGCTAAGGGAATGAAGGTAGCAGGGAGTACCGCTTCTACTCAGACCCAGGGAACTTCTGGGAAAAGTGACGATTAAACCTCCTGGAGATTTCACTGAAGAGGAGTCTGCTGTTCAGTGAGGCAGGTTACATGCCCATGTTCAGAGTCTGTGAGGGAGCCATGTGGTCTGGAGTTGGGACTGACGGGAGGAGATGGGGCACAAGCCAAGGAGACTGGAGCATGCACCACACACTACATTAGAGGCCAGTGCAGAGGGTTTTCAACAGGAAAGCTGGGAAGGGACCTGGTTTTCAGAGACCTACTCTGGCAGCAGTATAGACTAGAGTGCATAGCTTGATGGGCACGGGAGGCACCATCCAGTATACTCAGGTGTACTACCCAAGGCTTAAGAGACTGACTTAAGACTCAGACAAAGCCGGCCAATGTCAGGGCAGCAGGCAGGCAGATTAGGTAGGATTCTGTTCTGAATTGGAAGTAGAAGATGGGAGAAAAGGTAGGACAGGGAGGACTTCTTGGAGTTTGGCTTGGTTGATGGCGCTAGCTGGGTGAGAAGGTGGGCATCTATAGTTCCCACTTTGCAGAAGCTCAGTAGAAGAGGGCCTGGAAGCCATGTGTGATGGTGCACACTTGTAATCCTTGCACTCAAGAGGTTAAGGCAGTTCAAGACCAGCCTGGGTAAAGAGTGAGACTCAGAAGAGGACCAGGAGTGGTGATACCCACTTGTAATCCCAGTGTTCAGAAGATGGAGGCAGGAGGATCACCGTGGGTTTGAGGCCAGCCTGATCTTTAAAAGAGTTCCAGGCCAGCCAGAGCTATATAGTGAGACCTTGCAAAGGAAAAAAGATTTTTTTATTTTTTTAATTAATTAATTTATTTATGAGCAGAGGGGCCGGAGGGCATGCCAGGGCCTTCAGCTACTGCAAATGCAAATGAACACCAGATGCATGCACCACCTTACACATCTGGTTTATGTGGGTGGATCCTGGGGGATGAAGCCTGGGTCATTTGGCTTTGCAGATAAGTGTCTTAGCTGCTAAGCTATCTCCCCAGCCCAAAAATAACATTTTTAAAGGAAGGCCGGGCGTGGTGGCACACCTCTTTAATCCCAGCACTCAGGAGGCAGAGGTAGGAGGGTCACTCTGAGTTTGAGGCCACCTGAGACTACATAGTGAATACCAGCTCAGCCTGGGCTAGAGTGGAACCCTACCTCAAAAAAAAAAAAAAAAAAAAAAAAGAAAGAAAAGAAAAGAAAAAGAAAAGAAGAAATGACAGATACTTTACTGAAGAGGAGAAGGAGGCAGCACCTTGGTGTAAAATTCAAAAATCTTGCCAGGAGTGGTGGCGCACGCCTTTAAGCCCAGCACTTGGGAGGCAGAGGTAGGTGGATCACAGTTAGTTTGGGACCACTCTGAGGCTGCATAGTGAATTCCAGGTTAGCCTAGACTAGAGTGAGACCCTACCTCAAAAAAAAAAAAATCTTACATGTGAGGTATTAGAAACAATGAGATTTTATTGTGGGCATGGTAGCACAAGCCTTTTATGATTAACCAGCACTCGGGAGGCCAAGGTAGGAGAATTGCTGTGAGTTCAAGGCCAGCCTGGGCTTGAGTGAGACCCTACCTCCAAAAACCAAAACAAAACAAAAAAAATCAAGCAAGAAAGCCGGGCATGGTGGCGCACGTTTTTAATCCCAGCACTCAGGAGGCAGAGGTAGGAGGATCGCCAGGAGTTCAAGCCCTGAGACTACATAGTGAATTCCAGGTCAGCCTGGGCTAGAGTGAAACCCTACCTCCAAAAGCCAAAAAAAAAAAAAAAAAAAAAAAGGAAAAGAGAAAAAGAAAGAAACAGGTTGTATAACTTCCCAGTCCAAATTGTCTCCCTGTATAGAGATGTCCTAGCTGCCATCCTCATCTCCTTACTCCAAAGGGACTGCTGAGTGACCATAGAACCCTTTCAGTGATGCATCTGAACCCCTCTGATGCTTTGTGCTCCTTCTCTTGCCCACCTAGGCACCCAGCATGGGCACCCTCATGGGCGTGTACCTGCCCTGCCTGCAGAATATCTTTGGAGTCATCCTTTTCCTGCGGCTGACCTGGATGGTGGGCACAGCTGGCGTGCTGCAAGCCCTCCTCATTGTGCTCATCTGCTGCTGCTGTGTGAGTGTCCTACTGGGCCAGGGCCGGGCTGGGCATGGGAGATTGTCACCCATCAGAGACCACCCAGCTGAGCTGATCATCCAGGCCCTCCTTCCCACAGACCCTGCTGACAGCCATCTCCATGAGTGCCATTGCCACCAACGGAGTAGTTCCAGGTGAGTGAGCTCCACCGTGACTGCCCCTTCCCCACCCCCAAGCAGTTTTGTAACCCAATTCCTGACTCTGGGGCAGAGCCACCACGCAGGAGCTTTCCTGCTCAACAGAGCTGAAAGTGCTATTGTGGGGTTTTGTTTTGTTTTTTATATTTTATTTATTTACTTGAGAGAGGTAGATAGAAAGAAAGAATGGGCATGCCAGGGCCTCTAGCCACTGCAAATGAACTCCAGATGCATGTGCCACCTTGTGCTTCTGGCTCTACGTGGGTACTAGGGAATTTGCAGGCAAATGTCTTAATTGCTAAGCCATTTCTCCAGCCCTTATTGTGTTTTTTGTTAGTTAAAAATAATCCACCTTTGCCAGGCATGGTGGCATAGGCCTTTAATCCCAGCACTCGGGAGACAGAGGTAAGATGATTGCTGTGAGTTCAAGGCCAGCCTAGGACTACAGAGTGAATTCCAGGTCAGCCTGGAGTGAGACCCTACCTTGAAAAAAACAACAAAAAAAAAATGCACCTTGGGTTAGAGAGATGGCTCAGTAGTTAAAAGAGTTTGTTTTCAAAGCCTGATGACTATGGTTTGAGTCCCCAGTACTCACATACAGCCAGATGCCCAAGGTGCATGCGTCTGGAGTTCGTTGGCAGTGGCTGGAGACTCTGGCGTGCCTGTTCTCTCTTTCTCTGTCTCTCTCTGCCTCTTTCTCAAATTAATAAATAAAAATAATTTTAAAAAGAGAAAGAGAGAATGAGGATGGATGTGCCAGGGCCTCTAGCCATTGAAATGAACTCCAGATGCATATGCCATCTTGTGCATCTGGCTTACATGGGTTCTGGGGAATCGAACCTGGATCCTTACGCTTTGCAGGCAAGTGCCTTAATTGCTAAGCCATCTCCAGCCCCCATGCCCATATTTTTTTGTGGGTTTTGAACTGGGGATTGAACTAAAGAACTCATGCCTAAGCAGCAAGAGCTCTTAACTGCTAAGTGATTTCTCCAGGCCTGAAAACTTTTTCAAGCAGAATTCTCTATAGTAGGATATTGCTCAGTTTATTATGCAGACCAGACTGGCCCTTAATTTGTAGCAGTTCTCTTGCCTCTGCTTCTCAAGTGCTGGGATTATAAGCATGATATCACATCCAACCTCATTTTTTTTTTTTGAGGTAGGGTCTCACTGTAGCCCCAGGCTGACCTGGAATTCACTATGTAGTCTCAGGGTGGCCTTGAACTCACAGTGAACCTCCTAACTCAGCCTCCTGAGTGCTGGGATTAAAGGTATGCATGTGGAAGCATTCTTGTCCTTGCATCTCTACCTTCGTTGAGGCCCAGTGTTCACTGTCAGTCTTACCAGGAGTGTGAGACTTTGGTAAAAGCACTGACACAGGGCAGGTCTGTACTGGGACACCAGCAAAAATCTACACAAGACACTGATTCCACCGATCCTGCCTTGGAAGAGCCATCCGTGTCCTGTGGTTGTAAGGGTTTGTCATGAGGGAGACCTCCTTGAAGAATCAGCCCTAACCTGTGTATACTTTATCTGCCATAGCTGGGGGCTCCTATTTCATGATCTCACGCTCACTGGGGCCAGAATTTGGAGGTGCTGTGGGCCTCTGCTTCTACCTGGGGACAACATTTGCAGCAGCCATGTACATCCTAGGGGCCATCGAGATCTTGCTGGTGAGTCAAGCTAAGCCCTAAGCAGCCCTAGTCACGTCCAAACAGTCTCTCTAGAATCTATAGGCTGATAATGGTCTCCTGTCCCAGCCATGGTCTGGGGGTTTTACAGTGGGAGACTTCAATTCAAGACAGAAGGATCTTTTTTTTTTTTTTTTTTGGTTTTTCGCGGTAGGGTCTCATTCTAGCCCAAGCTGATCTGATTCACTATGTAGCCTCAGGGTGACCTTGAACTCATGATAATCCTCCTACCTCTGCCTCCTGAGTGCTGGGATTAAACACATGCGCCACCACACCTGGCTCAGAAGGATCTTTGCTCAAACCAGTCTCAAGTCACCTCTGTGCTAGTTCAGACCAGGCAGGGAAGGGCCTAGATGTTTCATCTACCTGGATGCTATTTTGGCCATGGCAAGAGGTCTACTATTGGATTTAGCTGAGTATCAGATCTTAATGGTGACACAGAGACCATTCCTCTGTTTGCATAGGCTCTGACCAGCTCTGCCCCAGGGCTTTGTCTAAGACACTTCAGATCTCTTTTATTCTTGTCCCTAAGTCAGGGTGAACAGCCATAGAAAGTTTTCTGGAAGTCTGAGTTTCACAGGTGCTATCTCAGACCTAGTTTCCCACTTGCCAATAAATTGTCTGGGGCAGAAAAGGTAGAGGACCAGGGGGAAAATGTAGGGTGACAGGTGCTCCCTTGGTAATTCAGAAAAAAGAAGATATGTAGAGGTGCAGCCTGGCTCTTCCCATCTCAGGTCCTCTGTCTACAGTCTCAATCTTGTGCCTCAATCTGAGGGTTTTTTTTTTTTTTGTTGTTGTTGTTTGGTTGTTTTTTTTTTTTTTTTCTTTTTTGGTTTTTTTTTGAGGTAGGGTCTCATTCTAGCCCAGACTGACCTGGAATTCACTCTGTATTCTCAGGGTGGCCTCAAACTTACAGTGATCCTCCTACCCCTGCCTCCTGACTGCTGGGATTAATGGCTGGATCTGAGATTTTTTTAAAAAGTATTTATTTATTTATTTATTTATTTGCAAAGAAGAGAGTGAGCGAAGTGAGAGAGAGAGAGACAGACTAGGCATGCCAGAGCCTCCAGCCACTGTAAACAAACTCCAGATGCATGTGCCACTATTTGTATCTGGCTTGACTGGGGAATCAAACCTGGGTTGTTAGGCTTTACAGGCAAATGCCTTAACTATTGAGCCATCTCTCTAGCCCCAGGATCTTCTGAGTTTTTTTTTTTTTAATATATTATTTTTATTTAGTTACTTGAGAGAGAGAGAAAGAGGCAAAGAGAGAAAATGAGAATGGGTGCACCAGGGCCTCCAACCACTGCAAACAAACTTCCCTGTGCATCTGGCTTTTGTGGGTACTGGGGAAATTGAACCAGGGTCCTTAGACTTCACAGGCAAGCACCTTAACCACTAAGCCATCTCTCCAGCCCTCTTCTGAGTTTTTTATTTGTTTCTACTTTTCATATTTCTTCTACATTATTTAGAATTCTGTTTTGTTTTGTTTTGTTTTTGTAAGGTAGGGTCTCACTCTAGCCCACTCTGCTCTGGAACTCATTCTTTTTTTTCTTTTTTTTTTTAATTTTTTTTTGTTCATTTTTTATTTATGTATTTGAGAGTGACAGAGACAGAAAGAGGCAGATAGAGAGAGAGAGAGATTGGGCGCGCCAGGGCTTCCAGCCACTGTAAACGAACTCCAGACACGTGTGCCCCCTTGTGCATCTGGCTAACGTGGGTCCTGGAGAATCAAGCCTCGAACCGGGGTCCTTAGGCTTCACAGGCAAGCGCTTAACCACTAAGCCATTTCTCCAGCCCTCTGGAACTCATTCTATAGTCCCACGGCTGGCCTTGAACTCATAGTGATCATCCTATCTAAGCCTCCTGAGTGCTGGGATTAATGGTGTGTACCACAATGCTTAGGGCTCACTCTCTCTCTTGTCTTTTTTTTTTTTTTTTCTTTTTTGGTTTTTCGAGGTAGGGTCTCGCTCTAGCCCAGGCTGACCTGGAATTCACTAGGTAGTCTTAGGGTGGCCTCATACTCATGGCGATCTTCCTATCTCTGCCTCCTGAGTGCTGGGATCAAAGGTGTGTGCCACCATGCCTGGTTTTCTTTTGGTTTTTTAAGGTAAGGTCTTGCTGTAGCCCAGGGTGGCCTAGAACTCACACTTTCCCCCTAGCTCTGCCTCCCAAATGCTGAGATTAAAGGTGTGCAACACCACGCCTGGATTTCTTCCTTCCTTCCTTCCTTCCTTCCTTCCTTCCTTCCTTCCTTCCTTCCTTCCTTTCTTTTCTTCTCTTTTCTTTTCTTTTCTTTTCTTTTAAGTTTTTTGGTTTTTGTTTTTGTTTTTCAAGGTAGGGTTTTGTTCTAATCCAGGATGACACAGAATTCACTATGTAGTCTCAGGGTGGCCTTGAACTCACAGTAATCTCCTACCTCTGCCTCCCGAGTGCTGGGATTAAAGGCATGCACCTCCGCGCCTGGCTGTTTTTTAAAGTTATTTATTTATTTATTTGGGAAAGAGACAGACAGACAGAGAGAATGGGTGTTCCAGGGCCTCCAGCCACTGCAAATGAACTCCAGATGCATGTGCCACCTTATGCATCTGGCTTACGTGGGTCCTGCTCTCTCTTTTTTTTTTTTTTTTTTTTTTTGTGGTAGGGTGTCACTTTAGCTCATGCTGACCTGGAATCCCCAGGCTAGTCTCAAACTCACAGAAATCCTTCTACCCCTGCCACCCAAGTGCTGAGATTAAAGCTATGTACCACCATGCCTGGCCTATTTAGAATTGTTTGCAAGGAAATGTGTCCCTTCTTCTCAATTTGTGAATTCAACCATGTAATTATATGAGCTTCAGGATGTTTATTTTGTTCTGTGGGTTATAGGGTATAATTCAATACTGTCATCATGTTGTTGGTCAAACTGTTTGTTTTTGGCCCTCCACAGGTTGGTGCCTATGTTTGGTTGATCCTCTCTTCCCTCCTAACCCTCTCTTCCCTCCCTCCCTCCTTCCCTCCTCCTTCTCTCCCTCCTTCTTTCTTCCCTCCCTCCTTCTCCCCTTCCTTCCTATAGTGGTTTTATTAACACAAAATTCATACCATGCAATTCACCACCTATTAAAAGTGTGTAACTTCGGGGCGTGGTGGTGCACACCTTTAATTCCAGCACTCAGGAGGCTGACGTAGGAGGATCACTATGAGTTTGAGGCTAGCCTGAGACTACAGAGGGAATTCCAAGTCAGACTGAACTAGAGTGAAACCCTACCTCAAAAAAGGGGGGAGGTGGGACTGGAGAGATGATGGCTTAGTGGTTAAGATACTTGCCAGCAAAGCCAAAGGACCCAGGCTTAATTTAATTCCCCAGTAAGCCAGATACACAAGGTGGCACATGCATCTGGAGTTCGTTTGCAGTAGCTTAGAGGGCCCTGGTGCACCTATTCTCTCTGTATCTGCCTCTTTCTCTCTTGCGCGCTCGCTCGCTCAAATAAAATTATTTTTTTTTATTTTTTTTGGGGAGGGGGGGTTGAGGTAGGGTCTCACTCTAGCCCAGGCTGACCTGGAATTCACTGTGTAGTCTCAGGGTGGCTTCAAACTCATGGCAATCCTCCTACCTCTGCCTCCCGAGTGTTGGGGTTAAAGGTGTGTATCACCACGCCCAGCTAACAAAATTAAATTTTAAAATATTTTTTAAAAATACAAAAACAAGCCGGGCGTGGTGGTGCACGTCTTTAATCCCAGCACTTGGGAGGCAGAGGTAGGAGGATCGCCGTGAGTTCGAGGCCACCCTGAGACTCCATAGTGAATTCCAGGTCAGCCTGGGCTAGAGTGAGACCCTACCTCGAAAAACAAAACAAAAAATACAAAAACATGTGTAACTCAGGGGTCTGAGGCAGGAGGATTACAAGTTTGAGACCAGCATGTACTACTTAGTGAGACTATCTCAAAGGTGGAGGAGGAGACAGAAGAAAAGAGGGGGAGGGAGGAAAGGAGCAATGATGAGGAAGAGGGTGACAGGTCTCTGGCTTTTAGTCTATTCACAGGGCTGCAACCATTGCCACAATCAGTTTTAGAACCTTTTCATCAACCTAAGAAACTCCATTAGAAGTACTCTCCTGGGGCTGGGGAGATGGCTAAAGTGGTTAAAGGTGCTTGCTACCAAAGCTTGCAGTCATAGGTTCAGTTCCCCAGTGCTCACATAGGGCGGCTAGATGCACAAAGTAGTACATGCATCTGGAGTTTGTTTGCAGTGGCAAGATCCCCTGATGTGCCCATGTTTGTGTTCTCTCTCGCCCTCTCTCTCTCTCTCTCGCTCGCTCTCTCTCTCTCTCTCTCTCTCTCTGCTTGCAAATAAATAAATAAAATTGGAGTGGACAGAGAAGTACTTTCCCTAAACTCAGAGTGGCAGAGCATACCTTTAATCCCAGCACTTGGGAGGCTGAAGTGGGAGGATCACCATAAATTCAAGGACAAACTTAGAATACAGAGCAAGGAGATTCCGGTTAGCTAGAGTGAGATACTGCCTTGAAGAAAGAAGAGGAGGGGGAGGAAGAAGTAGTTATTCCTGTCCCTTTCCCCCTAGACTTTTTTTTCTTTTCCGAGGTAGGGTCTCACTCTAGTCCAGGCTGACCTGGAATTCACTATGGAGTCTCAGGGTGGCCTCAAACTCATGTACCTCTCCCTCCCAAGTGCTGGGATTAAAGGCGTGCGCCACCACGCCCTGCTTCCTCCAGACTTTGAGGGCCACTAATCTGCTTTCTTTGTCTCTGTATTTGCCTCTTCTGGACATTTCTTTTATGTGGAATCATTTAATGTATGGTCCTCTAACACTGGCTTCTTTCAGATATGTTTTTGTTTGTTTGTTTGTTTTTGTTTTGTTTGTTTCGAGGTAGGGTTTCACTCTAGCCCAGGCTGACCTGGAATTCACTATGTACTCTCAGGCTAGCCTAGAATTCACAATGATCCTACCTCTGCCTCCCAAGTGCTGGGGTTAAAGGCATGTGCCACCACGCCCAGCTAGATATACTTTTAAAAGAAAACCAAAATGACAGGTTTCACGTCCCAAATAGAAAAATTGAACCCAGTACTTTTGTGTTCTTCCAGACCTACATCGCCCCGCCAGCTGCCATTTTTCAGCCGTCAGGCACTCATGATATGTCAAGTGCCACCTTGAATAATATGCGGGTATATGGGACCATTTTTCTGACTCTCATGACACTGGTGGTGTTTGTTGGTGTCAAATACGTGAACAAATTTGCCTCACTTTTCCTGGCCTGTGTGATCATCTCCATCCTTTCCATCTATGCTGGAGGCATCAAGTCTATTTTTGACCCTCCTGTGTTTCCGTAAGTAACTCAAGCATTTGTCCAGGCATTGCACTGACATCCCTTCTAAGCAGATAGTCAAGATTGCTGGGTGGGATCAGGCTGGGGCAGCAGCTGAGCAGATGCCAATGCTTCTGTCCTTGCAGGGTATGCATGCTGGGCAACAGGACCCTCTCTCGGGACCAGTTTGATATCTGCGCCAAGACAGTTGTGACAGACAATGAGACAGTGACCACTCAGTTGTGGAGTTTCTTCTGCCACAGCCCCAACCTAACTGCTGACTCCTGTGACCCCTACTTCCTGCTCAACAATGTGACTGAGATCCCTGGCATACCTGGGGCAGCAGCTGGTGTGCTCCAGGGTGGGTCCTCCCTCCTGTCTTCCTTTCCTCCAGCCCACAGGCTGAACAGGAAAGCGGAGGACAGAGCTGTCCTTGTGTGGCCAGCTCAGGACTGGGGGCATGCCTGGCTGCTTTCCCAGCTCAGCAGTGTCCTCTTAGCCTGGCTCCTGACTGCTGAGTTTTGGGTGAACAGAGCCTGCTTGGTCAGCATCCCAGGCTTGCAGCAGCCCCTGGAAAATTTTGGCCGCTCCTCTCTCCCTGGCCACCAGGCCCCTGGTGCTGCGTGGAGATGTTCCCACAGAAGTCATAAAGGTCCTCTGTGTGGGAGGCAGGCAGCAGTGAGTCTCGGGCTGATGATGGTTCAGTCACCTTTGTCTATCAGAGTTCTGACAGGAAAGCTTCCTCTGTAGTAGACACTGGAGACATTGGACTCAAGCTGTCCCCAAGGTCCTCAGAGCTTCCCTGCACCTGCAGCCTCTGCAGCTGCCCTGAGGACGTTGGTGGGGCTGTGGTGGTAATGATCTTGCCCCTGCAGAAAACCTGTGGAGTGCCTACCTGGAGAAGGGTGAAATTGTGGAAAAGCGCGGACTGCCCTCCACTGACACTGTTGGCCTGAAGGAGAGCCTATCCCTGTACGTGGTGGCTGACATCGCCACGTCCTTCACCGTGCTGGTTGGCATCTTCTTCCCCTCAGTTACAGGTGAGCCCCTCATGCCCACCCCCCTCAGCTCTGCCCTAAATCCTGGGGAACCCCTGAGGGAGTCTCATCTGTTTTTGGAGGCATTATGGCTGGCTCAAACCGCTCTGGGGACCTCCGTGATGCCCAGAAGTCTATCCCAGTGGGGACCATCCTCGCCATCATCACCACCTCACTTGTGTGTATCCTTTCCCAGGCCTGGGGCAGGGGAGGGGGCAGGAGTCAGAAGGGAATTGCTGGTGTGTAAGTCACCAGTTGGCACGCAGAGACGTACCATACATATACGAGCATGCGCACACTTGAGGTGTGTGCACGTGCGCATTGTGGGACCCTCAGAGGCGTAGAGGCTGCAGCTGTGGTGGTAGGAACACTAAGGTCCTGTGGGGAATGAGTAGAGGCTGCAGTGTGGTAGAAGTTTAGCTTCCTTGACACAGCGCAGACTTCAGCAGTGTGATTCTCTTTGGTGCCTGCATCGAGGGCGTGGTGCTCCGGGACAAGTGAGTGAGCTATGCCCCCCCCCCCTTAGCCGTGGTTCAGCTTTTGCCTCTCCTCATGCCAGCCCCTCACCATGGTTCCACACATCTCAGGCAGCTGACTGCAAGCAGTGGTTTGTGCCACCACATGGGTCAGACTCCCACCCTCTCGAGGACTTTTGCTTTTGAGAGGATGGTGACATTAGATAGGACAAAAGGCAAGGATACAAGGGTAGGGATTGGCAACTGGCCTCCACTAATGGCCAGAGCTCTCCCTCCTCACTCATAGCCTTTCTTTCTCACCCTTGACATCTCTTACTTTGGGTGACCCCACCTAGGGCCTGTGTGGGGCGGGGTTGCTCCTCATCAGGAGCATGGTCTGAGCCTGGCCCTTGCAGGTACGGTGATGGTGTCAGCAGGAATCTGGTGGTGGGCACCTTGGCCTGGCCTTCACCCTGGGTCATCGTCGTTGGCTCCTTCTTCTCAACATGTGGTGCTGGCCTGCAGAGCCTCACCGGGGCACCACGCCTGTTGCAGGCCATTGCCAAAGATAACATCATCCCCTTCCTCCGGGTGAGCCCTTCCACATGCCCCCACGACTTCGCTGTGCCTAGCCTCTCACGCTAGCGAGGAAGAAAGACAGGGAAGCGGGCTTCCGCTTGGCCTGCTGGGGCTGAACACTGGCCTGGTCTTGCCTGCTATTACAGTGCTGCTTAGGCCTAGAATCCTCCCGGCATGTCTGTGGTTTATCCAAAGCAGAG
This sequence comes from Dipus sagitta, assembly GCA_036346955.1. NCBI lineage: Eukaryota > Metazoa > Chordata > Mammalia > Rodentia > Dipodidae > Dipus > Dipus sagitta. The sequence goes on along the minus strand of CM070770.1, from coordinate 250,218,237 downwards.
AGTCCTGGACGGTGGGCTCGGGGAAACTGGTGCATCTTATGAGTCCATGCAGAAAGCCATGGAACTGGAACCTGGGGGGCGACTTAGACCAGCTTGGGGCTCCAGGTGTGGGAGTGGAGTGGTAGAAGCAGCTCTTTGTCTGGTGCCTACAGGTGTTTGGTCACGGGAAAGCAAATGGGGAACCGACGTGGGCACTCCTCTTGACAGCACTCATCGCTGAGCTGGGCATCCTCATCGCCTCCCTCGACATGGTGGCCCCTATTCTGTCCATGTGAGCTGGGGGTCAGGGCAAGGGATGGTATTGGGAAAAGTTCCTTGAACCCTAGTGACCTTCAGGTGAGGGGCCCAGCACCTCCCCAGGACCCAGCCTGGTGTCTAGGGATGCCATTAGGAGAACATTCTGGGGCTATATGGGGAAATGATGACTGGTAGCACTCAGCTAACCCTGCTTTCAGAAGCCAGCCTGGCACCTCCACAGAAGCTGAGGAAACCAACAGGCCATGTGCCCCACAGTGGGAGACTCCCTGGAGCAGGAGGCCAACAGACTCCCTGACAGCACCTAATCCCTTGTGTTTTAACTGCCCCATTCCTCGTTTTCAAAGTTATTTGCTTTTATTTTTTAAAAATATTTTATTATTTATTTGAGAGAAAGAGGCAGATAGAGAATGGGTGCACCAGGGCCTCCATCCACTGCAGTTGAACTCCAAATGCATGCGTCACCTTGCTCATCTGGCTTACTGGTACCGGAGAATTGAACCTGGGTCCTTAGGCTTCACAGGCAAGCACCTTAACCACTAAGCCATCTCTCCAGCCCTGCTTTTATTTTTATAAAATATTTTAAAACTTTTTATATTTATTTACTTGAGACAGAGAGGCAGATAGAGACAGAGAGAATGGGCACGTCAGGGCCTCTAGTCACTGCAGACGAACTCCAGATGCCTGTGCCTCTTGTGTGTCTGTCCTGGGAGAATTGAACCTTTGGCTTTTCAGGCAAGCACCTTAACCACTGAGCCATCCCTCCAGTTCTCTCCCCCCACCCTTTTTTTGTGTGTTTTTCGAGGTAGGGTCTCACTCTAACCCAGGCTGACCTGGAGTTCACTATATAGTCTCAAGGTAGCCTCGAACTCCTATTACCTCTGCCTCCAGAGTGCTGGGATTAAAGGCATGCGCCACCACACCCAGCATTTTTACCTTTTGTTTTTTGCTTTTTTGAGGTAGGGTCTCACCCCAGGCTGGGATTCACTATGTACTCTCAGGGTGGCCTTGAACTCATGGTGATCCTCTGACCTCTGCCTCCCGAGTGCTGGGATTACAGATGTGCACCACCACGCCCAGCCAGTTATTTGCTTCTAAAGTTCTGGAAGCAGCTGAGTAAATGAGTGTGCCAATGCCTTTCCAGGCTATAGTGGGTTTGTGGTGGTTCCCAGAAGTCCCTGCAGCTGTTTCTGTAGTTGCTGCATTCACTTCTGCCTACGTTGGGCTCGTCACACATTCTGCTCCACGACTATGGTCCTTGCTTGCTCAGCTGTGAGGGGTCCACACTTCACTACCCACTCAGCTTCTACACCGGACGAGGCTGCCTTCATCCGAAGCAGCCTTCACCCCTGCTCACAGCCAGGTCTGTTACATCTGTGCTCTCTAGCATTCCCTACGCCTCACAGAAGTTCACACCTCAAACTTGATACAGTTGTTTTGAGTGGTGACTTCTCTTGCCTAAATAGTTCAGTCTTTACCAAATAGCCTTTGCTGGCAATCCCTGCTAGAACTTACCTCCTCATGGGACGCCCTGCTTCCTGATATCTCTGTCTCAAGAGTCCTCCTGCCTTCTTTTTCTTTCTTGCTTTTTTTTTTTTAATTTGTTTATTTGCAAGCAGAGAGATACAAAGAAGAGAGAGCATGTGCCAGGGCCTCTAGCCACTGCAAACGAACTCCAGATGCGTGTGTCATGCCACCTTGTGTATCTGGCTTTACTTTAGGTACTGGGGACTCAAATCCAGGTTGTTAGGCTCTGCAGGCAAGCACCATAACCACTGAGCCATTTCTCCAGCAATTTTTTTTTATCTTTCTTTCTTTCTTTCTTTCTTTCTTTCTTTTTTTTTTTTTTTTTTTTTTTTTGGTTTTTCGAGGTAGGGTCACACTAGCCCAGGCTGACCTGGAATTCACGATATAGTCTCAGGCTGGCCTTGAACTCACAGCGATCCTCCTACCTCTGCCTCCCGAGTGCTGGGACTAAAGGCAGTGCGCCACCACGCCCGGCTCTGTCTTGCTTTTCTCAGACTGCATCCCCTTCCTACCTCTGCTGGTGAGAGCTTGCCTGCCTTCTGCCACCTGGGTCTGAGAACTTCTTGGGTATAGTCCCATCTGCATCAGACCATAGAAATGATCACCTGGGAGTTAGAAGCCTTGGTGTGGCCCAGATTGTGGTCCAGGCCCAGCTCGATATCCGACCCCTGGAGGTACCAAGGAGGCTGCTCTGCACCAATCACCTTTTGGTGCTGCAGGTTCTTTCTGATGTGTTACCTGTTCGTGAACCTGGCCTGTGCTGTGCAGACGCTCCTGAGGACTCCCAACTGGCGACCTCGGTTTAAATACTATCACTGGTGAGTGCCCACTGCACCCCTGAGGCAAGCACCCTGACATGAGAAATATTGGGGAGGCCGTACCCTCATTCTAAAGGAAGTTTGAGTTGCTTGGGCAGCTTTTACTCTTGATGAAACATCGTGGGGAGAGAGGTTATATACTGGGCGAGGGAGTGACCTGTTTCTTACACTTAACTTGTGACTGGGGGAACCTGTCAGGGCTACCAAAGCAAGGGACAGACTATGGCCTGTTGCCCTGATTCTTGTCCTTCCCACCTCTGGCCCAGGGCGCTGTCTTTCCTAGGGATGAGCCTCTGCCTGGCCCTTATGTTTGTCTCCTCCTGGTATTACGCTCTGGTTGCCATGCTCATCGCAGGCATGATCTACAAGTACATCGAGTACCAGGGGTGAGTGGAGGACTGCTGCTCAGTCTGTCACTATCCTGTACAGCATGGAAGAAGGCGACTGGTTGAGCAGCTGGGTGGTCTGATGGTTGGGTTGGCAGGGAACTGGGCCACTTTTGCTTCTACCATGGGGGTGGGGGCCTATGAATCAGGACCTGGCCCTCTTCCATCCCCTATGACATAGAAATCTCAGGGCAAGGGGCTAGGGGTGTAGCTCAATGTTAGAGCACTTGCTTAGCATGAGTGAGGCCTTGGGTTCAATCCCCAACATTGAAAGAGGTGTAGAGGGAGAGAGAGGGAAGGAGGGAGGGAAGAAAGGGAGGAAGGAAGAAGAGAGAAAAGCAAGGGAAATTTCTGAGGTTCACTAGCTTGTGGTGGCATCTGTAGGGCTGAGAAGGAGTGGGGTGATGGGATCCGAGGCCTGTCCCTGAGTGCTGCTCGCTATGCACTGTTGAGGCTGGAGGAGGGGCCTCCTCACACCAAGAACTGGCGGTAAGTTCGTGCCTAGACTGGCAGGGGCCATCTCAAGGTTCTTAGGAGCACTGGGAGGGCGGGAGGGTCTATAGGTCCCCCCCAACCAGGGTTGCCAGTGGCACCCTCCTGCTTGCTGAGTCCTTAGATCTGTGTTACAAGCCTGTGGGGCCCACATTCTGAAAAGGGAAGAAGAGGAGGGCTTCTTGGAAAAGCCTGGCCCTGGTCTCAGTCTGCATCGGCTTGTGACCACTGCAGGCCTCAGCTCCTGGTGCTGCTGAAGCTGGACGAGGACCTTCACGTGAAGTACCCTCGCCTCCTCACCTTTGCCTCCCAGCTTAAGGCTGGCAAGGGCCTGACGATCGTTGGCTCCGTCATCCAGGGCAGCTTCTTGGAAAGTTATGGCGAGGCCCAGGCTGCCGAGCAGGTGCCCGGCAGGGATAGGGAGGAGCTGAGCCAGAACATTTATTTCTGGCCTGCCAAGGGCATGTAGGGGAAGGAACCCATCCTGGCTGATGTGACCAGCCAGGTGGGCAGCACTGCTGCCATCATGAAAACATGGCAGGATTGTGGGTGGGCACATTGCTCCAGTCCCTCCCCTACTGATCCTAGGGTTCTGGGAGGGATCCCAACAAAGGGGAGAAGCTTGTAGCCTTGCCTTCTGATGCCAGTGTATTCCCCACAGACAATCAAGAACATGATGGAAATTGAGAAAGTGAAAGGCTTCTGCCAGGTAGTGGTGGCCAGCAAGGTGCGTGAGGGGCTGGCCCACCTCATCCAGTCTTGCGGCTTGGGCGGCATGAGACATAACTCCGTGGTGCTGGGCTGGCCGTACGGCTGGCGACAGAGCGAGGACCCACGTGCCTGGAAGACCTTTATTGGTGTGTGAGGGTCTGCCACTTCAGCTGGACCGAGGGCCAGGGTTGAGTGAGGTGGCAGAGGCTGGAGGGCCGCAGGCTGTCAGTGAGCAGTGCCCCTCCTCCCTAGACACCGTGCGTTGCACCACAGCTGCCCACCTGGCCCTGCTCGTGCCCAAGAACATAGCGTTCTATCCCAGCAACCATGAGCGTTACCTGGAGGGCCACATCGATGTGTGGTGGATTGTGCACGACGGAGGCATGCTTATGCTTTTGCCCTTCCTGCTGCGCCAGCATAAGGTGCACCAGGCTGTTGGGCGTGGGTGAGAGCGGCTGGGCCCTTGGAGGGTTAGGTATGACGCAACCACTCCCCTGACCCATTGCTACAGGTTTGGAGGAAGTGCCGGATGCGTATCTTCACAGTGGCACAGATGGATGACAACAGCATCCAGATGAAGAAAGACCTGGCCATTTTCCTGTACCACCTTCGTCTTGAGGCAGAAGTGGAGGTGGTAGAGATGGTGAGCTGCTGCCCAGCCCTGCCCTGCCCTGAGGACCCCGAGCACCGTACAGCCCAGTCCTCACCGCTTCCCCTCTCCCCAGCATAACAGTGACATCTCTGCATATACCTACGAGCGCACCCTGATGATGGAGCAGCGGTCTCAGATGCTGCGGCAGATGAGGCTAACCAAAACTGAACGTGAGCGGGAGGTCAGTAGGTGCCTTGGTTCAGGCCTGGGGGGCAGGGGGCAGCGTCAGGCCTTTGGAGACACCAGCAGGTAGGAGCATCAGAATGACTCACTTGGCCAGACATGGTGACTGTCATCTGTAATCTCAGCATTCAGGAGGCTAAAGCAAAAGAATTGCCATAAGTTGACAGCCAGCCTGAGTCACAGTGTGAGATCCTGTTTAAAAAAAAAAAAAAAAAAGCTAGGCATGCTGGCTCTGCCTGTAATGTCAGCACTAGGAGGACTGAGAATCCCCAGAGTTTGAGGCCAGTCGGGATTAAAAGAATGGGAAGAAGCCAGGAGTGGTGGCACACGCCTTTAATCCCAGCACTCGGGAGGCAGAGGTGGGAGGATCGCCGAGAATTTGAGGCTACCCTGAGAAAACATAGTGAATTCCAGGTCAGCCTGAGCTAGAGTGAGACCCTACCTTGAAAAAAAAACAAAGAACAAAAAAAAAGGGAAGAAAAGGTGGACAGCGTTCCTAAAGAACAACATGCAAGGTTGCTCTCTGGCCTCCCTACATGCATGCCTATTCTCTCTATATATGTATACACACACACACACACACACACACATACCTCATCTGTCCCATCTGAACCAGTGACCATTTCCTGGAGGCAGAGACATGTAGAGCCATCCAGGGCCCCATTTCGCAGGGCACCAAACCTACTTCCTGTGGTTATCCTCAGGCTCAGCTGGTCAAGGACAGGCACTCAGCCCTGCGGCTAGAAAGCCTTTACTCTGATGAGGAAGAGGAGTCTGCAGCAGGGACTGACAAGATCCAGATGACATGGACCCGCGACAAATACATGACTGAGCCCTGGGACCCCAGTCATGCCCCTGACAACTTCCGGGAACTGGTGCACATTAAGCCGTGAGTGCCAGTTAGGGTCTGGTATAGAGGTGGGTGAGGGCAGGCAAGCTGTACCATCCCCGTGCCAGGGATGGAGACCTTCTTACTAGGAGGATCTCAGCAGCCTGTGATCAGCTGCATTATCTGCAGGGACCAGTCCAATGTAAGGCGCATGCATACTGCTGTGAAACTCAATGAAGTCATTGTCACACGCTCCCATGATGCTCGTCTGGTCTTACTGAACATGCCAGGCCCACCAAAGAACAGTGAGGGTGATGAGAACTGTATCCTTGTGTGGAAAGGCTGACAGTGGGAGCTGTCTGGGTGGGAGTAGCTCCGGTTGCCCCTTGGCCTTGCGCTACCTCCTTGACCTGATGTTCTGCAGACATGGAATTTCTTGAGGTGCTCACTGAGGGGCTGGAGCGAGTGCTGTTGGTGCGTGGCGGTGGCCGGGAAGTCATCACTATCTACTCTTGAGCCCAATGTAGTCTTGCGGCCTGAAGTGGGGGTATCCAGAGCAGCATTCCCCACCCCATACTTATTTGCCAGTTCTCTTTTGTCCAGCCTGGCCTTGGACCAGCTTTGCTAGGTCTCCTGGGGAACAAAGCCTGGGCCTGGCAATGGAGATGGGTCCGAGGTCCTGTAGGACCCTGAGAGGTTTGGGGAGTATCCCCTTCAATACCCCAGTAAGCCTGCCCTGGCTAGAGAAGACTGATAGGGGCTGATGTGGGGTTTGAAGGCCTAGCCTGGCCCAGAAACACTATTTATTGTATATTTATTGTTTGGATGTCACCAGCAGAGAAAAGGGGAAAAAGGCAGCAAGGGAGGGAGTTGAGCCTGGCCTGCCTGCTGGAAAACCTGGCTCAGGCTACTGTGGGCAGGGACCCCCCATCAAGCCAAGCGGAATAAAGCTGGCCAAGCTGAGCCTGACTTTTTTCAATAAAACATTGTGTACTTCTGAGCCTCCCGCTGCTCCAGCTCTGTTTCCCCTGGCGCCAACGGAAGAAAGAACTGAACCCAGGCCCAAGGCCGGCTCCCTAAGGCTGTGCCCCTTCCTGGCATTGGCAGTCTTTGGCCACCCCCATTGGCTGTCCTGTCCCTCCCACTGGCTCTGGAGCCCCTCCCATCCCCATACCAGATAAAGCCAGCCTAGGACTCCCTCACCTGTCAGTAGGCACTGGGCTGGAATGGGGCTGTCTGGCTCCCCATGGCAGTGGGTGCTGCTGCTGCTGGGGCTCCTGCTCCCCCCTGCTGCCCCTTTCTGGCTCCTCAATGTGCTCTTCCCCCCGCACACCACGCCCAAGGCTGAGCTCAGTAACCACACACGGCCCGTCATCCTCGGTAAGCCCCCACCAGCTCCGCCCCTGATGTACCAGGCAAGACTTTGGAGAGTCCCAGTCCCTGGCAGCGGCAGCAGATGCTACCAAGGCCCTTCTGCTCCTGCATTAGCCCCATACCTGCCTCGTGTGTGAAGCGGCCAAAGCCTTGTCCCACAGAGACATCACCCCATCCCCCACCATACTGCTCCGTGTTGCTGAGTTGTCTATTCCAGGGTGGGGGCAGGAGGTGGGGGGGACTGACAGAATGAGGTATGCCCGAGGCTTCCACAAGCAGGGACATCACGAGCTCTGGCCAGCTGCAGCCACACTACTTCCTTGGTTCCCACCCCCACCAAGGACAAGATACCCAGGACAGGCCCACGTAGGTCTACCCCTTACTCAAGGCCCACTCTCCACTCCCCATAGTTATTTGTTCTCACCTTGGACTTTGGCAATAATGAAAAGCCAAGCTGGATGTTTGCTTTGCCGGGGCAGGGGTCAGCGGCCTTGGTTCCTGCACCCTCCCCGCTTAAAGAGAGCCTGGCTTGGAACTTCTTGGGGGACTGTGAGGGGTGTTATGGGGAGAGGATGACTGTCATTAATGTGTGGGAGCTGAGGGTGTGGGAGATGGCAAGGTAGGCTGGGTCTTGGGGTGGGGTGAGGTGGGGGATGCCAGGGAGTCTAGAGTGAGAGCCAGTGCCCACAGTGCCTGGCTGCCTGGGGAATCAGCTAGAAGCCAAGCTGGATAAGCCGGATGTGGTGAACTGGATGTGCTACCGCAAGACAGAGGACTTCTTTACCATCTGGCTGGATCTCAATATGTTTCTACCCCTTGGGGTAGACTGCTGGATTGATAATACCAGGTATGTGCCATGTGCTCTGCTCAGCCCCACACACTGCCCTGTGGCTGCTGGCTGCTGAACATCCCACTCTCCCCAGGGTTGTCTATAACCGCAGCTCTGGGCGTGTGTCCAATGCCCCTGGTGTACAGATCCGTGTCCCTGGCTTTGGCAAGACCTACTCTGTTGAGTACTTGGATAACAACAAGCTAGCAGGTGGGTGTACTAGAGGAAAGGATGGGGGCTGTGGCCTTTGGTGGGCCATCAGGAAGCCTGCAGGTGTCATGGTCAGAGACCCCTATGCTGCCATCTCCCTGCAGGCTACATGCACACACTGGTGCAGAATCTGGTCAACAATGGATACGTGCGGGATGAGACAGTGCGCGCTGCCCCCTATGACTGGCGTCTGGAGCCCAGTGAGTGCGGGTGATGGATTTGAGGCAGGGCAGGTAGTCCAGACCCTGACTGCCCTGACCTGACCATCCATCTGCAGGCCAGCAGGATGAGTACTATCAGAAGCTAGCAGGGCTGGTGGAGGAGATGCACGCTGCTTATGGGAAGCCCGTCTTCCTCATTGGCCACAGCCTTGGCTGCCTACACTTGCTCTATTTCTTGCTGCGTCAGCCTCAGTCTTGGAAGGACCGCTTCATCGATGGCTTCATCTCTCTTGGGGCTCCCTGGGGTGGCTCTATCAAGCCCATGCTGGTCTTGGCCTCAGGTGAGAGGGTCTCTGATCACCTTTATCCTGTGGGAGGTGGAGGAGGATGAAGCAAATCATAGAGCTGGCTGTCACCTCAGCTCCACTCATTATGCTGTCCACAAGTATTGTCTTCCATTCCTGGGGGCATACTTGTTGTCATGAGCTCCTTGAAAGCGGTCACCTTGGCAGGACTATTAGGATGGCTCTTTCCAGAGCCTGTGTCAGGGATAACAAAGGGGAAGTAAACAGAGGACGTGAACCCCAGCAGTCTTATTCAACCAAAGATTTTTTTTGGGGGTATATATACACATATTGTGCATACGAGTGTGCATGCATGTTCACATGCATATGGAGGCCAGAGGACAACTTTGGGTGTCATCCTAAGATGCATGCTGTCACCTCCTTTGAGACAGGGTCTCATTGGCATCTGGAGCTCACCAATTAGGCTAGACTAGCTGGCCACTGTGCTCCAGGGACCCTCATTTTCACCTTTCCAGAGCTGGAATTACAGGTGCACGTCACCACACCTGGAATTTTATATGAGTACTAGGGTCAAGCTCAGGTCCTTATGCTTGCAACTGAGCTATCTCCCTAGCTCTCAACCCAAGATTTCCCTGTGCCCCAGGTCCTGCCTACCCCAGCTTTCAGCTACTGTATTTTTTTTTTTTTTTCTCTAGCCCAGGCTGACCTGAATTCACTATGTAGTCTCAGGGTGACCTCACACTCATGGTGGATCCTCCTACCTCTGCCTCCCGAGTGCTGGGATTAAAGGTGGTGCCACCACGTCCGGCTCAGCTACTTTTGCTTCCTCTGCCCAAGGACCTGTCTTATTGAGGACAGATGTACCACAGCACCAGAACTACTGGTCCTTCTTACCCTTCCCTGAGGAGTAGCTCCAGGCACCCATTACTAACACAGAACCACTGTGTGCTGGACACAGCCAGACTCAGCCTTCCCTGTAGAAACAAGAGAGTCATCAGATTATATACCACTAAGTCTCATTTTATCCTCCCCAAATAGTCACATGACCCATATACAGCATAGGCCCCACATAAGGCCTGAGCAAGAATAGTCTGCACCTCCATACTCATTCCATTCTCAGTACAACCCCAGGCTCCTTTGAGGCCCTACAGTTCTGTTTTACAGAGGTACCAACATAGCCTCTTGTTTAACAAAAATATAAGCCAGGCATGGTGGTGTATGCCTTTAATCGCAGCAGAGGTAGGAGGATCACCATGAGTTCGAGGCCACCCTGAAATTACATAGCAAATTCCAGGTCAGCCTGAGCTAGAGTGAAACCCTACCTCAAAAACCCAAAATATAAATATATATACAGAGAGAGAGAAAGGGAGCGTATCAGACCTAATCTGACTATGGCTTAGAGTCCAGATCTGGATGGGATAGGGACAAGTCTGAATATCCCACTGAGCTTCAACTGAGGCAAATTGTGGGCCAGGCAGGCCCAGCTTCCTGTCCCACCTTGCTCCGTGTCCACAGGTGACAACCAGGGCATCCCGATTATGTCCAGTATCAAGCTGAGAGAGGAGCAGCGCATAACGACGACTTCCCCCTGGATGTTTCCCTCCCGCCAGGTGTGGCCTGAGGACCATGTGTTCATTTCCACGCCAAGCTTCAACTACACAGCCCATGACTTTCAGCGCTTCTTTACGGACCTTCACTTTGAGGAAGGCTGGTACATGTGGCTACAGTCACGTGACCTGCTGGCAGGGCTCCCAGCACCTGGCGTAGAAGTATACTGTCTGTATGGCGTGGGCCTGCCCACACCCCGCACCTACATCTATGACCACAGCTTCCCCTACAAAGACCCTGTGGCTGCGCTCTATGAGGACGGTGATGACACAGTAGCCACACGCAGCATGGAGCTCTGTGGCCAGTGGCAGGGCCGCCAGTCACAACCTGTACATCTGCTGCCCCTGAATGGGACACAGCACCTCAACATGGTCTTCAGCAATAAGACACTGGAGCACATCAATGCCATCTTGCTGGGTGCCTACCGCCATGGCACCTCTGTGCCCCCAGCTGCCAGCCCAGTGCCCCTGCCCCCTGAATAAAGACCTTTTTTTTTGATTCTATAAGCCCTGTGTGTTATGGGTTGAAGGGAAGACATTGTAGGGTCTCTACACTCAGATTTACATATTACCAGGCTCCAGGCCCAGAGCTCAATGGAGCAGGAAGCAAGATGATGTTTTGGACTGAACACATCAGAGATGTCAGCATTTAATTCTCCCCGTTGAGCTATTCAAGCAGCCTGCCCTGTGCCAGTCCTGGGGACTGGAGCTGGCTACACCCATAGCTATAATGGGGGGGGGGGGTTTCACAGAAAAATGATTTGAGTTCTGAGTAGATAGAAGAAAGTATAGTTAAACAGTAAGTGGAAAACTGCATTCAATCCCCAACACTTAAAAAAAAAGTTTACAATCTGGAGGATTGGCATCCGTTAATTAGATCATCTATTAAGGCCTTATTTTTATTCTACTTTTGTTTTTCCAAGACGAGTTCTCACTTTGCAGCCCAAGCTGGCAGTAAACCTGTCCTGGCTTAACTTGCTGGAGTTTTTGTTTTATTTTCAGTGCCAGGAATCAAATCTGGAGCTTTGTTGGTGCTAGGCAAATGCAGTATTGCTGATCTATATCCCCAGCCCAAGGTGCCCCTTGAGATGAAAGGACCAGCATCACTATGAGGTTTACAGGTGGCAAAGACAAGAGTTGGGAGCTACAAGAAATGTAACAAAGGCCAAAATTCAGCCAAGCCCAGCTGGGGAGATGGCTCAGCAGTTAAGGTGCTTGTCTGCAAAGCCTAAGGACCCAGGTTTGATTCCCTAGTACCCATGTAAAGCCAGATATACAGAGTGGCACATGCATCTGGGGTTCTTTTGCAGTTGGTAGAGGTCCTGGCATGCCCATATTCTCTCTCTCTCTCTCATAAATAATTTTAAAAATTCAACTGGGGCGAGGTGGCACATGCTTTTAAACCAAGAGTTTTGAGGCCACCCTGAGACTACATAGTTCCAGGTCAGCCTAGGCTAGGGTGAGACCCTACCTTGAAAAACAAAATACAAAACAAATAAATCAGCCAAGCCTACTCTATTGGGAGACCAGTAACTAGCAGAGACAACGGTCACCAGTTCAACAGCTTTATGGCCCTGAGGTTAGAGTTGGTATTGGGGTAAGTTGAGGAAAGCAGGTGTCAGTATCAAACTGAGAAGTGGAGGGAGGATTTGTCCTGTTGGGACAGAGGATAAGGAACATTACCTCCTTTCCCAAGCTACCAGGGACCACAAACAAAGGTGAAAGTGAAAGAGAAGACGCAGATAGCAGTGTCTCAACCAGGGTGGAGGTGAAAGCGAAAGCAGGGAAGCGTCGGCCTGAATGCCCCGCGCTGCTGCACAGACTCCGAGGGTCTCTTCTGAAGCCTTTCTGCTCCCAGGGCCCACTCCTCTGACCCACCCATCCACTCCCAGATTCCTACTCGCCCTCTGCACCCTGAGATGCTGAAGCGGGCGCTGGAGCCCAGAAGGGGCTTCTGCTTCGAGAATTGCCAGAGGTGAAAGGGGGGTGGAGGAGTGAAGTTCTGATGCGGGGGAGGGGGTGCTGCCGGTGCTTCACTGTGGGCCTTTTTTATTCCTGGTTGGGGGTGGGGGAGTGGGAGGGCGTTTCCAGGCTTACCCCCAGGACCAGAACCGGGGGACGGTGGGGTAGGGGGCGGAATGTGTTATGAGATGGGTTCAGGGACTGTAGAAGCAGACTTGAAAGTCCATCCACCTCACTGTGTTTCCAGAAACGAAACCTTAGAACGCGTCCTCCCTGGACTCCGGGTCCCTCCTGCACGCAAGACCGGGACCACCGTCGCTGGGCTCGTGTTCCGAGTGAGCAGGGAGGGTGGGCGATGGGACGGGAGGGATGAAGGGAGAGGGAGGAGGAGAGGCAGAGTCTACGGCTCTTCCTCCTCCGCAGGATGGAGTCATCCTGGGTGCGGACACGCGGGCCACCAACGATTCCGTCGTGGCGGACAAGAGCTGCGAGAAGATTCACTTCATCGCCCCCAAAATCTAGTGAGAGCCCCCGGGCCCGTTCCCACGCCCTAGCCAGTGCCCGCGCGCGCCAAGCCCTGCCCACACCAGCCCTCCTCTGCCCCCCTTCGCCCTCAGCTGCTGCGGGGCTGGAGTAGCCGCGGACGCCCAGATGACCACGCGGATGGCAGCGTCCAACGCGGAGCTACACGCGCTGTCCACGGGCCGCGAGCCTCGGGTGGCCGCGGTCACTCGGTTCCTGCGCCAGACGCTCTTCCGGTGCGGGGCGCGAGGCTACGATGACCCCCCTCCTCCGCCAGAGGGGCAATGGCGAGGTGGACCCCACTGATAGGAGGTGGAACAGAAGCAAAGGCGGGGCTGAGAGACGGGAAGAAACCGAGCCCCAGCAAGGGGACCTGGTCAATCACTGGACACCTGGCTCCAGGAAGGGGGTGGGACTCAGATCCAGGGGTGGGGCCCCTGGATCCAGCTGGAGGTGACGACGTCCACCCACCTACAGGTATCGGGGCCACGTGGGCGCATCCCTGATCGTGGGCGGCGTTGACCTGACAGGACCACAGCTCTACAGCGTGCATCCCCACGGCTCCTACAGTCGTCTGCCCTTCGGGGCCCTGGGTGAGCGCTCCCGTCCTTTTCCTGCAAACCCTGTTCCCAGCAGTCCTGTTCTCATGCTTGTCTCCCAGATGACGTGGCCGCAGCTAACCTCAGATGTCCCTTCCCACCTTGTAGGCTCAGGACAGGACGCGGCCTTGGCACTGCTGGAGGACAGGTACCAGCCAAACATGACAGTGAGTGACTTCATCCTCCCAGGTGGGAAGTGCACTGGGAGCTGGGGCGTGCAGGAGGCCCTGGGCCAAGTCTAGAAGGAAGGCAGGCTTGTTAGAGGAGAAGGTGACAACTAAGCAGGGACTGAGCCACGGCCCAGCAGGGTGGGGACATGGACCAGAGCTTAGATGGCTTGGAGAAGCCCAGGTTCACAAAGGATAGTTTGGAGCTGAAGGAGGAGGAAAAATCCAGTGGGATCCTCTATGAGGTTTGAAGGCTGAGATGGAAGTGGGTGGGTGACTCTGTGCTTCAGAGGTAACTAAAGCCAGAGAGAAACTCAGTGACAGAGGATTGGGGGGCAAGACTAACTGGGGGATTGGGCAGACTGCTACAAGAGAGACTATAAATTTAAAACGACTGAGAAGTCTGTGCATTGAGTAGTTGGAAGGAACACAGGGTCTCGGGAAAGAGGGAGGCAGAAGCCAGGGGATGAGGAATTTGGGGTGGAGGGAGAGAAAGGATTTGAGTTTGCACAAATTGTAAATAGTCTAGGCTTTAAGACTAACAAAGGCCTCAGACTAGACCCTGAGGTGTCACTGGTCTGTTAAACTTCACTCACGCATCACTACAGCTGGAGGCTGCACAGGGCCTGCTGGTAGAAGCCATCACCGCAGGGATCCTGGGTGACCTGGGCTCTGGGGGCAGCGTGGATGCATGTGTGATCACCGCTTCAGGTGCCAAGATGCTGCGGACTCTGAGTTCACCCACAGAACCCGGGCAGAGGTGGGAGCAAGGGGAAGGGGGGGAGACTATAGGTGGGAGCAGGGGGTGCAAATAGAAGGCTACTAGAATAAGACAGGCTGCATGCTGAGGCCATCCCTCCTCCCTTCTAGAATTGGCCACTACCGCTTTGTGCCTGGAACTACAGCTGTCCTGACCCAGGAAGTGAGACCCCTGAACCTGGAGCTCCTGGAGGAAATTGTGCAGGACATGGAGGTGGAATAGTAGCCCAAGACTTAGAGCTTGGAACAAGGGGAAATAAATACAGAAAATACAAACAACTAAAAAGGCAGCAACTAAACAACTAAAAAGGTGTCTTTCTTGAGTGGAGTGGGACAGACAGCCGTAGGGATTCCATGGCTGAGTTATACGTACAAGGACCACTGCCACCACAGGTCCAGTGCCTGGCCTAAAAGGTACCTTTACCATTATCTCAGACTTCTACCCTAAAATAACTCCAGCTCTGGCCAGCATGTCTTGCCCCAAACCTTCCAACTCCATACTGTAGAGGTTCACCCTATCACTTCCCTACCTAGCATTTGCCCTCCAGTTCACTGGGCTCCACAAGACATTATGAGAGCCCCCACCCATGGTCTCTACTTGGCTTACCAATGATGCAGAACAAAGCCCATATTATCTCAGTCAAGCCCACCCTGGGCCTCGTGGGGGCTGAAGTGCTGGTAGACAAACTGCTTCCTGATTCTACAAGTTATCACACCGTGCTCCTCACACAGACAGTGCCTGTACCTATGACATTCATCAGATGACCAGGCACACCTGGGTCACTTATGAAAAGCTGAGCTAGCTTTACCTGCACCATTGGAGCTGTGTGACTTCACATCCTCTAGGCTGACAGGGGTCATGGATTCATGTGGGAAGAGATGACTCATTTACCCAAGAAACCTTTGCTGTGCACCACTGAGTGCCAAGCTGGGTGCTGGCTGCTGGTGGGAACATGCTGTTGTCAGAGTGGCTGAGCTCTACTGGGGCTTCAGTACTGGTAGAGCAGGGCTGGAAATTTATCTCAGTTGGTAGTGCTTTTCCTAACATGCATGAAGCTATGGGTTCAATCCCCATCATCACATAAACTGGATGTAGTGGAAATACCTGTAAACCCAGCACTTAGAGGGTAGAGGCAGGAGGACCAGAAGGTCAAGTTCAAGATCATTCTCAACTACATAGAAGTGGATAACAGATTTTTAAAAATATTTTATTTAGCTGGGTGTGGAGGCACACGCCTTTAATCCCAGCACTCAGGAGGCAGAGGTAGGTGGATCGCCGTGAGTTCGAGGCCACCCTGAGACTACATAGTGAATTCCAGGTCAGCCTGCCTACAGTGAGACCCTACCTCGAAAAACCAATATTTTATTTATTTGTTTATTTATTTATTTGAGAGGGAAAGAGGCAGAGAGAGGAAAAAAAAGAGTGGGCACGCCAGGGCATCCAGCCACTGCAAATGAACTCCAGATGCCACCTTTTGCATCTGGCTTATGTGGGTCCTGGGGAATCAAACCTGAGTCCTTTGGCTTTGTAGGCAAACACTTTAACCACTAAGTCATCTCTCTAGCCCAGGCTGACCTGGAATTCACTATGTAGTCTCAGGCTGGTCTCAAACTCACGGCGATCCTCTTACCTCTACCTCTCAAGTGCTAGGATTAAAGACATGCCCCACCACGCCTGGCACTGCATAACAAGTTAAGACCAACCTAGGCCACATGAGACCGTGTCTCAAGAAAACAAAACATAGAACCAGAAGAGCATTCTTTAGAGGTTCTCTAGTCTGGAAGTCTCTGGGCTCCTGATTGTGCTCCCTCTAACACATTTTTTTTAAAGATGGTCTCTAGCCCAGGCTGGTCTCCCTCCCACATCCAGTTTATGTGGTTCTAGGGCTCAAACCCAGAGCTTCCTGCATGCTAAAGCACTGTACCAACTGAACTACATCTCTAGCCCCTCAATACTTTCTTATGAAAAATTTTGTGTACAACAAAAAAAATTGAAGGGATTATACACTGACTACTCATGTCCACCAGACGTTACAATTCATTTTGTGTTGTACTTGTTTGAACATATATCCATTCATCCCTGTATCACCCATTCATTCATCTTTTTTTTTTTTTTTTTTTTTTTTTTTTGAGGTAGGGTCTCGCTCTAGCCCAGGCTAATCTGGGATTCACTGTGTAGTCTCAGACTGGCCTTGAACTGAAGGCAATCCTTTCACCTCAACCTCCCTAGTTCTGGGATTAAAGGCATGTGCCACCACGCCTCGCAGAACTGAGGTATTCTTTTTTTTTTTTTTTTTTTTTTTTTTTTTGGTTTTTTGAGGTAGGGTCTCACTCTGGCTCAGGATGACCTGGAATTCACTATGGAGTCTCAGGGTGGCCTCGAACTCATGGTGATCCTCCTACCTCTGCCTCCCGAGTGCTGGGATTAAAGGCATGCGCCACCATGCCCGGCTAGAACTGAGGTATTCTTGAGTTAGTCAAAGCCCCCACACCCCGAGAAGGAGGCAGCTAACTCACCTGTTGCAACTCTGCACACAGGAGAATCTTCTTTCCTTTAGTTCAAGCTCAGCCTGGTCTCCAGGCATGGTCGTGCACACCTTTAATCCCAGCACATGGGAGGCTGAGGTAGAAGGATCGCCATGAGTTCCAGACCAGCCTGGCCTGGAGTGAAACCCTGTCTCAAAAAAAACAATAACAACAACAACAACAAAAAGCAAAAGCAAGAACAAGCTCAGCCTAGAGCTTAATCACGGGCTATAGATACTAGGGGTTACTATATCATCTTTCAGCCTGTCATCTTTCAGCCTGCAAGCTTAGTCCAGGGTCTGCCAGTCACTGAGGGCTCACTCACACATCAAGAATGTGGGGCCCTAGGGCTGGATAGATGGCTTAGCGGTTAAGGTGCTTCCCTGCAAAGCCTAAGGACACAAGTTTGAATCTCCAGGTCCCACATAACCAGACACACAGTGATGTAAGCGTGCAATGTCGCACATGTGCCATAAGGGGGTGAACACATCTGGAATTCATTCACAGCAGCTGAAAGGCCCTGGTGTGCCCATTCTCTCTCTCAAAAATAAAATTTAAAAAAAAATTTTTAAAAAGTCAGGCATGGTGGTGCATGCCTTTAATACCAGTACTCGGGAGGCAGAGGTAGGAGGATCGCCGTTAGTTCAAGGCCACCCTGAGACTACACAGTTAATTCCAGGTCAGCCTAGGCTAGAGTGAGACCGTGCCTCGAAAAACAAAAACAAAAATGTGGGGCCCAGAGCCAAACACATGAGAGTTTGTGTCCCATCACACCACATATTGGTGGGAGACTCAGCATCTCTGAGCAAGCCTGTGATTCCTGTTCCAAAATGATGAGGAATCCCTGAGATGATACATTAAGATGCACAACCTGTCAGGATCTCCATCCCTGACCATCCACGGAGCTGGCTGGCCACAGCTGGCCATTTCCTCCACCAGTCACAACACCCCTATATTCTGAACAACCTTCTCTTGAGAGCCCAGTGTTTCTCATAAAGTCCTCTGGTCCCAGCCACTACATTGATACTTTAGACCTAATTTAACTGTACACCCTTGGTACTCAGTGGCCAATAATAGGGGCGTGAGGTGGTTCAGAAAGCCAATCAGAAACCAGGCTTGGAGAGGTGGGGGTGAGAGCTTCACACCTGGGTTCTGTCTGATAATTCCAGAGACCTTGGCCTGTGACTCCTAAGTGGAGTGTGGGAGTGGGCTGTGCCCACACAGCTGGTCTAGTCTTAGGCCCTGGACTTACCCAAGGACAAGGATACCTATAAATAAAGCTATGTTGTTCTCAACTTTATCTCTTCCACAATGCTACTGCTTAGCCTAACCCTCAGCCTGTTCTTTCTCGGCTCCTCCTGGGGTGAGTGGGCTAGGACGGACCATCTATCACTATACAGCCTGGAGCAACTTAAGCTCCGGTCTCCAGTCCAGGGGCCCAGGGAAAGAGTCAGTCCAGCTGTTAGGGAAGCAGTTGGACACCATGAACAAAGAAAAAACAATGTGTCAGTGCAAAAAGAAGACCCTGCAGAAGTGAGGAAGAGATGTATAGGAGTGGACCTCACAACTAGGAGTTGGAAACAGGCCTGAGAGGGCTTGGGAAGCCAAGAAAGTGGGACGCGTGGTCTAGGCAGAGCCCTCTGGTGGCACAGAAGGTATCAATTGCTAGGGAGGAAGACCAAGACTATCCCTGTGACCAGAGAGTAAAGTGGCCAGGGGTGGAGCTGAGATACAAGATGAGATGTGGGAGGATTTGGGGACTGATTGAATGAGGATGACTGGACTGAACAAGCTCTGCAGGGTCAAAAGGCATTTGGGGAGAAGGAGCGGCCAACAGCTTTCCCAGTTTGGATTCCCCTGAGGTGCACGGCTTGAGGACAGCTAGAGGAAAGAGGTGGGGCAAGGTGGGCTGGGCTATGGATCCTCACTAACCCCTACGTCCAGGCTGTGGCGTTCCTGCCATCAGGCCAGCCCTGAACTACAATCAAAGGATCGTCAATGGAGAGAATGCTGTGCCAGGCTCCTGGCCCTGGCAGGTGTCCCTGCAGGTACAAGAATCCTAGGGGTGAGGTAGGTTCCTGGGTGCTTTGCACTGATCTGCAACTAAAGCCAGTCCCCATCTGCTGATCCCAGGACAGCAACGGCTTCCATTTCTGTGGTGGTTCTCTTGTCAGCCAGTCCTGGGTAGTCACTGCTGCCCACTGCAACGTCAGGTGAGTGTTCCGCACTTGCCCTGCCCAGTCTACCCCTGCCCACTCTCCTTGGGTGCCCCCTCTTGCTCTGTACTCCCAGCAGTTGCCCATCCCCATTATCTCTGCAGTCCTGGCCGCCACTTTGTTGTCTTGGGAGAATATGATCGATCATCCAACGCTGAGCCTGTGCAAGTGCTGTCCATCTCAAAGGTGAGGGCCTGGCTGCACATGTGGGAAGGAAAGTGGGGTACAGGTGGGCTAGTTTGGGCACAGGACATTCAGGCATGCCTTGACCCACTTACCTCAGCACCATCCCCGGGTGCCTGAGTCCACCCCAGCCCTACATGGTTCCTTCCTGGTCCCACAGGCCATTACACACCCCAGCTGGAACCCCACCACTATGAACAACGACCTGACACTTCTAAAACTCGCCTCGCCAGCCCGCTACACTACATACGTCTCACCAGTCTGCCTGGCTTCCTCAAACGAGGCATTGCCTGCAGGCCTCACCTGTGTCACCAGCGGCTGGGGCCGAACCAGTGGTGTGGGTATGCACATGGGTCAGGACTGGGGAAGAGGGGGACAAGCACCCTGGGCCAGTCTGACTACCCCTTTCTGGCTCATAGGCAATGTGACACCAGCACGTCTTCAGCAGGTAGTTCTACCCCTGGTCACCGTGAATCAGTGTCGGCAGTACTGGGGCTCCAGTATCACCGACGCCATGATCTGTGCAGGTGGCTCAGGTGCTTCCTCATGCCAGGTAAGCACAGGTGTGGATGTCCTCTTCACCGTCCCATGGCCTACCACCTCAAGCTACCATACTGACCCTTTGCTTCCTTCTCAGGGTGACTCAGGAGGCCCTCTTGTCTGCCAGAAGGGAAACACATGGGTGCTTATTGGTGTTGTCTCCTGGGGCACCAATAACTGTAATGTGCAAGCACCAGCTGTATACACTCGGGTTAGCAAGTTCAGCTCTTGGATCAACCAGGTCATGGCCTACAACTGAGTCCTCTACTGAACCCTTCTGTATCTTAACCCAATAAAAACACCAGGCTCTTTCCTCTCACGTACTCTTGTCTGTCTTCCTGGTTCAGGAGAAGGAGTTCCTGAGGCTTCTATCTCTGACTTAAGATTTTGTCTTCTGGTATCAAAAGGAGCCAGGATCTTCCTACAAAGCCATTCAAGGCTGTGGTGTCCATCCCTTCTCTTGGGCAGTCTGTTGTTCCGTAACAGAATCAGGGCTGTCAGAATGAACTGCAGCCTTCCCTGGGGAGGGCAGCCTGTTTATTGAATACAGAGGATACATTTACAGAGTACACAAAATAAATAACTGCACATTCTCTATCCACGGTCCATGGCATGAAGGCCTGGTGGGCCTATCAAAGGCCCAAGATGCTAAACTCTCCCTGTCCTATTCTCAGGACTAGGCATACCTTGGGCAAGCGAGGAAATAAATCCCTAGGGCCACAGCCCCCAGACACACCTGGGGAACTGAAGGAGAAGTCTGAGGCTCGGGTCTCCACTGCTTTCTGCCCAGTGGGCAGTGGTGGTGGAAGGAGGCACAGTTGAGTTGGCACAGAGTGGTCTCTTTGGTTTGAATTCCCAGTGGAGGTGGCATATGAAGAAAGAGCCTAGTCCAAGACTGCCTACTGGGAGGAGCTGAGTGGGGATCAGACTTCCTGCTGCCAGAGGCTCTATAGTCTAGCTAAGGCCTAAGCCAGGCCCTGGCCCTTCCTACCCACGTAAAGCAGCTATAGAGGGAGGGAGCTTAGATTCCAGACTAGTGTGTGGTAGTGGTAGGGGAGACCATGACAGCTATGGGGACTGTTCTGGCTCAATCCTCTGGGAAAGAAGGTCCCCCCACCAGCCTCACCTACCTTCCATCAGCCTAAGACTCAACAGGACCAGACTGGAAGGTTAATGAATGTTGTGAAAGGAAGTGGGCACAGGACAAGACCATCTCTCACAAGAAGGCCAGTACACCAGACACCTAGGATTCAAAGGCAGATCACACAGTATGGCTAAGTTCCAGGGAGAGGTACGCGGAAGCTGATCAGAAGGGGGGTTGAGCGGCCCAGAACTCTCCCCCAGCGCAGCAACTCCTTCCTTTCCTCTTCCTTTTGGAGGACTGTGAGTGCCATGCCCACGGCCAGACACTAGATGGCACCCTTGTGAAGCTATAGGGGAGGGCATGGCAGCTCCAGAAGAGGCAATGGGCAGTACAAAAGGCTAGAACCAGGGCTGACAGCAGGATCCTGGGGGAATCCTCTGCATGATTCAGGTGCTCCCCAACCCCCCAGGTAGCAGCAGTGGAGCTCCCTTGAACCCCTACAGTTGGGAAGGAGACAACAGTGGGCTCTGCGGGCAGAGAAGGCACTGAGGCTGGTGGGCAGGAGCCCTCTCACAGTTAGAGGGTTCGGAGCTTGGGGCTAATATCTATGCCACAGTCCTACAGAGGTCCTGGCAAGTCTGGATGCTTGTGAGGGGTACTTAGTGGCATGTGAAGAAAGACAGGTCTTGGTCGGGAGGTGTGGCTGCTTTGATTTAACCTTGGCTAGGGGTCCAGTTAAGGCACCTAGGGCCTACAGCCTAGCTAAGGCCAAAGCTGGGCTTCCCACTGGAACATAATCTTAAGGAACAGGATGTCATGGAATGTGGGGAGCTAGTGAGAATTTTGGGGGGAAAGGGGATTATAAAAGTAACTATCCCAAAGAGTCCTGGGCCATAGGACCTTCTCTACCCACTTCAGGCCCCTTTGGTCTAAGAAAGAGCCAAGGATGGGAGATTGGTGAAGGCTAGATCCTGTCCCTTCTCCCAACTCACAGAGAACACCTGCCCACCAGGAATAGCAGTACCAAATCAGTTCAGGTGGGGTCACAGACCCCTGGGCCACCACTATGTCACACCAGACACAGACCCATGGTAGGGTGGGGGCTACTGAAGGCACAGAGAAGGGACTGGGGCCAGACATACTCTATGTACTGCTGGCCATCAGGTCTAGCTCTAGAGAGGGTACTGGGCCCAGATAGCAGAGAGTGACCAGGATGAGATCATGGTGTGTCCATGCCACAGCTGGCGGCTCAGCCATTGTACTGCTGCTGATAGCGCAGGTTGAGTTCCCGCAGCTCCCGCTCCCGCACGCGGCGTGACTTGTTGGAACGGGTGGAACGGCTGGAACGTGTGGACTGAGCCGACTTGGTGCTCTGGCAACGTGAGGAGGCGCGCTTGAGGAGATTCTGGGAGATGGATCGGTGCAGATTCTTCATAGATGAAGAGGCTGCCATGCTCACCACCCATGGGTGCCTCAAAGCCTGCAGTGCAGTCATCCGGGCTCCAGGGTCCACTGTCAGCAGGCGGTCAATGAAGTCCTTGGCCAGGTTAGATACACTGGGCCATGGCTAGAAGCCAAGAACATGTATTAGAATGAAACTACTCAACAATTCCCACATGTCTGAATGATGCCACTGCCATAGCACTGGGGACTTGCCAAGCATCTGTGCATTCCCTGGGGAGAGGCACCATCCCCTCCACCCATGCAGCACCCTGGGCCTTCCCTTCGTCCCAGTGCTAGCTGAGGTTGCTAAGCAGGGGCTGCTCCGGATGATGAGGAATATGGTAAGAAGGAAAAGGACCTGTCTCCCTTCACCCCAGGAGACTTTTTTTTAAAGTTGTTTTCTTTGTATAAGAGAGAGAGTATTGGTGCACCAGGGCCTCCAGCCTCTACTACTAAACTCCAGACGCATGAGCCACCTTGTGCACTTGTGTCACCTTGTGTGTCTGGAGAATTGAACTTGGGTCCTTAGGCTTTGCAGGCAAGCACCTTAACTACTAAGTCATCTCTCCAGCTCCCCCAGGAAATACTTTTAAGTACTCTGAAAGTCTGGGTAAGGGAAGTATCCCCTGCAAAAAACCCTAACTCATTCCAGTAAGAGGATTTTTATTATATTTACTTATTTACTTAATTGAGAGAGAGAGAGAGAATAAGTGTGCAGGGCCTTTGGCCACTGCAAATGAACTCCAGACACATGCACCACTTTATGCATCTGGCTTACGTGTTATTGCAGTCAGGTTCACATTGCTGGCAGAAATCACCTGACCAAGAGCAGCTTTTGGGGAAAAAGGGTTTATTTTGGCTTACAGACTTGAGAGGAAGCCCCATGATGACAGGGGAAAGCAATGGCATGAGCAGAAGGTAGACATCACCCCCTAGGCAATATAAGGTGAACAATAGCAACAGGAGATTGTGCCAAACACTGGCAAGGGGACACTGGCTATAATACCCATTAGCCTGCCCCCAACAACACACTGCCTCCAGGAGGTGTTAGTTCCCAAATCATTAGCTGGGAACATAGTATTCAGAACACCTAAGTTTATGGGGGTACACTTGAATCAAACCACCACAGGTGGGCACTGGGGAATCGAATGTAGGTCCTCAGGCTTCGCAGGCAAGCACCTTAACCACTAGGTCATCTCTTCAACCTGAAAGTTTTATTTATTTTTCAAAGTACAGACTCACTCTAGCCCAGGCTGACCTGGAATTCACTATGTAGTCCCAGGCTGGCCTCAAACTCATGGCCTATCTCTGGCTATCTATCTGGCTACACTATCTCTGGCTCCCGAATTCTGAGATTAAAGGCATGTGCCACTACACCTGGCTACAGAGAGTGTTTTTTGTTGTTGTTGTTTTGGTTTGGCTTGGTTTTTCAAGATAGGATCTTACTCTTGCCCAGACTGACCGGGAATTCACTATGTAGTCTCAGGCTGGTTTTGAACTCACAGTGATCCTCCTCTACCTCCTGAGTGCTGGGATTAAAAGCAAGCGCCACCATGCCCAGCTTAGTGACAGTTTTAAAGAGGATGACCCAGGGCTGGAGAGATGGCTCAGTGGTTAAGGCTCTTGCCTACAAAGCCTAGTAACCAGTGTTATCTATCTATCTCTTTCTCTGTGCAAATAAATAATATGAATAAAGTTAAAAAGTTTTTATAGCCAGGCATGGTGGCACATGCCTTTAATCCCAGCACTTGGGAGGCAGAGGTAGGAGGATCACTGTGAGTTTGAGGCCACCCTGAGACTACATAGTGAATTCCAGGTCAGCCTGGGCTAGAATGAAGGCTTACTTTGAAAAAAAAAAAAAAATACTGAGCTTAACTAAAGTGACAGGAAAATCATATTGCCAAATAGCTGTTAACAGGGCCATCCTTACCATTAGGCCAGCTCCTAGTAATTGTGGCCATCAGGAGAAATGTCAAGACCTCAGATCATGTACTCATGGGTGGTGCAGAGATACCTTGCTAACTGAGAGCAGTGTGCACATACTGGGCCAGACAGGTGGGTCCACATTCCCCAGTGGGCCTGTGAAACAAACACAGGGCTCCAGTATTGAGACTTTGATAAGGCAGGTGACTGGACTGGACACTTGCCAAAAAAAAAGCCTTTGGCTCAGGTTGGAGAGATGGCTTAGTGGTTAAGGCATGTGCCTGCAAAGCCAAAGGATCCACGTAAGCCAGATGCACAAGGGGGCACATGCATCTGGAGTTTGTTTGCAGCCAGAGGCCCTGGCACACCCATTCTCTCCCTCCCTCTCTCTCTCCCTCTCTCTCTCTCTTCTCTCTCTCTCTCTCTCTCTCTCTCTCGTAAATAAATAAATAAATAAAAGCCTTTGATTCACAAATCAAGAAAGCTCTGTGGGGCTGAAGAGATGGCTTAGCAGTTAAGGTGCTTGCCTGCAAAGCCTAAGCACCAAGGTTCAATTCCCCAGCACCCATGTAAGCCAGATGCACAAGGTGGTGCATGTGTCTGCAGTTCATCTGCATCTGCAGTAGCTAGAGGCCCTGGCATGCCCATTCTCTCTATCTGCCTCTTTCTCTCTCTTTCAAATAAATAAACAAAATATTTTTCAAGCTGGGAGTGATGACACACACTTTTAATCCCACCACATGGGAGGCAGAGGTAGGAGGATTGCCATGAGTTCGAGGCCACTCTAAGAATACAGAGTGAATTCCAGGTCAGCCCAGGCTAGAGTGAGACCCTACCAAAAAAAATAAGAATAAAAAAGAAAAAAAGGAAAACCGGTGGATTGTTGCTACCACGTGATCACAAGGAACCACTGTTGAGGGGCAGCCAGTCCAGACCACAGACATCACTCACTTCAGAGATGGGAAACAGGGGTCCCAGTAGGGCCTCTGATGGATATGGCAGACCCAGAGTGGAACAGATTGGAGCAGAATACCTGTGTTGCCTGCCTGGCCTTTTATGGTCATTGGGGAACATACTGTAGCCCAGGATGGCCTATTTGGGGACCAGCTCAAAATAAGGCTGACATGTCACCCAGACTACTCTGATGGGGATAGGATACAGACTCTGCCCCTGCCCTGAGGTCTAGCCTAGACTGAAGGAGCAACTCCTAAGCCAGGCATGGTGGTCCATACCTCTAATCCAGTACTTTGCAGGTACAGGAAGTAGGATCAGGAATTCAAGGCCAGCCTAAGCTACATAGCCAGTTTGAGGCCAGCCTGGGATGTATGGACCCTGTCTCATCTTCCCCCAAGCCCCACCAGGGCCAAACAAGAGAGGCAACTCCTCTGCAGAGGACAGAATAGTGGTAAAGCTGAACTAACAAGCTAGAAACCCAAACACTGGTGGGTCAGAGGCTTCCCCCCCACGTCACCTCCACACCCAGCTAAACCATGGATCCGTGAAGCTTGAAACTAGTTCTGTATAGTCTAGGAGGGCCTCCCAACAGACCCACACAGTGGGCTTAAGCATCTTCATCTTCAGAGTGGCACAGACTCGCACCAGGCACCAACCCCTGCTGCTTGTCAAGCAGCCAACCTGTTAGCGCTAAAGCGAGCCAGATCGATCCACTCCTCCTGCTCCCCCCGACTCTCGCCTCATCAATTACTGTGTTCGTGCAACTGTGTACAGAATGCCAATGGGTTCATTTGTCTGAGGGCCAGCTAAGCCCTCTCTGGTAGGCCCCAGTGCTCCTCAGAGCTGGGAGCATCTATGCTGGGGGTCCCCAAGCCAATGTCATCCCAACCAATGGTCCTCAGCTTAGTCCTTGTGCACTGAAGAACTTGCAGCAGGAAGTAAACAGTACAGGGAGGTGGTCCCAACCAGTCTGCTGACAGTGAGGCAGGCTGACCTCCAGAAAATCTCCTGAAAGCCCTACCTAGGCTTCCAATTTGGCTCAGAGAAATAAGGCATTCCACACTCATCCACAGACCCATTTCTGGCCTCAAGTCCAGTTCAGCACCTCCCAAGAAAGTATTCAATAACTGTAGCCTAACTCATCTGCTTTTTTTTTTAATTTTTTTGTTTTTTGTTTATTTATTTGAGAGTGACAGAGGGAAGGAGGCAGAGAGAGAGAGAGAGAGAGAAAGAGAATGGGCGCGCCAGAGCTTCCAGCCTCTGTAAACGAACTCCAGATGTGTGCGCCCCCTTGTGCATCTGGCTAACATGGGTCCTGGGGAATTGAGCCTCGAACCGGGGTCCTTAGGCTTCACAGGCAAGCGCTTAACCGCTAAGCCATCTCTCTAGCCCTCATCTGCTTTAAAAAAATTTTTTTTAATTTATTTGACAGCGACCATCTGCTTTTTAATGCTCAGGCATGGATGTCTGTCAGCCAGTGACCGACTGGCCAGGAAGCATTCTAGGCATGAGAAAAAGTAAAATGATAGACAGCCATGTCCTTAAATTTCCACAGTTCTGTTTGTTCTGGATGAAGGACAGAACCCTGGCCTCAGTATAGATTTTTGGGGGCCAGATTAGGGACACACTTTTGGGTCTCAGATGGCCGACAGATGGGACAGGTCCTAAGCAGCAGGTGGTCACTCTCCCAGGGGCTCTACCTGCATTTGGACTGACATGAACACGAGGGCCTGGCAGGAAACTTTAAGAGGTGAGTTGGCTTTACCTACAGACACTGTGGGGATTAGAAGACAGTTTTATTTTTTTTATTTTTTTGGTTTTTTGAGGTAGAGTCTCTCTCTGGCTCAGGCTGACCTGGAATTAACTATGTAGTCTCAGGGTGACCTTGAACTCACGGCGATCCTCCTACCTCTGCTTCCCAAGTGCTGGGATTAAAGGCATGCGCCACCACGCCCGGCTAGAAGACAGTTTTAATACCTCGAGTACCAGCCTATACTTTCTACAAGTCCTTGGCCCGGTATGGGTAAGGGGCTGGGCCCTGAGCTGAGGAACCACAAGAAAGGTAATCACCTCCATTCTGAGTCTGACCATCAAGCTGGCTCTCTTTCTCCCCAGTACAGTCCCCAAGGAGACCTTGTCCCCTAGCAGTTAGGGTACCTCCCGAGGTTGTAAGAGCAGAGGAGTCAACAGCAGAAAGGAAGAAGGACCACTCTCTGACCACTTTCTCACCAACTTCTTATCATCTACTTCTGCTGGGCCAAAGTCACTCATCAGCAGTGGACTCCAACTCTGCCTTGGAGAGGCACCAAAATGGAAAGGTATTCTGGTCCAGTTCAGAGGACTTGGCTCCCTCCTCCCTGCCCCTTCCACTTGGATGGCAGAGCCTGGCAAGAACACTTTCCAAGGCCACTGCAGGTTTCAGCCTGAGGACTACGGGTATACAGGATGGAGCCAGTTGTTCGGCATAGGCAGGCTGCAGAGAGTTGAGGAGGCTGTTGCTTTTTGGAAGCAGACCCTGTGTGCCAGCCACCCTAACCTTCCTCTGGCAGGAGGCTAACCACTCTCAAGACAGCCTGCTGCAACAGAATAGCTCAGATCTCTTCCGGATAGCACTGAAGTGGCAGACTAAAGTGTGAGGCTGAAAACCCAGCAACGAAATCTATTCTTTTTTACAAAAAAAATTTATTTAAACTGGGTGTGGTGGCGCACACCTTTAATTCCAGCACTTGGGAGGCAGAGGTAGGAGAATCACCATGAGTTCGAGGCTACCCTGAGACTACATAGTGAATTCCAGGTCAGCCTGAGCTACAGTGAGACCCTACCTCAAAAAACCAAAAAAAATAAATAAAATAAAATAAAAAATAAAAATAAAAAATAAAAATAAAAAATAAAAAAATAAAATAAAAAATTATTTATTTGTAAGGAGAGAGAGAATTGGCATGCCAGGTCCTCTAGCCAGTGCAAATGAACTCGATACATGCACCACTTTGTGCATCTGGCTTTACATAGGTACGGGGAATCAAACCCCGGTCATTAGGCTTTACAGACATGTGCCTTAACCACTGAGAAATCTCTCCAGCCCCTAATCTACTCTTTCTATGACCTTATAGAAAAAAAGTCTCCTCATTTTTAACATTGAAGGGCTGAACAAATCATTATAAGTCTCTTCTAGTTACTACAGTCCTAGATCTAAGAACAAGGCTTCTTGCCTCTTTTCATCTCTTGGCTACATGTGAGGCACCAAACATTGAATCTGACCTTCTGGCTAACCTTCTGATCCCCTAAGGCTCCCTCATCTAGCCTATGATTTTAAGACTGCAGTCCTGCCACAGAGCAGCCAAGGGAGGAGGGAAGAACAAAGCTGTGCTCACTACGATGACTCAGTCTTCCTTCAGTTTTGTCTCAAGATGTATTTTTGTATTTTCAGACCCAGTATTCCCACTTTCAAAGGCCTCCTTTCTGTACTTACGTGGGTCTGAATGAGAGCAGAGCAAAGGGCACAGAAGAAATTCTGGGAAACAGAACTTTGGTTTACTCAGGGGAGCAGAACTCTTCAGCATCACACTAGGAACAACACACTCACATGCTACCCACAAGGATAAGCTTTTTTTTTTGAGGTAGGGTCTCACTCTAGCTCAGGCTGATCTGGAATTCACTATGTAGTCTCAGGGTGGCCTCAAACTCACAGCGATCCCCCTACATCTGCCTCCTGAGTGCTGGGATTAAAGGCATGTACCACCACGCCTGGTTTAGAATAAGCTTTTTGAAAAGGGCAGCAAGATCAGCACTGGGGGTGGGGGGAGGGCAGGGTGGGCAGCCAGAATCCTCACATCTAATTGAGACAACTACTTCTTGGTGCCTGGACTTCTAGACCAGTCAAGATTCACCATGCTGAGACCTAACAAGGGTTAAGGAAGGGGTAGGCAGCAGCAAAGAAGATGCAAAGGGACAGTCTGTGGAGAGAAAAAGAAAGAGAACAAAGGCTGGGGGGTGGGATTGTTTGTGTGTTGGAGACAGGATCTCTCTATGTGGCTCAGGCTGGCTCAAACTCCTACCTCAGACTTCTGAGTGGTAGAATTACAGAAATGGTTTTGGTTTTGAGACATGGGTCTTGCCATGTTGTCCAGGCTGGTCTCAAACTCTTGGTTCAAGTGATCCTACCACCTCAACCTCCTGAGTAGCTGGAACCACAGGTACATACCACTGCATCCAGCTGAGACCAGAGTTTTAAGGTTTTATTTATTTATTTTTAAAAGACTTTTAAATTTTATTTTTATTTATTTATTAGAGACAGAGAGAGGGAGAGAGAAAGAGAGAGAGAATGGGTATGCTAGGGCCTCTAGTCACTGCAGAAGAACTCCAGACACATGTGCCACAATGTGCATACGGCTTACGTGGAACCTGGAGAATCGAACTTGGGTCCTTAGGCTTTGCAGGCATGCGTCTTAACCACTAAGACATCTCTCCAGCCCGGTTTTGTTTATTTTTGCAGTGTTAGAGATTAAACCCATGGTCTTAAACATTCTAGGCAAGTATTCTACTGAATTATATGTATAGCCCTGGAGTTTTACATTTAACCTTAGCCAAAAGGCCAAGAAGCAATTAGTGTTTATTTAAAACAAAAATTGCCGGGCATGGTGGCACACACCTTTAATTCCAGCACTTGGGAGGCAGAGGTAGGAGGACCGCCATGAGTTCAAGGTCACCCTGAGACTACATAGTAAATTCCAGGCCAGCCTGGGCTAAAGGGAGACCCTACTTTGAAAAACCAAAAAAATAATAATAATAATAATAAATAAATATTTATTTAGGGCTGGAGAGATGGCTTAGTGGTTAAGGCATGGTTAAGGCACTTGCCTACAAAGGCTAATAACTGGAGTTCAACTCCCCAATACCCTCTTAAAGCCAGATGCATAAAGTGGCACATACATCTAGAGTGTTTTTAGCAGCTGGAGGCCCTAGCACATCTATTCTCTCTTTCTCTCTCCTATCTCTCTGTTTGCAAATAAATCAATAATTTTTAAAATATTTATTTAGTTGAGAGAGAGGGAGAGAGAATGGGCCCATCAAGGCCTCCTGCCATTGCAGATGAACTCCAGAAACATGCACCACTTTGGACATCTGGCTTTACATGGGTACTGGGAAAACAAACCCCAGCCACCAGGTTTTGCAAGCAAGTGCTTTTAACTACTAAGCCATCTCTTCAGCCCACAATTGATGTTTTTTTTTTTTTTTTTTTTTTTTTTTTTTTTTGGTTTTTCGAGGTAGGGTCTCACTCTAGCCCAGGCTGACCTGGAATTCACTATGGAGTCTCAGGGAGGCCTCGAACTCACGGCGATCCTCCTACCTCTGCCTCCCGAGTGCTGGGATTAAAGGCATGCGCCACCACGCCCGGCTTCAATTGATGTTTTTAAAGCAAGTAGATCCCAGCTACTCAGGAAGCAAAGCAGGAGGATAGTTTGAGCCCAGAAATTGGAGACTGGCCTTGGCAACATAGTGAGACTGTCTCAAATAATAATAATAAGAAGAAGAAGAAGAAGAGCTGGGCATGGTGGCACACACCTTTAATCCCTGCACTTGGGAGGCAGAGGTAGGAGGACCCCTATGAGTACAAGGCCACACTAAGACTACATAGTGAATTCCAGGTCAGCCTGAGCTAAAGTGAGACTCTACCTCTAAAAACCAAAAAAAAAAAAAAAAAAAAAAAAGAAAAGAATAAAAAAGAGCTAGAAAAGCTTGAGCAGCAAGTACTTCACCCACTGGGCCACCTCCCAAGTCCCCCATTTGAATTTTTACAGTTTTAAGGGTTGAAGCCACAGTGGCTCTTTTATCTCACACACAGACATTATGCTCTCTGTCCCCAGAAGTCTGTGTCCCTGGAACCCTTGGCACACTAAGAGCTGGCTCAGGGCCAGCACCTGGTCAACATAGGATGGCAGGATAAGAGAAGAGATGAAACTGATTTAGCCTTCTGCTGCAAGTGAACTGGACTGTACTGGACTAGATCTCAGTTCTGGGTACCATTAATGTACTGAGATACAGATAAACCAAAGCACATCAAACAGGAAGAAGGGGGGCCCTGTGAGATGGACTGACCAGTGAGGGGGAAGTCTATAGAAGTATGGCCAGTGGGGATGGCTGGACCAGGTCACCACTAACCATTCCATCCTAGTCAGCACCTATCTTAGTGTGGGTAACGGGAGCTTGGGAGGCCATGAGCTGATCTAAAGAGGTCAGAATGTAGGATAGTTGACAATCTGTCAGCTCCCAGAACTCAAGAGCCTATGAGAAGGCAGTACTACTAAGTGGAGTCAGATAATGAAAGAGCAGAGAGGGTGGAGACCACTGGTGTACTCGTGATGACTGAGTACAGGCCAAGATGCCCCCTTTTGTTGGAGACGCTTCAAGGGCTGGACCTGAAACAGCAGTGATGAAAGGTAGCTTGGACCACGACTGATGAGCTACTGTGGATAGTCAGAGCAAGGCCTTCCTGAATGCAGCAGTGTAGGGAACAGCACCTGTTTCTCTCACCACAGTGAAGGTTCTGCTCTCTGAGGAGTACGTAACCAGGGCGGCAGCAACAGAAGAATGCCTAGGGACTAGACTCTGGGAGCCTGTGGCCCATGAGATAAAACATAATGGGGTTCTGTTATTCTCCACTCACAGGCATGCCTCCTGCCCTCACACAGAAAGAACTACCCTGGCTTTCCTGAAAAATGTCTCTAACCAAGGTAGGTCTCCAGCCATTGAGGATTGACTGTCCATACCTAGTGGCCCAAACCAGGTCACCTTTGACCACCCAGGGATCTGCTCTACCAACAGCAGAGAAAAACATTATCTGTTGAACACCTGGAGTTTTGAAGAGGTGAGGACAGCCCTTCCCACAGGATCCCTTCTGGACTTGTACAAAGGGATTGTTGTACACACACAGCGATCATCTAACACTTGATATCCAGCAGCCACTAACAAGCAGAAGAGGACTTAAGGATGGATCACAGCAAAGAATTATGAACTTTTATACTTTCTTGTCTGGAAAGCCATCATTTGATCTGGGGCTACATGGTGAGTACCAATGCAAGCCAGGTGCTACATAACAAGACCCTATCTCAAAAAAAAAAAAAAAAAAAAAGAAAAGAAAGAAAAAAAAGAAAAAGCAAAGAAAGACAGAAACAAGTAGGGGAGATAGTAAAGTGTTTGCCTCATAAGCATAAGGACCTGAGTTTGACCCCTAGCACCCAGGTAAAAATGCCAGGCATGGCCAGGCATGGTGGTGAACATCTTTAATCCCAGCACTCGGGAGGCTGAAGCAGAAAGATCATGGTGAGTTTCAGCCAAGCCTGTGACTACCCAGTGAATTCCAGATCAGCCTGGGCTACAGTGAGACCCTACGTTAAAAAAATAAATAAACAGCCAAGCATTGTACTTGCATGTTCTCCCATATGTGGATCCCAGTTACAAATGTTTGGACTTATATGTAAATTGGAATAAAACTTGGTACAGAAGCCAGTAAGCTAGAAAGGGGATATAAGGGATGGAGAAGGGGGCGGGTACTTAAGGGAATGGTATTGTATATATGTAAGTAGAAGAACAGATTACTTGGGTGGAAAGGCCTAAGTGAGGTGAAGGGAAGAGACTGAGTAAAGGAAAGGTGGAGGGAGGGCTAATCAAAATCTAAGAGAATATAAATAAATCATATGGGAACCTACTTTTTTTGACAATGGAACACTCAGGAGCTGTAGATTGTTGCTAGAAAATTTTCAGTGCCAGGGATGGGATACCTTCCAGTGAGTTGTTGGCCAGGGAGCTCTCTGATGCCCCTAAAACATTACAGGTCACTGCCACGGCTCTTGGTTTCCCACCAGGAATAGATGGTAAGACCATATTGCTGAAGACTCCACATACTTGGGCTGCAAGGTTACTGAGAAATCCTGCTAGAGCTGAGCTGAAAACCTCCTCTTTGTGGACCAGCTGACAGAAAGCTGGAAAAAGCTATGCTGCATGCAGCTCCATGGGAGAGAGTGAATTCACCAGTGGAGATAAATAACAGTGAGCACTGCAAGCCTTATATTTGGCCAACGAGGCCAAATGAGCCAATAGGTGCAATAGTGGCATGTTTGTTATGGGGGAAACCAACTGCTCTGTAATTGGAATGGAGGCCCACTCCATGGGAGGGAATACATGTCTGATACTGAAAACCTATAATAGGGGAAGTCATGAGCCCTAGGGGTGTAACATCTGCTGGTATCTGGCTAAATTCATATATTATGCTCACCAAACTGCCAGTAAGCATGTCTCTTAATGTTCATACCCATATATTAATGGTACTCTCACTTTTGGTTAGAGAAGCTTTTCTTTTTAGATGGTGGGGTCCTAGGGATGACTTAGAAGGCACCTCAGTGCTAAGAAGTAGTGAAAGAGGTGTGCTCAACACTGAAACATCTCTATTACACCTTCCAAGGTTCAGGGTCCATTGCGGAAGAGGTGGCAGAAAGAATTTGAGAACCAAAAGAAGGGTAGGACTCCTTACAATGTACTCTTCCAGACACAAAATGGCCTGGATATCCATGACCTCACAATGTCTGACATTACCTACATAAAACCATTATAACAGGCAGAAAAGATGATGACATCAAAAAAAAAAAAAAAAAAAGAGAGAGAGAGAGAGAGAGAGAGCGCGAGCTGAGGCTGGTGGCGCATGCCTTTAATCCCAGCACTAGGGAGGCACAGGTAGGAGGATCGCCTTGAGTTCGAGGCCACCCTGAGACCACATAGCGAATTCCAGGTCAGCTTGAGCTAGAGTGAGACCCTACCTTGAAAACCCAAAATAATAATAATAATAATAAAAAAATAAAAAATAAAAGAGACTGATTGAGAAGGGGAGGGGATATGGTGGAGAGTGAAGTTACAAAGGGGAAGGTAGTTGAGGGGGGAGGGAATTAACAGTCAATTAAAAAAAAATTTAAATCCAAAAAAAGCAAAACAGAGCCGGGCGTGGTGACGCATGCCTTTAATCCCAGCACTTGGGGGGCAGTGGTAGGAGGATTGCAGTGAGTTTGAGGCCACCCTGAGACTAGTGAATTCCAGGTCAGCCTGAGCTAGAGTGAAACCCTACCTTGAAAAAAAACAAGCAAAAAAGCAAAACAGGGGCTGGAGGGATGGATTAGCAGTTAAGACACTTGCCTGCAAAGTCAATTCCCCAGGACCCATGTAAGCCAGATGCACAAGGTGGCACATGTGTCTGGAGTTCATTTGCAGCAGCTAGAGGCCCTGGAATACACCCATTCTTTCTCTTTCTCTTTCTCTCTCTCTCTCTCTCTCAAATAAATAAGAATTAACAAACAAACAAGGCAGGCATGAACTGGGGAAATGTTTCAGTGGTTGAAAGTATTTGCTTGCCTTCAACCTGACAGCCCGGGTTCAATTCCCCAGTATCCACGTAAAGCCAGATACACAAAGTGGTGCATGGATCTGGAGTTCATCTGCAGTGCCAGAGGGGCCATGCCACACCAATATGCACATTCTCTTTCTCTCAAATAAATAAATAAACTTTATTTTATTTATTTATTTGAGGGATTTTTTTTTTCTTTTTCAAGGTAGGATCTCACTCTAGACCAAGTTGGCCTGGAATTCACTTTCACTATGCAGTTTCAGGGTGGCCTCGAACTCACAGCGATCCTCCTACCTCCGCCTTCTGAGTGCTGGGATTAAAGGTATGTGCCCTAACACCAAGCTATTTATTTATTTGAGAAAGAATGGGCATGTCAGGGCCTGCTGCCACTGCGAACAAACTCCAAACCCATAAGTCACTTTGTGCATCTGGCTTTATGTGGGTACTGGGGAATCAAACCCTCACTTTCAAGCTTTGTAAGCAAGAACCTTTAACCACTGATCCATCTCCCCAGCCCTAAATAATTTTTTCTTGTTTTTGTTTATTTTTCCAAGATAGGGTCTTGCTCTAGCCCAGGCTGACCTGGTAGTCACTCTATAGTCCCAGGCTGGCCTTGAATTCACAGCGATCTCCTACCTCTGCCTCCCAAATGCTAGGATTAAAGGCATGCACCACCACACCCAGCTCACCTGGCCATTTTTTAAAATAAAAATAAAATAAGCCAAGCATGATGGCACATGCCTTTAATCCCAGCACTTGGGAGGCAGAGGTAGGAGGATTGCCATGAGTTTGAGGCCACCCTGAGAATACAGAGTGAATTCCAGGTCAGCCTGAGCTAGAGAGCGTGACCCTACCTTGGAAAAAATAATAATAATAAATAAAATAAAATAACTTTTTAAAAAGCCAGGGTTGAGCCGGGCGTGGTGGTGCATGCCTTTAATCCTAGCACTTGGGAGGCAGAGGTAGAAGAATTGCTGTGAGTTCAAGGCCACCCTGAGACCACATAGTGAATTCCAGGTCAGCCTGAGCTAGAGCAAGACCCTGCTTTGGAAAAAAAAAAAAAAAAAAAAAAAAAGCCAGGGCTGAGCCACGCGTGGTGGTGCATGCAGCCTTTAATTCCAGCACTTGGCAGAGGCAGGAGGATTGCCATGAGTTCAAAGCCACCCTGAGACTACATAATGAATTCCAGGTCAGCCTGGGATAGAGTGAGACCCTACCTCAGAAAGCAACAACAACAAAAAATGTCAGGTATGGGCTAGAGGGATGGCTTAGTGGTTAACGCATTTGCCTGCAAAGCCAAAGGATCCAAGTTCAATTCCCCAGGACCCACGCTAGCCAGATGCACAAGGGGGCGCACACGTCTGGATTTCGTTTGTAGTGGCTGGAGGCCCTGGTATGCCCATTCTCTCTCTCTCTCTCCCCCTCTTTCTCTGTCAAATAAATAAATAAAATTTTAAAAAATGCCAGGCATAGTAATGTAATGCTAGCGCTGGGGAGGTGGAGACAAGAAGACTCTTGGGGTTCATTGGCCAGTCAGCCTAGCTTAATTGGTGAGCTCCCAGAGTAATGAGAGACCCTGTCTCAAAGAAGGTGGATGGCATTCCTGGAGATGACATCTGAGGTTATCCTCTGGCTTCTATACACATGCAAGCAGGCAATCAAGCACACACATGTATTTCAAAAAAGTGACTTGGGGGCTGGAGGAATGGATTAGTGGTTAAGACATTTGCCTGCAAAGCCAAAGGATCCTGGTTCGATTCCCCAGGACCCAAGTAAGCCAGATGTACAATGGGGTGCACGCATCTGGAGTTCGTTTGCAGTGGCTGGAGGCCCTGGCATGCCCATTCTCTCCCTCTCCCTCTCTCTCCCTCCCTCCCTCCCTCTTTCTCTGTCAAATAAATAAATAAAAACAAAATATTTTTTTAAAAAAGTGACTTCGGGGAGGGAGACAAAAGAAGGTAATGGGAGGGGATTATGATCAAATTACATTATGTTCATGTATTAAAAATTCTCAATTACATAAAAACTGACAAGCCAAGCCAGGCGTGGTGGCGCACGCCTTTAATCCCAGCACTTGGGACGCAGAGGTAGGAGGATCTCCGAGAGTTCGAGGCCACCCTGAGACTACAGAGTGAATTCCAGGTCAGCCTGAGCTAGAGTGAGACCCTACCTCAAAATACCAAAAAAAAAACAAAAAACAAAAAAAACTGACAAGCCTTAGGCAGGCACGATGGGATCCCACACCTGTAAACCCACCACTCAGAAAGCTGAGACAGGAGGACTGCAGAGTTTAATGCTAGCACAGAGCTCACGGACAGTGAGGCAGAGAGGGTCAGGGAAAGAAGAGCTGAGATGAGGGATAAGAGCAGTCAGGACTTATATATACTTCATGGTGCTAGTCCAACTTGCTGCTCCCTCAAGTACTCTGGGCCCCAAATGGATGGACAGATAACCTGCAGCTCAAAGACCCATCCCTGGGAGGCCACCTACCATTACCCCATATCCCCCAGGCTGAGGGAGGGCAGGCTTCTCCCATCAGCACCATCAGCTGCCCAGCAGCACTTTCTCCCCTGAATCAAAGCTCAATAAGAGCCTCTGCCCAAGCCCACATGCTCCTGCAGTCACCCAGGCTCACCCATGGTTCAGAATGCCCACGCAGAGGAGGATGGCAATTCAGGCTGCTGAATGCAACAGACAGCAGATCTGCTAATGGCATCAGTGTGCCATCAGTCCTCCAAGAGCCTCTTCATATATCCTGCCTCTAGGAATAGAACTCCTAACAAAAGCAATGACATCAGGCCAAGGATGTCACATTTTATGTCAAGTGAAGCTCAGCAGCTCTGAGTAAGAGGACCCTACCAGTCCTTCAGCATGAGTCTATAGATGATGACTCATCTCCTGTCACTGCTTTAAAAACAGCTCCTCCAGCCTCCTGAAGCCTCTCATGACAGGAAGCTCACCACTTAAGTTGGTTTTGTATACCTTCAGACTGTTCTCATCCACATATAGACTTCCTCACATCTCACAACATGTGTCTCCCCTTACTTCTAGACATCCCCCTGTGCACCTCTGGCCAAAAATTTAAAAAAGGCGGGGGGGCTGGAGAGATGGCTTAGTGGTTAAGCGCTTGCCTGTGAAGCCTACGGACCCCGGTTCGAGGCTCAATTCCCCAGAACCCACATTAGCCAGATGCACAAGGGGGAGCACGTGTCTGGAGTTCATCTGCAGTGGCTGGAGGCCCTGGTGTTCCCATTCTCTCTCTCCCTATCTGCCTCTTTCTGTCTGTTGCTCTCAAATAAATAAACAAATAATAAACAAAAAAATTCTACCAGGTATAGTGGCACAGGTCCTTAATCCCAGCACTCAGGAGGCAGAGGTAGGAGGATCGCCAAGAGTTCAAGGCCACCCTGAGACTATATAGTGAATTCCAGGTCAGCCTGGGCTACAGCGAAAGTTGAAAAACTAAAAAAAAAAAATTAAAAATTAAAATTCTGGTTTCTCTTCTTAAAGTTATCTCCTTCGACATTCCTTCCCCTTCCAAGGTCCTGTATTTGCCATAATAAGTGAAGAGCACATTCACTTCTGGCACTCTCTGCCTGTGCCCACAGGTAGCTCTAGCCAGCAACTTCTTAAGGGTCTTTGCTTCATCCTGGAGTCTAAACCCCAGAAAAGAACAACCCCACTGGCTGGAAATCCTGTCTGCCTACCAGCAGTTAGTTGCATTTGGTACTCTTCCCAGGGCATTGCCAATGACCACTGGTGTTTCCCTCAGGAGAAGCCAGGAGAAAGTTCCTTCTAGTCGTCACGTATCAGTGCTTGAGTTCAATCCAGCAAATATCCATATAGGTTCCTGGAATGTGTACTGACACACATACTGTCCTCAAGGACCTCATAGGCCAAGGAGGAGACATGTATCCACAGCCTCAGGAAACACTGGCACAGATGCCAGCAGCAAGCTAAGGTGTGTGTCTCAGGCAAAGCAGTCTATAGTGGGGTGAAGGCAAAGATGGCCTGAAGCCAAGGTGGCCAATCCTAAGCCTGCTACCCTCTAGTTGACAGACCTTGGGCAAATTATTTAACCTCATTAACCTTAGTTTCCTTGTGTATAATAGGGGAGATTATATATATATTCACCGGGGATGATTGTGGAGACTAGCAATATTGGATGTAGCCTTTATTTATTGATTTATTTTGGTGTTTGAAGTAGGGTCTCACTGTAGGCCAGGCTGACCTGGAATTCACTATGCAGTCTCAGGGTGGCCTCGAACTCACAGTGATCCTCCTACTACCACACCCAGCACCCTGAACGTAACCTTTAATCCCAGCACTCAGGAGGCAGAGGTAGGAGGATCACTAAGTTCGATGCCACCCTGAGACTACATAGTGAATTCCAGGTCAGCCTGGGCTATAGCGAGACTCTCCCTCACAAAAACAAAAACAAACACAAACAAAAAAAACCAAATGCAGGGTTCCTCCTAGCACTGTAGGGTTTCCAACAAGAAGCACAAGCCTGTCCTCAGCCTCCTCTACTTCTTCTTTTTCTTTTTTTTCTTTTTGCTAGGCATGGTGGAACATGCCTTTATGAGAGAGAAAACAAGAGAGCGAGAGACAGAGAGAGAGGGAGGGAGAGAATTGGCACACCAGGACCTCCAGCCACTACAATCGAACTCCAGTCTCATGTGCCACCTTGTGTACTTGTATCACCTTGTGCGCCTGGCTTACATGGAACCTGGAGTGAAACATGGGTCCTTAGGCTTCACAGGCAAGCGCCTTAAACGCTAAGCCATATCTCCAGCCCTACTTCTTTTTTCATTTCAGAGTTATTTGCACATGTACACGTGTGTGTGTTACCAACAGCAACCAAGTTTACATGGGTGCTGGGGAATTGACCGGGGCCCACAGGCTTTGCAAATAAGCACCTTTAACTGCTTAGCTATCTGCCTAGCCCCAGCCCCAGCCTCTTCTACTGCTGCTCTACTCTCCCAATTAATCTCCTATTTACTTTGAGAGCTCAGTATGCGAGGCCCATGGCTGGAGTATACCTCCTGTAGGAAGTCTACTGGAGTACATAATATTGACAGAGGCTGAACAAAGCTCAAGGAAACTAGAACTCAGACAGGGATCGGTATATAGAAAACACCACTGTGAGAGGGCAGAGGACAAGAAAAGTGCCCTAGAATGCATCAAGTGGGGTTGGGAGATGGCTCAGTGGTTAAAAGCACTTGCCACCTAAGCCTGAAGACTGGAGTTCAGATCTTCACTTCCATATGAAGCCAGATGAGTAGTACACACATCTGTAGTCCCTGGCTCCTACAGTAAAATGGAAGGCAAAGCCAGGAGAATCCCAGAAGCTCAAGGAGCTGGTGTATGCAGTGGCGAACAGTAAGGCAGATCCTGTCTCCACCAAGGTAGAGGGCAAGGGACCTCCATTTGCCATGGCACATGTGCACACACACACACACACACACACACACACACACACACACACACACAAAGAGAGAGAGAGAGAGGAGCATCAATACCAAGGGACTTACTCCCTGATGAGGAAATGCATCCCTCTACACCTTGCTGAGCTCAAACGGGAGGTACTTCTACTTCCTTGGTACTGAAGCA
Source organism: Dipus sagitta (assembly GCA_036346955.1). NCBI lineage: Eukaryota > Metazoa > Chordata > Mammalia > Rodentia > Dipodidae > Dipus > Dipus sagitta. The sequence continues at coordinate 250,178,019 of CM070770.1, read as the reverse complement.
CCCCTCAACAACCAGACAAGTTTCTATGGCAGGGCCTTGCTCACTTAGATCTTCACGAGAGGAAAAAGTGTGCACCACACACTATAAGACAGATGGCTGGAGTAAGGGGGCAGGGCTCAGCCACCTGACCTGAGCCCCACAACCTGTGTTCCATATAGCTCACACCCAATGGCTCTATGCTAAGCCTATTCTGGCATGTGTCTCCAACAAGGGCTCACCTCTACAGCCATTTCCTATTCTAGGTTTCTCTCCAAGCAATTTCCAGCTCCATAAGGATGGGGAACAGACCTTCATGTCTCTTGCATTTTTTTTTTCAGATGTGCTTGTTAGGTGGACAGTAATCAGTAGGACAAAAAAAAAAAAAAGTTGGCCTCCAGGTCAGATAAACTGATCTAGTGAGGAAGCAACACTCCCCACCCCACCCCCCTGCCAAGGAAGCACCCAAATTATTAATTACTTCCAACCCAGACCTTTCACACAGAGCAGTGGAATCTGCTCTTGGGATCAGCCAAGCTGCTGGTAGCAGAAAAACATGAACAAGGCCTGTCAGGAATTTGATTTGAACTGGAAACTGACTCTTTCAACTCCAAATAAAGGGTAGTGAAGGAAAAGGATGAGCCATGTCTAACCCCACACTTAACTTACACTGGGTGTTCCAAACTCATGCCCATGACTCCAGGCACAGTAGGAAACAGAATTTCTGGACATCATCTTTATTTATTTATTTATTTATGAGAGAGAGAGAAAGAAAGAGGCAGACAGAGAAAGAGATTGGGTGCACCAGGGCCTCTAGACCACAGCAAAGGAACTCCAGATGCATGTGCCACCTTGTGCATCAGGCTCATGTGGGTACTGGGGAATAGAACCTGGGTCCTTTGGCTTTACAAGCATGCACATTAACTGCTAAGCCATCTCCCCAGCCCCTCATCTTTTTTTTAAATATTTTATTCATTTGTGAGAGAGAGAGGGAAAGAGAGAGAGAATGAATGGGTGTGCCAGGGCCTCCAGCCATTACAAATACACCACCTTGTACATCTGTCTTTATGTGGATTCTGGGGAATCAAACCTGGGTCCTTTTGGCTTTGTTGGCAAGTGCCCTAACTGGTAAGCCATCTCTCTAGCCCCAAGGAGGACCTCATCTTTTGGCTCCAGCAGGAAGCCTGAATGGATTTGTTACTCCATTCATTTGTCATTCTCCCACATAATATTGATTATCCCTCAGATAATCAATAGCTAGTTAGCAAGACTGTGCAGGCTCTAATTAGATAACACTAACTGATAACAACTGCCAGAATCAGAACTTCTTAGGCAAACTCAGATTTTTCAAGTCTCTTTGATATCAGTAGCACTTTGAAACCTTTCTTTCTCTCTCTCCCTCCTCTAGCTAAGCTCCAAACCCTCGAGCTAAAGAGACCCTTGACAGCCTGGCACCAGAGCTTCCAGAACACAACCAACCACTCACCCTTCAGGCACTCACAGATCTATTTTAAAATGTCAACTTCAAAAGCCAGGCGTGGTGGCGCACGCCTTTAACCCCAGCACTCTGGAAGCAGAGATAGAGGATTGCCATGAGTTTGAGGCCACCCTGAGACTACATAGTTAATTCCAGGTCAGCCAGGACCAGAATGAGATCCTACCACAAAATAAATAAGTAAATAAATAAAATGTCAACTAAGGCCACAATCTTATTCAGTCTCTGAGCCTCCTCCTATCCAGACCAGTGAACTTTGAGTACCCCTACAGGATGCTCTGTCAACTTTTTTCTTTTTCTTTTTCTTTTTTTTTTTTTTTTTCCCGAGGTAGGGTTTCACTCTAGCTCAGGCTGACCTGGAATTCACTACGTAGTCTCAGGATGGCCTCAAACTCACAGCGATCCTCCTACCTCTGCCTCCCAAGTGCTGGGATTAAAGGCGTGCACCACCATGCCCAGCCCAAAACTGACTTTTTGTTTGTTTGATTTTTGTTTGTTTTTTGTTTTTCAAGGTAGGGTCTTGCTCTAGCCCAGGCTGACCTGGAATTCACTATGTAGTCTCAGGGTGGCCTTGAACTCACATGATCCTACCTCTGCCTGCTGAGTGCTGGGATTAAAGGCTTGTGCTACCACGCCCAGCTCCAAAACTATTTTAAATGACTTGACAATACACTGGACTGTAGTGTACTCTGTAAACTACATAGGTTATGGCTGAAGAGATCATAGGCCCTAGGAGGGAAGCAACTAATGTTTGACTAAATGGACATGTTATGCCCATCAAATTGTTCTCTTAAATACTTATGTTTTATATATGTGTATAAAAATGTCAGAAAAACAGAAATAAATTTTAAGGGCTGGAGAGATTGTCTAGCGTTTATGGTGCTTTCTGGAAAAGCCAAAAGACCCAGGTTTGATGCTCAAGTACCTATGTAAAACCAAATGTACAGGTGGCACATGTGTTTGGAGTTTGTTTGCAGTGGCTAGAGGCCCTGGCATGCCCATTCTCTCTCTGGCGCGCTTGCATGTGCGCGCTCGCTCGCTCGCTCTCGCTCTCTCTCTCTCTCTCTCTCTCTATATATATATATATATATATATGCCTTTCTCAAATAAATAAAATATTTTTAAAAATATATTTTAAAAGAATTAAATATATGAATAAATGAGAAAAATTTTAAAATAAGGCTGGAAAAAATATTTTAAAAAATCGAGCTGGAGCCAGGTGTGGTGGCACGCACACACCTTTAATCCCAGCACTCGGGAGACAGAGGTAGGAGGATCACTGTGAGTTCAAGGCCACTCATAATACAGAGTGAATTCCAGGTCAGCCTGAGCTTGAGTGAAACCCTACCTTGAAAAATGGAAAAAAAAAAAAAATGAGCTAGAGGGGCTAGAGGAATAATGGCTTAGCAGTTAAGGCGCCTGCCTGCAAAGCCAAAGGACCAGGTTTGATTCTCTAGGACCCACATAAGCCAGATGCACAAGGGTGCACATGCATCTGGAGTTCATTTGCAATGGCTGGAGGCCCTGGTACACCCATTCTCTCCTTCTCCCTCCCCCCCTCAAATAAATAAATAAAAAGTAAAAAGTAAAAACAGAGGGCTGGAGAGATGGCTTAGCAGTTAAGCACTTGCCTGTGAAGCCTAAGGACCCCAGTTCAAGGCTTGATTCCCCAGGACCCACGATAGCCAGATGCACAAGGGGGCCACATGTCTGGAGTTCATTTGCAGTGGGTGGAGGCCTTGGTGCGCCCATTTTCTCTGTCTTTCTCTATCTGCCTCTTTCTCTCTCTGTCACTCTCAAATAAATAAATAAAAATGAACAAAAAATATTTTTTAAAAATAGAGCTGGACGCTGGGTGTGGTGGTGCATGCCTTTAATCCCAGTACTTGGGAGGTAGGAGGATTGCTGTGAGTTCGAGGCCACCCTGAGAATACAGAATAAATTCCAGGTCAGCCTGGGCTAGAGTGACACCCTACCTCAAAAAGAAAAATAGGGGCTGGAGAGATGGCTTAGCGGCTAAGCGCTTGCCAGTGAAGCCTAAGGACCCAGGTTCAAGGCTCAATTCCCCAGGACCCACATAAGCCAGATGCACAAGGTGGCACATGCATCTGGAGTTTGTCTGCAGTGGCTGGTGGCCCTGGCATGCCCATTCTCTCTCTCTCTGCCTCTTTATCTCTCTCAAATAAATAAATAAAACATTTTTTGTAAAAGGAAATAAAAGGGGCTGGAGAGATGGCTTAGCAGTTAAGGCACTTGCCTGAGAAGCCTAAGGACCCAGGTTAAATTTCTCAGTACCCATGTAAGCCAGATGCACAATGTGGTGCATGTGTCTGGAGTTCATTTGCAGTAGCCAGAGGCCTTTGGCGTACCCATTCTCTATCTGCCTCTTTCTCTCCTTCTCACCCTAATAAATAATAATATGAAATAAATAAATGAAATGACCAAGCTCAAAATATGGCTCAGTGGTTAAATTCCCTTGCTTACAAAGCCTACTGGCCCCAGGTTTACTCATAAGCAGCCCATGTAAGCCAGGCACAAAAGGTGGCACAAGCATATGGTGCTCATTTGTAGAGGCAAGAGGGCCTAATACACCCATACAGGTGTGCACACAAACACACACAGGCAAATCCATCTTTAAAATTAAAAATAAATAAATTATATAAATTTCTTTATGATTAATTACTAGTAATTTATAATTAGCAGTTTGATTTATAATTTATATAATGCTTTTATAAACCTATATAACTAGCATCAATTAAAAATTTCTTAGGAGAGCCGGGCGTGGTGGCGCACGCCTTTAATCCCAGCACTCGGGAGGCAGAAGTAGGAGGATCACCGTGAGTTCTAGGCCACCCTGAGGCTCCATAGTGAATTCCAGGTCAGCCTGGGCTAGAGTGAAACCCTACCTCGAAAAACCAAAATAAATAAATAAATAAATAAAAATAAATAAAAAAAAATTTCTTAGGAGCCAGGCATGGTGGCACACACCTTTAATCCCAGCACTCAGGAGACAGAGGTAGGAGGATTGCTGAGTTTGAGGCCACCCTGAGACTACGTAGTGAATTCCAGGTCAGCCTGAGGTAGAGTGAGACCCTACCTTGAAAAACCAAAAAAAAAAAAAAAAAGTTTGAGAAGCCATGCCCAAGCCACAAGTGGTGGTACACACCTTTAATCCAGGCACTCAAGAGTCTGAAGAAGGAGGATTGTAGTAAATTCAAGGCAATTCTTGGGCTAGAGTAAGATGCTGCCTCAAAAAAAAAAAAAAAAGGCTGGGCTGGAGAGATGGCTCAGCAGTTAAAGCATTTGCCTGCAAAGCCTAAGGACCCAAGTCAGATTCCTCAGTACCTGTGTAAAGCTAGATGCACAAAGTGGTGCATGCATGTGGAGTTCGTTTGCAGTGGCTAGAGGCCCTGGCATGCTCATACACATACTCTCTCTCTCTCTGCCTGCAAATAAATAATTAAAAAAAGGGGGGACTGGAGAGATGGCTAAGTGGTTAATCACTTGCCTGCAAAAACGTAATGACCCAAGTTTGATTACCCAGTACCCATGAAAAGCCAAAGGACCCAGGTTTGATTCCCCAGTACCCATATAAAGCCAGACGCACAGGATGGCGCACACATCTGGAGTTTGTTGGCAGTGGCTAGGAGCCTTGGTGTGCCCATTCTCTCTCTCTCTCTGACTGTCTCATAAGTAAAATAACATAAAATAAAATAAAAATAGGAGACCATGCCCTAAGAATCAAAAGGTACAACTGACCTTTGTGAACTTTGAATCATACCTAATGACTGGAACAGTCCTATGTGAGACAGCTCACTGTTGCACACTCTGGCTCTTAATTGAAAATTAGGGGACAATCCTTGGGTATCCCAAGCTCTTGTTCAGTACTTGCATGGTCTCATTTACTACCTAGCATAATACATATTAGGTATGTGAGAGCCAAATTTTCTGTATAACCTACTCATCTGCTTAAAATTTGGAAGTGACAGAAGGCCAGGCCTAAGCTTTCTATGAAGCTGACCATTCTTTGGAAAGTACCAAGTAGTCTAGAGTGACCCTTTTACTCTAGACTTACTCTAGTTACACCTGCTTCATTGCCACCCACCCCTCTTGTAGGTGGTACAGACCCTCCCCTGTGCCTGTGACAGAGCTGGCCTTAAGATAAGGCTACCCCTCCTTAGCCACATTTGAGATACATGACCTGGGGATCCCCCTAGGAAAGGCCAGCCTTATTCTAAGGAAGAGAAGTCCTTGACTAACTCCACAGCCTCATCTAGAAGCTGACAGGGTTGATGCAGCCCAGGACCCCAAGACCTGAAGGCAAATGGTATGAGTTTGTTGGGTGATTACTACAAGGAACACTGTTCTGAGCTACTCATGGGGATGAGGGAAGGCCAAGCCTAAATCCCTGGGAGGAAAGCTAGGTCACAGAAGAGAGCTGCTCCCAGAGTTCCCTCCCCTCTGTGTAGGTTGCACAAACGGCAGAGACAGCAGGTGGGCGTAGTGATATATGCCTGTAATCCCAGCACTTGGGAGATAGAGGCAGGAGAACTAGAAGTATAAGGTCATTTTTGGGTTCATAGAGTTTGAGGCCAGCCAGGACTACATGAGACCCTGTCTCAGAAAACAAAACCACAGATGGAAGGAAGAAAGGAAGGAAGGAAGGGAGAGAGGGAGAGAGGAAGAAGAGCAATAGTACCTTAGCAGGTCCAGGCCTGAGGGTAGCACTCTGCAGAGAGTACTGAGGGAGCTCACTGCCTTGGCACAGTCTTGCAAAACTCAGCTCACTTCCCTCATAAAACCATCACACCATCTTCTCTGAGCATACTGTTATGCTCCACCTGGCAGTACTTGCTGTTTCCAGCAGTCAGCCTTATCTCCTACCTGCCAGTATCCTTGTTAAGATCAATCAACAATGACTCTTAAAAAAAAAAAATATATATATATATATATATATATATGAGAGAGAAATAGGCAGGGGGAGAGAGAGAATAGGCATGCCAGGGCCTCTAGCCACTGCAAACAAACTCCAGATATATGCGCCCCATTGTGCATCTGGCTTACGTGGGTCCTGGGGAATTGAACCTGGGTCCTTTGGCTTTGCAGGCAAGCGCCTGAACCTCTAAGCTATCTTTCCAGCCCAACAATGACTCTTTTTGCACCTTCCTTCAGTAACCAGCACTGCTGGAATCTAACAGCTTTTTGCAGGCATCAGAACTTTCCAAAGACACAAACTGATAGCTTGTACTTGGGAGGCAGAGGTAGGAGGATCACTGTGAGTTCAACCCTAGTCTGGAACTACAGAATGAGTTCCAGGTCAGTCTGGACTAGAGTGAGACACTATCTCAAACAAACGAACAAACAAAAACTAAAGCTGGGCATGGTGATACATGCGTGCAATCCCAGCACTCAGGAGGTAGAGGCAAGAGGATGAGGAGAGCAAGGCCAGGCTTGGTTACATGCTGAGTTCAAGGCTTCCTTGAGCTACATGAGACTCTGCCTCAAAACAGAACAGAAAGGGGGAAAGTGGGGGAAGTGACAGAATTACCATGGGATAGTGTTTACAATTATGGAAGTTGTCAAGAAAAAGATATATATACTAAAAAAAAAAAAAGGTAAACCAGATGTACTGGTGCACACCTTTAAGCCCAGCACTCCAGAGGCTGAGGTAGGAGAATCACCTTAGTTTGAGGCCACCCTTAGATTGCATAGTGAATTCCAGGTCAGCCCGGGCTAGAGTGAAACCCTACCTGGGGGGTGAGGAGAATGACCTGAGTTCAATCTCTAGAATCCACATTAAAAAGTGAGGCACGCGGGTGTGGTGGCGCACACCTTTAATCCCAGCACTTGGGAGGCAGAGGTAGGAGGATCACCGTGAGTTTGAGGCCACCCAGAGACCACATAGTGAATTCCAGGTCAGCCTGAGCTAGAGTGAGACCCTACTTCAAAATACCAAAACAAACAAACAACAACAACAACAAAAAAAAAGTCAGGCATTAGCAGGCATGGTGGTGCACGCCTTTAATCCCAGCACTTGGGAGGCAGAGGCAGGAGAATTGAAGTGAGTTCAAGGCCACCCTGAGACTACATAGTGAATTTCAGGTCAGCCTGGCCTAGAGTGAAACCCTACCTGGAAAAACAAAAACAAACGAACAAATAAAACCCAAGTATGTATGGCTGTAATCCCAGTGCTGTGGGGGTTTAGGACAAGAGGGTCACTGAGGCTCCGTGGTCAACCAGTCTAACTGGAAAACAGGGAGTTCCAGGTTCAATGAGTGTCTCAGCGAAATAAAGCAGAGGAGCAATAGACAAGGCCAGCCAACATCTTCTTCTGGCTTCCACATGTACTTGTATGGGGCACAAGCACCTGTACACACATGCATACATACATACATACATACACATAATTTACAGACGCACACCAAAAAAATAGCTTCCAACCTTTATTTTTTAATTTTATGTATATGTATTTATTTGAGAGAGAAACAAGTCGAGAAAGAGAATGAGCACACCAGGACCTCCAACCACTGCAAACGAACTCCAGATGCATGCACTACCTTGTGCATTTGGCTTTACATGGGTACTGGGGAATTGAACCTAGGTCCTTAGTTTTGCAGACAAGCACCTTAACCGCTGGGCCATCTCTCCAGCATAGCTTCCAAGATCTTAAGATCAAATCTGGTTTCTCTCCTTCCCCGCCCCCCCCCGAGGTAGGGTCTTCCTCTAGCCTGGGCTGACCTGGAATTCACTATGTAGTCTCAGGGGTGTCCTCGAACTCACAGTGATCCTCCTACCTCTGCCTCCCAGGTGGCTGGATTAAAGGTGTGCGCCACTATGCCCAGCTCTTTTAAAAATCAAAACAGGACCCACGTAAGTCAGATGTACAAGGTGGCGTATGCACCTGGAGTTCATTTGCAGTGACTGAAGGCCCTAGTACACCCATTCTCTCTCTGTCTGCCTTTCTCTCTCTCTTTTTCTCTCTCAAACAAAAAAAGATTAAAAATAATAAATAAAATTAAAAAGATGGGGGTTGGGAAGATGGCTCAGTGAATAAAGTGCCTGCCATGCAATTCTAAATACTGGCATTCAGATTCCCAGACCCCATGAAAAAACTGAAAGCTGTGGCAAGAGTATGCGTGCGCACGCACACACACACACACACACACACACAATTCCAAATATATACATATATATTTTTTAATCAAAACAGCTAGGTGTGGTGGCACAAGCCTTTAATCCCAGCACTTGGGAGGCAGAGATAGGAGGATTGCTATGAGTTCGAGGCCACCCTGAGACTACATAGTGAATTCCTACCTCAAAATAAATAAATAAATATAAATATAAATAAACCAAAAATAGGGCTGGCTGGAGAGATGGCTTAGCAGTTAATGTACTCGCTTATGAAGCCTAAGGACTCAGGTTTGATTCTCCAGGTCCCACAAGAGCCAGATGCAGCCGGTGACACATGCATCTGGGGGTCGTTTGCAGTGGCTAGGGGCTCTGGTGCCCCCATTCTCACTCTCTCTGTCTCTAACAAATTAATAAAATAAATCTTTAAAAAAAAAACAAAAATAAAACTGAAGAAAGAAAAGAAAACAAAAAGATATCAAAACGAAACAAAAATCAAAAGATGTGTGCCAGGCATGGTGGTACACACCTTTAATCCCAGCATTTGGGAAGCTGTGGTAGGAGGATCACCATGAATTCAAGGCCATCCTGAGGCTACAGAGTAAGTTCCAGTTCAGCCTGGGCTGGAATGAGACCATACCTCAAAAAAAAAAAAAATAAGTAAATAAGGGACTGCTCCCTAGAATGAGCCTTTACCACACTCTAGCTCTTCCAAGGACAATGGAACAGCTGCTGGGAAGGCCCTACCCCACATCCCCTCAGCCTACCTCTGAGCTCACGTGAGGCTTCCAGGCCTGGTCACAGCTTCCTACTGCTACAGCCTGCATCCCTATCCCTCTGCCTCTCTGCCTGGGGACTTTCTCCAGCACTAGTTAGCATTCTAGACAAGCTAAAAGCACCAGAGATTTATAATACAAAAAGAATTTCTCAACCCATAAGTCATAGTCATTGTTTAAAAAATCAAAAAGAGGGCAGGAGAGATGGATTAGTGGTTAAGGTGTTTACCTGCAAAGCCTAAGGACCTAAGTTCGACTCCCCAGTACCCACATAAGCCAGATGCATCTGGAGTTCATTTGCAGGGGCTGGAGGCCCTGGTATACCCATTCTCTCTCTCTCTTTCTCTATCTGCCTCTTTTAAATAAATAATTAAAAAAAAAAGAAAAAGAAAAAAATAGTCCTCTAGCCTTGAGTGATATCGCCCACTTCCTGATGTACTTATTAACTTTCTCTTTTCTGCATCACTTCCCCCAGTCCTTTACTTAGGGCTGTTAAAATCACCTTCCACATAAATTATCTGCTCCCCAGTGTTCACCTCAAGATAACCTGCAGGGGAACCCAAACTCAGATATTCTGCTAGTTGTACTATGTCATTTTTACATTATTTGCCTGATCCTCATGAGCATAGGCCTCTTGTTATACCTCCTTACCCAAGGGCCTCCCCAACACCCCTGTAACGGGAGCAAGACAAACTCACCTCCCCCAAGTAACTGTATTTGCCCCTGAGGATCTGACGGTACAGTCGGGTACGGTTGTCATCTTCAAAAGGCATGGTGCCACTCAGCAGGATGTAGGCAATGACACCCAGCGCCCACATATCCACAGAATTGGTGTACGGCTTACGGACCAGGACCTCAGGAGCAATGTACTCAGGTGTGCCACAGGTAGTCTTCATCAGACAGTCATCGCCTTTCTTGCGAGCACTGGCCAGACCAAAGTCAGTGATAATAATCTTGGAGTCAGTACCCGGGTGGTAGTAGAGCAGATTCTCAGGCTTGAGGTCTCGGTGCGTAATGCCCAGGGCATGCAGATACCGGACACCATCCAGCACCATCTGCAGGACCCTTGTGGCATCCCGTTCAGTGAAAGAACCCTTGGCAATAATACGGTCAAAGAGCTCACCACCAGTGGCTAACTCCATCACCATGTATACACGCTCCTGTGTCTCAAACACTTCCACAAGCTGGATGATGTTGGCATGGCGCACCCGGCGCAGTACACGCAACTCGGACTCACATACCTCCCGTCCCTCTCGGTATTTAGTTTCGATCATTTTGATGGCATATGGCTGCCGAGTTGCCCGGTGCTCCACACGTACCACTCGGCTAAAGCTGCCTCGGCCAATCAGGGCCTTGATGTCATACTTAGCTGTCACACGTGGGTCAAACTTGGCCCTGTACTTAGCCACCCTGGCTCTGCGTGGTGGTTCCAAGGAAGGTTCTGTGTGGCCAGCAGCGGGGACACCAGGGCAGGGATGTGCATACGGACTGGTAGCTGGGAATCCAGCTTTGACAGGGCTAACACTGTCCACCTCTGTGATGAAGTGCTTGTATACATCATTCTTTGTGCCACTGAAGGGTTCTACCTTCTTGACCAGATCCAGTTGGACATCCTTGGGTGGCTCAGGAAGGACCTTGCTCGTCCCACAGCCCATCACTGACACAGGGGCATCCTCTCCAGCCCTGTCTATACCTATGCAAAGAAAAAAGACAGCAAGTCAGAAGAGCCAGGGCCAACTTTGAAGAGACACCCGTCATCTTCCTTGTCCCTGGTTCCCTGATAAATCTAATTAGGACCCAAGTCTGACATGGTAGCACACACCTGTTATCCCAGCACTTGGAAAGCTGAGGCAGGAGAATTGCCGTAAGTTGAAGACCAACAAGGGCTATAAGGTACATGGTGAATCCCAAGGTAGCTACAGAGTGAGACTCTGTCTCAAAAAAAAAAAAAAAAAAAAAAGAAAAAGGGCTGGAGAGATGGCTTAGCGGTTAAGCGCTTGCTGTGAAGTCTAAGGACCCGGTTCGAGGCTCGATTCCCCAGGACCCACGTTAGCCAGATGCACAAGGGGGTGCACGTGTCTGGAGTTCGTTTGCAGTGGCTGGAGGCCCTGGCGTGCCTATTCTCTCTCTCTCTCTCTATCTGTTGCTCTCAAATAAATAAATAACAAAAAAAAAAAAACACCCACACAAAAAAATCTGACAAGGTGGTGCCCACTTTAGTCCCAGTAATCAGGCTAAGGTAGGAGGACCACTGCTGAGTCCAAGAAAATAGGCTAGGTCTGATGTTCATGGTCTTGACTTACATCTCCCAGGGTCTCAGTCTAATACTGCTCTTCAGGTCTAAGGGGAGCAGGAATATGCAGCAGGGTCAGTTGTCAGAGCACTCACCTTCTATCTGGCTGGCCCCTTCTCCTAGTTTAAGTCCCATACTTCTCTTTGTAAAATTATTTTTATTCATTTGAGAGAACAAGAAAGAAAGAAAGGGCATGCTAGGGCCTCCATCCACTGCAAACAAATTCTAGACACACGTGCCACCTTATGCATCTGGATTACCTGGGTACTGGGGAGTTGAACTGAGTGTGCAGAATACCTCACCCTGAACCTGGGTTCTTGGCTTTGTAAGTAAATGCCTTAACTGCTAAGCCATCTCTCTAGCCCTAAGTTCCAAATATCTTTAATTTTTTTAATATTTTATTTTAAAGAGGCAGATATGTGTATGTATATATAGAGAGAGAGGAGGGGAGGAGAAAGGGAAAGAGAGAAGAGAAGGAGGGAGAATATGGGCATGCCAGGACCTCCAACCACTGCAAATGAACTCTAGGAGCATGTGCCATCTTGTGCAGCTGGCTGATGTGGGTCCTGGGGAATCAAACCTGGGTCCTTTGGCTTTGCAGGCAAGCACTTTAACCACTAGGCCATCTCTCCAGCCCAAAGTTTTGTTTTTTTTTTTGGTTTTTCAAGGTAGGATCTCACTCTAGCTCAGGCTGACCTGCCCTGGAATTCACTATGTGGTCTCAGGGTGGCCTCAAACTCACGATGATCTTCCTACCTCTGCCTCCCAAGTGCTGGGATTAAAGGCGTGTGCCACCACGCCTGGCTCTAAGTTTCTTAAATGTTAAAATCACTTCTCTTGTTAGTCTGACTCATCTTTTTTGAAACACTGTCCTGGAGTGTTAAAGGCCTCCTCCAGCATCATGATCCGCAAGGGCTCAGATAGCTGTTTCTCCAAAGTCTCCATGGAGAGCTTCCCAGCCCTGTAAGGCCTCCTATAGGACTCAGTCCCTCCTACAACAAACTACCAAAACTGAGTCTCTGTCCTTGTCCCACTCTTTCCTGAATGGCTTCTACTCCCTTGCTCATACCCAATCTTCTTTCTGGCAGTTGAATATCCTGTTCCAAGGTCTCACACTTGCCCAACTCCCCCCACGTGGCCGGAATCTATCCCAGTGAACATGGGACTAATGTCAATAGGTAGCTACAAAATTAGTCTGGGGCTGGAGAGATGGCTTAGTGGTTGAGTGCTTGCTTGTGAAGATATGGACCCCAGTTCGAGGCTTGATTCCCTAGTGCCCAAGTAAGCCAGATGCACAAGGTGGCGCATGCATCTGGTGTGTGTTTGCAGTGGCTGGGGGCCCTGGCATGCTCAATTATCATTCTCTCTCTCTCTCTCTCCCTCCCTCTTTCTCTCTGTCTGTTGCTCTCAAATAATAAACAAAAATTTAAAAAACATTAGTATGGACTTTATCAAGTATCTGGCCTTAAGCTCTGGTTGTCTTGAGCTCAGACAGAACACCAGAACTTGCATTCAAATATGATGTTGGCTGTACACCAGGATACCCTGCTTCCCTGGAATGGGATGAGGATCTGAGAGCCCTCCATCACAGAGATATTTCACCATTAGTTACTGGTAGGTGCTGGTGTAGCCTTAGACAAGAAGTACTGATGTCACTAGTTTTCATAGGTCACTACTTTTCTACCTAGACTGCGCTTTCTACATCTGTCTAAGGGCCTATGGATTAAAGATAGCTGTAAATTTCCTATTAATACTGATACACAGAATTGACTGTAAAATAACCAGTTCAGGCCAAACATTTACTGAACACCTACCAGATGTGTGGATAAAGGAGTAAAACATATATAATCTTCATGTCTTACTACTTGTTTTTTTATTGTGAGTGCCAGTTTATTTATTATTATTTTTTTCTCAATTTTTATTAACATTTTCCATGATTACAAAAATATCCCACGGTAATACCCTCCCTCCCTCCCCCTATTACTCCTTTTTTTTTTTTTTCTTTTTCTATTTTTCAAGGTAGTGTCTCGTCCTTGCCCAGGATGACCTGGAATTCACTATGTAGTCTCAGAATGGTCTTGTGATAATCTTCTTACCTCTGTCTCCTGAGTGCTGGAATTAAAGGTGTGAGTTACCACACCAGGCTAAGTTCAGTTTCTTTTTATATTTTATTTATTTATTTGAAAGAGAGAGAGAGAGAGGCAGATAGAGAAAGAATGGGCACACCAGGGCCTCTAGCCACCTCAAACAAACTCCAGACATGTGTGCTACCTTGTGCATCTGGCTTGTGTGGGTACTGGTGAATTGAACCCGGGTCCTTTGCCTTCCCAAGCAAGAGTCTTAACTGCTGAGCCATTTCTCCAGCCCAAGATTTTGTTTTGTTTTGGTTTTTCAAGGTAAGGTCTTGCTCCAGCCTAGGCTGATCTGTAATTCACTATGTAGTCTCAGGGTGGCTTCAAAATCATAGCAATCCTACTTTTGCTTCCTGTGTGCTGAGATTAAAGGCATGCACCACCACACCAGGCTAAGTTCTTATTTTATTTTATTTTTTGGGGTTTTTTTGTTTTGTTTTGTTTTGTTTTTTGAAGTAGGGCCTCACTCTAGCCCAGGCTGACCTGGAATTCACTATGTAATCTCAGGGTGGCCTCGAACTCACAGCAATCCTCCTACCTCTGCCTCCCAAGTGCTGGGATTAAAGACATGCACCACCATGCTTGGCCTTTTTTAGTTTGTTTTTATTTTATTATTATTATTTTTTAATGAGCATGCCAGAGCCTTCAGCCAATGCAAGCAAACTCCAGACACATGTGCCACCTTGTGCATCTGGCTTACATGGGTCCTGAGGAATCAAACTTGGGTGTCTGGCTTTACAGGCAAGCACCTTAACCACTAAGCCATCCCTCCAGCCCCAAGTTCAGATTTTAATCAGCATATCAATATGATTCTTTTAAAAATATTTCATTTGTATTTATTTGACACAGAGAGAAAATGGGTGCGCCAGGGCCTCCAGCCACTGCAGATGAACCCTAGACGCGTGCAACCCCTTGTGCATCTGGCTAACGGGGGTCCTGGGGAATCGAACCTGGGTCCTTTGGCTTTGCAAGCAAATGCCTTAACTGCTAAGCCATCCCTCCAGCCCATCAATATGATTCTTAAAAAGATGAAGTTTATCTTTGCTCACATGAAAGGGACCAAGTCATCTACAAACATGACACACCCACACCTATTTTCTATTTGACACCACTCTCTCTCAAATAAATGATTTTTTTTTTTTTTTGAGGTAGGGTCTCACTGTAACTCAGGCTGACCTAGAATTCACTATGTAGTCTCAGGGTGGCCTTGAACTCATGGCAATCCTCCGACCTCTGCCTCCTCACTGCTGGCATTAAAGGCATGCGCCATCATGTCTGGCTTCTTATGAATTTTGTGGGTTTTTATTTTGGATTTTTGAGGTAGGGTCTCACTCTAGCCCATACTAACCTATAGTCTCACTAGAGTGAGACCCTACCTCAAAAAAAAAAAAAAAAAAAAGAATGCTACCATGCCTTTAACTTTAATCCTAGTGCTTGGGAGACAGAGGTAGGAGGATTGCTTTGAGTTCAAGGCCATCCTTATAGAGTGAATTCCAGGTCAGTGAGACCCCACCTTGAAACTCACCCCCCCCCCAATCTTGCTCATTAAAGTATCACCTTGTGACTGACAAAAAAAACCCAGCATCAAGCCAGGCATGGTAGCACAGGCCTTTCATTCCAGCACTTGGTAGGCAGATCACTGTGAGTTCGTGGCCATCCTGAGACTATACAGTGAATTTCAGGTCAACCTGGGCTACAGTGTAACCCTACCTTGAAAAACAAATCAAAACAACAACAACAAACACACACACACACACAAAAAAAAAACAACAGCATCTATTTTATATCCATACTAAATCTTCTAGGATCACTAGGGGCGTTCTGTTCCAAGCAAATCTGAGATATGGGACTACAGGTCATACAGTGCAGTGCCAAGGGCAAACAAGTTTCCTTAAGCCTGCACTTTCTCTGGCTCATTTCTACAACTTAAGCACAGAACTACAATTAGACCTAGACAATATGCTTCTTCAGCAACCCCCCACCCCCATGAGTTAGCATTCCAAATCTCATCCAGGGGAATGGCCAAACTGCATCTACCTCATGAGAAAAACGGTATTGTTGGAACCTTCTCTAATGACTAGAAATGACCTTGAGGTAATCACATAGCACAAGGCAGCTTCCAACACATACACATCTCAACATGAAAAGCATGCAGCCTTAAAAAAAATGAACTTTGCCGGGCATGGTGGCGCACGTCTTTAATCCCAGCACTCGGGAGGCAGAGGTAGGAGGAACGCCATGAGTTCAAGGCCACCCTGAGACGACAGAGTTAATTCCAGAGTTAATTCCAGGTCAGCCTGGACCAGAGTGAGACCCTATCTCAAAACACCAAAAAGAGAAAAAAAAAAAAAAAAAAAGAACTTTTCTAGCTGGATGTGGTGGTGCATGCCTTTAATCCCAGCACACCAGAGGCAGAAATAGGAGGATCATCATGAGTTCCAGGTCAGCCTGGACTACAGTGAGACCATACCTGAATGGGGGGAGGGGACACAAAAAACTTTTCTAGCCAGGTCTTATGTTACATACTCACAATCCCATTTCTCAGGAGGCTGAGGTAAGTTAAAGGTCTGTCTTGCCTATAGAGTAAGTTTAAGACCAGTCTGGGCAATTTAGTAAGATTCTGTCTCTAACTAAAAAGGAAGGACTGGAGGGATGGCTTAGCGGTTAAGGCATTTTCCTGGAAAGTCAAAGGACCCAGGTTCGGTTCCCCAGGACCCATGTAAGCCAGATGCACAAGGGGGCGCACGTGTCTAGAGTTCATTTGCAGTGGCTGGAGGGCCTGGCACGCCCATTCATTCTCTCTTTCTCTCTCTCCCTTTTTCTCTGTCAAATAAGTAAACAAAATAAATTTTTTAAAAGGTAGGGCTGGGGAGACAGCTCAGATGTAATTTGCTTGCAACGCCTGTCAGCCTGGATTCAATTCCCCAGCCCACTCACATAAAGCTGGATGGGCATTCATTTGCAGGAGGAGTACACCCTGGAGTATATACACACACACACACACAAATAAATACTTTTTTTTTTTTTTCCAAAAGGGTTTCACTCTAGCCCAGGCTGACCTGGAATTCACTATGGAGTATCAGGGTGGCCTCGAACTCAAGGCAATCCTCCTACCTCTGCCTCCCGAGTGCTGGGATTAAAGGTGTGCGCCACCACACAGGGCTTAAGCTTTTTTTTTTTTTATGAGAGAAACGTGTGCATCCCTTGTATACATGTGTGACATTGCGCGCTTGCATCACTGTGAATCTGGCTTACGTGGAACCTGGAGAGTCAAACATGAGTCCTTAGGCTTTGCAGGCAATCACCTTAACTGCTAAGCCATCTCTTCAGCCCAATAAATACATTTTTAACAACAAAAAAAGACGCCCTTGGTTTCCCACCAGGAATAGATGATAAGACTCTATTGCTGAAGACTCCACATACTTGGGCTGCAAGGTCACTGAAAAATCCTGCTGGAACTGAGCTGATAACCTCCCCCATGTAGGCCAGCTCAGAGAAAGCTGGAAGAAGCCATTCTGCATGCAGTTCAATGGGAGAAAGAGAAATCACCAGTGAAGATACTCAACACTGGACACTGCAAGCCTTATATTTGGCCAGCCAGGCCAAATGAGCCAAAGGGTGCAATAGTGACACATCTGTCATGGTGGAAACCAACTGCCCTCTAATTGGACTGGAGGCCCGCTCCATGGGAGGGAATACATCCCTGATACTGAAAATTAAAACAGGGGTAGTCATGAGCCCTCAGGCTGTAACGTCTGCTGCTGTCTGGCTAAATGTATATACTATGCTTATCAAACTGCCCAGTAAGCACTTCTCCTAATGTTCATACCCTTATATTAATGCTACTCTCACTTTTGGTAGAGAATCCTCTCTCTTCAGATGGCAGTGACCTTGAGATGACTCAGAAGGCATCATGGTGCTGGAAAGAAGTGACAGAGGGGTGCTTAGTACTGCAATATCTCTATCACACCTTCCAAGGCTCAGGGTCTATTGTAGAAGAGGTGGCAGAAAGAATGTAAGAGCCAAAGGAAGGGTTGGACTCCTTACAAGGTGCTCTCCCCAGACACAAAATGGCCTGGATATCCATGACCTCACAGTGCCTGACACTACCTACATAAAACCATCATAATAGGAGGAAAAGATCATGACATCAAAATAAAAGAGATTGATTGAGATGGGGAGAAAGGAGTTTCAAAGGGGAAAGTGGGGGGAGGGAGGGTATTACCATGGGATTTTTTTTTTATAATCATGGAAGTTGTTAATAAAAAAAAAAAAATTGAGCCGGGCGTGGTGGTGCACACCTTTAATCCCAGCACTCGGGACGCAGAGGTAGGAGGACTGCCATTAGTTCAAGACCACCTGAGACTACATAGTTAATTCCAGGTCAGCCTGGACCAGAGTGAGAGCCCACCTCAAAAAACCAAAAAAAAATTTTTTTTGAAAAGAAAAAAAAAAAAAAGAGGCCTGGAGGTACAATTAAGTGGTACAGAGCTTGCCTTAGGTTCAATCCCCACTGCTAAGGGGGGAAAAAAGATGAAATTTTCTGGGGCTAGGTATGTAGCTCAGCAATAGAGCATGCACTTGCCTAGCATACCCAGCAGTGACTTTTTGAGAAGACTTTGAGAAGAAAAGCCATTAGTGATAATAGTTGGTTCCATTTATAAAATTTCAAGTGTAATAAAATTTCATATGCATCTGCATTCCAATGAAACAGGTATAATTATTAGTATTTTGAAATTAAAATTAGGTCTCAAAGAGTCAAAATATCCTATGAAAGGGATTGGGGAGATGGTTCATATGTAAAGCGCTTGCCCTCAAGCATAAAGCGGAGTTGGGCTCCCCAGTACTCATGTAAAATGCTAGGTATGTAGGTACATACCTGCAATCTCAGCACTGGGAGGTGGAAACAGGGACTCTGGGGTTTGCTGGCTAGCTTATCTAGCCCATTCCATTCTGTGAGTTTTGGGTTCAGTGAAGAATCCTGCCTCAACAAAACATGGACCACAATTGAGTGAGATAGCGAACATCAACTTCTGGCATCCACAAGCACATGGATAAACACATGAACCACATACACACACTCACACACACCACATACACATGAAAAGGAAAAGATCCTATAAAAGCCAGAAATTGAATTCAGATCTTTCAAAAGTCTCTCCAAGGTATGAGAAAAGAGTCCACAGCAGAAGTCTACAAGGTCAAGCTGGGTGAAGTGGCACATGACTTTAGTTCCAGTACCTGGAAGGCAGAGGCAGGAGGATCACCATGAGTTTGAGGGCACCCTGAGACTACATAGTGAATTCCAAGCCAGCCTGGGCTAGAATGAGGCCCTACCTCGGGGAGTGGGAGGGAGAAGGGCTGGAGAGACAGCTTAGTAGTTAAGGAACTTGCCTTCAAAGCCTAAGGACCCAGGTTTGATTCCTCAGTACCCACATAAGCCAGATGCACAAGGTGCATGCATCATTCATTCATTCCCTTTCTCATAAATAAATAATTTTTTAAAAAGTAGCCGACGTGTGGTGGTGCAGGCCTTTAATCCCAGCACTTGGGAGGCAGATGTAGGAGGATCACCATGAGTTCGAGGCCACCCTGAGACATCATAGTGAATTCCAGGTCAACCTGGGATAGAGCAAGACCCTACCTCAAAAAATCAAACAAAAAGCCGGGCGTGGTGGCGCACGCCTTTAATCCCAGCACTTGGGAGGCAGAGAGGTAGGAGGATCACCATGAGTTCAAGGCCACCCTGAGACGACAGAGTTAATTCCAGGTCAGCCTGGACCAGAGCGAGACCTTACCTGGAAAAACCAAAAAAAAAAAAAAAAAAAAAAAAAAATCAAACAAAAACGAAGTCTATAAGGTCAATAATTTCCTGAGGCAAAACAGTTCAGGAAGCACAGTAATGTCACTTGGCTTTTGTTTTTTCCTTTTCTTTGTTCTTACTCTATAGCCCAAACTAGACTAGAACTCACTGTGTAGCCCAGACTGGCTTCAAACTCACAGAAATCCTCCTGCCACAGCCTCCTGAGTACTGAGATTACAGTCCTGAGCCACCATGCTCTGCTTTTGTTTTGTTTCTCAAAATACAGACTTCTAGGGCTGGGGAAATGGCTTAGCAGTTAAGGCATTTGCCTGTGTAGCCTAAGGGGCCCGGTTTGATTCCCCAGGACCCACGTAAGCCAGATGTACAAGGAGGCGCATGCATCTGGAGTCGTTTGCAGTGGCTGGAGGCCCTGGCATGCCCATTCTGTCTTTCTCTCTGCCTCTTCCTCTCTCTCTCTCTCAAATAAAATAAAGAAATAAAATATTTAAAAAAAATACAGACTTCTAGGATGGGGATATAGTTCAGTACGTTTGCTTAGCATGTGCATGGCTCTGGATTCAATTTCCAATACTGTGCAAATAATAGTAATTCTTTAAAATGCTGACTTCTATGTAAATGTTTAAATATTTTTAAATTTTTACTTATTTTATTTTACTTATTTGCATGTACGTGTGTACATGGCAGAGCCTCTGCAACCAAACACAAGCTGTTGTCGTTTTCATGCCTGGCACAGGAATTGAATCCAGGATGACAGGTTTTACAAAGCAAGCATCTTTAACTGCTGAGCCATTTTCCCAGTCCCTTCCCATCTGGTTATTTGAGATAGGGTCTCATGTAGCCCAAGATGGCCCTGAATTCCTGATGTTCCTACCTCTATCTCTCAAGCACTGGGGTTACATGTGTGTCCTACCACATCTTGCTTAGAGTGTCTTGAATTTTTATCTTGAAAAATTACTCCCAGTGACTTTAGACCACCAAGGTTGAAGAGAGTGTAGCACGTACACAGGTGTTTGCAGTGGTCATTCTAATCTTGGGCTTGATAGATTCTTCATATTATATTTTAATTTGTATCCATTCAAAAACTACTATCTAAATAAAATAAAATATTTTTTTAAGAAAGGACTGGAGAGATGGCTTAATGGTTCAGGTGGTTGCCAGCAAAGCCAAAGGACCTCGGTTCAATTCCACAGTACCCACGTAAACCAGGTGCACAAGGTGGCACATGCATCTGGAGTCTGTTTGCAGTGGCTGGAGGCCCTGGCACACCCATTCTCCCTATCTGCCTCTTCCTCTCTCTCTGTCTAATAAATAAATAATTTTTTTTTCTTTTTGGTTTTTCAATGTAGGGTTTCACTCTAGCCCAGGCTGACCTGGAATTCATTATGTAGTCTCAGGGTGGCCTTGAACTCACGGTAATTCTCTTACCTCTGCCTCCTGAGTGCTGGGATTAAAGGCGTGCGCCACCACGCCCAGCTAAATAAAATATTTTTAAAAATCAGTATCCTTTAGGAAGGTGTGGTGGTGCACGCCTTTAATGCCAGCACTTGGAAGGCAGAGGTAAGAGAATTAACAGGAGTTCGAAGGCACCCTGAGACAACATAGTGAATTCCAGGTCAGCAGGGGATGTAGAGAGACCCTACCTCAAAAACAAACAAACAAATCAGTATCCTAATAGCTTAAGCAAACTCTACTACTATGTGACTCAAGGGACGCTTTTCCAAGAAAAAGATATCTCAGATGGGTGTCAAGGGACACATGTAAGTTTCCCTTACTGGTAGGTGGGGACCGAGTGGAAGGAAGAATGAGATAATGAAATGTCTAAAAGTCACAGATAAAACTCACAATAAACTATGCTAAAGGAGTGCAGAAGTGACCAAATGACTGTGGGGTCAGATAAGATTATGAAGAGACCGGAATGCTGCCAGCTAAAAAAGGATTTTGTCCAACAGTCACTAAAGAGCCAGTTTGAACATGATTTTCAGGTGAGAACTATCACTGCGGCAGGTTCATCGAGGACTGAGCAGGGTTAGGCTTCCCCTGTAAGGGTGACAGGCCTGCTGTATAAGCGACTCAGCTGGACTCTGGCTTTGTTTATTGTCCAGCCAGTACAAGGACGCGGTCAGTGGCCCCGCTGGACCCTGCTGTGCACCAGCAAAGGAAGGGTTGTGGAGTAGGCTCCGGACGCCACAAGGGAGGAGGGCAACCAGGTTAACTCCACCTGCCCCGCGCTGTACGCCACACGGCTGCACAGCAAGGCAGGACAAACTGGCCAAGTCCACCTTGGCAGCAGGTTCCGCGGCCATGACAGCTTCGGACACCGGGGACCCCCGAGCAGCCACTGCCCGGCCTGCTCCCCGAGTCCCCGTAGGCCCGCCGGTGCACACGGGCCGAGGGCTCCGAGTCGCACAGCGACAGGCCCCGGTTGCGCCAAGAACCGCCTGCGGCTCGTTATCCCTTCCCGCCCGTCGGGCCGTCGCCCTAGGTCGGGCGGCCTCACCTCGCGCGGGCGGCGGGCTCTCCGGAGTCTCGGCGGCTCAGCCCACCGTCTCCCAGCCGAGGCCACGGCCGCCGCCGCCATCCTCCGGCGTCAACGTCGTGGCGTCATTACAGCGCGCGCCTGACGCCAAAACAAACCCAGGCTGTCGCCGCGCGGGGCGGGGCGGGGCGGTCTTGGCGGTGGGCGGGGCGGTCTTGGCGGTGGGCGGGGAGGTCTTGGCGGTGGGCGGGGAGGTCTTGGCGGTGGGCGGTGCCCGAGCGCGGTCGGCCTGTCGCGTTCTTCCGGGCGGAGAAGGATTCCCGCCCCGGCTCGGGCAGCTTTGCGGTGCAGCTGCGGGACCTTGGTGGCCGGGAGCGAGCTGTGCTGGAAGCGGCCGCGGGAAGCAGAAAGTTTCTAGGTTCTTAGGGGAAATGAACTCTTGAAGAGCCATGTCGGGGACCCAGGGTATTTCGACAGAGGTTTCTAGAGCCGCTCTGGATCTTTGCATATGATTGACTTATTAATAAACGCATTGGGGCCGAGGTGCGGCGGATGGCTCAGCGCTTGCTTGCAAACACGGCGTGGGTTCAGTTCTTCAATAACTAAGTAAACCCAGAAGCACAAAGTAAAGTGCATGCATCTGGAGTTCCCTTGTAAGAGGCCTGGCACACTGATTTCTCATTCTCTCCTTCCTTTCTCTCTCTCTCCCTCCTCTGCTTCTGTCTTCTCTCTCTCGCTCCTTCTCTCTCCCCTCTGCTTCTATCTTCTCTCTTTTCTCTCTCCCTTCCTCCCTCTTCCAATCCTCTCTTCTCTCTCTCTCTCTCCTTGCAAATTAATAATAAAATATTGATCTGGAATTCGCAGTAATTTTCCTGCCTCAGCTTCCTGAAACTCTACCTCAAAAAAAAAAAACAAAAATCAATTTTGGGGGCTGGAGAGATGGCTTAGCAGTTAAGGCCCATGCCTGCGAAGCCTAGGGACCCATGTTCAACTCTTTAGATCCCACATAAGCCAGACACACTAGGTGACACAAGTGTGCAAGGTTGCACATGTGCATAACATGGTTATGCGTCTGGAGTTTGATTTCAGTGGCTGGAGGCCCTGGCGCGCCAATTCTCAATCTCTCTCTCTCTCTCTTGCAAAGTAATGTTGGGCTTGTCTCAAAAAAAGTTTTTTTTTAAACACTCAGATGTGTAAAAACTTAGTTCATTTCTGAGTTGGTGAAGTCAGTTTTCGATCAACTTTGAGCGTAACAGGTTTTTTTAGGATTGGTTTTCAATTTGTTAGCACAAAACAAGTGGGTTTTTGTGTTTTGTTTTTTCTTAGGTAGGGTCTCACTCTAGCCCAAGCTGACCTGGAACTCACTCTAGTTCCAGCCTTGCCTCAAACTCACAGCGATCCTCCTACCACTGCCCCCAAATTTCTGGGATCAAAAACGGCACCATGCCTGACATTTTTACCTTTTAAAATATTTATCTATTTATTGATTGTGTGTGGTGTGTGTGTGCCAGATCTCTTGCCACTGCAAATGAATACCTGATCAAGAGCCATTTACTGCATCTGTCTTTACTTAGGTACTGAGAGATTAAACCCAGGCTGGCAGGTGCTGCAAGCAAGCACCTTTACCAAGCCATCTCTCCAGCCAACAGCAAGCATATTTTTAAAAGACTGCTATCATTCACAATAGATTCCTTTTTATTTTCTTATTTATTTTTGTTTTATAAGGTAGGGACTTACTCTACCAGGCTGACCTGGAATTCACTATGTAATCTCAGGGTGGCCTCGAACTCCCAGCAATTCTCCTACCTCTGCCTGAGTGCTGGCTTCACAATAGATTCTACATAGAATTAAGTATTGTTTCAGCCAGGCGTGGTAGTGCACACCTTTAATCCCAGCACTCAGGAGGCAGAGGTAGGAGGATCACCGTGAGTTTGAGGCCACCTTGAGAATAGAGTGAATTCCAGGTCAGCCTGGGACCCCACCTCGAAAAAAAAATTTCTTTTTTCAGTCATGAAATAACATGTTGTGGAGAAGAAGCCATTATAACTTGTTTGTCTATTTCAGTTGTTTATTTGTTCAATAAATCATTGTTGATTCCATACATTGAATATGGAACTATCTTAAACAACTTGAACTACTGTGATTATACCTTAACACTAAAAATAATACTGAAAACAAACACCATCATTTAGCTGTTTTACATGGTAGGATCTCATACACAATTTCATTTAAATAAATAAAACTGTTTCTACACCAGTGTGATGCATACCTGTAATCCCAGCATTCAGGAGACAGAAACAGAAGGGTCTTGAGTTTAAGGCTAGCCTGGGCTACATAGTGAGACCCTGGACTCTCTCTCAAACAATTCTTAGGGAACTGTGTGTTCCTAGGGAAGATATTACCCTCAAGCCTCATTTTTCCTGTCTCTTAATAGGGATCATAATCCTGACCTCACAGAAAATTAAAAATTATGCCGGGTGTGGTGGTGTATGTCTTTAATCCCAGCCCTCAGGAGGCAGAGGTAGGAGGACCACCGTGAGTTTGAAGCCACCCTGAGACTACATAGTGAAGTCCAGGTCAGCCTGTGCTAGAGTAAGACCCTACCTCGAAAAAAAAAAATTATATAGAATTCTGAGGGTGTTGGGAGGGAATTATGATATGGTATATTGTCTATATGTATAGAGGTTGTTAGTTAAAAAGTTTAAAATAATAATATAGAATTCCAGGGTTGCTAGCACTCAGAAATCTTCACACTTTCATTTTGCAGATACTCGGGAAATGAACAAATGTTTCTTGAGCTCTATGTGCAGGTACAAATCTGGGCTCTGGGGAAGAGCACAAAGCCATGCAGTGAAGGGGTATGCTGGTACAAAAGGGACTGGGTTCAGGACAACCTGCCCCCAGACTCCCTTCTGAACAATAAGTTATTCCTTGTCCATATATCTACAACTGCAAAGCTACACTGGGATGTTTTAGCATCTAGGCAGCTGTGCCCAGGGCCCAGTAAACTTGGCTACCATCCCACCCCTCTGCTCTATCTCTAGACTAAAACACACAAATCCTTTAAGCCCCTGGCCAGAGAGCAGATTCTTCCTCCCCCCACATCCCACTCCATGGAAGAGTGGGGACTTAGGGAGGGGAAAAAAAAAAAAAAACAGGGTAAAAGTAGGTCATTGTCAAAGGATGATAATCCTCCCCACAATGGCTGGCCAGAGCAGCCAGGTCCCTGCTCTTGGGAGCACACTGCTCCTGGCCACTCACTGACTGACCTTTTTGTTTTGTTTTGTTTTGTTTTGTTGTTTTTCAAGGTAGGGTTTTGCTCTAGCCTAGGCTGACCTGGAATTCACTATGTGGTCTCAGGGTGGCCTTGAACTCATGGTGATCCTTCTACTACTGCCTCCCAAGTGCTGAGGTTAAAGGCGTGCGCCACCGCGCCCAGCCTGAAAGACTTTTACGGTCTGGAGCTCCAGCACTATCCCTCCTAGCAGTATGTCCAGGCTGAAAGGGCAGCCTCAAGATCACAGTCTCTACACTGGGTTCATTCTCAGTCTAATTCTTACTGACTATAACAATTCCTACGATGGCTTTAGAGATTCTGTCTTCCATGCCACACACTGCCTGAGTACACTTGTTATACCCAGGCCTAGACTGGGTGTTAATTTGCTAAGGGTCGCTAACCACCAGCCTACCTTTGATGCACTGCTTGTAGCCCTAGCATCCTATGCCCTGTCACCCTCTATGTGCTGCTTCACTTCTCTGAAGCCTCCCCAGAGTAGGTAGAAATTTCTCTGTATATTTAGCTGATGCCGAGCTGACTCTAGGAGCCTTGCCTTCAGAATAGGGCTATAGGAGTACAGAGGGGCTAATGTCGGGCTTTGTAGACAAGTAAGGAGCTTAACATAGGCATCAGTTTTTCAATTTAGAAAGTAGAGGGAGTAATAATAGAAGCCACTGAGGAGGCCATGGCAATGTCTACACAAGTCATGAAGTGTTAAGGCCAGATGTGGTAATGCATGTCTATAATCCCAGCAACTCAGGAAGCAGAGGCAGGAGGATCACTGCAAGTCTGAGGTCAGCCTGGTTGACATAGTGACTTCTAGCCTAGCAAGGACTACATTACAAGACCCTGTCTCAAAAAAAAAAAAAAAAAAAGTCACAGATTGTTATCTTGGACTAGAATCCCCACTTCTCTTAGGGTTTCTCATGCCCCAGCTTCCACTCATATTAACCTTTGCCCTTCCTCTCACTGGGAAGATAGGAGCTCTGTCCACACCACAAACTTTCATTCTAATGTTCCCAGAATTCTGGAATTCTTGTGATTCCACACTGCAGTTTCTACAGCTTCAGATCCTGTAGACTTAGGCAGGCGCTCCCCACTTCTGGAATGACTCCATTTTGGATAGACTACACCCCAAAAGAGAAGGGGTCTGAGCACCAAGTCTATCTTGATGGCTGAGGTTCAGCAGTGGGAGGTGCAGATGAAAAGTCAGGAGGCTGGAAGGATGCCTGGGAAGGAGGGTGGGTCAGCTGAAATGAGAGGCCACAGCCAGCTGCTACCTCACCTGGCCCCCAGGGGCCAGGATAGGAGTAGGCTAGGATAGGAGTGTGAGCCTGAGAACTCCCACCCTTGGACCCCAGTTAGTCCCCCCAGGCTAGGAAGGCAGAGAAGTGCTGTGCATTCCGGTAGATCTTGGGTCTCTGCCTGAGCTCTTAGCACGTGATCTCTCGGGACCTGCAGTGTAATGGAAAGCTTAGTGCTACCACTGGGAAATGAATGTGTTTGTAAGGAGAATGACTGAGTCCCTTGTGGCCCCTGCCCGCCCATCTCATCCTGAAGATCAGCTTATGGGGTCTCTGCCCCAGCCAAGCAGGCTTCCAGGGAAGGAGGGGAAGGAAGGAGCTTTAATGCAAATATAAATACCTTTAATGAAAACCATGTACACTCTGCAGAGCCCCCTTGAGCTCCGGCACTGGAGGCCCAGGCACTGCTAGCTGGTGGTGGGACTGGTTAGGCCAGAGGTCCCAGGAGGTAGGCAATTGCCAGAGCAGCAGCGAGCAGTGGGAGTACAGAGGCCTGGGGTGGGTTCAGATGCTGTTGCCCGCAATGTCTCCTGGTTGGTTTCTGGGCCAGCACCAGAATCCCTGATGCTCACAGGAGCACCACACAAAGCGTGCAAGTTATTTGGGTGAGGGGCCCGGCGAGCTTCTTGCTGCAGTGACTCCCACACAGCAGCAGCCTCCTCAGGGCAGCCTGACAGGACCCGAGAGGCACAGGCATGGAAGTCATTCCAGGAGCTGTTAAAGGAATGGGATTGCAGGAGTTAGGGAGAGCAAGGAGGTGTTTGGACTGGGAAGGTATAGGTTTAGTCCCTATGGTGGCATGGATGAGCCATGCCTCCCACCTACCCACTGCCTCCGACAAGCTGGTACCTGCAGACTGTCTCCAGCTCGCCTCCACGGCCCATTCCATCTCCCAAGCGGATGAGACACTCGGCAAAGCCCTGGTATATGGTGTCACAGCGGTGTGGGCCCTCTGATGCCACAGCAAGGGGAGGTCCAAGGACTAGGGGTGGAGTGGGAATGGAGAATGGTTGATAGAATGAGCCTGGATCCATCCACCAGGGTCTTGTTTACCTGGGAGTGCTCTGGGGACATGACTCAGCGAGAAAGGGGTGCCCCAGAGAACTGAAGGGCATGTCTGGGGATCACTCATCTTAAATCCTTTCCACAGGGCCTGGATTGGGATTTACTGGGACGTATGGGATGTGGGAACAGGAAGGAGACACTATGTCCCAGGAGTGGGCTCCTCCTGAGCTACTGGGACCCTAGGTCAAGGATGAAGTACTTAGGGTGGGGTCTCAAGGTATGGGGGCATAGGCAAATAGGACAGTCCTTCTGTAGCCTGTGAGCTGCATGGCACTCCACCTCCTCCCTGAAGACAAGTGTCTCAGATTAAGCCACGCAGAGGGTTGGAGATCAAGACTAGACCCTCAGAGGACCTCCAGGATCTATGACCCTTTGAGTTCTGCTAGAGGCCACAGGCTTCCCTTTAAAGGGTTGTGGAATTTCGAAGTCTTTTCCTAACTAGACTGTTTGCACCACACTTTCATCCTGAAGCCTGACACATTTTTCTGGAGCCCTCACCACTAATGTTACCCTGGCCCTCAGCTTCCACATCCTATACTCCTTGGCCAACTGAGAGGGGTTGCAGCCTGTGCTCAGGCTGCCGCACTCACCAAGTGGCAGCAACAGCAACAGCTTCAGGGAACAGGACAGCCGCTGACAGCGGCGGCACCAGTGGCAGCAGCAGCAGCAACACATCGTTCCTGGCTGTGAGCCTAGTGCCTGAGCTAGCAGCTTGGAGCCCTGCCTGT
This sequence comes from Dipus sagitta, assembly GCA_036346955.1. NCBI lineage: Eukaryota > Metazoa > Chordata > Mammalia > Rodentia > Dipodidae > Dipus > Dipus sagitta. The sequence continues at coordinate 250,149,545 of CM070770.1, read as the reverse complement.
TAGCCCAGCCCCCAGAGGAAGAGATTACCATTGGATGGGAGCTGGGGGCGGGGCCTGAATCCAGCTGGTGGCCCGCCTTCAGTTCCCGGATTGGCAGAGGAGCAAGGAAGGGCTACTGAGAGCAGAATCACCACCCTGAGAGGCACAGGCTGAGGCTGAGCTGACTCTAGGAGCCTTGCTAGAATTGGACAGGCAAGATCAGAGTAGGCAGTTGAAGTGGGTGCTGGGGGGCCCTCAGGGTGGGTTGACTTAGACTTCCCCACAGAAGTTAGTCATACCAAAGACACATCAAAACCACACACATACTTCATTTTATTCCAAAAGCTTTTAATTGAATTTCTCAATGTTTTTCAAAAACAAAAAGATCCAAATTGGAGGTAAAAAGGAACATGGAAAATTCAACTCAAGTGGTGTCACGATCCTGGGGTCATGCTTCAGGCATGGCAAGACCCAAGAAAACATAATACCTGCCCTGGGCCTAGCCTAACCCTGCTGGCTACCACAATCTGTAGACCACCATCAGTGTGCTCTGCCCCCAACCTCTAAAATACCAGAGTTTGGAGGCCTGATCAGACAAACAGCAGACATGACCCTGTCTTGGCCTAAGCCTTCCTGCTGGCCTTCAGTGCCACCACACCACTGCGTAAGATGGGTTTAGCTATTAAGGGAGGCTGGGGGTCACAAGGCCATGCAGCATTAGGCTGAGACGCCTGGCTGCTTTGCCAAGTGAGTTATGTGGCTCAGCCTGCAGAAACTGGAAGAGCTTCTGGCGCACCTGAGCCATGACAGAGCCCATGTGGTCTCGAGTGATGGGATCACTGTGGTCCAGATGCATCACAGCCTCTTCCAGGTAGCTGGGGATAGAAGAAAAAAACACAGGCTATAGTAGGGTGCTAGCAGATGGGAGTGCCCCCTGGTGGCAATGAACCCCAGAGCAACTGATGGTAAAGAAAGCCTCTGAGCCTCAAATAGGAGGGGTTGGAGGAAATGGATGGAGAAAATTAGGGACTCAGGCATGAGTGGGTTTCTGCTTTGAACTGCTCCCTCTCTGTCTCCAACTCCAGTACATCTTCTGGTCCAGCCCCTAACTGTTCCACTTACCTGAGCTTGAGATCACTTCTAGTGCCAAGGTCGGATGCCAGCTGTTGGATGAGAGAGAGGAGCACAGGCTGGGACAGTGGGCATGGTGGCTGCCCAAAAACCTGGGCTGGGTCCACAGTTTCACAAACATACAGCACCAGGTTGAGATCAGCAGCTGTCAGTGCCTGAAAGCAGAACAAGAACAAGGTAGCAGCATTATACCTGATACCAGGATGGAACACCTGCTTGTCTGAAATGTAGCTTGTGGGCGGAAGACCAGAGTTGGACAAGGCCTACAGAAGGAATGCTAAAGGGACTCAGAGGAATAGGGCTTGTATTGTTACTCTAGAAAATCAAATCAGAAAAAAAATTTTCTGAGAAAGGTAGTTGTGAGGGCTAGAGAAATGGCTTAGCAGTTAAAGGTGCTTGGTACAAAACCTGTGGTCTGGGTTCAATTCCCCAGTACCCATATGAAGCCAGATGCACAAAGTGGCACATGAATCTGGAGTTTGTTTGCCATGGTAGGAGGCCTAGGCACACTGTCTGTCTCCTCTCTCAAATAGAGAGACAGGCAGTTTCGAGGCAAGATGGGTTAAGAACAGATACAGAAAGAGAAAGCAACAGTGGCAATAGCTTAAAACCAAAGAGGGGCCTGGAGAGATGGCTTAGTGGTTAAAAGCTTGTCTGTGATGCCTAAGGACCCCAGTTCGAGGCTCAATTTCCCAGGACCCACGTTAGCCAGATGCACAAGGGGGCGCACATCTGGAGTTCATTTGCAGTGGCTGGAAGCCCTGGTGCGCCCATTCTCTTTCTCTCTCCCCCCACCTCCTTCTCTCTGTCACTCTCAAATAAATAAATAAAAATAAAAATAAAAAATTAAAAAAAAAAAACAAAGAGGACCAGAAACAGTACCAGATAGCCCAGAGCCTAATAAGAGAGTGCATTACATGGTGCACAGACCTTGTCAGGAGACAGCTGACCCTTAGTAGAGCTAAATATTGTCATACCTGCTGAAAGGCTTGATTGAGGTGGCCTTGCTGTAGTAATTGCAGGATATGGGCTTGCTGGGCCTGGCAGTCAAGGTGGGCAGAGGGGACAGGTGTACCAGCAGCTGAGCGCATGGCCTGCATGATGCTATTGGTGACAGTGGCCTGTTGTTCCTTGAGTGCCACACTTACTTCACCTTTAACAATGCGTTGTACTTGTGCTAAAATTGACTCCTGCAAGCTGCAAAAGAAGTGAGCAGATGAGGTGGATAGGAAGTGGAGTCTGACCCTTCCTAAACTTACCCCTCCCAGAGACCTGCCCACACACCTGCCCACAGCAACATGTAGCTGATGTTGCACCTCAGCCCGAACACTGCTGGACACTGTGGCCGCCATCTGCTCAGTAGCACTCTGCAGTGTACTGACCAGACCCCGAAGCTGGGCCAGCACAGGCTCCCTGGCCTCTTGTTCACGTGCCTTCCGGTTCTTCATGTGGCTCTCTAGCTGCTGCAAGTCTAAAGGATGAGCACAGGAACCATAAAAAAAAAAAAAAAAAAGGTAGAAAAGAGGGATGGAGAGAAGGCTTAGTAGTTAAGGTATTTGCTTGTGAAGCCTAAGGACCTAAGTTTAATTCTCCAGGTCCCATGTAAGCCAGATGCACAAGGTGGCGCATGTATCTAAAGTTCATTTGCAATGACTAGAGGCCCAGGCGTATCTATTCTCCCCCCCGCCCTTTATCTTAAATATTTTTTTTTGGGGGGGGGGTTTCAAGGTAGGGTCTCACTCTAGCTCAGGCTGACCTGGAATTCACTATGTAGTCTCAGGGTGGTCTCGAACTTGCGGCGATCCTCCTACTCTGCCTCCTGAGTACTGGGATTAAAGGCATGCGCCACCATGCCCGGCTTAAATAAAAATTATTTATTTATTTTCAGAATAAAATGCAGCTTTATTATGATATAATAAAGAAAGACTAAAGCCATCAGGGAGAAGAGTCAAATAGTCCCTCAAAATGATTGAGGGAAACAAAGGTGGCATAAACATCTTGGTAATAAAATCTCCAACCACAGAAAAAAATTTTTTTTAATTTATTTATTAAGAGACAGAGAGAGAAGGGGAGAGAGAGAGAGAATATGAACGGGCACACCAGGGCCTCTAGCCACTGCAAATGAACTCCAGATGCGTGTGCCACCATGTGCATCTGGCTTACGTGGGACCTGGAGGATTGAACCTGGGTTCTTAGGCTTCACAGGTATGAGCCTTAACCACTAAGCCATTTCTCCAGCCCCCCACCCCCATAAATTTTTTTTAAATGGTGGGAAAGTTGCAGTCCCCCTACTACCTTGGGTCATGTGACCCAACTTACATTCTTGCGTGCCCAGCCGAAAACTATCATTAATTTGCTGGAACATAGCCTGGCAACTCTTCTCAAAGGCTGGCAGTACCACACTCTGGAAGGCTTCACGGTAGGCAGCCTGCATTGGCCCTTGTAATGTGTCTGCAGCTGCTCGGGCAATGGCATCTGTCAAGTTCTGGGGTATAGGGAGGAGCCAAGTTGAAAGTCTGAGCGAAATCTAGCTTGCCCATCCATCCCTTCCCCAATCTTGGGTCCTATAGCACCTTAGACTTGAGAAGTTTAGAAATATTCTCTTTCATGCTGCCCTCCACAGCTGTGAGCTTGGTAGCCACGGAGTTGCTAAGCTGGCCTGCCACAGGCTCTAGACTTCTGGAGACACCTATGGCACAGGGAAGAAAGAGAGGTAGAACCAAGAGAGGAAGCTTGAAGGGACCCCTACTTCCACCTGGACAACTCAAAAAGAAGTTCCCCTGCAAAACTCACATGGGGGAACCGTCTTCTTGATCTCATCCCTTATGCTGCGCTCCAGCCGCCCAGCCACAGCTGAAGACAGTGCCTGGGACAGCTGCTGCGTCAGCTGCTCCTGCAGCTGCCCACCCCGCTGCTGCCCCTCAGCCAGTGCCCGCTCCAGCCGCCGCTCTGTGTTACAGCTAAGGAACATGCCTGGAGCAAATTCCATACCTACTCCCAAGCCAAGAATGCTGCGTCATGCCATACCACCACCCTTAAGGATACGTTCCTGTTCATGCCGGGTCTCCAGGGCACGTTCTACATGGCCTGTGACAGTGTTCTGCAGGCCTTCAAGCTGGGTACACAGCCGCTGTAGTAGCTCTTCTTGGCTGTGCCGCAGTTCTGCTAGCTCTCTTTGCTGCTGCCAAATTAGTGCTGGCCAGTCCTCAGGGGGCTCTGCCACCTGCCAGTAGCACTGACAACTCATACAATGCCAGTTCCACCTATCTCTACCCACCAGACCAGGGAATGGCCCAAAGCCCCTCCCACTTCCACAGAGAGGGTCCCCTGGGGAGAAAGGTGCTCATTCACTACCTGCTGCTCTGTGAGCTGGGACCCCACTGCTGAATTCCTGCCATAGGCAAGAAGCACATCAGTCCATGTCAGGCAGCTTCAAGACCACCCCCATCCCTGGCCCCAGAACCTTTCCTACCCATCATCCTTCTTGCTTTTTCTCTTGAGCTTGGGTGAGGTCCGAGGGGATCCTTTGGCCTTCCAGTCCTTGGCAGGTAGCCGTGGAGTAGAAATTTTGGTGCCAAAACCTCCTGAGGCAGAGGCAAGACTGGCCACCTCATCATCATGGTCACTGTGGGAGGAGAGGAAGGAGTAAGGGCCTGCTTACTTGCTGGCCTTCCTTGGTGAGAGGAACAGTATAGGTTAAGGTGGTGCTCGCCTCTGCTCAGCACTGGCATCCTGGCTGTCATGTTGCTGCAGCAGGTGATAAGGTGGTCGGTGGAAAGCTAGGCTTTTGTGCTTTTCCTGGAGGCCATTCCTGGGGCTAAGGGGACAGGTCAACTCAGTAGGTTAATTCTGAGGCCCCTCCCACAAGCACATTTCTCCCCTCCAAAGGTTCTCACCTCTCTGCCAGGGTACTACAGGTCTCACGAGTAATGTCAGGTGCTGTAGGCCAGACCTGACTGTCAGGGGTTGCAGCCTCCTGGGTCAAGGCTGCTTCCAGCAGGGAAGGGGTACTATGCCGATCTCCATCCCCAGGGCCTCCATCTAAGCCAAGCTGAGGCCCAAGCTCAGGCCCTGGCCGAGGCCGTGGAGACAGTAGGTGTAGTGCTGAGGCAGCTGAAGCCATACTGTCTGGCTCAAGGCCTTCAGAAGCAGAGGAGCCAAAACCACGGGACAGGGCTTCAGATGCGATTTCAGGGATGTCCTGGGACAGGGCAGTGGAAGCTGAAGAGATCACATCAGGGGAACGGGTCCGACTAGGGGAGGCCTGGGGAAGTCCCAGTGGCTCCACTTCCTGCAGCTCTAAGGACAGTGCAGATGCAGCAGTAGATACCTGAGAAGGGCCAAAGATGAGAGCTTAAGTGCCAGGAGGTGGGTGGGAGAGGCACAGAAATGATGCACTGATGTCAGTAGTGATCAGAGACAGTCTAACAGAGAAGGGAGACACAGTTCAAAAACAGGGCCACTGGGGCAGGAGGGATGGCTTAGCAGTTAAGGCATTTGCCTGAAAAGCCAAAGGACCCAGGTTCGATTCCCCAGGACCCACGTTAGCCAGATGCATAAGGGGGCCCACGTGTCTGGAATTCGTTTGCAGTGGCTTGAGGCCCTGGCACGCCCATTCATTCATTCTCTCTCTCTCTCCCCCCTTTCTCTGTCAAATAAATAAACAAATAAATAAATTAATTAAATTAAAAAAAAAACAGGGCCACGGGGCTTGGGGGTGGTGGCACACATCTTTAATCCCAGCACTCAGGAGGCAGAGGTAGGTGGATCACCATAAGTTCAAGACCACCCTGAGACTACATAGTAAATTCCAGGTCAGCCTGAGCTAGAGTGAGACTCTACCTCAAAAAAAAAAACAAAAACAAAAAAACAGGGCCATAAGCTGGACATGGTGACACACACCTTTAATCCCAGCACTGGGGAGGCAGAGGTAGAAGGATAACTTGTGAGTTCAAGGACAGCCAGGAACTACAAAGTGAGTTCAAGGTCAGCCTGTGCTAAAGTGAAACCCTGCCTCAAAAACAAAACAAGGACCTGAGAATTCCAGGTCAGCCTGAGCTAGAGCAAGACTCTGCCTTGAAGAAAAAAAAAAAAAAAAAAAAAAACACAAAATAAGCAGCTGGATCTGGTGGCACATGTCTTTAATCCCAACATGTGGGAGGCAGAGGTAGGAAGATAACTGTGAGTTCAAGGCCACCATGAGGGTACATAGTGAATTCCAGGTCTGCCTGGGCTAGAGTGAGACCCTACATCAGAAAAGAAAAACAATTAAAAAACAAAACAAAACAACGGGCCACAGCTCAGAACAGGAGGTGGGAAAGAAGGCTGAGAAGAAGCCCTGTAGGGCACATGAAAGCTACCATAATCTCTGGAGGAAGTAAGGAGCACCTAAGGCAAAGTAGTCAGCAGAAAAAGTGGCATAAGAGTGTTGCCAATCTTCTCTGCTGCCTCCACCAGCTACCCAGCACTTCACATTCATATACACATACCTGCCCAGGCCCCTTGGGAGTTAATTTGTCAGCTGGACCTGGGAGCAATCCAGGCAAGAGGCTGCGCGGGCTTGTCTGCAGGTTGCTGTTGTTGTTTATTGCCAGACTGCCATCCAACTGTAACTTAGGGCTCAAGGTCAGCTCTTCAGGTGGCCTAGAATCAGGAAGGTAGAGGTATTAGCAGCCATAGCTTGTCACAATGTGACATTAGACTCTGCCATCAACCAGCTCTGACCTTAGCTTTACCTGGGCAAGGAGGGGTCCATGGCTGAAGCACTGCTCACGGCAGACACAGCTGTCAGAGAGCTACTGCTGCTGCTGCTGCTGCTGCTACTGCTGCTGCTATTGCTAGGAGATGCAGTGATCTGGGGAGATCCGGAGAATGAGGACTGTGTCCTGTGAGTGAAGCATTCACAAGTCCCTCTACCCTGAGGGAGTACCTGCTGCAGGGAGGCAGTGGGTGTCATGAATGCATCAGGTGTCATCAACTTAGGTTTGGTCTCACTGCTCAGGCTGAGAAAGTCAGCAGGTGCAGGCAGTTCCACAATGCGTCGGAGGTCAGGTTGGGAGCCATGAGCAGCTGACCCCAAGCCCTCAGAGGCCAATTCTGGTCGAGACTCTCCAAACGCTGCAAGGAAAGCAGCCATTTGAGTCAGAGCTCAGACACCCATCAGTATAATCGGCTTCCCTCTCAACCCCTTACTCACCAAAGTCTTCATGGGTAGTGTGGGTGGGGAGTGGGGCTACCACATCAGGGTTCAGCTGTGGCTGGAAGCGGATCTGCACATCCTGCAGAGCCCTACAGGGAAAGAATGGAGGAGAACAGAATGCTCAAAGGAGCCAAGGCCAGTGGGATACGGAGGGACACAGACAGAGTAAGGGTGGGCCTCCCTGACACACTCACTTAGTATGCACACAGAAGAGCTTGATGAGCACTCCAGCTGCAGATTCCATGGCACCAGCTCCATGAGTACTCTCTGAAAGGACAGTGTGGATCATTAATCCCCTGGCCTACACTGTGCCTTGGCACCCTCCACATACCAACATATAGACCTCACCCTGGGGCAGCTCACCAGCCCCCAGGCTGTCGTTCTCTTCCTCAGCAGGCAGCACCTCAGTATGCCGCAGTCGGCAGCGACTCACAACCTGGATACCAAAGCTCAGCACTGGGTGGGTGAGTAAGAACTCTGAGATGGAACTGAAGCAAGCACGGCCCTCCTCCTGGTTCTGCAGCAGCTCCATCACGTAGAGGACCTGCATGAGGATGCCATCCCTAGCTGAGCTCAGAGGCTATGAGGACTGTGGTGATTTCATACAACCCTGCCCTTCCCAGCAACACCAGTTCACCTCAGTGTACTCCTGTGGCAACCTACCTTCCGTTGTACATCACTAAGAATCAGATACTCTGCTGAGAGGTCCAAGCAAACCTTGAGGCTGGGGGGCACACTCCCTGAGCTGAATATATCTGGAGAGAAGCTAGGAGCCAAACAGACTGAGTAAGACTGATATTTCAAAGAAGCCATATCTACCCTTCCACTCTCAGTCAGTCTCACAGCTCCACTCACCGAATGGTCTGCAGGCAGGTCCAGGACACTGTGCACCACATCTTCAGCTCCTGATTCTGGTCAGCACCAGTAATGAGGAACCTCCAGAAAGGGACCCTGCAAAGCAACAAGGTTACCTAGGACATCCAGCTAAGAGCCCATGGCTCAGTCAACCACTCTTTGCTTGCCCACTCACTCACTCAGGATCTTGTTTCTTATGGTTGTCACAGAACAGGAGGCAGGAGAGGGGTCGCCCATCATGAGGCTTCCATTCATGCAGACACCTGTATGCAGGCAAATGGGGGGCCTTAATGAATGATCTGGTCACCATTTTGGGTACAGCACAGAGATATGATCCTGTTTCTTTAGGCCTTGCCTTACCTTGGTTCATCTTGACCTTCAATGTAGATTTGCCAGAACTTGACAAAGCCATCATGGCTTGCAGTAGCCAGGACAGTCCCATCAGGGGAAAGGGCCCCTTCACTAAGGCACTGGGAAGAACCCAAAGAGCTCTGCTTTACTTCCTGATCAAAGGTGAGAATGACCTTTTCCCAAATGAAGATAGACGTGAACTGGACTAACCTCCAGTGAACTCACATATCTGTGAGACTAAATAAATAGGGGGAGCCTGGGCTACAGCAAAACCCTACCTCAAAAAACATAAATAAGTAAATAAATGGGGAGCGCTACAGAGAAATCCAGACCTGCCTGCACAGCTAAGTTAAAAGTAGACTGTAGCTGGGCGTGGTGGTGCACACCTTTAATCCCAGCACTTGGGAAGCCAAGTTAGGAGGATCGCTGTCAGTTTGAGGCCAGTCTGAGAGGACTACACAGTGAATTCCAGGTCAGCCTGCACTACAGTGAGACCCTACCTCAAAAAACCAAATAAGGGAAAGAAAAAAAAAAGAAGAAGAAGAGGAGGAGGAGGAGGAAGAAAGCTGTAAAGGTGAGGTATAATGTATGCTCAAGGGCCCCCACTGGTATTGGCAGAGTACTGATAAAGCCACCTGGGTAGCTATAGATACAGGGAATAGATGAAAGGCATATAAAGAGGGGAGACCAGAGAGGCAATCAGTTGTAGGCCTACCGTGCTATGGCCTTTTACCACTATGAAGCCCTGCTTGATTTGGCTGACATCCACAGGCCAGGTGCTATGGCTGGAGCGGAGCATGTCCAGGTCCCACACCTCAGCCTAGAGTTACAGGGAGGTGAATATTCAGCTTGTGTGTGCAACATGGAAGCTCTGTTGCCTCCATCATCACTCAGTCCCCTCACCCGGTCTTCATGCAACAGGGCCACCGTTGGGCTGCTCTCCTCACAGCAGTCTTCACTCTCCTCAGGGATGAAGGGGCACCAGATGATCCTTCGGAAGTGGTTCAGGGGCGTGCCTTCAGGCTGCCGGATATGGACTAAGATCTCTTCTCTAAGAAGGGTGTTAAGGGCTAGACAGGTGGATGAAAAAGATGTGTCTGACAGCTCCAGCTCCACCCACCCTTCTTCAGTCCCCATGCCTAGGAATGGATACTGAATTTTGCCCTTAATTAGAGCCAAGCGCCACACAAAAAGGTTGCCTGCTTCGTCCAGGCAGGCCAGTTGTGGAGAGTTGAGGTGTGCGAAGGCCAGATCAGCCACACTGCCTGTGAAGCCCTTAAGCAGGGTCCGCTCTGAAGTGCTGACACTGATCACACGTACCATTGCCGAGCCATTGTTGGCAGCTGGAATGGGGAGAGTGGGGGTCATTAGCAAGCACCCAGGTCCAGGCAGCAGCAAAGGAACCCTGCCCTGCTACCTGCCTCACTGCTATCATCGGTCTCAAATTTGGTTTCTGGACCAATTCCCCAAGTTCTGGGAGACACTAAGGAAGCCTGGACAAGCCTTCTATTGTGCCCCTACAGTGTGAGCGGGCTGAGTAGCCTGACACTAAGCATGCACCTCTGGAGCTTCTAGCAGAACGCTTCCTCCTCTTCCCTATCCTTACCCCGAATGGCGTAGGCCAGGAAGGAGTTAGACACAGCAATCAGGTTGCCATAGTAGTATTTCTGTTCCCAGTCGTACTTGGCTACAGGCTGGATTTTCACCTGAGAACTCAAAGTAAGGAAAGTTGAAGAAGCTAAGGGATGCAATAACTTCCCCAAGGTCTAGGTAACACTTAACAATCCTAGGGATAGGAGAGGCCACACATACAAGCCAAGCACTCACTGAAACCTCCCAAGCCAGATTTCCACACAGGTCTGGGAACCAACACTGACATTCTAAAAATAAGGCATACTATTTGTCAAGGTGGTTCCTACAGGCACTGGCCACCATGCATGCGAGTGAAGGGAGAGGGTGAGTGTGCTCCCATACACTATGCATTCCACAGAATCCTGGTACCCACCTTGTTGCTCCCCCGTGCCTTGCTTGAAATGCTAGAATCACTACTGGCCACAATTTCCACCTCCTTGGCCAAAATCCCAATGCAGGTGGAGCTGTCATCTCCAGAGAGGCAACTGGAGGGAAGATGCACAAACCTTGTCTCTTTTTTCACAAAAAAGGCTCAGTGAGGGTTGGAGAGATGGCTCAATGGTTACAGTACTTGCCTGAAAAGCCTAAGGACCCAGATCCAATTCCCCAGTACCCACATAAGACAGATGCACAAAACGGTACATGTACATCTGGAGGCCTGGTGTGCCCATTCTCTGTCTCTCACACCAATAAATAGATTAAATATCTTAAAAAAAAAAAAAGAAATAATAAGCCGGGCGTGGCGGCACACACCTTTAATCCCAGCACTTGGGAGGCAGAGATAGGAGGATTGCCATGAGTACAAGGCCACCCTGAGATGACATAGTGAATTCCAGGTCAGCCTGGGCTAGAGTGAGACCCTACCTCAGGGGGGGGAAAAAAAAAAAAGGCTCAATGAAGCATTAGGAGGATGTGGTCATCTGGTAAAGATGGCCACTCCCAGATTCCCAGTTCTCCATAGTCCACTAATCCCAGACACATAATTCCCCTTGTTCACTTCCTTTCTGGAAAATGAAGTCAATTCCATTTTACACTAGGCACCCAGGCCAAGTTTTTAGCTTGTCCTTCATGCTCATCTTAGTGCAAGCCCAATGTGGTTAAGTGGTCTGCCCCAGATTATCCAGAAAAACAGCAGCAGACAGATTATCCAGAAAAACAGCAGCAGAGGCTACTGACCCTTCTCAACCCGAACTCATGTCTTTAGCTAAGCATCACTGTCACTTCTATTTCCCAGACACTCACATGACTTGCTTCTCCTGCAGGTTAATGGGTGGCATGGTCCGTATACCAGGTTTGCTTGTTGAGGCACCATCACCTGAGCTGAGGGGGTCTGGTACCAGGAGTCCATTGAGGTCCCCATTGTAGGCACTGGATGGCCTCTGGCTCTCTGTACTGGGACCTGGGGACAGAAAGGGGCACCCTGACAAGTTTGCTCCATCTACCAGTACCCTCTCCTCCTGCAGAACTTCCCTCCAGATCACTGGGTGCTCTAGGAGCACTCAACTAAGCACATCACGTTCATGGGAGAGAGGGCCCTTTGTTAATATCGAATTATCATTTGATAAACGTGAGTACATGCCAGGACCAAGGATGAGCATGAGGAGAGGGGTACAAACCATCAGAGACCCTCTGATGGTCTAGAGTGACAGCACAGTGGCAGAGTGTTTGCCTGTCATGCGTTAAGGCTCTGGGTTCAATCCTCAATACTAGAAAGAAAAAAAAGAAAACTCCAGGGCTGGAGGGATGGCATAGCAGTGAAGGCGTGTGCCTGCAAAGCCAAAGGACCCAGGTTCAAGTCCCCAGGACCCACATAAGCCAGATGCACAAGGTGGTGCAGGCATATGGAATTTGTTTGCAGTGGCTGAAGGCCCTGGCATGACCATTCTCTATCTAACACCTTCAAATAAATAAATAAAGGAGTTATGAAAAAAGCTACTCTACAGCCGGGCATGGTGGTGCACGCCTTTAATCCCAGCACTCCGGAGGCAGAGGTAGGAGGATCACCGAGAGTTCGAGGACACCCTGAGACTACACTTGAATTCCAGGTCAGCCTGAGCTAGAGTGAGACCCTACCTCAAAAAAAACCAAAAAAAAAAAAAGCTACTCTAGGCCACTTCACTAGGATTGGTGCCACCTTAGCAGTAGCTAAGTAATAAGCTGACTACTTTCCCTTTCAAGCAGCCTACCACAAAAATAAGCAAACAGCAGGCCCAAGCTGTACATAGTTAGCCATGCCAGGCTCTACCAAATCCCAGTAGAGTATAACCTTCTCAGTCAACAATGAGTATGAGAAACACAAACCCAATTCATAAGTAAAGGAGCATACTTTCCAGGTGTGGGGCAAAAGGCCCAGTGGTTTCAGAGAGCACATGGACTGTCTCAGTGTATGGGTTAGCTAACCTCAGCCAGACTGAGCAACAGCTTCTGCTTGGCAGCCAGTCTGCCCCCACTGCAAGCAGGTATAACAAGGTGTGTGTGTGTGGGGGGGGAATCCTCAGCTATAGCCACTGTACACTCATACCCCTATCACCAGTTAGTTCTTCAAGCAATACACCTTTCCAAAGATATGTGCATCTGCCAGAAAACTCTAATGCTTTCACACATGCTATTTCCTTTTTTGAATATATGCCTTTACATAGGTGCCTGAGTGCCTTTCCTGACACGCAAGCTCCTGTCCATATTATGAGACCTAGCCTAGTCTCCTCTCTCAGACCTGTACTCTACATCTCCACCTCCCTCACCAACCTGCCCTCCCCAATTTCTATCAAAGTACCAAAACAACCCTCTTTTACAATGACAAAATTATCTTAAAATCCTGTTAGCTGTCTTCAGGGTTCTTTGCTGCCAAGAGTAGTCCTAAGGTATCATTAGAAGCCCAAGTAAAATATGAATATGAATATGAATAAATAGAACATAATGGGTTTGCAGATGTTTAGAACCTAATCCAATCAGATCCATGCACTCCGTGATTTGAAAGAAAACAGAATTAGGCTAGACACCTTTCTCCAGAAAATCAGTTTGAGCAAGGGGGGTCTGCATTTCAGAGGGATGGACATGATGCTCTTCAGCATAACGCTTAACTCTAGGTCTAGAACTAGATATACAGAGTTTTCACCAGGCCTTGGGACCATTGGCAAAAGGGTAGGAGCGCTGGGCCAGTTGCAGGAGCACTAGTCTTTAGGACCAAGAAACCAGAGGGACCAGGTGGATTCAGAGGTGTTGCTGCAGCATTAGCCGAGATACTGAAGGACGGAGGTAGAATGGTCTGGCACAAGATAGGGAGGGGTAGCACCCAGGGGTCTGCGCCATTCTCTGGGTACGCTCTGGGATCTACGATTCTGACTCCTGCCCTCCCTGACCACCCAGGAAGATCCAAAAGAGGTCTCAGGGGTCTCCTTAAGAGCCACGTTGCCCGTCGGCCTCCTTGCCAAGAGCCCACATCCTCCACCCCATCTCCCCTCTCACCCCCTGTGGGCCGGTCCAGCTTGAGAATGTCCCGCAGGTGCTGCGTGGCGTCCTCGATGTCGATGCTCGCGCAGGAGGCCATGGGCCCAGCCTCGGGCGTCCCGCAAGCACGACGTTAGCTTCGCTGCCGCCGCGCGCCGGACAGCCTCGGCTAACCTCGACAGGGCCAGATAGGAGGACGCCGGTCACTACTCTCCGTCAACCCGCAGCTCGCAAACCGCCGCCTGTTCTGCGTCCCCAAGCCCCGCCAACCCCACCAACCGCCTCCACTTCCGGTCCCTACGGACCTTCGCTCCCGGAACCTACAAAGGGTAGAGAACAAAGGTTCCGGGCTCTAGGAGACTCAAGTTCCTACCCCAGCCATTCTCATCAGTGCAGCTCGTCCCAGATCAGAAAGGTCAGAGAAGTTACTTCAAGAATGAGCAAGTGTAAATGTGTATGCAAAGCACTGGGCTGCCTAAAACCCTAATATGTTGGGGCACCCGACTTGGGAAGGCACGCTCTATGAACTCTGGATAGCCCTAGAATGAGACCAATTTTGCCATCCAGGTTGCAGCTTTTCAAGCACTGAATGAGGTGAATTCATAGATGTTTGTTTTCTCTTTCAGGAAGTAGGTTAAAATAAGTAAGCAAGGTTAGAGACCTGCGAGGCCATCAGGCCCAAGAGTTGCAAGGGCAGTGGAGATAGTTCCTTCCACAGACAGTGATTGTTTGCTACTGTTCCCCTGTATTCCCGTATCCCATGACAACCTTAGGTCAGGAAGAAAGAAACAATTGTTTACAAACACCTCTTTATTGCAGATATTTCAGGCACAGGTACATGGAAGAAGCCTTATTGCAGATTTTATACAGGGTGGTTTACGAGGCAGCAGGCACCTACCTCTCCCCCACCCCCACAATACACAACTTAAGAGATCAGTTCCACTCCGTTCTCCAGTACGCTGTCCTTCAAACAGCACATCAGTGTCTAGTACTCTCAGTATGGCCAGGCATACCTGTGGGGTCTGAGGAAATCTTTACCATCCTCACCATAGAGAGGGATAGGGAAGGGCATCCCTTTCCAGGTGTGCCTGACCAATCCTAAGTCCCCTAATGGCATTAGCCCATATCCTGGGCTCAATTCTAGCCTCAGGTGCTATTTTGCTACCAGCTTTAGACCTTCTAGAGGTCTCAAGGATGAGAAGCTAGATTTGCATTTGGGCAAGGCTTCTGTGCCCAAACTGAGTGGAGCAGAAACTGCTCTAATAGTTCTTGGGATTTGAAGACAAGAGGTGTGTGTGGAAGAGGATGGTAGTGTGTAAACGCCCAGCAGAGGCCTGAGGAGTAAGAACTAGAGCATGACTACCTTATACTCAGACTTACTTCCTCCTGTTTGGAATTTATACTCCAACCCAGTGGGGCCTGGCTCTGACATTCCAAGCAGGTGGTATAGGATCTCAGCTGCATTTTGCTTGGCTTGGGAGATGTGGGCACTCTGAATGTGATCCTGAGCCTTCTGGGCATAGAGGCCCTCTATCAGGCTTGTTGAAACCTCAGCCCAAAGGGCCTGAACATGGAAGGCCATGTTTGCCAAGGCCTTTTTAGCTTCTACAGGGTTCAAACATCATTTCTGTTAGAGCTCTGAACTCAGCAGAGGCCAGGAGGTATCATATCTGACTGAAGAGATTTCCATGTAAAAGAAGCTTCATGTTAAGTTCCTTCTACTTTCCCAAGGCCAAGAGAGCTCTGCCCTCTTGGGCTTGAGAAAAACTTAGCTTCAGCCAATTTGCTCCTGGTAGCAGGTACTACTGAGTTGAGGCAGAGGAGGGAGGGTGACAAATGAAAAGGACAATGGGCCAGGATAGTTATTGATGCCCAGCCAACTATTAAACTAATTAAAACAATTTAAACTTAAGAAAAGTTTTGTGGTTTTATTGTATAATGAGGCATTTGAAACATCTGAACAAATCAATATCTGGGCGGTGAGGCAGCTGCTTTCTCCTTCACTTCTTTGGGTTACTAGAGCAACTTGTCAGTAGATTAAAAAAAGAAAATGACAATCTTTTGCATTACTTAAGTCTTTCCAAGGCATGCGCTGGTACAACACAAACTTCTCCTGTCAGATGCAACTAGTCTAGCATCCAAACATCATGCACAAAACCTCAGTGGCAGGAGCGCACTGCACCCATGCCCACCTCGGCCCTGCTCATTTGTGTATGATATTTGGAGCATCTGGAGGAGTGTGATAGTATTGGGAAGAGGAGGGAGGAGGAAACAGCATGAGTAACTGGCCAAGAAGAGGTCAGCCGTAGTTGTGCAGGGCAAGCCTGAACATGTCATTGGTGCAAACCCAAGCATCATTGATGTTCTTTAATAGGAACATCTGGTGGAAACCCATGATGGGATCTTCATCAGCCTGTGAAAAGACAGAAAAATGATTCAATAAAGGAGCCAAAAAACAGGAATGGCATACTGTGGTAGAACAAGGGGTAGAGGAGCAGGGCAATTCCAGTTCAAATGTAAATGGAATATGAAATACTGCTGGGCACACAGAAGTCAACAGCTTTCTACTCGTACTGTCATGTATACTGAAAAGGCAGAGTGACTGACCAGTTAGCCATAACAACAGAGTAGAGGACATGCCTGCCTCTGAATCCAACCATGTCTCTGGCTACAAGCAATCCCCCCAAAATTTCGTTTCTTGCTTTTTGTGTATATAATATAGTGTATTGTGGAACAGTGTGGTGACCCCCACACAGGGCTCCCACATTTCTAAGATCTCTGCTCCTCTCTGGGACTGCAGTTGCAGGTGCATGTGGCCATGTCCAGCTGTTTTACATGAGATCTAGACATTTGAAATCTGGTGGTCAGCTCCTCGTTTGCAAAGGAAGCATATCTAATCACTGAACCATCTCCCCAGCCCTGTGATCAAAATTTTAAAACAGTACCGTAACACTTACCACACATTTTTGTTATATATATACACAGACACACATACATACACATATACGGCCTTTTCAAGGTAGAGTCTCACTCTACATTATTATTATTATTATTATTGTTTTTTTTTTTTTTTGGTTTTTTGAGGTAGGGTCTCACTCTAGCCCAGGCTGACCTGGAATTCACTATGGAGTCTCAGAGTGGCCTTGAACTCACGGCGATCCTCCTACCTCTGCCTACCGAGTGCTGGGATTAAAGGCGTGCGCCACCACGCCCGGCAACATTATTATTTTTATGAATAATATTAGTGTTTAATAATGGCAGTTAGTCCAATCAGGAGAAGCTATTGCTAATACTATGACCAAGTAAATGATATAAGGCTGAAAACTCTGTTCACACTGGGCACACAGCAGAACTTAAGAGGCTGAGCCAAGATTACCCCAAGTTTGAGACCAGCCTGGTTTACAGTGTATGTAAATGCCCTGTAGAGGTTTGAGGGGTGAGAACTAGAGCATGATTCCTTATGCTCAGACTGCCTTCTTCCATAGTTCAGAATTTCTTTCTTTTTTGAGGTACAGTCTTGCTCTAGCCCTGGCTTACCTGGAATTCACTATGTAGTCTCAGGGTGGCCTTGAACTAACTCATGGTGATCCTCCCACCTCTGCCTCCTAAGTGCTAGGATTAAAGGCGGGCACCACCACACCCAGCTAGTTCAGAATTTCTGCTCCAATTCAATGGAGTCTGGCTCTGACAGAGCTGCACTCTATTAGGCTTAGGGGATGTGATTCTGATCTGGGTGACAGAGTGACACTGTTTAAAAAAACAAAAAAATGAGGGTCAGGTGTGGTGGCCCACACTTTTAATCCCAGCATTCAAGAAACTGAGGTAGGAGAATCGCCATGAGTTTGAGGCAAGCCTGGAGCTACACGGTGAATTCCAGGTCAGCCAGGGCTGGAGTGAAACCCTACCTCAAAAAAACAGAAAGACAGGCTGGAGGTGTGGCTTGGTGGTTAAGGCCTTTGCCTACAAAGCCAAAGGACCCAGGATCAATTCCCTAGGACCTATGTTAGCCAGATGCACAAGCAGGCGCATGCATCTGGAGTTCGTTTGCAGTGGCTGGAGGCCCTGGCATGCCCATTCTCTCCTATCTCCCTCTCTCCCTGTCAAATAAGTAAAATAAAATAAATAAAAAGCCGGGCTCTGGGCAGGGCACTTTGAAAAGGTAAGAGAAACTGACAGCAAAGTCTAGAGTTGAAGGTAAGTCCCCCTGGGTCCATGGGAGAGGCCTAGGACTCTTCTTTCTACATCTGTGTTAGACTCAGGAGGCCCTGCTCACCTAGACCAAGAATACCTGTGAGCCTGTACACATTACAAGGAGACTGGGACTTGTCCAATGGGGCAGCCAATTTGTTCTGCCTTGGGAAGAAAGAAAAGCTTTTGGAACTAACATGTTTAAGAATGACAGTTAAGCCGGGCGTGGTGGCGCACGCCTTTAATCCCAGCACTCGGGAGGCAGAGGTAGGAGGATCGCCGAGAGTTCGAGGCCACCCTGAGACTCCATAGTGAATTCCAGGTCAGCCTGAGCTAGAGTGAGACCCTACCTCGAAAAACCAAAAAAAAAAAAAAAAGAATGACAGTTAAGGGCTGGAGAGATGGCTTAGCTGTTAAGTGCTTGCCTGTGACCCGGTTCGAGGCTCGATTCCCCAGGACCCACGTTAGCCAGATGCACAAGAGGGGACACGCATCTGGAGTTCATTTGCAGTGGCTGAAGGCCCTGGCGCGCCCATTCTCCCTCTCTGTCTGCCTCTTTCTCTCTCGGTCTGTCACTCTCAATAAATAAATAAAAATAAACAAAAATAAAAATAAAAAGAATAACAGTTGAGGGCTGGAGGGATGGCTTAGCACTTAAGGCAGATGCACAAGGGACCACACGCATCTGGAGTTCGTTTGCAGCGGCTAGAGCCCTGGCGCGCCCATTCTCTCCCCCCCTTTCTCTGTCAAATAAATAAATAAAAATAAAATATTTTTTAAAAAAAGAATGACGGAAGCTGGGCATGGTGGCGCACGCCTTTAATCCCAGTGCTCAAGAGGCACAAGGTAGGTGGATCGCCATGAGTTCAAGGCCACCCTGAGACTACATAGTGAATTCCAGGTCAGCCTGAGCTAGAGGGAGACCTTACCTCAAAAAAACAAAATAAATAAATAAATAAAATAAGCCGGGCGTGGTGGCACACGCCTTTAATCCCAGCACTCGGGAGGCAGATGTAGGAGGATCGCCATGAGTTCGAGACCACCCTGAGACTACATAGTGAATTCCAGGTCAGCCTGGGCTAGAGTGAGACCCTACCTTGAAAAACCAAAAATAAATAAATAATAAATAAATAAAATAAATAAATTTTAAAAGGACAGTTCAAGGTCATAAGATGATCCTCAGTTACGTTGCCAGTTCCAGGCCAGCTGGTGCTACATAAGAGACTATCTCAAGAAAGAAAAAAAAAAGGGGGGGGGGCCTAGAGAGATGGCTCAGCAGTTAAGGTGCTGACCTGCAAAGCCTAAGGACTCAGGTTCAATTGCCCAGAACCCATGTAAGCCCGATGTACATGGTGGCATTTGTGTCCTGAGTTTGTTTGCAATGGTTGGAGGCCCTGGTGTGCCCACTCATTCTGCTTCTTTAGGGAAAAAAAAAAAAAAAAAAAAAAGAGACAGTATGGGTAATGGCAGCAAAGGCTTCACAAGAGGACTGCTGTCAGTGTGTAACGGGCAGGTCAAGCAATACCTAAGGGCAGTGGACTGGCCCAAGAGCTTGGCACTACAGACTGACCTGGCTTTATGGAACCTTGCCGCTTTTCCATAACCAGTGTTCTTCATTAGAACTTTCTGCAATCAATGTTCTATATGTGCTGTCCAACAGGCAGAAGGGGAAGGAAGGGGAAGGGAGGGGAGATGAGTTGCAAGTGGCTCATGGCAATTTTATTTAACTAGGCAGACTTAGTCACTTGGGTATCCGTTAATAAGCAGGCCGTATCACTAGGAAGGCAGGGCCCAGGGCTCTGCTTAGCCTGCCCACTCCGTCCCAGCACTGTGTAGCACTACTACCTTGAGCTGACCCACGACCATGCTGAGGATGCAGCTATCTGGTGTGGGCTGATGGTCCTGCGCTGTGATACTATGCTGAATTTTCTGGAACGGAAGGCTCTGCAAGAGAAAGAATAGGTGGCAGGTTGAGGCCAGAAGGAGGAACAAGGAAGAAGCTGCCTGTACCCCAGTCCTGGCTCTTACTTACAGACAACTTCTCCACAATGGCAGCTTTCCCCTGGAACTGCTGTCCTTCCCACGTAAGGCATGATGCATCAATCTAGAAAGTGCACAGGAAACCCAGAGTCAGGACCTCAGAGTGAAGAATATCACTGGCCTGGAAAAAGGGACTTGTTTGGGGAAAATAAGACCATACCTCAGCTTCTCAGTCTGTAAATAGGGGGGAAACAAAGGATAATTCCCAAATTTATACTAGCAACAATTTTATAAATTACACCCACTCATTGTTCCATATATTCTGAAAGACTAACAAAATAAACTTATCAAGCTCACATCCCATTTTTATTATGGCCTCTGATATGCATGGACCCCAAAAGGGCCACATGTAGTCAGGGCTCAAGAGTAAGTATTAGTACCAGAGATGTTACAAATAACTTGTGTCGGGCGTAGTGGCGCCCACCTTTAATCCCAGCACTCAGGAAGCAGAGGCAAGAGGATCACTGTGTGTTCAAGGACAACCTGGGACTACAGTCAGTTCCAGGTCAGCCTGGGCTAAACTTGTACAGCCCATTAGCTTTTAGTCTCTCAGCTGTGCTAACCCACCCCACCTCCCACAGCCTTCAGGGATAGAATTTTTTTTTAAAAAATTAAAACAATAAAAAGTATTTTAAAAAAAAGTGATGGAGAAGCCAGGAATGGTGGGCTGGAGAGATGGCTTAGTGGTTAAGGCACTTGCCTGCGAAGCCTAAGAACTAAGGTTCGAGTCCCCATTACCCACGAAAGACAGACACACAAGGCAACACATGTGTCTGGAGTTCATGCACAGTGGCTAGAGGCTCTGGTATGACCATTCTCCCAAATAAATAAACTTAACTAAAAACTGGCTGGACATGGTGGCTCACGCCTTTAAAACACTTTAAAAGCACTTGGGAGGCAAAGGTAGGATCGCCATGAGTTCAAGGACACCCTGAGAATACATAGTGAGTTCCAGGTCACCTTGGCCAAGAGTGAGATCCTACCTTGAAAAAAACAAAAACAAATAAATAAATTTAAAACAAAGAAAGAGGGCTAGAGAGATGGCTTAGCAGTTAAGGAATATGCCTAAAGACCCAGGTTCGATTCTCCAGGTCCCATGTAAGCCAGATGCCCACAGTGGCGCATGTGTCTTGAATTCGTTTGCAGTGGCTAGAGGCCCTGGTGTGCCTATTCTCTCTATCTCTCTCTCCCTTTCTCTGTCTCTAGTAAATAAATAAAAATAATGAATCTTTAAAAAAAAAAAAAAAAAAAAAAAAACACTTGGGAGGCAGAGGTTGGAGGATCGCCATGAGTTTGAGCCATCCTGAGATTACATAGTGAATTCAGGTCAACCTGAGCTAGAGTGAGACCCTACCTTAAAAAAACAAAAAACAAAAAACAAAAAGGGCTAGAGGAATGGCTTAGTGGTTAAGGTGTTTGCCTGCAAAGCCAAAGGACCCAGGTTCAATTCCCTAGGACCCACATTAGCCAGATACACAAGGGGGTACACAAGTCTGGATTTTTTTTTTTTTTTTTTTTTTTTTTGCAGTGGCTGGAAGCCCTGGTACGGCCATTCTCTCTCTTTCTCTCTGTCAAATAAATAAATAAAAATAAAATACTTAAAAAAAAAAAAAGAAAGAAAGAGAACAAGGTCTCCAAAAGTCAAGTATGGTGGGACACACCTGTAATCTCAAAACTCAGGAGGTTATGGCAGGATGATGGAGAGTTTGAAGACAGCCTGAGTACTGTAGTTTCATCTCAAGCAAGGAAAAAAGGGGCTGGAGAGACGGCTTAGTGGTTAAGGCACTTGGCTGCAAAGCCAAAGGACCCAGGTTTGATTCCCCAGGACGCACATAAGCCAGATGCACAGGTGGTGCGTGCATCTGGAGTTTGTTTACAGCAGCTGGAGGCCCTCTGCACCCATTCTCTCTCTCAAATAAATAAATAAATAAATAAAATATTTAAAAAACAGCCAGATGTGGTGGTGTACACCTTTAATCCCAGCATTTGGGAGGCAGAGGTAGGAGGACTGCCATAAGTTCAAGGCCACCCTTAGACTACATAGTGAATTCCAGATCAGCCTGGGCTAGAGCGAGACCCTACCAAAAAAATAAAAATAAAATAAAATATTTTAAAAATTAAAAAAGAAATAAAGTATTTTAAAATAAAATTTTTGAGCTGGGCGTGGTGGCACACGCCTTTAATCCCAGCACTCGGGAGGCAGAGGTAGGAGAATCGCCGTGAGTTCGAGGCTACCCTGAGACTCCATAGTGAATTCCAGGTCAGCCTGAGCTAGAGTGAGACCCTACCTTGAAAAACCAAAATAAATAAATAAATAAAATAAAATAAAATAAAATAAAATTTTAAAAGGCCTCTAATATTTCTAGCTGTTAGGCAAGTTGTTTATTTTTCTCAGTTTCAGTTTCCTAATCTTCAAAGGGGAAATGTGCCAATGACTATGAAACAATATACATAAGGTGCTCTTTTAGGACCTTGCTAAAAATAAGTATCTTTGCCGGGTGTGGTGGCATATGCCTTTAATCCCAGCACTTGGGAGGATTCTCAAACAAAGCCAGGCGTGGTGGTGCATGCTTTTAATCCAGCAGTTGGGAGGCAAAGGTAGGAGGATCGCCGTGAGTTCCAGGCCACCCTGAGACTACATAGTGAATTCCAGGTCAGCCTGGACTAGAGTGAGACCCTACCTTGAAAAACAAAAGAACCAAGAGGATTCTTAAGTTTGAGGCCAGCTTAAGCAACATAGACCCTTTCTTCAAAAGTAGAGACAAGGGGTCTGGAAGGACGGCTTAGCAGTTAAGGCGCTTGACTGCAAAGCCAAAGGACCCAAGTTCAATTCCCCAGGACCCACATTAGCCAGCTGCACAAGGGGGTGCATGCATCTGGAGTTCATCTGCAGTGACTCTCTCTGTCTTTTTTCTCTCTCTCTCTCTCAAATAAATATTTAAAAAAATAAAAATAAATAAAATCAAGCTGGGTTTGTGGCACAAGCCTTTAATCCCAGCACTTGGGAGGCAGAGGTAGGAAGATCGCCGTGAGTTCAAGGCCACCCTGAGGCTACAGTGAGACCCTACCTCGAAAAACCAAAAAAAAAAAAAAAAAGAAAGCATACATGAGGCCCTGGGTTTAATCTCTCCATTCATAACAATTAAATGTAATCTGTGCTAGATTTGGTCTTTCACTGTCAGCATTCCTTTTCCCCCAAAATTCTGAGTAGACCCTGATATTTTGGGAACACACAGAAAACTTTGCTATTAGCCAAGCTAAACACTGAAGCTGTAGTTAGCTGACTCCCATTGTTCCTTATCCTAGGTAGATCTGCTAGCAGAAATCAGATTAATTGTATTTACATGACTGAATCTCTGGCAGAGCCAAGTACAAGTATAAATGAATATCACTAAAACAGCATCAAGTTTCACCAGCCTCTCTGGGCCAACTTCATTTGATTCCCATAAGCATTTGGAGTTTTTGGCCTCAAATGGAAGATGGACCTTCTGCCTCCAGAACTCAGTTTGTCGCTGAAGATGCTCAAAGATTTCCCTTCCTCGCCCCCACTGAGAATACAAGTCTTAGCCTCTGCCTGCTGCTACCTAATCCAGAAGAGAAATGCTCCCTGAGCCATGTACTCTGGTTGAAGGCTGGCCACATGCAATAGCAAGGCTCAGACTTCTTTGCCCAGTACACCGTGATCTTCTATTCTTATGGAAAATGATAAAAGGAAATGCATAGAGCAAGTAGTTGGTCCCTTGTCCCATAGAGAGAAACACAGAGAAGTATAGACAATGCAACATGGGCGGCCAAAACTGGTGAATTAGACACACTGACCCAATAATCAAATTGACCCTGTGAACCTGTTCTGACTCTAGAGTTGGAGACTTACATAAATTGCGCCTAGTTGGGTTCTGTCATTATCAAATAACTGATAGTAATGTTGAATGAAGCTGGATCCAATCTGCTCCCAAATTGGCTTGTCTCCCATCCTGGAACGTCACCCAGCCTCGCTGAGACCTGTAAGACCAAGGAGACAGAGATAAGTGTTGGTACCACAACAGGAAAAGGTAGCCAGCCACTGACCCCTGCCTTTTCCCTAGCTACCTTGCACTATTTACATCTGTTCTCTCGGGGAATATGGAGAGGCCTAGGGGATTTCATTAGAGAGGATCTGGGAATCTCAGTCATTCCTAAGCCATATCAATCAGAAGGAGTAGCCCTTCCTCTGAGAAGCTCCAGACTGATCTGACTGAGACAAAGAAGTGCCAGGACTATGGAAGACACAGGATGGGTGCTGAAAATGGACCTAGGAGAAAGAAACATCAGAGTAGACCCTGCAAGATCCAATACAGGGCAGAGGGGACCCTGAAGAAGCTAAGTACCTACCCCAGTTCCACATCTCTCCATTTAATCCTCAACAACCCCTAAGGCCAGAGTTATTGCTATCTTTCCACTTCACATATCAGAAATTACTGACGTCTATGTATGAAATGTTTCTTTCACAGCCTTCAGACTTCCAACACTATGTCAGGTTGGCAGGTGGAGGAAGGTCCAGTGGGAGTTGGGAAAGATGGCTCCTCAAAGGCCCACTTCTGACAACAGCAAATCCCAAGCGGACAATCCCAGCCTCCCAAGTGCTGGGATTAAAGGTGTGGACCACAACGCCGGTGACAACTGACATCTTTAAGGCCAGATGATATCTGGCCTGTTCCTTTCTGGGGGCATTTCTTCATTGCAGATATCCCCTACCCACTTCAGAGCTGGGGATATAAGGACTATGAAAGGGGAAAATAAATGGAGGCTGTGAGGAGGAAATATACCTATCCCATTACTGCTTTCTTCCCAAGGGGCTGAGAAGAGTCCCTTCTAGAGATCATGATCCCAAGGACAATGGATAAAAAGCTCAAGCTCAGGTAAGTACTCCACTCTACAGTCCTTCAACAGAGCAGGGTCTACACTTACTTGCGTCCTGCAGACCCATGTGTTTGTTTTGTAGAAATCTCTGAATACAGAGGCGCACACTTCCTGTCTTGGTAGTAGAATTTTGAGCCAAAAAAGTAAGGAGGTGGGTTTGACCTCAACAGATAATTATTAGCAATGGTGGGACCTGATAGTGTTAACATACCCCAGTCCCTGTGACCTCATATAAGGCCAGAGGAGCAAGTAGGGAGGGACAGTACACAGGAAAAATAGGACACACCCATTCCTCAAGCCTATGAACCGATACCGTAGCCAATGAGGAGCCAGGAAGCTAAGCCAGCTTTATTTTAGGTCTCCTAGGAGGTAGCTGCACTAAAAATAGAAGCTCAGTTCTCAGACTAGGAAGGAATGTCCAGGAAAGTCTAAAACAAGCAGAGAAGAAAACATGGATCCAGCCACGCCTGTACACAGGAACATAAGGTGTGTCCCAGTTCACACTGTGCCAAGAAACAAATCAACAGGTGGGAAAGCATAGAGCCTACACCTACTCAAAGATGCACTC
This sequence comes from Dipus sagitta, assembly GCA_036346955.1. Classification (NCBI taxonomy): domain Eukaryota; kingdom Metazoa; phylum Chordata; class Mammalia; order Rodentia; family Dipodidae; genus Dipus; species Dipus sagitta. Next base: position 250,124,256 of record CM070770.1, on the reverse strand, counting down.
TTGGCCACATTACCAAGGGGTCAGACCACAGCTGTACCCATACAGAAATGAAACAAAGGATGCAAAGAGCACAGCTCCCTACCCTCACATCTCTGACCCTTCTACTCTAGCATTCAGTCAATGTCCCATCACTATAGTATCAAGATACTCTGCCACATTCCCAAGGGCTCTGGGGAAAGAGTCATCTCTATTTTTGCCGTCCACCCACACCAAGCTTGGGCGGCCCCAGGGAAGGTCCTAGAAAAGAGAATGCCAACCAGAAAAGATAGCACCAGTAGATATCTAAGTGCATAAAAACTGAGGGCAGGAAACTGGGACTCTACATAGAGGAGGTGGAGGTGAAGGGAACGAAGTCTGAAAGTCAATCCAAAGACAAGAAGAGCACTGCCATGTGACAAGACAACGGGATATAAGAATTATGGGGGCTTTTGTTGTTGTTGTTGTTTAGTACTGTTTTTTGTTTTTGTTTTTTTAAATATTTACTTAGTTACTTTCAAACACAGAAAGAGCGAAAACAGGCAAGTCAGGGCCTCTAAGTCACTGCAAATGAACTCCAGATACATGTGCCACTTTATGCAACTGGTTTTAAGTGGGTATTGGTCAGGCATTGCAAGCAAGTGCCTTAACCACTGAGCTATCTCTCTAGCCCATTGCTACTGATTTTTGTTGTTGCTGTTGGTTTTTTGAGTTTTTGTTTTGTTTTTATTTTCGAGTAAGTCTTACTGTAGCCCAGGCTGTTCTCCAACTCTATAGCTCGCCTCCAACTAGCAGTGATCCTCCACCTGTGCCTCCTGAGTGTTGGGATTAAAGGCATGTGCCACCATGCCCAGCAATATGGTAACTTTCTACAATAACTTTTTGGCTAAAGTAGTAGTGGAAAAATGAAGTGACAAAAGGGCCTCTAGTCTAGTGGGTGCAGTGTTAAGTGCTATGAGGTATAGGACAGCTCAGGGGCTCCCAGAAAGTGTGAAAAAGACTGTCAAAACTGGATGAAGGGGGCTGGAGGGATGGCTTAGTGGTTAAGGCATTTGCCTGCAAAGTCAAAGGACCCAGGTTCCATTCCCCAGGACCCACGTTAGCCAAATGCACAAGGGGGCACATGCAGAGTTCATCTGCAATGGCTGGAGGCCCTGGTACACCCATTCATTCTCTCTCTCTCCCTCTTTCTCTGTCAAATAAATAAATATTTTAAAAAACGGATAAAGGGCTGGGTGGGGTGACTCACACCTTTAATCCCAGCACTCAGGAGGCTGAGGTAAGAGGACAGTGAGTTCGAGGCCACCCTGAGACTACATAGTGAATTCCAAGTCAGCCTGGGCCAGAGACCCTACGTTGAAAAAAAAAAAAAAAAGCACACAAATTCCCAGCATAGTAGCTCATACCTATAATCCCATTTTCATGTTGGTAAGACTCAGTAGCTGAGGCAGGATTGTTATAAATTCAAGACCAGCCTGGGCTACAGAGACCCTGTCCCCCCTGAAAAAACAAAAAAAACACAAAACCTCACTCGGGAGGCAGAGGTAGTAGGATGGCCATGACTTCAAGGACAGCCTGAGACTACATAGTGAATTCCAGGTCAGCCTGAGCTAGAGTGAGACTCTACCTCGGAAAACCAAAACACACACACACACACACACACACACACACACAAAAAACCCACACAAAACCTTGGGCTGGAGATGGCTTAGTGGTTAAGGTGTTTGCCTGCAAAGCCAAAGGACCTCGGTTCGACTCCCCAGGACCCATGTAAGCCAGGTGGGTCATGCGTCTGTAGTTTGTTTGCAGTGGCTGGAGGCCCTGGCGCGCTCATTCTCTTCCCGTCTTTATTTCTCTCTCTCTCAAATAAATAAATTAATTAAATATTTTTAAAACACCACCAAACCCTCTAAGCTCTGATGGTAGCCATCAACACCTATCCCCATCTTGCTAGCCATTCTTTCCTACTTTGATCCAATGTCCATATACAAAGCACAACTGTCCATTGCCTGCTCTTCAGGATTTTTGCAAAGGTGAATCCCTATGCCAGGATACTATCATCTGCCCAGCCATTTCCTGTTCTTCCTCCAAGTAATCATTCAGATGCCATTGTCTGTAGACTCCTTTTCCAGCCACCAATATTGACCCCACTCTATGTGCAAACCCACCCATGCTCTGCTCCTCTGCCTGAGGGCATCTGTGGCTCTGGGCTGGAGGGTTCTTGTGATATGTTCCCACATATATACACCCTTTCCCAGCACCTTAGCCTGTAATCTTAGCATCTAGGAGGAGGTATGAGGATCAGAATTTTTAGGCCATCTGTAGCCACATATAAAGTACCTGGGAAAAAGCTGGGCGTGGTGGCGCACGCCTTTAATCCCAGCACTCGGGAGGCAGAGGTAGGAGGATTGCCATGAGTTCAAGGCCACCCTGAGATGACAGAGTTCATTCCAGGTCAGCCTGGACCAGAGTGAGACCCTATCTCGAAAAACCAAAAAAAATAAAAAATAAAAAAAATAATAAAGTACCTGGGATACATATGACCCTATCTCAAAAAAAAATTTAATTTTAAAAAGCACCTTTAATCCCAACACTCAGGAGGCAGAGGTAGGAGGATCACTGTGAGTTCAAGGGCATCTGAGACTACAGAGTAAATTCCAGGTCAGCCTGAGCTAGAGTGAGACCCTACCTTGAAAAATAACAAAAAGAAGAAAAAGAAAAATCAACAGGGCCAGGCAGGTGTAGTGGCACACACCTTTAATCCAGGCACTCAGGAGGCAGAGGTAGGAGGATCACCATGAATTCGAGGCCACCCTGAGACTACATAGTAACTTCCAGATCAGCCTGGCCTAGAGCCGAGACCCTACCTCAAAAAACCAAAATAAATAAAAATGGTTCAGCGGTTAAGGTGCTTGCCTGTAAAACATAACAACCTGAGTTTGATTCCTCAATACCAACATAATGCCAGATGCACAAAAGGGGCACATGCATCTGGAGTTCATTTGAGGCAGATAGATGCTGTCCTACTAGCTGTACTTGGCAAAATCACTAACTCCAGATTGGCACACAGATGAATCATGTGGTTGAGGTCCTATTACCAAGGCCAGTGAGGATTGCCAGATGTGCTGAGCCAGCAGTTAGGGTCCTTGAGATTAGGCACCAGGTGTGGCCACTTACCTCACACCTACTGTTTACCAGGATCAGAACATAGCCATGAAGCATAGGGCCTGGGAAGGACTCTTCTAACAGTAGGAGTGACACCAAACTTTGTTTAAGTCCCTCCAGGCCCAATGTCAGAGTATAGAAAATGTCATGGAGGTAGGAAAGGGGTGAGTAGCAAGGAAAGCCAGAAAGCCAGCAGGGTGCCTTCCTGTCCTTCAGGAAAAAGAAAAAAGAAAAACATGCCCATCTGGCTGGTCATGATACAGCACATGCCCATGCCTTTGGGAGTTAAAGGATGGAGGACCAAGAATTCAAGGTCAACCTCATCTCCATAAGGAGTTCAAGGACAGCCTACCTATAGCTTTTTGAGACCCTGCCTTGAAGAAATGAAAAACTAACAGGCAAAAACCTGCCTGTCTGATCTCAGGATCTATATTTCATATTCCATGGCTCTCCAATGATTTCCATGGTACCTGAAACAAAGTTTCACTGCTACCTTATCTTCAAAGCCCTGAGTTAGGACTGGAGAAATGGCTTTGTGGTTAAGGTACTTGCCTGCAAAGCCAAAGGACCCAGGTTCAATTCCCCAGGACCCATGTAAACCAGATACACCAGAGGGCACACACATCTGGAGTTCGTTTTCAACAGCTAGAGGCCCTGGCGCTCCCATTCTCTCTCTCTGCCTATTTCTTTCTTTCTTTTTCTCTCTCTCTCTCAAGTAAGTAAAGAAAAATAAAAAAAAAAAAAAAAGCCGGGTGTGGTGGTGCACCCTTTTAATCCCAGCACTCAGGAGGCAGAGATAGGAGAATCACCATGAGTTCAAGGCCACCCTGAGAATACATAGTGAATTTCAGGTCAGTCTGGGCTAGTGCAAGACCCTACCTTGAAAAACCAAAAAAAAAAAAAGAATTACCTGGCCCTCTTGACTATCCAACCTTGACTTTGCTACCTACTCCCTCCCCTCTTAAGCAGCAACACTGGGCATTTTCCTGTTTCAGGAACATTCTATATTCTACTCTGAGAACTCTGCAAACACAGCAGGGCATGGTGTGCACACTTTTAATCCAAGCACTTGGGAGGCAGAGGTAGAATTGCTGTGAGTTTGAGGCCAGCCTGGAACTACAGAGCGAGTTCCAGGTCAGCCTGGGTTAGAGTGAGGCCCTACCTAGGAAAAACAAACAAACAAAACACCAAAAACTTGGCAAGCATTGTGTGTTCTACCTGGATTATACTCTTCCAACTAGACACTTGGTTCCCTGCCACGTCATTCAAATATCATCTCCTTACCAACACTTTCCTTCATTAATCTAACATCAACTGTCCATCTACTTATATCATTTCCTATATTGTTTATTAGGCACCTGTTACTACATGAGAGCAACACACACACACACATTTGTTTGTGGTCTGTCTCCCTGACAAGACACTCTTAATCACCCATTTCCACGGTACCTGACCCAGCCCTCAATAAATTTTTGGTTAGGGTTACGGTTAGGGTTAGGGTGTGGGAGTCTGACCTACACTGACCCTTCTCTTGGGATCCTGCTCAATTTAAGTAGCTCAGTGACCCCTTCCCCCTCCACCTACATCTTCTATCTACGTTGCCAGGAAATGATCCTTTGCCATCCACTCAGCTACCTGGGTAGGACGTGACAAGTGGAGCATGGCCCAAATCCTTCTCTCACACCCAAAGAGCTGGATATACAAGGAAAAGCTGAGGTGAAGGCAGGCACAGCCACATCCTCAAATACCTGACTTCTAACCTACTCTATTTGTCCTTTGTGGCAGGACCATCTGATCCTGGCTCCTCATCAGTAATTGTGGGCCTATAATCCCAACTACTTGGGAGGTTGAGGCAGGAGTATTACAAATTTAAGGCCAACCTAGTGAGCTAATCTCAAAAGTTAAAAGGGGGTTGGAGAGATGGCTGAGTAGTTAATGCACTTGCCTGAAAAATCTAACTACCAGAGTACAATTCCCCAGTACCCACATAAAGCCAAATGCACAAAGAGGTGCATCTGAAGTTCATTTGCAGTGGCTGGAGGCCCTGGCCCACCTATTCTCTCTCTGTGTCTATCTACAAATGAATAAAAATATTTTCTTTTTTTTTAAAAAAAGGAAGCCAAAGTCAGGCGTGGTGGCACACGCCTTTAATCCCAGCACTTGGGAAGCTGAGGTAGGAGGACTGCTGTTGAGTTCGAGGCCACTCTGGGAATACATACATGAATTCCAGGTCAGTCTGCGCTAGAACGAGACACTAACTCGAAAAGCTTAAAAGGGGGACCTACGCTCAATTTCCCTGTACCCACATAAAGCCTGATATACAAGGTGATGCATGCGTCTAGAGTTCATCTGCAATGGCTAGAGGCCCTGGCATGCCCATTCTCTATCTGCCTTCTCTCTCTGAAATAAATAATATTTTTTTTTGTTTTTTGTTTTTGGTTTTTCGAGGTAGGGTCTCACGCTGGTCCAGGATGACCTGGAACTCACTATGTAGTCTCAGGGTGACCTCGAACTCTCGGTGATCTTCCTACCTTTGCCTCCCAAGTAATGGGATTAAAGGCGTGTGCCACCACGCCCGGCTTTAAAGCTTTTTTTTATTTAATATTTTATTCATGCTGGGCGTGGTGGTGCACGCCTTTAATCCCAGCACTTGGGAGGCAGAGGTAAGAAGATCGCCATGAGTTCAAGGCCACCATGAGACTACATAGTGAGTTCCAGGTCAGCCTGAGCTACAGTGAGACCCAACCTGGAAAACACAAAACAAAACAAACAAACCAACAACAACAACAAAAAAACACTTTACAATAAAGTTAAAAGGGCTGGGCATGGCATGGTGTCATAATCCTTTAATCCCAGCACTTGGAAGGCAGAGGTAGGAGAATTGCTGAGTTTGAGGACAGCCTGGGACTGCAGTGAGTGCTAGGTCAGACTGTGCTAAAGACTCGGGGGGGGGGGGGGGCACAACATTTCAGAATTCCCCATTTTATTGAAGAGACTGACACACCCTTCTCATGAAGGGTGTTCCCTGGGACTTAAATAAGTGCTGGGCAGGCCCCACAAAAAAATAAGGAATAAAAGACCCCTGTTCCTGTGTTCTTCCCTGCTACCAGGACACTACCTGAGTAAAGCATGTGGTCACTGAGGACACATTCCAGATGGTAAGAGAGATGGTACAACTGGGTGATGATCAAAAGAATCATTCATATGGCCTAGAGTAACTCCAGGGACAAGCCACATACTGCTATATCCCCCAGGGAGGAAATTCAAGAATTCTTGCCACATATGGTCAAAGCAAGAGACTCACAGAATCCCAAAGCTGGGAAGAGGGTAACAAATTCAAATTCAACTGCAAGCACACGAACATCCACAAATAGCCCATCTTGGGGGAGCGGGGAGAGTTGGAGAGATGGCTTAGTATGCTAGAGAAAAGCCTGACAGCCTGGGTTCAATTTCCCAGTACCCACATAAAGCCAGATGCACAAAGTGGCACGTGTGTGTACTTTGTTTGCACAGCACTAGGCCCTGGCATGCCCACTCATTCTTTCTCTCTCTCTCTGCTTGCAAATAAAATTTTTAAATATTTTTATTTATTTATTTATTTGAGAGAAGGAGGGAGATAGTGAGAGCAAGAATGGACGTGCCTGGGCCTTTAGCCACTGCAAATAAACTCCAGACACCACACACCACCTTGTGCATTGGGCTTACATGGATCCTGGGGAACTGAACCTGGGTCCTTTGACTTTGCAACCAAGTACTTTAACCACTAAGATATCTCTCCTAAAATTACTTTTTTTAAAAGGCCCAACTAGCCATGCATGATGGTGCACACCTTTAATCCCAGCACTCGAGAAACAGAGGTAGGTGGATTGATCTTGACTGTTGTGAGTTCAAAGCCATCCTAAGACTACATGGTAAATTCTAGGTCAGCCTATGCTAGAGCAAAACCCTACCTTGAAACCCCTCCTACCACCGAAAAAAAAAAAAAGGCCAACCTCAAGATCAACTCAAAAAAAGCTTGGGGCTGGAGAGATGGCTTAGTGGTTAAGGTGTTTGCCTGTAAAGCCAAAGGAGCCAGGTTTGATTCTCCAGCCAGATGCATAAGGTGGTGCACGCTTCTGTAGTTCATTTTCAGGGATTGGATGCCCTGGCGCACCCATTCTCTCTCTCATTACCTTCCACTCAAATAAATAAATAAATAAAATGTTTGAAAAAAAATCTTGCCAGGCTTGGTGGCACATGCTTTAAATCCCAGCACTTGGGAGGCAGAGGTAGGAGGATCACTGTGAGTTCAAGGCTACCCTCACACTACATAGTGAGTTCCATGTCAGCCTATACTAGAATGAGACCCTACTTCGAAAAAACAAAAACAAAAAATCTTGTCAGACTTTTAATATCCATCTTGTAGAATGCTCTTTATATCTACTCTCCTTTGCCCACAAGGACTCTTCTTCTGTCCTAGAGACCTTGGTGAGGATGAGCTGAACTGGATTCTAAATCAAGCCACACACTGTACTTCTTTTTCCTTTTTATACTTCAGTGCTAGGGATTGAACCTAAGGCCTCAGGCAAGTGAGGCAAATAGTCTACCACCACTGTGCTATTGTCCCAGCCTCAGTACTGTCATCTCTGAACTTTCTGCTGGCTCTTTTCTTAAAGTCCAGATAATGGTGATCCTTTGATTGCATATTCAAAAAGTCTCCATAGTGAGGCACAGTGGCACACCCCTTTAAGCCCAGCACTTGGGAGGCTGAAACAGGAGGATCATCATGAGTTCAAGGGCAGCCTGGGACTAAAGTGAGTTCCAGGTCAGCCTGGACTACAGTGAGACCCTGCCTCAAAAGCTAAAGCCAGCCGCGCATGGTGGCGCATGCCTTTAATCCCAGCACTCAGGAGGCAGAGGTAGGATTGCCAAGAGTTCATTGCCACCCTGAGACTACATAGTGAATTCCAGGGCTATACAGAGACCCTACTTCGGAAAACCAAAAAAAAAAAAAAAGCTAAAGCCAAGGGCTGGAGAGATGGCTTAGTGGTTAAGGCATTTGCCTGCAAAGTAAAAGGATCCTGGTTCGACTCTCCAGGACCCACACAAGCCAGATGCACAAGGGGACGCATGCACCTGGAGTTTGTTTGCAGCGGCTGGAGGCCCTGGCCTCTTGTGCCCATTCTCTTTCTCTGTCAAATAAATAAATAAAATAAAAATTTTTTTTTAAAAAAAGCTAAAGCCAGGCATGTGGTGCATGCCTTTAATCCTAGCACTTGGGAGGTAGGAGGACTGTTGTGGATTCAAGGCTTCCCTGAGACCACAAAGTGAATTCCAGGTCAGCCTGGGCTAGAGTGAGACCCTACCTCTCAAAAAAAAAACAAAAATAAAATTAAAAAAAAAAACAAAACTAAAAAACTAAACAGGGGCTGGAAAGACAGCTTAGTGGTTAAGGCGTATGCCTATGAAGCCTAAGGACCCAGGTTCGATTCTCCAGGTCCCACGTAAGCCAGATGCACACGGTGGTGCATTCACCTGGAGTTCATTTGCAGTGGCTACAGGTCCTGGTGTGACCATTCTCTCTGTTTTTAATAAATAAGTAAAAATAAATAATAAAAAAAAGAAACCCTGAAAAAAAAAGTGAGGGCGGGAGAAATGGTTTAGCAGTTACGGTATTGTCTGTAAAGCCAAAGGACCCAGGTTCTATTCTCCAGGACCCATGTAAGCCAAATGCACATGGTGGCGCATGCGTCTGGAGTTCGTTTGCAGTGGCTAGAGGCCCTGACCTGCCCATTCTCTCTCCCTCTCTAATAAATATTTTTAAAAAGTGAAATCCTAATTACTAAGAGACCAAATTTTGAGTTGAAAGGCCAGATGTGGTGGCATACATAAGCAGTCCTAGCACTTTGGGAGGCTGAGGCAAAAGGATTACAAGTTCAAAACCAGCCTGAACTATTAAATACCAAGCAATACCCTATCGTCAAAAAAAAAAAATAAGGATTTTTTTCCGGGTGTAGTGGCATGTGCTTACAGGGACATGATGTGAATTAGGAAAGCTGAATCCAGAGAAGGCAGGCCCTGGGTGAGATCTGAACATCCTTTGCCTGTTCTCTCTGACCAGAAAGAATGACTAGGCAGAGCAATTTGACTTCAGGAAAAACTCCAAGAACACAATGACCAGAAAAAAAAAAAAAAAAAAAAGAGCCAAGGGACAGTGGCTTTCTATATCATGGTCCTTAACTTGGGCCACGAAAAGTCCTGAAATTTTGCTTATTAATGCTAGGTTTACAGGATAGAGTTTTTTCCTTCGTCCTTGCAAGATCTATGGCACAGAAGCCATAATGGGTGAGAGAAAGCAAGGCTTGACAATAGATGCTTTCCTCCAAGTCCTAAGGTCTTCTCTAGGCTAGCCCTTTAATTATCATTTAAACAGAAGTGTTTTTTCAAAGCTTCCTAATGCTGCAGCTCCTAACTTAGTTGTGTTTGAGCTTCAGAGGACAAACATACTTTAAACCTGAGCTCTACCACCCAAAGGGCCTTTCCATCTTGGCCTCTTGACTAGCATTCGCCTCAAGGATCTCACGTTTGAATTCTGCTTCTCTGTGCATTATATCTTACCTTATCATTCAAAATGTTGAGCGGGCATTCTATGGTGACTCTGAGAAGTTCCGATGTATTTTAGAATTGGGCTGTGCCTGAGAGATCTAACAAAGCCTTGGAGGTTCATACATCTAAATTTATTTCTTTGTGGCTTTCTTCCTTCACTTTAACAAAGTCGACCATCCCACTCATAGCTGGGGCTAGTAGCTGATAAGGGCGGAGACTGGGCCTACCAGCTTGAGCTACCTCGCCTCAGGTCCAGATCTTCCAAGATTGGCCAGAGGTAAAGTCACACGTAAACCACCCTCCCCCCTTCAGCGCCCGCCACCGCCCCAGGTCCCTTCCCCTTCCCTTTTCTTCATGCAGTATAATCCAACATAGGTTTCACGAAAGAAAGTAGGTTTCGTGCACTCCCGGCAGTCAAGCAGAGAGAAGTGTCCAACCTACACTCTAGCTGGACTATGATACGGAACCTGTTAAGGGTCCCAAGCTCCGGTTGCGACAGGCAGGCACCCTTACCCATGCGAGCTGGGTGGCGTTGCCCATCCCGGATCTTCGCCGGCGAGTGGAGGCGCGTGGGGCTGGGGTCGGCAGCTAGCCTGCCTGCAGAGCTTGTAGGAGCCAAGCAGGCCAGGCAAGGCCAGACGGGGCGGGGCCCCGAGAGCCCCATCCGGATTGTGCGGACCAGAGAAAAGATCTGAGCAAAGTACAGTCCGATGCACCAGCAAGGGCGCAGTATATCCCGGATAGGCGTCTGTCTGACTCTCTGTTCCCCGGGCCGCCGCCTCAGAGGACCGGCGGGAGGCGGAGCCGCGCGCGACACATGGCGCGGGCCTCCGCCGCCTCGGGCCACCGGGGGGGGGGAGGGGTGGCGAGGGGAGGGGCCTCCTGGGGACTCGTAGTAGAAGCTCCCAGAAGCCTAGAACGCGGCTCCTGCGACCCAGTCCCCGACCCGGCAAGCTGGCCCCAACACTCACCCGTGGGGCTGGCACGATGGCGGCAGCAGCGGCGGCAACCCAGCGCGGTCTGCGACCGACTGTCCCTTCCCCCCTGCCTTCCCTCGCTCGCCCCGCTGCACTCTGGGAAATGTAGTCCCCCTGTTCTCCTTTCTAGCACTGGTGACCCAAGATAAAACTACCGCTCCCACCAGGCTGCGCGCGGAGGCCCAGACACGGCCGGTAGCGCGGGAGGAGAGACTAAGCCAGGGAGGGAGGCTGCCGGGGCGAGCCCCGGAGAATTGTGGTCTAGCGGAAGCCTCTGGAACACGGAGTTGGCGGCCGGCAAGGGTCAAGTCTGTTGTCGCCTGGTCTCAGCTGGCCTGGCCCCGCCCTGGCTGAGCAGCCGTGGATGGTTAGTTGGCTCCGCCTCTGTTGGGAGCTTGTGCTGGTCCAGAGAGAGCCGCCCCTCCCTGAGCCCCTATGCTACAAAGGCTAGAGAAGCCCTCTGGCTCACCGCGCGAGGCCCTAGCCTGTAGAACCCACCGCTTCAGCTGTTCCTTCCATTTGTTGAGTGAACCTGGAGCCATTCGCGCCCATTTCTCGGGCCAGAGATTCAAATGCTCCTCAGGTGGGCCATAACTGTTGAAGTTACTCTCACTTGTACAGAGGAGTTTCATAGTATTTTCCTAAGATTTTATATATTTGCAAGGAGAGAGAAAGAAAATAGTCACGCCAGGTCCTCCAGCCACTGCAAACTCCAGATGAATGCGCCACTTCGTGCATCGGGCTTTATGTGGGTACTGGGAAATCGAACCCCGGTCGTTAGGCTTTACAGGCAAGTGCCTTCTTAACGGCTAAGTCATCTCTTCAAACCTCCTCCCTCTTTTTATAAATTGAAGCAGACAGGACAGGGTTTCATTCTAGTCCAGGCTAACCTGAAAGTCACAGCGACCCTTCTACCTCAGCCACCCGCTAGTGGTGGGACTAAAGGCATGTGCCACCACACCCAGTTTTTTTGTTTTGGGGTAGAGTCTCACTCTAGCCCAGGCTGACCTGGAACTCACTATGTAGCCTTAGGCTGGCCTAGAATTAGTGGTCATTGTCCTAACTCTACAGGGATGAAAAGCACTCAGCAAGTTTCACTGTTATTAAAGAAAAATAGGGGCTGGGGGCGCCGGGCGTGGTGGCATACACCTTTAATCCCAGCACTCTTGAGACCAGAAGCCAAGGTAAGTGGACCTTTGTGAGTTGAGGCCAGCCTTAGACTACATAGTGAATCCCAAGTCAGCCTGGGCTAGAGTGAAAGACTACCTGGGACAGGGAGGGGTTAATAGGGGCTGGGAAATTTGGCTCAGGGGTTAAAATCTTTTGGCTCAACACCCCAGCTGACCCACATGTGCATGTGTCTGCTCTTTGATTGCAGTGGCAAGTGACTGTTCACGTGCGTGCGGGCACACACACACACACACACAAATAAAATAAAAATAACTGACTCAACTAAAGTTTATAATCCTCTGCCCACCCCTTCCCTTTTACTTTCAACGTCCCTTTCACCGTTTCCTTGGTAATGCAAACATTTGAAAAGAAGCCCACACTGAAGGCCAGGACTGTGCTGGGCAAATGGCTCCCTGTAGCCAACCTAAAGGACCATCAGAAAGGAAAATGGCTCCATGCATTCTACATAAGCCTTCCCTTCTGACCACAGATCTTTGAATAGTCCTTTTCTTTCATATGTTTTGCACTTTTAGTCACCTCCTGGGGATAGCTAGTAAAACTAGGCTGAGTTTAACTAAATTCCACATCTATCCAGACCACTTTGCCTGGCTAGATTCTATTACTCAGTCACTGAAAATGCTATATTGCCCTGTATAAGTGATACATCTGTATCTGGGTCCTACCCCCACCACCACGAAATCAAAACACCAGGCAAGATACATGCACATAACCTCTAGACACCAGAAAGGGTCTGGAGAGTGCTGCTGAGTGTTTCAGGAAAACCAAGGCACAAATATCCCTTGAAAGAACAGGACCTCAGGGCTGGAGATATGGCTCAGGGGTTAAAGCACTTGCCTGTAAAGCCTAAAGACCCAGGTTCAATTCCCAGAACTTAAGTAAGCCAGATACAACAGGTAGCACATACAACTGGGTTGCAATGGCTGGAAGCCACTCTCTCTCTAATAAATAATAATAAGTTATTTTTTAAAAGAGCATGACCTCAAAGATACACTAAGAATATGGTCAAAGCCTGGGAAAACCTCACTCTAAGGAAAGAGTAAGGACATGTGAGAGACTGGCAGCTAGCCTGGAAATGTGCCGCCAGAGATCCAACTGCTTCCCAAACTGGACACCTATACAACCTAAGCTACATCTTCCTTCCCCACCAGACGTGTTTCTCAACTCAGTGCCAAAGTACCAGAAGGGAAGAGACAAGTTCAGTTTACAGTCTCAGGGTAAATTCCCAGGCAGGTGGCTTTATCCATAAGTAACTTGGAAGTGATTCATATGTTATGGTGTCTGAGTCTTTTGTGCCCCAGCATCCATAGAAACAGGTGTGGTTTTAAAGACATTCACTTCTCCCTATTAGCTTTGAGCTAAGTTACATGCAGCTATGGATAAACTCATCTCACAAGCAGGGCCTACAACAACACTTGAGAGGCTGAGCTAAAAGAACTGCCGTAGAGGCCAGCCTGAGCTACAATGAATTACAGGTCAGCCTGGGATAGAGTGAGACCCTGCCTCAGAAGGGGGGGGGGAAAAGTTGGATGTGGGGGCACTCGCTTTTAATTCCAGCAATTAAAAGACAGAGGTAGGAGGATTGCTGCGAGTTTGAGGCCAGACTGGGACTACAGGGTAAGTTCCAGGTCAGCCTGGGCTAGAGACCGTGCCTGGAAAATACAAACAAATATTTTTTTATTTGCTATTTTCTGGGGGTAGTGGCATATGCCTTTAATCCCAGCATTTAGGAGGCAGAGGTAGGAGGATCCCTGCGAGTTCAAGACCAGCCTGAGCTACAAGTAAGACCCTGTCTTGAAAACAAAAAATCTAACTCCTTCAGTAGCCAATCTAAAGATAAAAGCAGCCAAAAACATGAGTCAAGAGATCACAAGTCTTTCAACTGAAGGTATACCAAAGCTAACCTATCTGTGTAAATCTGTGCCTAAAGCTGTCTCTGATTGCTGACCAATATTAAGGTGTGGCTTTCCAACTCTAGATTTCACTAGTTTATTAAGTTAACTGCATTTACATGTGTACCAGACACTGTACTTGTCCTAAGGGGTTAATTGGGGAGCAAACATCAAATATTTGAAATGACCTGGGCCAGAAATTTTTAGAGAATCTTATGAAACCTGGGACTAGACTTAGTAGGATCACTTTATGGAGAAACCTGGTCATTTGAAGCATCCCTACTTTAAGGACTAGCCTGGTCTTTCAAACAGGCCAAGATCTATATCCCCATAATTCAAGGACACTTAGATTTCATAAAAAATAAAATGGTGAAACCCAAATAAAAACCTTACTTTTGTTTAATTTGTTTTGCCAAACGAACACAGTGAAAACTTTAGTCTGACTAATTGTACAGAAAATAGAATTTGTAACCAGTAGCAAACATAACGAGATAAACCTAAGTCCCTGGCAAACTGGATTTCCATCAGCAGGTCACCCAAGACCCCACCTCATAAATGGCCTCCTCGATAGGGAAGTCCTACGAGGCAGAGGCACAGATCAACTAGTCCCCATCAGAATTATAGGCTAAACCTGAAAAGGGTTAGCTAAAACAGGAGAACTGATGTTACTTGGATCTCTTATCACTACACAGAGCATAGCTGTCTCTGATTGCTGGCCAACATTAAGGTGTGGTTTTCTCAAATCCACAGTCTCTAGGCATCCCACCTGCATCCCTCCAGGACAAGTTCAACTTCAGTAGTTCTGAAGCCTCTTCGCAACCAAAATCTGCAACATAAACTGGGGAGGGAGGGTAAACAAAGTCATAATTGCTGGTGTCGCCAGTGCAGCCTGAGGCCCTAAACTCCAGCTTCAGAAGCAAACCAATGAGGGTGCCAGTTCACCAGCAAGAGTCCAACTGCCCTACGCCTCAGTACTGTCAACCAGAATGAATATAGGGGAGTTCAACATCCGCCTGAGGATTCCTTGGGTTGGAAGGGGCCACAGGTTCTGCAGGATACAGAAGGGACCCCATTCACATTCCATGCTTCTTACGGATGACAGCCATGGCAAGCAGGCGATCCTTCTCACGAAGTTCTTCACGCAGCTTGGCCTCCGTGAGACGCAGGTGGCGGATGCTACCTTTCATCTCTTTCATCTTCACTTCCATCAGAGCAAGGATGTCCCGCTGCTCGTTCAGCTTACGCAGGAGCTCCTCCTCCGTGGTGCCTGACGACAACGAGTACGAATGGTCGGAGCCGGTATCGGGGAAGCCCTCTTCCCCTACCACCACCAACTGAGGGCCCATAGGGCACTCAGAGGCCTCCAGCCCCGCTGTCGCAGCCTCTAGCTCCGACGCGGCAGCTGCGGCGGCTGCGCCCTCTGCGGCTGCGAACTCTACTTGCACTGTAAGGTCGATAGGCTTCACATCATCTCCCGCGGGAGTGGTGGACGCAGGCGGCGCGGATCCCGGAGCCTGGCTGCTGTCTACAGCGGCCTGAAGGGTGAGAAGCACGGCCGCGGAAGCAGACACCAGGTTCGGCTGAAGCTGCGTGTTCTGGGCAGTAGAGGCTGGCTGCGGCTGTTGCTGCTGCTGCTGTTGCTGCTGCTGTTGTTGCTGTTGCTGCTGCCTGCGGCGGGCGGCGGCTGCCCCAGCGGGTCTGCGCGCTACTTTGCGCTCATTGACGCCGCGCAGCGGGAAGATGGTGGGAACTCGCACCGTGTACGTCTTACGACCGCCCTGAAAGTGAACGCTGCAGAGACGGTGGCCTGTGGTGGGCTGGAAGGTGGAGAAGCACCCGCTCACGCCAGCGCGGGACACGTTCTTGAGCCAGAGGCGCCGGAGCTCTGCGTCCTTGGGAAACGTGTAGAAGTGCAGCGCCTTGTCCCGGTGTGAGTTGTTGTAGCACCCGGGTACGCAACACGTAAAGCCAGGCATGGCTGCGCCGCGCGGCCCGACCCGGCCCACCGGCCTCCTGCGCTCTTCGACGGCCCGGTCCGGCCACCGCAGCCAGCTCCTCGACGGGCGGCGCCACCAGAGGCCTTTGGCGGCCTCCTACTATTGCCGCCAGGCGCGGCCGCCCAGGACTGTAGCCCCGTGCCCAGAATACGCTCGCCGCCCGCCCGCGCCGCGCTACCCACCCGTGGCGGTCCGCCTGCGCTCCGGAGTCGGCCCCAGGGACGCCGCGAAGGGCCGCCTGGAAATGAGGACTACGCCCCCCACAATGCACCGCGTCAGAAGCAACTCACTTCCGGGGCGGAGCGTACTTGTTCCTGCCTCTTTCTAGGACTCTACGACAGACCCGCAGAGGAGTTTATTTTCCCCGAGCGATTCGTCTTGGGCTTCCGGGGAAACAAGTATATTCGGCTGGAACGTTACCGCACCAACTACCTCTCACAAGGATCCGGTGTCCTAATGGGAGGGGACGAACGCCTCAACAAAGCGCAAGCGCCTTGTGTATGAGCACAGACTACAAGTTCCGGGATGCCTCGCGAGAACTCGGCTCTGCACCCGGAGCGCCGCCTAAGGAAGAGATCGAGTTACTGCGGGCTGGTACTGGAACAAGTGTGCTGCTTACTAGAAGCAGTAGCGCCAAGCCCAGCGCCTTTAAGTGGACAGCATTCCCTCGTGGGGGAAGGGAATAGAAACCTGGGTCTCGCTGCTGGGAAGGACCTCTGGAGTCAGCACCACCTTTTGGGAGTATTCTCAAGACTTTGACTCACCGACCTAACTTAGGTTACTAATAGCTGTCTACTATGTGCTGCACACAATGTAGGGGGCACACAATGCAGGAACAAAACCTGGCTCCTCCCTCCTAACTACCTAACTGGATGAGGATCTGTGTTTTGGGTAGTAGACGAATATATGTGAATACATGCAACTAAATATCTAGTAAGAAATAAATCCTACAAGGCCAGGTGTGGTGGAGACTTGGGAGACCAAGATAGGATCACTGTGAGCTGTAGGCCAACCTGAGACTACATAGTGAGTTTCAGGTCAGCCTGGGCTATAGCGAGACCCTACCTTGGAAAAAAAAAAAAAAAAGAAAGAAAGAAAGAAAAAAGAAAGAGAAGAGAAAAGAAAAAAAAGTGCTACAAAGGAATGAACAGGGCAGAGAAGACAATGGGGAACAGGGAAGAACATAGACCAATTAGAACTTTAAGAGGGAGTTAAAGCCCATTCTTGGCCTTCCACACTCCATCCTGGGAACTGTAAGGCCCCTGAAGCAGAAAAGAGCCAACTGGACCATGTATTTTTTTTTAATTTTTTTGTTTATTTTTATATATTTATTTGAAAGTGACAGAGAAAGAGGCAGAGAGAGAGAGAGTGAGTGAGAGAGAATGGGCGCCACTGCAAACGAACTCCAGATACACGCTCCCTTGTGCATCTGGCTAACGTGGGTCCTGGCGAATCGAGCCTCGAACCAGGGTCCTTAGGCTTCACAGGGAAGCGCTTAACCGCTAAGCCATCTCTCCAGCCCTGGACCATGTATTTTAAATGTTTTTATTTATTTATGAGAAGGGAAGAACAGAGATACAAAGTGTATGGACATGCCAGAGCCTCTTGCCACTGCACACAAACTCCAGATGCATGTGGCACTTTGTGCATCTGGCTTTATATGGGTACTGGGGAATCAAACAGGCTAGCAGGCTTTGCAAACAAGTACTTTAACTATTGATCTATCTACCCTGTCCCTGGAATATTATCCTTTAGGCAACTGAAAATTTGAAGGGTTTCAGATGAAAAAGGCTTACATAACACTTTTTGGACAAGTTAAAAGCTGTAAGAACAGTGTGAACTCCACAATGGGGCAACAGGATAATCAAATACATTGTTAATTATCTGAAACAAGACAGGTATGGTGGTTTACACCTTTAATCTCAGTGCTTGGGAGGCAGAGGTAAGAGGATCAATGTGAGTTCATAGTCAGCCTAGGCTAGAGTAAGACCCTACCAAAAAAAAAAAAAAAGCCAGGTGTGGTGGTACATGTCTTTGATCCCAGCACTTGGGAGGCAGAGGTAGGAGGATCTCTGTGAGTTTGAGGCCAGCCTGAGAGTAGGCAGTGAATTCCAGGTCAGCCTGGGCTAGAGCGAGAACCTACATTGGGGGGAAAAAAACTGGAGCTGGAGAGATGTCTCAGCCTAGCTGTGCTTGCCTGTAAACCTAATGACCTGAGTTGAATTTCGCAATACCCTCATAAAGATAGACATAGAAGATGGCACATGCATATGGAGTTCATTTGCAGTGGCTAGAGGCCCTGACATGCTCATTCTCTGTCTTCTCTCTGCTTGCAAATAAATGCATAAAAATATTTAAAATAATAATAGGGCTGGAGTAGGCCAGGCGTGGTAGTGCACGCCTTTAATCCCAGCACTCAGTAGGCAGAGGCAGGAGAATTGCTGTGAGTTCAAGGCCACCCTGAGACTACATAGTTAATTCCAGGACAGCCTGAGCTAGAGTGAAACCCTACCTCAAAAACCCAAATAATAATAATAATAATAATAATAATAGGGCTGGAGAGATGACTTAATGATTAAGGCGCTTGCTTGCAAAGCCAAAAGACCCAGGTTTGATTACTCAGGACCCACATAAGGCAGATGCAGAAAGTGGCACATGCATCTAGAGATCATCTGCAGAGGCTGAAGGCCCTAGTGCACCCATTCTTTAAAAAAAAGAAAGAAAGAAAGAAAAGAAAATTCTAGCTGGGCATGGTGGCACACGCCTTTAATCCCAGCACTTGAGAAGCAGAGGTAGGAGGATCACCAAGAGTTCGAGGCCACCCTGAGATTAGATTACGTAGTGAATTCCAGGTCAGCCTGAGCTAGAGTGAGATCCTGCCTCGAAAAACAAATAAATAAACAAAAATTAAAAAAATAAATTTTAAATGGGATATTCATGGGCTGGAGAAATTGCTTTTTTTTTTTTATTTTATTTTTTTTTTTGGTTTTTCGAGGTAGGGTTTCACTCTAGCCCAGGCTGACCTGGAATTCACTATGGAGTCTCAGGGTGGCCTCGAACTCACGGCGATCCTCCTACCTCTGCCTCCCGAGTGCTGGGATTAAAGGCGTGCGCCACCACGCCCGGCTTGAGAAATTGCTTAATGGTTAAAGCTTGCCTGCAAAGTCTAGGGACCCAAGTTCAACTGGTACACACCCATTTTCTATCTCTTTCTCTCTTTCAAATAAATATTAAGGAAAGAAAAAAAAAAAGGCCAGGCCTGGTAGCGCACACTTTTTTTTTTATTATTATTTTTTATTTTTAGAGCAAGTGAGACAGGAAGAGAGACCTCAACCACTGCAAACTCCAGATACTTGCACCACCTAGTGGGCATGTGCGACCTTATTTCATGTTTCTGGTTTAAGTGGGATCTGGAGAGTCGAACGTGGGTCCTTAGGCTTCACAGGCAAGCACCTTAACTGCTAAGCCATCTCTCCAGCCCAGCACACACTTTTAATCCCAGAGGTAGGTGGATGGCTGTGAGTTTGAGGCCCCTGGGACTATGTAGTGAATTCAAGGCCAGCCTGGGCCAAAGCAAGACCCTACTTCTACCTCGAAAAACAAAACAAACAAACAAAAAAACAAGAATGGATGTTCATTTAGCTCATAGGTCTTGTCAGGTTCTAGATTTGGAATGAAAAAGAAAAACCAGAGGCAAACTGTTTTAGTCCCAAGGCTTTTATTTATTTCAGGAGAAACTGAAAGGTCAAAAGCAACATATGGGCTGGCGAGATGGCTTAGTGGTTGTCACTTACCTGCAAAGCCAAAGGATCTCTGAGTCCCCAAGACCCACGTAAACCAGATGCACAAGGTAGCATGTGTCTGGAGTTCATTTGCAGTGTCTGGAGGCCCTGGTGTACTCACCATTTTCTCTCTCTCTCTCAAATAAACAAACAAATTTTAAAAAGCAAAACAGACAATATATATAGCTAGGTGTGGTGGTACACGCCTTTAATTCTAGCACTCAGTAGGGAGAGGTAGGAGGATCCTCATGAGTTGGAAGGTAAGCCTGAGACTACAGAGTGAATTCCAGGTCGTCCTGAGTTAGAGCAAGACCCTACCTTGAAAAACTAACAAAAAAAGTGAAATATATATGAATATATAATAAACAGAGAGAGAGAGAGAGAGAGCGCCAGTCCCTGGGTAAAGAGAGGGGTTTTTTGTCTTGTTTTTTTGAGGTAGGGTCTTGCTCTAGCCCAGGCTGACCTGGAATTCATTATGTAGCCTCAGGGTGGCCTTGAACTCACAGCGATCCTCCTACTTCTGCCTCCCTAGTGCTGGGATTAAAGGCGTGCGCCACCACGCCTGGCTTAAAAGAGGTTTTGTGTTTTTTTTTAAATACATTTTATTTATTTGAGGGGGGTGGGGAGAATGGGCACACAAGGGCCTCCATCCACTGCAACTGAACTCCAGATGCATGCATCCCCTTGTGCTTACATGGGTCCTGGAGAGTCGAACCAGGATCCTTTGGCTTTACAGGCAAGTACCTTAACTGCTAAGCTATCTCTCCAGCCCAAGAGAGGGTTTTAAAGGTTTTGGGAAGAGCAGGGAAACTGCCCTGTAAGGGAGGGGCCTTTCCATGTTTTGACTAAGGTGGGCTTTTCGGGGAGGTAGTATTCCCCCTTCTAGCCCAGGGAATCCAGACCTAATCTGACCATGACCAGATGGGAGGACAAAAACAAGGGGAAGGGAGAAGTAGCTCTTGGACTCAACTAGTTCTGGAGGCAGGTGAACAGGTCTTGATGGTGTTTGCTGTTCCTTATAACAAAGAATTCATCCTTAAAGTGTAGAAAAATATAAGGCAGTTGTGGTAGTGTCCCAAAATATGGGAGGCTGAGACAGGAAGTTCCTTCTAGGCCATCTTAGGCTACAGAGTGCAACCCTATCTCAAAATATAAATAAATAGGGATGGAGAGAAGGCCAACTTTGGGACTTCAGCTCAAAATAAGAACAGGCTAAAGAGTAATGGAATGCGACACACAATGCTCCACTCTGGCCACTGCAGACAAACACGCCTATACAGGCGAGCATATTGGGTGCCACATGGGCACATACATGCGCATACACACCATACACATGTATTACACCATACAAACATACCACACTACATACACACAAAACATAAATAAATAGGGCTGGAGAGATGGCTCAGGAGTTAAAGGCACTTGTTTGCAAAGCCCAGTTGTCTGGCGTTTGATTCCCCAGTACCATGTAAAGTCAGATGTACAAAGTGGTACATGTGTCAGGAGTTCACTAGCAATGGTAAGAAGACTTGGCATGCCCATTCTCTCCTCCTCTCTCATTTTTCAAAAAAGTAAAATATAAGTCAGGCAAGCACACCTTTAATCCCAGCACTTGGGAGGCAGAGGTAGGAGGATTACTGTGAGTTCGAGGCCACCCTGAGACTATATAGTGAATTCCAGGTCAGCCTGGGCCAGAGTGAGACCCGACCTCGAAAAAAAAACAAGCAAACAAACAAACAAAAAAAAGTAAAATATTTAAAAATATATAGAAAGAGGGCTAGAGAGATGGCTTAGCAGTTAAGCACTTGCCTGTGAAGCCTAAGGACCACGGTTCGAGGCTCGATTCCCCAGGAGTCACGTGAGCCAGATGCACAAGGGGGCACATGCATCTGGAGTTCGTTTGCAGTGGCTGGAGGCCCTGGTACGCCCATTTTTTTCTCTCTCTCTTTCTCTCTCTGCCTCTTTCTCTGTCTGTCTATCGCTCTCAAATAAAAAAATTAAATATATACATATAGAGAGAGAGCTGGGCGTGGTGGTGCACACCTTAAATCCCAGCACTCGGGAGGCAGAGGTACGAGGATCACTGTGAGTTAGAGGCCACCCTGAGACTACATAGTTAATTCCAGGTCAGCCTGGACCAGAGTGAGACCCTACCTCCAAAAGCCAAAAAGAAAAAAAAAAAAAAGAAAAGAAAATTAGATAGATAAATGGATAGTGATAGATTAGATATAGATATGAATAAAAGAAAGGAAAAGAAAATGAAGACAATGTGAGGAGGGACTTTTTTCAGTTCCAACACCCAAATAGTACAATTGTGTTCATTTTTTTTAAATATTTTAATTATTTATTGGAGAAAGAGAGAGGGAGAATGGGCATGCCAGGGTCTCTAGCCACTGCTGCAAACAAACTCCAGACACATGTGCCACCTTGTGCATCTGGCTTATGTAAGTACTGGGGAATTGAACCTGGGTCCTTAGGCTTCACAGGCAAGTACCTTAACCAGTAAGCCATCTCCACACCCCCTATTTTCATTTATTATTATTATTTATTTGTTTTTTAAAATTTTTTGTTTATTTTTATTTATTTATTTGAGAGCGACAGACAGAGAGAAAGAGGCAGATATAGAGAGAGATAATGGGTATGCCAGGGCCTCCAACCATTGCACTCCTTTAATCCCAGCACTCAGGGAGCACATGTAGGAGGATCACCATGAGTTCAAGGCTACTTTGAGACTACCTCAGAAAGCAAAAAAAAAAAAAAAAAAAAAAAAAAGGGGTGGGTGGGTGGGTGGGTGGGTGGAGGGATGGCTTAGCAGTTAAGGCGCTTGCTTGAGAAGCCTAAGGAACCAGGTTTGAATCGCCAGATGCCACGTAAACCAGATGCACATGATGGCACTCCAGAGTTCATTTGTAGTGGCTAGAGGCCCTGGTGCACCCATTCTCTCTCCCCCCCTTCTCTCTCTGTAATAAATAAAAATAATTTTTTTAAAAAGTAAAGAAAAAGAAGGAAAGAGAGGAAAAATGGAGAGCAACAGTGGAACACACCTCACATCAAACCTCTAGGTTCTACTATTTTTGAGAAACAATCATCTTTTCTTCCCTTTTTCTTTTTTCTTTTCTTTTTTTTTTTTTTTTTCCCGAGGTAGGGTCTTGCTCTAGCTCAGGCTGACCTGGAATTCACTATGTAGTCTGAGGGTGGCCTCAAACTCACTGCAATCCTCCTAATTCTGCCTCCCAAGTGCTGGGATTAAAGGTGGACACCACATCTGGCTTTATTTATTTATTTATTAATATATTTTTATTTTTATTTACTTATTTATTTGAGAGAGAGAAAGAGGCAGAGAGAGAGACAGAGTAGGTGTGCCAGGGCCTCCAACCATTGCAAATGAACAGATGTGTGCTGCCCCCTTGTGTATCTGCCTCCTGGAGAGTCGAACCAGGATCCTTTGGCTTTGCAGACAAATGCTTTAATCGCTAAGTGATCTCTCCAGCACTATTTATTTATTTTTTTAATTTTTATTTTTTTTAATTTTTTTGTTTATTTATTTGAGAGCGACAGACAGAAGGAGGGAAACAGAGAGAGAGAGAGAGAGAATGGGCGCGCCAGAGCTTCCAGCCTCTGTAAACGAATTCCAGATGTGTGCGCCCCCTTGTGCATCTGGCTAACGTGGGTCCTGGGGAATTGAGCCTCGAACCGGGGTCCTTAGGCTTCGCAGGCAAGCGCTTAACCGCTAAGCCATCTCTCCAGCCCTATTTTTGTTTTTTTGAGGTAGGGTCTCACTCTAGCCCAGGCTGACCTGGAATTCACTACATAACTTCAGGGTGACCTTGAACTCACAGCTATCCTCCTACCTCTGCCTCCCAAGTGCTGGGATTAAAAGCATGCACCACCACACCTGACTGTTTTTTTTTTTTTTTTTTTTAGAGACAGGCAGAAGGAGAGAGACAGAGAGAGAGAGAGAGAGAATAGGCGTGCCAAAGTCTCTAGACACTGCAATTGAACATGGATCCCTAGGCTTTGCAGGCATGCACCTTAACCTCTAAGTCATCTCTCCAGCTTATTTATTTATTAATATTTTTTGTGTTTTTTTTTTTTTTTTCGAGGTAGAGTTTCATTCTAGTCCAGGCTAACCTGGAATTCACTATGTAGTTTCAGAGTGGTCTACATGGAGGAGGTTTTCAGCTCAGTTCCAGCAGGATTTCTCAGTGGCCTTGTAGCCCAAGTATGTGGAGTCTTCAGCAATAGGGTCTTACTATCTATTCCTGGTGGGAAACCAATGGCCTGTAATGTTTTGAGGGTATCAGGGACCTCCTTGGTCAACAACTCACTGGAAGGTATCCCATCCCTGGCACTGAAAATTTTCTAGTAACAATCTATGTCTTTTGAATGTTCCATTGTTCAAAAAAGTAGGTTTCCATGTGACTTATTTATATCCTCTTAGATTTTGATTAGCCCTCCCTCCACCTTTTCTTTACTTAAACTCTTCCCCTGACCTTACTTAGGTCCTTTCACCGCCATTAATCTGTTCTACTTACATATATACAACATCCTCTACCCCTGCCTCCTTTTCTATTCCCTTTATATCTCCTTTCTTCTTTTTCTTTTTTTTTAAACAGATTTTTTGTTTTTTTGGTTTTTCTGAGGTAGTGTCTCACTCTGACCTGGAATTCTGGAATTCAAGGCTGACCTGGAATTCACTGTGTATTCTCAGGGTGGCCTTGAACTCATGTCAATCCTCATGGCACCACTATGCCCGGCAGATTTTTTAAAAATATATTTGATTAATTAATTCATTTACTTGAGAGAGAATGAGGTAGAGAGGGACAGAGAGAATAGGCACGCCAGGGCCTGTAGCCACTGCAAAGGAACTCCAGATGCATGTGCGCCCTTGTGCATCTGGCTTATGTGGGTCCTGGAGAATTGAACTGGGATCCTTTAGCTTTGCAGGCAAACACCTTAAC
Source organism: Dipus sagitta (assembly GCA_036346955.1). Classification (NCBI taxonomy): domain Eukaryota; kingdom Metazoa; phylum Chordata; class Mammalia; order Rodentia; family Dipodidae; genus Dipus; species Dipus sagitta. The sequence continues at coordinate 250,099,733 of CM070770.1, read as the reverse complement.
TGCTAAGCCATCTCTCCAGCCCACCTTAGTATCTCCTTTCTAGCTTACTGGCCTCTGCTACTGAGTTTTATTCCAACTCATATAGAAGTCCAATCATTTGTAGCTAGGATCCACGTATGAGAGACAACATGTGACGTTTGGCTTTCTGGGCCTTGTTTTGTTTTTTTGAGGTAGGGTTTCACTCTAGTCCAGGTTGACTTGTAATTCACTATGTAGTCTCATGGTGGCCTTGAACTCATGGTGATCCTCCTACCTCTCCCTCCCAAGTGCTGGGATTAAAGGCGTGCGCCATCACGACTGGCCTGGCTTCTATTTATTTATTTTATTTATTTGAGAGAGAAAGAGAGAGGGAGAGAGATACAGAAATAGGCAGGTAGAGAGAGTGAGAGAATGGGTGCACCAGGGCCTCCATCCACTGCAAACGAACTCCAGATGCGTGTGCCACTGTGTGCATCTGGCTTACATGGGTCCTGGGGAGTTAACCTGGGTCCTGTGGCTTTGCAAGCAAGCGCCTTAACCGCTATCTCTCCAGCCCCTAGTTATTTATTTATTGAGGCAGGGTCTCACTCTAGCACAGGTTGATGTGGAACTCACTCTGTACTTCTAGGATGTTCTTGAACTCATGACAGTCTTCCTAATTTAGCCTGTGGAGTGTTGTGTAAAAAAAAGTGTGCGCCACCACACCTGTTTTATTTATTTATTTTTATTGGGTTTTGGAGGTAAGGTCTCACTCTAGCTCAGACAGGCTGACCTGGAATTTACTATGTAGTCTCAGGGTGGCCTAGAACTCATAGGGATCCTCCTACCTCTGTCTCCTGAGTGCTGTCACCCCAGTGCTGGGATCACACAGTGGCGCCTACTTCTGGAGTTCGTTTGCAATGGCTGGAAGCCCTGGCCGCCCATTCTCTCTCTACCTCTTTTTTATTCCCTCTCTCTCTGCCTCTTTCTCCCTCTGCCTCCTTTTCTCTAATAGATAAATAATTAGAAAAAAGAAAAAAAATCATGAAAGGTGGGCTAGGGAGATAACTCAGCAGTTAAAGGCGCTTGCTGGTAAAATCAAAGGACCCAGGTTAGATTCTCCAGGACCCATGTAATCCAAATGCAGAAGGTGGGGCATGCGTCTGGAGTTCATTAGCAGTGGCTAAAGCCCTGGGGCGCCCATTTTCTCTCTCTCTTTCCCTCTCTCTCTCTCTGCTTGAAAATAAATACATTTTTCAAACAATCACAAGAGGAAACCCTGAGATTTGACCTGGCCGGTCGTATTTGCTCAGATTACCTGCGAGTGAGGCCAGCTGGCAATCATTGCCTCACACCGCCCAGGCGGTAGATGATCACAACTACAGTTACCGTGGTGCCGTGCGCCAGCATCGCGAGAGTTGCCTTCAACGTGGTGGCGGGAACGCACCGGGCCCGGCTGTGGGAGCGGTTAGGAGAGGCGGCGGCCGACCGAATGGCGGACAGCCCCAGTCCCGACAGCGAGCCGACGACGCGCACGCTACTGCGGCGCGTGCTGGACACAGCGGACGTTCGCTCCCCGCGGCGGCGCCGGAGTGCTCGGAATGCGTACGTGGCCGCGGGGATGGTGCGGGCGGGTAGAGTGATTCGGGAGTGGAGTCCGGGCAGGAACCGACTCCCACCCTGGTCGGAGAGGAAAACTGAGTCTCTTGGGTTTGGCGGCAGAGCCCTAGGTCCCGAGGAACGCGGGCACTTCCCTCGTCAGGCTGAGCCCGGAGCAGCTCCGCTGTGTGTGTGTCCCCATCCTTGGAAACCCAGGCTGTCAGCCCCGAAGTGCTGGCTGACAAGAAGGCTGGTCTTCAGGCTGTTTTGCCCAAACTAGCCCAGGACGTGTACAGGCTCTGCCTCTGCTTCCCAGGTGGCCTCAGCTTTCCCTGCATTTAAGTCCTAATCTGTGGTTCCCACCGGGAATGATGGAAAGGGGCCACAGAGCCTGTGCAGAAGTTGCGAGTTAGGAACTGAAAAGATATTTTTACCTAGGGGACAGCACTTTGTCCCGACTTTGTGGGGCTGGAGGAGGGCTGTGATGAGCTCCTGGGGCAGAGGGTGTAGACGTCTACGTGCACTGATTTCAAGTGTGAAGTCACTCATGATAGTTTGCTTGTTTTGTTTTTGCAATATTGAGGATTGAACCCAGGACCATGTACATGCATTTTTTTTTTTTTTTTTTTTTGAGAACGACACACAGAGAGAGAAAGAGGCAGAGAGAATGGGCACGGCAGGGCCTCCAGCCAGTGCAAACGAACTGCAGACACATGCGCCGCCTTGTGCATCTGGCTAACGTGCGTCCTGGGGAGTGGAGCCTCGAACCGGGGTCCTTAGGCTTCACAGGCAAGCGCTTAACCGCTAAGCCATCTCACCAGCCCCATGTGCATGCTTTAAAAAAAAAAAAAACACTCGGGGGGGGGGGGTTCGCTGCTGGAGAGATAGCTTAGTGGTTAAGGTGTTTGCCTGCAAAGCCAGGATTCAGGTTCGATACCACACGACCCAGTAAGCCAGATGCACAAGGTGGCGCATGCGTCTGGACTTTTTTTTTTTTTGCAGCATCTGGAGGCCCTGGTGCACCCATCTTCTTTCTCTTTCAATCTCTCATCTCCTTCTCTCTCTCAGATAAATAAATGAATAAATAAATACATAAAAAAACCACCCTAGGCCTGGAGAGATGGCTCAGAAGTTAAGGCACTTGCCTGCAAAGCCTAACGACCTGAATTCAATTCCCCAGTACCCACATAAAGCCAGATGCACAAAGTGGCACATGCATCTGGAGTTCTAGAGGCCCTGGCATATCTATTCTCTCTCTTTTTCCTCTCTCTCTCTCTCTCTGCTGGCAAATAATTTTTTTTTTTTTAAAAAGCACCCTATGTCTAAGCTATATACCCAGACCTTTATGTAATTAAAAAAAATATTTATCTATTTGCAAGTAGAGAGAGATAGAAGAGACAAATGGACGCACCAGGGCCTTCAGCCACTGCAAACAGACTCCAGATGCATGTACCACTTTGTGCATCTGTCTTTTATATGGGTACTGGGGAATTGAACTGTGCTCATTAGACTCTGCAATCAAGCCCCTTAACCACTGAGCCATCTCTCCAGCCCCTTTATGTAATTTTTATTTGAGACAGAGTCTCACTAAGTTGCTCAGGATAGCCTTGAATTCATGCTGATCTTCCTGCCTCAGCCTCTGAGTAGCTGGGATTACAGGCTCTGCTTTCATACCTATGAGTAGAAGCCAGACTAGCTCAGCAGGTGAAGTGTGAGATGCTTAGAACTAGGAGTGATAAGGTGTGAGCTGTCCCTGGGTTCTAAAACAGATTGGACAAGCGGGGCTGGGGTGACCCATGTGGAATTTGTCAAACCCTAACAACTTAACTTAAAAGCATTAAAAATGCACGAATTTCTTTCATTTTTTTTCAAATTTATCATTTTTTATTATATATGTATTTTTTATTCCATAATTATAGATAATAAACCATGGTAATTCCATCCCCCCTTTCCCTTTTGCAACTCCACTCTCCATCATATCCCTTCCTCCTCTCAATCACTCTCTTTTATTTAGTAGTAGTATTATTATTTATTTTTATTTTTTGGTTTTTTTGAGGTAGGGGTCTCACTCTAGCACAGGCTGTCCTGGAATTCACTCTGTATTCTCAGCGTGGCCTCAGACTCATGGCAATCCTCCTACCTCTGCCTCCCAAGTGCTGGCGTTAAACATTAAAGGCGTGTGCCACCATGCCTGGCTTTTTTTTTTTTTTTTTTTTTTTCAAGGCAGGGTCTTGCTCTAGCCCAGGCTGACCTGGAATTCACTCTGTAGACTCAGGCTGGTCTTGAGCTCTTGGCGATCCTCCTACCTCTGCCTCCCAAGTGCTGGGATTAAAGGTGTGTGCCACCATGCCGGGCTAGACTAAGACTTTTGGCAAAAGCATATGTCTACATCATCTAGCCCTTTATCCCTACTCTCCTCTATAGTTCCTAGAGCTATTGGTCTTTTCCACAGCGTCCAAAGAAGTGTGCTTGAAACAACGTCCTCTAGGAGCCTGGGTAGCCAAACAAAGACGTCTGTCAGAAGGCGTTCCCATGGAGCCGGTGTAAGTGCCCAGCCCACTGACCACTATAGTGTCTTGAATGCCTTTATGGGGTCCTGAGGTATGTTTCTGCTCTGGAGTCCAATCTGAGGGACTCTCAAGCAAAAGAACAGACTAGTTGCATAGTGCTTTCCCCCATAGTCGATTGGCAGATTGGCTCATGTTCAAGCCAGTGCATTCCTGGAGAAAGACACACCGCGGACTCTGTTGAAGAACATCCTACTAACTGGTAAATGGGAGCTGGCCTGCCAGTCAAAATTAGGTGCCACACTAACAGCCCATGGTCGGGCTGTCTATCAGCACCACCCTCTCCTTGATGTTTCTGCAGCCCCAGAATCTTCCATCGTGATGCCAAACCCAGTGGTGAAGCTAGTGCCATTATCACAGGTGGTCCAGTCCTACAGACGGGAAAGCAGCCAGGGCAGGTACACAGTGCACTGTCCTTATGGGCTGTGTGGTCAGCTGTGTTCTGGGGTCCTCACAAGGTTTAGTTGGGGTTTTTGGCATATCTGAGACAAACCTCATCCATATAGCCTGGAGCTGCAACTTCCTGAACTGGATTCCCCCACAACCCTGGGTCCAGGTCTTCCAACCTCTAGCCGGAAGAAACAAAGGCTAAGATTGTCAGTGTTTCAGCAAGAAGTGAACCAGGGGTTACCCCTCTCTCAAGGTGAGGTCTGGGACACTATCTGTTGTTATCCTCTCCCTCCTGTCCTCCAGAAAGGTGGAAGAACTCATGGGCCGGAGTGACTTACAGTGGTTTTTTCTTTTTACATTGTCTTGCTGGTCCCTGACAGAGCCTCCAGGGAATGCTGATTCTTCATCCTTCACCAGGTTCTTGCTTTTTCTGGGATTTGTTGGAGCAGAGACTTGAGGAGGGAGGTGTTGACTGGTGGATTCAGACCATAGGCTCCCTGCTGGTTTTAGCCTTACAGCATAGTGGCCATAATCTAAGAGATGAGAGCCCTAGGGCAGATGGGGGAATCCTTTGCAGGAGCTAGGTACTTAACTTTCCTTATGCTTCCTTTCTTTTTACCAGGTCCCTCAACCTGACCTTTACCACACCTCTTCAGCCACAGTCTGTGAGGAGACCTGGTTTGGCTCGTAGACCTCCTACCCGCCGGGCTGTAGATGTAGGTGCCCTTTTGCAGGACCTGCAAGATAATTCCGTGGCCTCAGCTCCTCCAGGTAAAGTTGACGATTTCCCCTTCTAACCTTTTTTTTTTTTTTTTTTTTTTGAGGTAGGGTCTCACTCTAGCCTAGGCTGACCTGGAATTCACTATGGAGTCCCAGCGTGGCCTCGAACTCACGGTGATCCTCCTACCTCTGCCTCCCGAGTGCTGGGATTAAAGGCATGCGCCACCACACCCAGCTCCCTTCTAACATTTGAGGAAAGCTATCCTCCTAATGGCAGGAGGTGCTACTGAGTTCAGGATTTCCCCCCTCTTGGTAGGGTCAAGGTCAAATATACCAGCCTGGCATATAGGTCTATAAGGACTTTCTGCTTTCTTTTCACAAGGTGCCCGTGGCCCCTATGTCTGTTCCATGAACTCATATTCTTGAGTTACAGGGCTGAGGGTAGAAGGAAATGGGTATGGTGTGGTGTGGTGGCTGGAGTTTATTGTAAGGCTGAAAGAGACCAAGTTGTGTGTGTTGGGTGTGGTAGTGCAAGCCTTTAATACCAGCACTTGGGAGACTGATGTTAGGAGAGTCACTGTGAGTTTGAGGCCAGACCAAGGTGAGTTCCAGGCAGCCTGGATTAGAGTGAGACTCTGCTTTAAGAACAACAATAAAAAAGGGCTGGAGTGATAGCTTAGCAGTTAGGGTGCTTGCCAGCAAAGCCAAAGGTTTCATTGTAGTCCAGGCTGACCTGGAATTCACTATGGAGTCCCAGCGTGGCCTCGAACTCACGGTGATCCTCCTACCTCTGCCTCCCGAGTGCTGGGATTAAAGGCATGCGCCACCACACCCAGCTCCCTTCTAACATTTGAGGAAAGCTATCCTCCTAATGGCAGGAGGTGCTACTGAGTTCAGGATTTCCCCCCTCTTGGTAGGGTCAAGGTCAAATATACCAGCCTGGCATATAGGTCTATAAGGACTTTCTGCTTTCTTTTCACAAGGTGCCCGTGGCCCCTATGTCTGTTCCATGAACTCATATTCTTGAGTTACAGGGCTGAGGGTAGAAGGAAATGGGTATGGTGTGGTGTGGTGGCTGGAGTTTATTGTAAGGCTGAAAGAGACCAAGTTGTGTGTGTTGGGTGTGGTAGTGCAAGCCTTTAATACCAGCACTTGGGAGACTGATGTTAGGAGAGTCACTGTGAGTTTGAGGCCAGACCAAGGTGAGTTCCAGGCAGCCTGGATTAGAGTGAGACTCTGCTTTAAGAACAACAATAAAAAAGGGCTGGAGTGATAGCTTAGCAGTTAGGGTGCTTGCCAGCAAAGCCAAAGGTTTCATTGTAGTCCAGGCTGACCTGGAATTCACTATTTAGTCTCAGGGTGGCCTCAAACTCACCATGATCCTCCTACCTCTGCCTCCTGAGTGCTGGGATTAAAGGCGTGCGCCACCACACCCAGCTTTTTTTTTTTCTTCCCCAAGGTAGGGTATCAGTGTAGCTCAGGCTGACCTGGGATTCACTAGGTAATCTCAGGGTGGCCTTAAACTCTTGGCGATTCTCCTACCTCTGCCTCCCAAGTGCTGGGATTAAAGGCATGCATCACTATACCTGGCTAAAAAATGTTTTTTTAAAAAAGAACAAAGCTGGGTGTGGTGGTGCACACCTTTAATCCCAGCACTTGGGAGGCAGAGGTGGGAGGATCATCATGAGTTGGAGGCCACCCTGAGAATATATAGTGAATTCCAGGTCAACCTGAACTAGAGTGAGACCCTGCCTCGATAAAACAATACCCCCCCCCCCAAAAAAAAATAGGAGTGGGGTTGGGAGGAGGGACCAAGTTTCACCATTAGAGCTGACCTAAAATCCTGATTGTAGAAGACCAGTCCACCAGTTTATGGGGCGAGCTGGGGGCAGTGGAGAGTAAGCACTGGCATGGGGCTGGGGGTGGGACTGGCAAGCTGTAGAGGCCTGGGAATATTACCCTAAGGAACAGGAAAGTAAGCAAGGAAGACTGGAAGAGAGAAGGTTTAGAATGTGAGTCACCTCATTCTGAAGGCTGCTCATACAGAAAAGACCCTTGAGGCCCTCTGCCTGAACCCTGGTAACTCAGTATCAGCAGGTAGTTCTGGAATACACTGAGTGCTAGCTGGGTCTTATTTCTAGGTAATAGCCTCAGAATCCCTGTTGCTACTCAGCCAACGAACATAGTGTTGGAGGACACCCAGCCCTTCTCACAACCCTTGGTCAGCTCCTTCCCCAGTGTGCATCACTCCCTGCCCCACCCTCCTCATACTGGCCTTGAAGATGCTGAGAGGACTTTGGATCGCAGAACATGGAACAGTGGGCTTGAGCTGCAGGACCACAGTGAGTATGTGGGGCAGATGGCCTGGAGCCAATTTAGCCTGAGTGAGAGTGGCACTGGTGAATTTTCTTCCTCTAGCCCTTATGAATGTCCCAGAGCTCCCTGGCTAGAAGTTCTTCTTCCATCCAAAAGCACAGTCAGTACTCGTTCAAGAAATTCTAAATTGGCTTCCTGGTGAGGCATCTGATTTGGTACCTCTTTAGTGAGCAGGACTGACTTTGCTACCACATCTTCACCCATCTCGGAGCTACAGCCTCCACTTCCAGAGGTAACAGAAGCAGCAGGATCTGAAGAGGCTGTGACAGCCAAGGAACCAGAAGGATCTTCAGAGAATGAGGACATTTCTGGTGGGCCAGGTAAGAGACCCTATGCAGGGACCAGCAGGTGAATGCTACCAGCTATGCTCAGGTTCTGGCTTGCCTAGGTTGTCTGGGAATTGGTGATATTAGGGGGCCAAGGAAACTCAGACATTTGCTTGACTGGAGTGAGGTGAGACCCTTAAAAATTTAAGACAAGGAGCTGGAGAGATGGCTTAGCGGTTAAGGCATTTGCCTGCAAAGCCAAAGGATCCCAGTTCAATTCTCCAGGACCCTCGTAAGCCAGATGCATAAGGGGCACATGCATCTGGAGTTCGTTTGCAGTGGCTGGAGGTCCTGGTGCATTCATTCTCTCCCTCTCTCTGCATCTTTCTGTCTCTCAAATAAATAAAATGTATTTTAAAAAATTGCTGGGTGTGGTGGTGCACACCTTTAATTCTAGCACTTGGGAGGCAGAGGTAGGAGGATCGCCATGAGTTTGAGGCCACCCTGAGACTACATAGTGACTTCCAGGTCAGCCTGGGCCAGAATGAGACCCTACCTCGAAAAACAAAAAGAAACAAACAACAAAAAAAAATTAAGACAAGGAGACTAGACCTGCACAGCTAGGTGAGGTGGTCAAGTTTGAGCATCCCCATGACCCTGCTCTTTTCTCTGCAGCAAGTCCAGAATTGGCCTCCAGTACCCCTGAGTTACTCCAAGCCAAGCAATCACATGAGTTTCTTGAGCTGCCCCCACCACCTGGTGTTGCAGTGTAAGAACCCGTGACTCTTATTCAATGGCCTCTAGGGAAAGGGACAGGTGTTGAGGTTGGCATTAGACACCTGGGCACAATCATTCACTGCCCCATAGCTATACATACAAATGATTACCAAGCACAGCAGCCCAGTGGTGATAGGCCTGAGCAAGTACCAGTATATGTGATGAGGTTAGACTATGACAGTGGGTCAAGATTGCGAGCTCAGAGCCCAAGGGAAAGACCAAGCTTTTGTGCTTGGCACTCCCTTCCTCACCCCTAACCATACTGCCCCTCAATACATGGTTAGAACTTCTGGGACAGCCTATTTAAGGAATACATACATTTGGTTTCATCAGGAGCCAGTAGGACTTGTCCTTGAATGGGGACCTCCTCAAGCTACCTCTGTTCAGTGCTACTTCTATTCAATGCTTGTCCCCAGCTTACCTTCAGAACCTCTGGAGCCTGTGCCAGCCAGGCTTCCTTCCAGGCCCCGAGCTGCAGGCCCCAGACCCTACCGTGATCCCTACAGGACTGGATTGAGCCACTATGTGAAACTCTTTAGCTTCCATGCTAAGATGCCCATGGAAAAGAAGGCTGTTGAGATGGTAGAGAAATGGTAAGTCTTAGACACCTGGGTGGGTAGAGGAGCCTTGCAGGTTATAGACTGTTAAGTCTGCTCTACCTTGGCCTTCCTGGCAGCCTAGACAAGTATTTCCAGCACCTTTGTAATGATCTGGAGGTATTTGCTGCTCATGCTGGCCGCAAGACTGTGAAGCCAGAGGACTTGGAGCTGTTGCTGCGACGGTGAGTGGGCAAAAAAGGGATGCTGAATATGGGAGTACTGATGCTGATCTGTGACCCTGTCTTCCTCTAATGCAGGCAGGGTCTAGTCACTGATGAAGTCTCAATGCATGTGCTTGTGGAGCAACACCTGCCCATGGAGTACCGGCAGCTGCTCATCCCCTGTGCGTTCAGTGGCAATTCTGTCTTCCCTGCCCATTAGGTAGGCAGGCCTAATATTTTCCCTGTTCCAACCTGGGAACCATTGATTCCACATAATCCTCAAGGTCTCCTCCCATGTCGTAGCATCAATAAAGTGTCACAAACAGAATATTCTGCTTTTTGGTGCATGTCCTGATGCCAGCCCAGATCCCTCCACAAACTCCACACATTTGACTTCGCAATACAGCCTAGAAGAGAATATGGATTCAGACAGAGTTTTATTTAAAAAAAAAAAAAAAAAGTTGGGTTAGCAGCACTGGAGTACCCTGGCTGCCTACAAAGGTCCTAGCTTGCTGGCTCTTGCTCCCGCGGTCCCATGCGCTTGACATCTGCCACGCGAAGCCGTTCAAGTATAATGGGGAGCTTGATCACAGTGGTCCCCTGCTTCTCATCGTCATCCTCTGGCAGTTCTGACACAGGGAGCTGAAAGGCCTGGCTCAGGTAAGCACTCATAGTCGGCTTGTCCAGACTGGGGTCGATATTCATCAGGGCCTCACGCAGCCTCTGTAGACTCACTCCTTCATTACCGCCCCTCAAAGAAAGAGAAAGATAGGCTTGACCCCTCTCTATCTCAGACTCTGAAGTGCCCACCTTTCTGCCAGTCTTGAGCAGTATATAATACCCAGCAACATGCTCAGTGGCTGAGTAGGACTGTGGGCCCCAGGGTCACTCACTGATCCCGGAGCAGTTCCTCCTTGAGTTCTCCTAAGTACAGTTTTTTTTCATGCTCATACTGTTCCCACAGCTTTTGTGTAAAGTGATCACTCTGGCCCTCCTCATTCTGGGGTGGGGGGGGATACAAGGCAGGGAAAGGCCATGTTGGCTAGGGTCTATTAAAGGCTACGGAAGGGACTGGGCTAGTTCTGATTCCTCTACAAACCTCTGTAAACAGTGAATGGTAGTTGACCGATTCTGCATTGCCGCTGTTAGAATGCCAGGTCACTGCATCCATCAGCTCCTGAATTTGCTCTTCCTTCTTGAGGGGAAAGGTATTCTTGAGGATAGCACTATGGGAGAAACAAAAGGGTCTGTAGGGCCTACAATCCCTACTAATGTTTAAGACAATGTGTTTTATCTTTTTGTTTTTAGAAAAGGTCTTGCTGTCCTTGAACTAATGGTGAGCCTCCTGCCTCAGTTTCCTAAGTGGGTATGTGCCACCATGTCTTTTTTGTTGTTGTTGTTTATTTTTATTTATTTGAGAGCAAGAGAGAGAGAAAGAGGTAGAAAGAGAGAAACAGAATGGGTGAATCAGGGCCTCCAGCCACTGCAAAGGAACTCCAGATGCATGCACCCCCTTTGCATCTGGCATAGGTACTGGGGAATAGAGCCTCAAACCAGGATCCTTAGGCTTCACAAGCAAGTGCTTAATCGCTAAGCAGTTTCTCCAGGCCTCCCCCCCTTTTAATTTTTTTTTTTTTCAAGGTAGGGCTCACTCTAGCCCAGGCTGACATGGAATCCAATATGTAATCTCAGGGTGGCCTTGAACTCACAGCAGTCCTCCTACCTCAGCCTCTGAGTGCTGGGATTAAAGGTATACACCACCATGTCCAGCTTTTTGTTTGTGTTTCAAGGTAGGGCCTCACTCTAGCCCAGGCTGACCTGGACTTCACTATGTAGTCTCAGGGTAGCCTCGAACTTATGGTGATCCTCCTACCTCTGCCTCCCAAGTGCTGGGATTAAAGGCATGCGCCACCATGGCTGGCCTGCCCAGTTTATTTTTAAAATGTTTTTGAGACAATTTTTTTTTAATTTGGAAAAAAAATCTTAAGAGTGAGATAAAGAGACAAGCAGAGAGATGGAGAGAATTGGTGTGCTAGGGCCTCAGCCACTGCAATTGAACTCCAGATGCTTGCACTACCTAGTGGGTATATGCAGTCTTGCGCTTGCCTCACATTTTTTTTTTTTTTTTTTTTTTTTTTTTTTTTTTTTTTTGGTTTTTCAAGGTAGGGTCTCATGCTAGCTCAGGCTGACCTGGAATTCACTATGTAGTCTCAGGGTGGCCTCGAACTCACGGCAATCCTCCTACCTCTGCCTCCCAAGTGCTGGGATTAAAGGCTTGCGCCACCACGCCCGGCTCTTGCCTCACCTTTTGTGTGTCTGGCTTACATGGGATCTGTAGAGTTGAACATGGGTCCTTAGGCTTCGCAGGCAAGTGCCTTAACCACTAAGCCATCTCTCCACCCATCCCCCTTTTTATTCCTCCGAGGTAGGGTCTTACTCTAGCTTATACTGACCTGGAATTCACTGTGTAGTCTCAGGATGGCCTTGAACTCATGGCGATCCTCCTACCTCTGCCTCCTGAGTGCTGGGATTAAAGGTGTGTGCCATCATGCCTAGCTGAGACAAAGTTTTGCACTAGGTGGTCTAGAACTCATGACACTTCCTGCTTCCACCTTTCAAATACTGAAATTAAGGCATGTGTCACCATGCTTGGTGAGAACAGGCTTTGAGGCTGTGATATTTCCTACAAGGCTCCTCTTTCTCCTGCATACCTGGGATCCAAGCCAGCCACGGAGTTTGTGCTGGAGTGGCCTCGCTGGCCTCTTACCTGAACTGCTCCATGGTTAGGAACCCCTCATTCTGACTATCAGCGTTTGCCATCTCCTTCAGCAGATGGGCTATTGTCTCCTTCTGGTTGATATATATGCTCTCCGACATCTACAAAAAGAAAAATGTTTACTAACATGCTGCTTCCTGGAAAGAAGCAGAACTGGACTGTGCTGTCTCCCTAAGACTTGCTGTCTCCCTAAAGGGGACAGTTAGGGAATAGGCCAAAGCTCACCTTTCCCATCAGGACTGCATAAAACTGACTCATGACCTCATTGGAGCGGAAAAGCTTGATATTTTCAAAAATAGTGTAGGCCCAGGGTACAGCATTATCTGGCCCAAAACGACGCTCCAGGAAATTGAAGAAGAAATCTGGAAACAGCTCCTTCTACAGGATGGGGGGAAATGCAAGGTCAATTTTCCCCAAAATCTGGCCCTCTCCCTGCTCCTTAACACCTCAAGGCAACCCCCAAAAGACTGGATCTGAAGGCTATGCAAGGCCAACGTGACTGGTGAGAGCTGACCTGTTCCTCTGCAAGACGTTCCTTCCAGGCATCCTTGAGGAGGTTTACCACATATATCTTGCTTGGCTTCTTGTTCTCCACAGGACCATCAATCCGAAGGAAAGCTGGAATGCTTTCCCCATAACCCTGAAAGGCCCATGTCAGCTCAGGTCTGATCTCTCTTGCCCCACCTCTAAGGCTCCCCACAAGCTCAAGACTCAGCATCACTGCTTGAGTATTATGACTCTGGTGCCAAGCCTCTGGCTCAGGGACTCCCCTACCAGACCAGGGAAGAAGTCTTTCTCCCGCAGCAGTCCTTCTCCAATCTCCTCCAGAAGCACATCCACCAGCTGGTCACTGTTCTTGCCCTCAGCTAGTAGTTGCCAGCGTTGTGGGCCCCCTGCCACAACATCTGTAGGTGGAGAGAGAGAACTAGAATCGAGCTCACACCCTTCAGCAGGCCCTGGGACCCCTGGGATTATCATTACTTTCACATTTGGTCCAATCAGGTCGTGGCGTGGAGGTACGCTGGATGTCTTGCAGCTCAGAAGAGAATTGGTCCCGCTCTTTCAATGTGCTCATGTGCAACTGCAGCAATAACTCATGCTCCTTGCGGACCTCTTCATAGTCGGCTTTCAGGCTTTCCAGCTGCAGACAAGGTGATTGGTCCTAGCTACCCACCTGCCTGACCATGCCCTACTGTGTCTAGCCCTGCCTACCCACAAGCACCTGCTCTTGAAGATCATGGTTGGTCTTCTCTTGCATTTCAAAGTCTCTCCTGGGTACAACATCTCCAAAGTTGGCCTTCATAGTGTTGAGTTCCATCTGTGTACGGGCCAGGTCTTGCCGGGTAATCTTCAGAGCCAATGTTAGCTTCACAGGGTCCTCTCCCCAGACGCCTGCCAGGGGCCCACTAGCCTGTCACCCTGGTTCTGGGGCTTATACCGAGCATTTGGTTGAACGTTCCTTGGGGCATGTCTAAGGACTTTCTGCCATCTGTTTGGGATTCTCTGGGTCTACAGGACCACCAACCTAGGGTTTCAGGCTTAAATAGAGAAGCCCAGGATGTGTGTCAGGTGTTGCCAGTCCACAAGGAGACCAGCTTCCAGCCATGTAGCTGGCAGAAGGGACATGCCCTACCATATATGGGCATGGAATGAGAAGATATTAGAAATTTTGAATAGGACACCAGTGAGAGACAGACTTTAGCCCCTCAGAAGCAGAGCAGCCTGACTCAGGTTACCTGCAGACTGGGCAAGGGACAGGTCCTCCTTCTGGTACCGCAGCTCATTCAAGCTCCCAATGAGGACCTTGCGGGCATCTCTCTCAGTAAGGTAGCGCAAGTACTCCTCAGCCAAGCTCTTCTTCAATTTGGACACCTGTCAAGAAGGTGACTGTAGTCAATAGCTTCTCTTTCCCAGTCAGCATAGGGGTGTAGTGGGTGCTGGGTGGTCCCCCTTAGTTTAGGAACAGGAAAGGTGGAAGAAGGAAAGTGGCCATCCTGAGAATGCAACAGGATGCCAGTGCTTAAACCTGTTGGCTGTATGCTGAGCCCTGCAGCTGCACACAGGGTAAAGCAAATAGGGCTCTGGGGGATGAGGATGGCTTTTTCATTCCAGACAGAAGGGTTGGTGGGGTTAGGGATTGTTTCATTATTCATGGTCACCTCTGGGATGAAGCTGAACAGGAACTTGGTCAGCATACTATTTCTATTCACCTCACTCTGCAATGAAACCTTCTCCTCATTCTTTTTGTCAATCAGTTTTAGCAGTTTCATCTTCTCTTTCTTGAGCATGGCAATTTCATACTTCTCTTCAGCCCTCATGGCCAGGATCCTCTCATTGCAATCCTCATTCACAGTGATGAGTTTGGCCTTCAGGGGCTCCAGGGCTCGAATCTTCTCCCTTTGGTGGGCTGGACAGCATGGACAGGTGGGAGAGATCTTTTGGGGCCATGAAGATCACCCAAGTGACATTGATCCCTGAGTGAGGAACTGTCACAAACATCAAGAGGGTATGCTTGTTCAAAGCCATGACACCTGTTTTGGACCTTCCCTCTCTTTTTTTTAAAGCACGGGCTAGGGGCTGTAGTATACATATAGCTCAGTGGTAGAGTGCTTGCCTAGCATGTGTGAGGTACGAGGTTCAATCTCTAGCATTGTAAAAGGAACAAAAACAAAAACAGAAGCCAAGTCTGGATGAGATTCAAGATCTCTCCCATGTCCTAATTTCTTTTTCTTTGGTGTTTCAAGATAGGGTCTTACTCTATCCCAGGCTGTCCTGGAATTCACTATGAAGTCTCCTGGTGGCCTCACACTCATTGTGATCCTTCTAACTCTGCCTCCCGAAATCTGGGACTAAAGGCATGTGCTACCATGCCCTTATTTCCAACATGAGTTCTGCAATTGCAGAACTGAGCTTGGTGGCAGAGACTACTGTTTCCGTAGAGGTGCTTACTTTCCTGGGGTTTCCTCTGTTTACTACAAATAGTACTCCACCATGTTTCTCAAGGATGGAAGGGGGTGAGGTGCCTTAGCACAGAAAAGTACATGCAAGTCTGGTATGGTGGCACACACCTTTAATCCCAGCACTTGGGAGGCAGAGGTAGGAGGATTTCTGAGTTTGAGGCCAGCCTGGGACTACAGAATGAGTTCCAGGTCAGCGGGCTAGAGTATGACTACCTCAAAAGAAGAAAAAAAGAGAGAGAGATAAGAAAGAAAAATACATGCAAACAGTAACCTCAGGGCTGAAGAGATGGTTTAGAGCCTTGCCAAGAGACCCAGGTTCGATTCCCCAGCACCCATATAAAGCCAGATGCACCAGGTGGGGCATAAGTTCAGTTCATTTGCAATGGTGGGAGCACCCATTCTCTTTTTCTGCCTCTTTCTCTGTCAAATAAATTAAAAAAAAATTTTTTTAAAGCCAGGTGTGGTAGCACATGCTTTTAATCACAGTACTTGGGAGGCAGAAGTAGGAGGATCACTGTGAGTTTGAGGTCATCTGAGACTACAAAGTGAATTCCAGGTCAGCCTGGACTAGAGACACCATCTTGAAAAACAAAAACAAAAGAAATTACTCTGGACAACATGAAACCCTGATTCAGAAAAACAAAAATGTGGAGCTGGAGAGTTGGCTTAGTGCTCAAGGCGTTTGCCTGCAAACAAGCCAGATGTGCAAGGGGGCACATGCATCTGGAGTTCATTTGCAGTGGCTGGAGGCCCTGGCGCACACCCATTCTCTCTCTCTCTCTCTCTCCGACTCTTTCTTTCAAATCAATAAAACCATGCTATATATATATATATAAAGGTGACCTCAAAGCCCAGTTAGTAGCTGTCTCAGCCCTGTTGTGGAGATCCAGAAAGTCAAATTGGGATACTCCATGTCCATTCTAGTTTGTTCTCAGAAGGGAAGTTGCATCCTTACCCAGCATCACCTCATATGCATTCTTGATGGAGGATAGCAGTGGCTTGTATGTTTTGAAATCCTCTATGAAGAACTCAAAGATTTCTCTGTAAGGCTGGCAAGAAAAGGGAACCTATCATTTCCTGACCCATACTTTCCCTCTCATTGGAGTCGGATGTTTTTCTTACATGAGGCTTCCAAGTAAGCCAGGTCTGGCCAGGCACTACCCAGGTCTGTCAGCATCATAGAGCTGGGAAAGTGGGATAGCCATAGAATTCTCTTTTGGTGCCAATTTTGAGACCTAGCAAGCTACCACAGCCAATTCTGGTATGTTACCTAAGCTCTCTCTGGCTGCCCAGGTGGCCGGGCTCTCGCCTTCAGTCCCTCCCATCTCAGAGCCCTATAGATGCAAGGCTTTGACTATGAAGTGGAAGTATAATCTCTTATCCCACTTGAACAGAAGAATATTTTTTTTTCCTTCAGGAAGCGCCTGAAGTAAAGTGGGAACCTCTTATTTTATTTTATTTTTTTTTGTTTATTTTTGGTTTATTGAGGTAGGGTCTTGCTCTGGCCAAAACTGTCCTGGAATTCATTGTATAGTCTCAGGCTGGCCTCAAATTCTTGGTGATCCTCCTACCTCTGCCTTCTGAGTGCTGGGATTGAAGGTGTGTGTCATCAAGCCCAGCCTTTTAATTTTTTTATTTTATTTATTTATTTATTTTTAGGTAGAGTCTCACTCTAGCCCAGGCTGACCTGGAACTCACTCTGTAGTCCCAGGCTGGTCTTGAACTTACAACAATCCTCCTACCTCTGCCTCCCAAGTGCTGGAATTAAAGGCATGTAGCACCACTCCTGGCTGAGCCTCTTATTTTTGGAGGCAGCATTGCCTACTGGAATGAGCACAGGCTGTGGAATTTGAATCCCAGCCCCACTACTTCCTAGTGGAACGCCTTCAAGCTTCTGCTTGTCAAGTGTGCTCAGGGCCTGGAACATGGCATGGCTAGTTCAGAAATCTTGGATTCCCTACTATATGAATCCCTAATATGGACTAGAATCTGGTTGCATCTTGTCTGATAGCTCATTGCCTTTCTGGTCTCTGGGCTGAATTCCTCAACTTTCTTTTGTCTTTTTTTTGTTGTTGTTTTATTTGTTTTTTATTTTTTGAGGTAAGGTCTCACTCTAGCTCAGGCTGACCTGGAATTCACTATATAGTCTCAGGGTGGCCTCGAACTCCAGTGATCCTCCTACCTCTGCCTCCTGAGAACTGAGTGCTGGGATTAAAGGCATGCGCCACCACGCCCGGCTCTTTTTTTTTTTTTATTTTCTCAATTTTTATTAATATTTTCCATGATTATAAAAAATATCCCATGGTATTACCCTCCCCCCTTTCCCCTTTGAAATTCCATTCTCCATCATATCCCCTCCCCATCTCAATCTTTCTACATATATATATACAGTACCAACCTAATAAAAGCCCTCCCTTTTTTTTTTTTTTAACCATTCTGGTAAACACTGACTTTTGCCTCCCAAACTGCCAGATTTAGGCTCCCTATTCACTGTTGTCCTGTGACCCAACAGTGGTGCTAGGAACTACAGCGTTCACAGGACTAGAGGTAACATTCAGTCTACCCAACTCAGATGGGAAAACAACCTTAGGACCTTTGGGTTCACATTCACTTGTTTTTCTATAAGACATGCTTGTTTTCAGAAAAGTAGAGCCAGAAAATTGGGAGTCTCCCCAATTGTTCTTCCCACCCTTACCACTTTTTTAACTTTTTTTGTTCATTTTTATTTATTTATTTGAGAGCAACAGGCAGAGGGAGAGAGAATGGGTGCGCCAGGGCCTCCAGCCACTGCAAACGAACTCCAGATGCGTGTGCCCCTTTGTGCATCTGGCTAACGTGGGTCCTGGGGAATCGAGTCTCGAACCGGAGTCCTTCGGCTTCTCAGGCAAGCATGTAACCGCTAAACCATCTCTCCAGCCCCCCTTACCACTTTTAATCTGTGGCTCTGACCTGTAGCTTCAGCTCCTGTGTGGTATCTGTGCCCGGGTCCAGCATGATAAGCTCCTTGCGTAGGTAGTTCTCCAGCTGTTCCAGGTACCTGGGCTTGGACGTGCCCAAGGGATGCTGCTGCCAGCTACTGCAGGGAATAGTGGTCTGAGATGTCACCAGCCCCCAAGGGTCCTTGCACTCTTAGTCTTGGGGCAGCACATTTCTCTACCCTGTCTGCTGGCCCAATGCCCAGTGTAGACCAGCCCACCCACTGTTGGGGGAACCCTTGCTTACTTGATTCGCTTTCGACCATCTTCTGAACAGGGCTTTCGATTGTATGGAATGTTCTGCCCACTGACATATGTAGGCCATGGGGACAGTTGACCACCAATGGAGAACTTCGAGAGCTTTAAGGAGGGACAGCTAGTGTAACCTTAGCAACATTACTCCCCTTCCCTTTTTTAAAATCTTTTGATTGGTTGGGAGCGGGCTTTTTTCGAGATAGGGTCTTGCTCTAGCCTAGGCTGATCTGGAATTCACTATGTAATTTCAGGGTGGCCTCAAACTCAAGGCAATCTTCCTACCTCTGCCTCCCGAGCGCTGCGATTAAAGATGTACGCCACCATGCCCCGCTCCTTTTTTTTTTTTTTTTTTTTTTTTTTTGGTGTTTCGAGGCAGGGTCTCACTCTAGCCCAGGCTGACCTGGAATTCACTATGGAGTCTCAGGGTGGCCTCGAACTCACAGCGATCCTCCTACCTCTGCCTCCCGAGTGCTGGGATTAAAGGCGTGCGCCACCACGCCTGGCTGCCCCGCTCTTTTTGTGTCTTCAAGGTAAGGTCTCAATGTAGCCCAGGCTGACCTGGAATAAACTCTGTAGTCCCAGATTGGCCCCAAACTCACAGGGATCCCCTTCTGCCTCCTGAGTGCTGGTGTGCGCCTTCCCCACCCACAGCTTCCCCTTCTGTGGTAGTTTGATTCAGGGGTCCCCCATAAACTTAGGTGTTCTGAATGCTATGTCCCCAGCTGATGGCAATTGGAAATTAAAGCCTCCTAAAGGCTGTGTATTGTTGGGGATGGGCTTATGTGTATTATAGCCAGTTTCCCCTTGCCAGTGTTTGGCACACTCTCTTGTTGCTTTTGTCCACCCGATGTTGGCAAGGTTCCCTTTGAGTCTGTAAGCCAAAATAAAACCTTCCCCCCCCCCCCAATCTGCTCTTGATCGGGTGATTTCTGCTAGCAATGTGAACCTACAACACCACTCCCCTTTTTTTTTCCAAGGTAGGGTCTTACTCTAGCACAGGCTGACCTGGTATTCACTATGTAGTCTTAGGGTGGCCTCGAACTCACAGTGATCCTCCTACCTCTGCCTCCTGAGTGCTGGGATTAAAGGTATGCACCACCACTCTCGGCCCCCTTCCCTTTTTAAAACAATTTTTTAAACATTTTGGGCTGCAGAGATGGCTTGGCAGTTAAGGTACTTGCCTGAAAAGCCTAAGAACTCTTGATCGAATCTCTAGGTCCTATGTAAGCCAGACGCACAATGATACAGGTGCACAATGTAACACATGTGCACAAGGGGGTCAGATATATATATATATATATATCTTTCTATATATATACACATATCTATATCTATCTATCTATCTATCTATCTATCTATCTATCTATCTATCTAGAGAGAGAGAGAGCGAGCGCCAATGGGTGCTCCAGGTCCTCTAGCCACTGCAGACCAACTCCAGACACATGTGCCACCTTTTGTATCTAACCTTACGTGGGTAATGGGGAATTGGATCTGGGTCCTTTGCCTTTGCAAGCAATCTCTCCAGCACTTCTTCCCTTTTTGTGTGTGGTTGGAGATTGAATGCAATGCCTCACGCATGCTGGACAAGTGGGAAAGTGCTATAGTGCTATATCCTCTCTGTTTCTTCCCATTCCTAATTTTGTTTTTCTTTTCTTTCTTTCTTTTTGTTGTTGTTAGTTTTTGAGGTAGGGTCTCACTCTAGCCCAGGCTGACCTGGAATTCACTCTGTATTCTCAGGGTGGCCTTGAACTCATGGCGATCCTCCTATCTTTGCCTCTTGAGTGCTGGGATTAAAGGCGTGCGCCACCACACCTGGCTCACATTCCTAATTTTCTAAAGCCCATCTGCTACATGCCAGTACCCATGTAAAGCCAGTACCCATGTAAAGCCAAGCACATGCATCTGGAGTTAGGTGGCATGAGAGAAGACCCTGGCATACCTATACACGCAAACACACACACACACACTCAAATTTAATTTTAGCCAAGCATGGTGGCACACACCTTTAGTCTCAGCACTTGGGAGGCACAGGTACGAGGATGGCTGAGAGTTTGAGGCCACCCTGAAACTACAGAGTGAATTCCAGGACAGCCTGAGCTAGAGTGAGACCCTACCTCAAAAACTGAAAAACAAACAAACAAACAAACAAAAACACCCAAAAACAGAACGAGGAATGTTTGATTCCTAGGACCACATGAAACCAGGTGTGGGACTCAGGATGGCTCAGTGGTTAAAGGCCCTTGCTTGCAAAGCCTGATGTCCCAGGCTCATTGCCCCAGTGCCAGAGTAAAGCTAGTGGCGCATGTGTCTGGAGTTCATTTTCAGGGGTAGAAGCCCTGTCCACCTGTTTCCTCTCTCTCTAATACATAAATAATTTAAATTAAAAAATATAAAAGCCAGGCATGGTTGCTCATGCCTTTTATCCCAGCACTGGAGAGGCAAAGATAGGAAGATCAGGAGGATCATTGTAAGTTTGAGGCCAGCCTGAGAATGGTGTTCTTGGGCCCTCCCTGTTCTTTGCTTAGCCCTGCAGGTTAAAACGTTTAAGGTGGCCATGGGAGGAGCAGCGCTCCCTGGTGGTTGAGGACAGCCATGCAGAAAAATAAGAGGGCGAATGATCCTAGCCTCAAGTCCACTGAGGCTAGAATCCAATGCGAATAAGGAAGGAGACACATAGCTCTCCTTACCCTGGGTGTGACTGATCCCATATTGTTCTCCTTATCCTTACACAGAGACCAGGTCTTGGCAGTCCACAGGCTCAAAAAGCGTGTGGCCCATGTACTCCCAAATCTTCCCTATGCACACAAGAAAACTACCCCTATAGCCAACAGTGTTCCCCTGTGAGCTAGGGCTGAAAGTTCACTCAAATATGCTTTTTCTTCTGAGATTTGGACAGCTACTTTTGCATTTCATTTATTTTTCTTTCTCACTTTTTTTTTTTTTTTTTTACAAGGTGTGGTCTCGCCCAGCGTTTAATTTTTTTTTTTCTCTCTCTCTTTTTTCGAGGTAGGCCCTTACTCTAGCCCAGGCTTAACTGGAATTCACGATGTAGTCTCAGGATGGCCTGGAACTCATGGTGATCCTCCTACTTCTGCCTCCTGAGTGCTGGCATTAAAGGTGTGTGCTACCATGCCCGGCTTTCTCTTTCTTATTTTGAGACAGGATCTCACTCTATCTCAGGCTCACCTTAAACTCACTGAAATTGCAAGTGTGAGCTGCCACACCTGGATTTCCCCCCCCTCCAGGTAGGGTTTCCCTCTAGCACAGGCTGACATAGAATTCACTATGTAATCTCAGGGTGGCCTTGAACTCATGGCAATCCTCCTACTTCCTGTCTATACCTACTGAGTGTTGGGATTAAAGGCCTTTTGTGGATTAAATTATTTAAAAAAATCTGGGGATGGTGGCCCATGCCTTTAATCCTGGCATGTGGGAGGCAAAGATAGGAGGATCACTGGTCTTGAACTCTCAGCAATCTTATCCTTCCAAGGGTTGGGATTACAGCTGTGAGTCACCATGCCAGTTCTACACAAAAACTTAAAAGAGGACTAGAGAGATGGTTTAGCGATTAAGCGCTTGCCTGTGAAGCCCAAGGATCACAGATTCCCCAGTACCCATGTAAGCCAGATACACAAGATGGCGCATACATCTGGAGTTTGTTTGCAGTGGCTGAAGGCACCCATTCTCTCTCTACCTCTTTTTCTCTTTCTCTTTGACTCTCAAATAAATAAAAAACAAACAAAAATTTTTTTAAATCCTTAAAAAAAAAACTTAAAAGAGGGTTGGCTCAGTAGTTAAAGGTGCTTGCTTGAAAAGACTGATGGCCCAGATTCAATTCCCTAGTCCCCACGTAAAGCCAGATGCACAAAGTGGCACGTGTGTCTGGAGTTTGCTTGCAATGGCAAGAGGCTCTGGTGCACCCATCCTTTCTCTCTCTCCCCCTCTTTCCTTTCAAATAAATAAATAATAATAAAAGAACAAGAATGGAGAGGAACTCAAAACAAAAATACAATAAACACCCCTTTAGTCTGCCTTCACACACTTGTTCACAAGTATTTATGGAGCTCTCAATGTATGTCAGCCACTTAAGGATCAGACATTAGGGTCAGAAGGACAAAAATGCAAAGTGACAGCACCAAAGGACCTTGGCAGAAGCTAGAGTGCCCATCCTGACATCTAGCACAGTATCTTGCACCTGGGCCATTGCAAGTAAAGGGGGCTTGAGGGCAGGGACTGAGTCTCTTTCAGCCTTGGGTAGTCTAGGAAGGCTTTTCAGATGTATGTGCCCTTTCCTTCTCCCCAATGACTGGTGGGCCTGGCCTCTCATTGGGAAGAAGCCACTTTGGTAGGGCCATGTTTCAGGGGAGTAGTGCTTTTCAGTTGCCAGAAGATAGGCAGGTTATAGAGGTTGATAGGTGGGATTCCAGAAGAATCATCACTAACCAGCATCCTTCCCTTCTGAGAAGGCTTGCGTTTCTGGGAACATGTGGTTTCTTCTTGAGAAGAGTCATTCGTTGTCACTCCTGAACACTGAAGGTGTGCTCTGCACAGAGGAAAAGCTGTAGTGGGTGACAGAGCCCAGAATAGGGACAACCCTCCCACTCTTCCCAAATCTACAAGGCATGGCCTCCTCTATCCTCAGAGTCAGGGTCTGGTTCTTCTTAGTACTGTCTCCAGATTCCCAATGATGCTGCCAAGAAAGCTCTTAGCTCTAGCAGGCCCAACCACCCCCCCCCTTTTTTTTACACACTGTAACCCTCTTCTCTCTCTCTCTCTCTCTACTTTATTTCTTGTTTGTTTTGTTTTTCGAGGTAGGGTCTCACTCTAACCCAGGTTGACCTGGAATTCACTATGGAGTCTCAGGGTTGCCTTGAAATCACAGTGATCCTCCTACCTCTGCCTCCTGAGTGTTGGGATTAAAGGCATGCGCCATCAGGCCTGGCTCTCTCTACTTTTTATTTTAAATATTTTTATTTTATTTATTTATTTGAGAGAAAAAATAATCAGATAGATAAAGAGAATGGGTGTGCCAGGGCCTCTAGTCACTGCAAACAAACTCTAGACGCATGCACCACTTTGTGCATCTGGCTTTACATGGGTCCTGGGGTCTCGAACTCTGATCCTTTGGCTTTTCAGGCAAGTGCCTTAACCTCTGAGCCATCTCTCCAGCCCTGTAATCTGCTCAGTAGAGGCTCACCAATGCCTGTGACAGTAGGATATCCTCACCATGAACCTAAAGAACCCTGGGGCCTCATTTCCATCCACTGAGGCTGTGATGATGGCTTTGTGTCCATGACTCTGGTACACTCTGAGGATGTGATACCAAAGGCATGGCCTATGGGACAAGAAGCAAAAGGTCTGGAGTCTAGGAGCTGCCATGTGAATTTCGATTCTCCACATAATAGCTGATAGGGTCTGGGAATTGACACCTAGAGTGTTAAAAAGACAACCCTTAGGGCTGGGGAAATGGCTTAGTGGTTAAGGTATTTGCCTGCAAAGCCTAAGGACTCCAGTTTGATTCCCCAGGACCCACGTAAGCCAGATGCACAAGGGGGTGCATGTGTCTGGAGTTTGTTTGCAGTGGCTAGAGGCCCTGGCATGCCCATTCTCTATCTGCCTCTCTCTCTCTCTCATATATATATAATTAGATCCCACCCTTAGCTAAACCATTTGACCACTCTCAGATTTTTTTTGGTTTTTCAAGGTAGGGTTTCACTCTAGCCCAGGCTGGCCTGGAATTCACTATGGAGTCTCAGGGTGACCTTGAACTCACTGCAATCCTCCTACCTCTACCTCCCAAGTGCTGGGATTAAAGGCGTGCCCCACCACATCCGGCTCAGACTTTTTTTTTCCTTAAAGAAATGGAGGAGGTTCTTTCTGTGATTCTCCCAGTTCTATAAAATTTAAATGAGAGTGATGTAAGCAAAATATTGTGTAAACTGCAAAGAGCTCCTGAAATGCTAATTATGACAGCAGGTTGGGAGAAAAGTAAATCCTAAAATCACTAACATTTGAGCCTGTTAGATGCTGGGGGAAGCCAGGTTTGTTCTAGCCAGGGAGGCATTTTGAGGGTCAACAGAGAGGGTTACATGTAGGTGAACAAGCCCAGGTGGAAGGAAGGGAAGAAATAATTCAGCAATCTCTGGGGTCAGGTATGCTGCTAGAGAGACCTCTATGTTCACTCTCCTTGCTAGCTGGTGACAGCTGCTCAACCTCTAGGAACCTGTGTCTCTGCTCATAAAAATGGCATTAGTAAGGGGCATGGTGGCACGCGCCTTTAATCCCAGCACTCGGGAGGCAGAGGTAGGAGGATTGCAGTGAGTTCAAGGCCACCCTGAGACTACATAGTTAATTCCAGGTCAGCCTGAGCCAGAGACTCTACATTGAAAAACCAAAATAAATAAATAAATATGGCATTATTATTACCCAAACTCACATGAGCCAAGTTTAGAAAACCCTATCCTGGGAGGCTGGAGACATGGCTCTGTGGTTAAAAACACTTTCTTGGGCTGGAGAGATGGTTTAGTGATTAAGTGCTTGCCTGTGAAGCCTAAGGCCCCTGGTTCAAAGCTCATTTCCCCAGTACCCATGTAAGCCAGAAGCACAAGGTGGCACATATATCTGGAGTTCGTTTGCAGTGGCTAGAGGCCCTGCTATGCCCATTCTCTCTCTCTCTCTCTGTTATTCTCAAATAAATAAATAAATAAATAAAAATTAAAACAAAACAACAACAACAACAACAAAAAAACACTTTCTTGCAAATCCTGATAGCCTGGGTCCAATTCCCCAGTACCTATGAGGGGAGGGAAGAAGGGAGAGAAGTAAAGAGAACAAATGATATTGGCATAGCATGCCAAGGTCTCTTGCCACTGTAAACCACTGTGTGCATCTGGATTTATGAGTAATTGAACCTGGGCCAGCAGGCTTTGCAAGTAAGGTTTTTAACTATTGAGCCATATCCCCAGCTCCTCAATTCTGTTCTTGCTTGTGATGTAATCACCATGAAAGGCAAAGTAAACAGGAAATGTATGGCGAATTCTAGAAATCATGAGAGGCTGCCAAATAGGAAAGTAGATAACAGCTGTTGTTAGTTTTGAATGTTAAAGGAGACAATAGTAAAATCAGACTCAACAAAACAAACAAAAAACCCCACCCAGTTAGTGACTATAGACTTACCCAAAACAGTATGCTTACTATTTTTTAAAATATTTTATTTTTAAAATTTATTTGTTTGAGAGAGAGCGATATAGAAATAGGCAAGTAGAGAGAGAGAATGGGCACACCAGGGCCTCCAGCCACTGCAAATGAACTCCAGATGCGTGCGCCCCCTTGTGCATCTGGCTTGCGTGGGTCCTGGGGAGTAGAACCTGGGTCCTTTGGCTTTGCAGGCAAGCACCTTAACGGCTAAGCCATCTCTCCAGCCCTGCTTACTATTTTATTAAATATTTCATACCAACTGTCAAAGGGGAATGGAAATAATTATATTTCTATCTCAACAGTGGTGAAAATTCAGTTATTTAACTGATAGCAGGCAGTAGTTTCTCAGGGCTTTAACTTGCTATTGACTAACCTCCGACTGTTGACAGCTCACTAAAATATTGTGCAAGAATGTGAGGGCAAAAGGAGAAAAGTTCCTAGGAGGAGAAATATACTCCAGGGAAATGCACAACTAGGAGGTATTTTTAAGAGAGTCCTGTTGACAAATTCTACAGTTCTAAGACCTGATCATGCTGTCTCTAAGGTAGCTAGAGGAGGACAATCACACTGCAACTTTAAAAGGGAAACAGTGAGTATGGCCCAATGTATGTCACTACATGGTGGTGAAGAATATGATGAATGAATATTGTCAAAAAATTTCAGCACTCAGCTGGGTATGGAGGTCCATGCCTTTAATCCCAGCAGTGGGGAGGCAGAGGTAGGAGGATCATTGTGAGTTTGAAGCCAACCTGGAACCACAGAGTGCTAGGTCAGCCTGGGCTAGAGGGAGACCCTACCTTGAAAAACAAATTCAGCACTCAGAAATTACATGTGCTTCTTTTGTAATGGATGAAATGCCTATTTCATACCGTTTTTCATTTCATTTCTTTTTTTGTGGAGCTGAGGATTGAACCCAAGGCCTGCATTTTTATTTTTATTTTTATTTTTATTTTTGGTTTTTCAAGGCAGGGTCTCATAGCCTGGAGTCTCATGGTGGCCTCAAACTCATGGCGATCCTCCTACCTCTGCCTCCCAAATGCTGGAATTAAAGGTGTGTGCCACCATGCCTGGCTCTGCATTTTTTTTTTTTTTTTTTGAGGTAGGGTCTCACTCTAGCCCAGGCTAACCTGGAATTCACTATGTAGTTTCAAGGCAACCTCAAACTCATGCCTCCCAAGTGCTGGGATTAAAGGTATATGCCACCACACCCAGCTAAGGCCTACACATTCTATGCAAGTGTTATATCATTAGGCTACAGTTCCAGCCCTGTTGCATAGTCTTTTTATAGATGACTACAGTTTCCTAGATTATGCTGTGTTGGGTAACAGCTCTTTCTCAAGTGTGATGCCTGGCTGGCTCTTGTAAATGCATTTTTAGCTCTAGATAAAATCATCAGATAGGCATTTCCTGTCCTTGGGGACTTTTGTAACTTTTGTATGCTTTCTCTGTCATGGCAGCAGACCCTGAAACTGAGGTCGTCAATATTTTCCTTCTCTCTTCTCCCTTCTTCTACTACTACTTCTCCTCCTTTTTTTTTTTTTTTTTTTTTTTTTTGAGGTAGGGTCTTACTCTAGCCCAGGCTGACCTGGAAGTCACTATGGAGTCTCAGGGTGGCCTCGAACTCACAGTGATCCTCCTACCTCTGCCTCCCGAGTGCTGGGATTAAAGGCGTGCGCCACCACGTCCGGCTTTTTTTAATTTTTTAAAGCAGGTTCTCACTCTAGCCTAGGCTGACCTGGAACTCACTCTGTAGGTCAGGCTGGCTTTGAACCCGAGGTGATCCTCCTACCTCAGCCTCCAGGCGTGCACCACCATCTCAGTCTGTCTTCCTTTTCGCATTGGGAATGTGAAAAGACAAACATTCAACTGAATGCTTATTATTATATACAAGCGCTGTGGCAATGGCTTTGCATATTCTTATTAAATATTCTAACAATAGCCGGGTGTAGTGACGCACGCCTTTAATCCCAGCACTCGGGAGGCAGAGGTAGGAGAATCGCTGTGAGCTCGAGTCCACCCTGAGACTACGTAGTGAATTCCAGGTCAGCCCAGGTTAGAGTGAAACTCTACCTCGAAAAACAAAAACAAAACAAAACAAAAATCTCAACAATGACAGTAACTATTAATGATAAAGCGCATCGCCTCTCGGCCATTCGGCTACGATCACGTGTCTAATAATAAAGTGCGCCTGCCCTTTTGCCAACATGTAAAGTCGGTACAGGACTGACAAGTCAGCCAGTATGTAACTCTTTCTGCATCGCTGATTCTGTGGCGCTGGAGCCCCAGCCTAAAGAACAGAAGCCGGAAGCGGTGCAAAGATCTGGACCAGCAGTCATCTCCCTCTCTGGAAATACTGAAGCCCTCCTTTCTGGCCTCAGCACTGCAACTCCTACCTCGGCTTTGATAAACTGCAGCTACGCGTTTGAAGTTTGGCCATGATCCGCGAGCGAGAGGAAACCTAAGAACTGCGGTAGTGTACAGACCGTTGCCATGGCGACCAGCCCCCAGCAGCCTCCGCGGCGAGGGCGGTGTCGGGGCTACGCCACGCCCCCAGGATCCCCCCCCCCTTTTCTCCCTGCCCCCAGCCACCCGGCTGGAGGAATACCAAGTAGTGAAAGTGGATTCGGACCCTAGGGCAGGGTGCTCTGAGAGCCAGCCACCGCGGCAGGTGTGACCCTAGCTACAGAACTGAGGCAGAAGAACAAAACCGAGGCTGTGCAGGAGGGAGGTGGGCTTAGAGACAGGGGACACTTGGTCCGCGGGAGTTGTAGTTTTCGATGATGGGAGTCTCATTTAGAAATGCTTCTGGTTGAGCAAGTGTGGACTCCATCACCCGAAATCCCTTAGCAGTTCGCGTTGGGTCGCCCTCGGGAGAGCTCTGCATTGTGGGATTTGTAGTCTATTAGAGTCTGACAAGCTGTGGTAGTGTCATGGAGAGGTGCGAAGCTCGGACTCAGTTTCCCTGCGGCCCCAGGATGCTCGCAGGCCATTGGCTGGTCGGGACGGATTGGTCGCACTTCTCCCCGCCCCCAGTGACACAATAGCAGCTCCCTCCAAGATGGCTGCGGCGACGGCGGACCCGGGACCTGGGAGCCCGCAGGCTGGGGACTCCTCCAGCGGGGGCGCCGGGGGCGGGCTACCGTCTCCCGGGGAGCAGGAGCTGAGCCGGCGCTTGCAGCGCCTGTACCCCGCGGTCAACCAGCACGAGACGCCGCTGCCGCGCTCCTGGAGCCCCAAGGACAAGTACAACTACATCGGCCTCTCTCAGGGCAACCTCCGCGTCCACTACAAAGGTATCATCGGGTCTGGCCCCTGGGAGACAAGTCCAGAGCGTCTGCAGGGCCTCTGTGCTTGTCTGGCCTTACCCATCAGGACCCTATTTTTTGCCAGGGTTCTCCCAGTTAGGCCTTAGTTCCTAGGAGTGTCCAGAGTAGTGGGAGCTGACCAGGCCAAGAGTTGACTACTTCGTTTCCTCTGCCCTGAGACACTGGACATTAAGAGAACTGCAGCAGGTGTCCAAACTCAGTGTTGAGCTGGACCTTCCGCTTTAGGGCCTCCCTCCTTGTCCTGGGCTGGCTCCAGCTTCAGCTGGCCCTTCACCACTGCTCTAGTTTTAGTGGTGTTTGCAAAAAAGAAGTGGTAACATCGCCACCATTAAGAAGTGGAAGGGCTGGCCTGCTTGCCACTCATCCTAAACTGGGCCTGAGGTTCTTTGCTAAAGTTGGTGAGGGTAACCGCCATTTCTCCTCCTCCTTCCCCTGGGCTCCCGGGGCCAGTGTGAGTGTGGCGGGGTACTGTTTGCATTCTGGAGAGACTGCCAGCAATATTCAGTGTCTCACATCCATTGCCTGTACCTCAGTTTCGTTGTAATGGAGGACAGTGTTTTTGATCTGCTAGGTTTAACTGGAGATGAGCCAAAGGTGGCAGGTTTATGTGTTTACCTAGTTATGTATTCCTTGGACTGTGCAAGGGCTTCCTCTGGTTAAAGAGGGTTGAAGTTACCGTGGAGCAGAGAAAATTATGTTTCCATTTTCATTTCCTTCTGAAATTCTTTCCCTGCCCTGTCACATCAGGTCATGGCAAAAATCACAAAGATGCAGCCTCAGTACGTGCCACTCACCCCATACCTGCTGCCTGTGGTATTTACTACTTTGAGGTGAAGATTGTCAGCAAAGGAAGAGATGGGTAAGCCCCCTCATGACCACTCCCCAGCCTTCAGAAACTGAACTGTTCCCTGTGGCCAGAGTTTGATGTCCCTGGCTAACATTTGTGACTGATGTGAGCTGCTGAGCTATTTGGGTCTGAGTGCCTCTGTTCTCAGACTGTGGACATGGCCTGGTTTAAGCAGTGAACCTGGATAGCAAGTAGACATATTGTAGGTAAAGCCAAGGACAATGATTAGTACTGCAATTAGATAATTTACTGAAAGTAACAAGTTTACATTAACAATTCAGAGTCTGAATGGGGTTTTCCCCATTAGTTTGTGGTGTTTGTGACTTCCCTCCTTTCATAGTCAAGGTTCCTTTTTATGGCATTTAGTCATATAAAGGCTCCAGTAGGCATCAAAGGGATAGTAGAGTCTTTGGAGCATTCATCAAAGCTGTGGTGGCCACTGTCATCTCCGAGTAAACAGCATACATATGGTCAGAGTCAGGTGACCTTGCTACTCATAAACTTGTTTTTCAGTCCTGGTACTTGAACACCAGTCGGACCAGCTTTAGAAGGTTCTCATTAAAGTCAACATTAGGGAGACTCCCTATTTAAGGGTGACTTAAGCAGACACAGGAAATTAGAGGAGCCATTTTCATTTTCTGCTTCCTTATTCTCTCAGTCTCCATTTTTTCCACTGATTGTGACAAAGCAGATATTTAAGCTATGAAATAACATAGCTGCAGTTGTCTTGGGAATAGCTTTCCTCATAGGGCCTTGGGTTTGGTGTGGGAAGTTTGTCAACCCCATTGGTGACCTTCATGTGGACCTGAGTGTGTGTGTGTGTGTGTGTTTTGTTTTGTTTTGTTTTGTTTTTCATGGTAAGGTCTCACTCCAGTCCAGGCTCACCTGGAATTCACTATGTAGTCTCAAGCAGGCCTTGAACTCATGGTGATCCTCCCACCTCTGCCTACCGAGTGCTGGGATTAAAGGCGTGTGCCACCATGCCCGGCCTGTTAGTGTGTTTTTGAGCATTTAAAATAGTTTTGCTCTTCTAGGGACTGTCCCTTTTGTGTTGTGTGCAAAATGGCAGATTAAGGGGCTTTCTGGGGGCAGGACTGCCAGAGTCAGACCTTGCTTGTTTTCTACTTTATAACTTCCCTGCCTTAGAGGACTCTGTAGACTTGGGGTAGATCTCCACTTCTGTGCTGTGGGGAGCTAGGCCAGCATTGAAGCTGCTTTTAACCCTAAAATTCAGTGATACTGAAATTTTATTCATGGGAAGCTGTTGCATCTTTAACTTCCATTCCAGTCTATTGCATTTGCAGATAAGAAACTTATATATATTGGAGGATTTTAAAGCTTTGATTTTCCCTTCCCACCATGTGATAGAAAAACATATAATTAATGCTTGAATTAATGTCAGTGAGAATGACCTCTTAGAACAACTCAAGATAGTTACAATGTTGACTAAGATATTGGTACTGGAATCTCATACTGCCAAGGAAACTGAGGGGCATTTCTTAAAGCTATAGGGAAGAAAATAGATGTTTCTTTTTTGTTTGTTTTTGGTTGGCTCTTAGAGGTAGGGTCTCACACTAGCCAAGGCTGACCTGAAACAAACTGTAGTCCCAGGCTGGCCTCGAACTCACAGTGATCCTCCTACCTCTGCTTCCCAAGTCCTGTGTAGCCCTTCTTCATAGATAACAGCTGAGCTAGTGAGAGACAAAAACAACTTTTTAGAAGGGTAGTGTTTAAACATCTTTTCTTTTTTTTGTTTTTTGAGGTAGGGTCTCACTGTAGCCCAGGGTGACCTGGAATTCACAATGTAGTCTCATGGTGGCCTCAAACTCATCGATCCTCCTACCTCTGCCACCTGAATGCTGGGATTAAAGGCGTGCCACCATCACGCCTGGCTGTTTAATTAAACATCTTGATCTGGATTCTTTTGACTGGTTCTTTGGATTTTAGTGTCTCATAGAAAAAGGCTATGTCACATTAAATTGTGTAACTATAGGTGTTGCCTACAAATATAAAGAAAAGTGGGTGTCTTTCCTTAGCTTCTGTTCTTTCAGCATTTTTTTTGGGGGGGTGACAATGTCTCGGGTATCCCAGGCTGGCCTGTGGGGCTGAGGATGGCCTTAAACTCCTGATCCTCCTGCCTGTACTTCCTGAGTGCTGGGATCACAGGTGTGCAGCACCCTGCTTAGTTTATTCAATGCTAGGGATCAAACTCAGGGCTTCCTGCATGCTAGGCAGGTACTTTACCAATAGAGCTACATCCCCAGTCCCTGATCCCTGCATTTTGTTTGTTTGAGGTAGTGTCTCAAGTTGGCCTCAAGGCAGTCTAAAGGCGTGTGCTACCACGCCTGGCTCAGAGCATTTTTTAAACAAATCTATCGTGTATTTCATTTATTTATTTGACAGAGAGACAGAGAAAGAGGCAGACAAAGGAGGAGCATACTAGGGCTTCCTGCAAACGAACTCCAGGTGCATGTGCCATTTAGTGCATCTGGTTTTACCTGGGTACTGAGGAATTGAATCTTAGACAGTAGGCTTTACAAGCAAGCACCTTAGCCACTGAGCCATCTCTCCAGCCTATCTATCTATCTATCTATCTATATATATTTGTTTTTTGTTTTTTTGAGGTAGGGTCTCACTCTAGCCCAGGCTGACCTGGAATTCACTGTGGAGTCTCAGGGTGGCCTTGAACTCATGGAAATCCTCCTATCTCTGCCTCTCGAGTGCTGGGATTAAAGGCGTGCACCACCACGCCCAGTGCTTTTTGGTTTTTTTGAGGTAGGGTCTCACTTTAGCTAGCCCAGGCTGACCTGAAATTCATTTTGTAGTCTCAGAGTGGCCTCAAACTCCCTGTGATCATCCTACCTCTGCCTTCTTCCAAGTGGTAGGATTAAAGGTGTGCACCACCACATCTGGCTGCATATTTTTTTATTTTGGCTTTTCAAGGCAGGGTTTCCCTTTAGCTGACCTAGAATTCACTATGTAGTGTCAGGCTGGCCTTGAACTCCCAGGGATCCTCCTACCCTGCCTCCTGAGTGCTGGGATTAAATGTATGCGCCACCATGCCTGGATGTTCCCAGCAATTTTACTGGTAACTAAAAGCTATTGAGCTGATCTGGAAGCCTCCGTTTTATATCCTAGGTCATGTATATCTTTGATGGCCTGCTTCAGTTGACAACTGTCAGATGGTGAGTGTATGACTGGCCACTTTATGGAATCCCTGACATAAAACATCCATTTATTGGTTCTCATGGCTTAAGTTAGCCAGATGTAGATATAAGCCAGGTGTGGTTTTGAGGAGGCCAACAACAGTTATAGGGCAGGCAGGCATTGACTTTAAAAAATTTTTTTTTTTTTTTTTTTTTTTTCCCCGAGGTAGGGTCTTGTTCTAGCCTAGGCTGACCTGAAATTTACTATATAGTGTCAGTGTGGCCTTGAACTCACTGTGATCCTCCTACCTCTGCCTCTGAGTGCTAGGATTAAAGGTGTGCGCCACCACGTCCAGCTTTTTTTGTTTTTTCAAAGTAGGGT
The DNA here is from genome assembly GCA_036346955.1 of Dipus sagitta. Lineage (NCBI taxonomy): Eukaryota > Metazoa > Chordata > Mammalia > Rodentia > Dipodidae > Dipus > Dipus sagitta. The sequence continues at coordinate 250,066,456 of CM070770.1, read as the reverse complement.
CTCACTTGAACTCAGGCTGACCTGGAATTCACTATGTGGTCTCAGGGTGGCCTTGAACTAACAGTGATCTTCCTACCTCTGCCTCCCAAATGCTGAGATTAAGGGTGAGTGCCACCACACCTGGCCTAAAATTTTTTTATTTAGACAATACTTTATTAGCTTCTGTAATCAAACCCATGTAGATAATACTATATATATTTTTTGTTTTTTCGAGGTAGGGTATATATATATATATATATATATATATATATATATATAATTCAGGCTGACCTGGAATTCACTAATGTAGTCTCAGGGTGGTCTCAAACTCACAGTGATCCTCTTACCTCTGCCTCCCGAGTGCTGGGATTAAAGATGTGCGTTACCATGCCTGGCTAAGGCCTTATTTGTTTAATACAGTGAGTTACCCCTGTATAAGTGGAAAAAAATTAGGTTTAACATTTCTAGACCAATATGGCTATTAATTTCTATACAATGCCAACTCAACAGACTTTTTTTTTTTTTTTTTTTAGTTTTTCGAGGTAGGGTCTCACTCTAGCCCAGGCTGACCTGGAATTCACTATGGAGTCTCAGGGTGGCCTCGAACTGATGGCAATCTTCCTACCTCTGCCTCCCGAGTGCTGGGATTGAAGGCGTGTGCCACCACGCCCATCTCTCAGCAGACTTTTTTTTCTATCAGTTTTGGAGGTGTATTTTTTTAAATTATTTTTATTTATTTATTTGAGAGCAACAGAGAGAGAGAGAGAGAATAGGTGCGCCAGGGCTTCCGGCCACTGCCAATGAACTCCAGATGCATGTGCCCCCTTGTGCATCTGGCTAACGTGGATCCTGGGGAATCGAGCCTTGAACCGGGGTCCTTAGGCTTCCCAGGCAAGTGCTTAACTGCTAAGCCATCTCTCCAGCCCGAGGAGGTGTATTTTTTAATAGTACATTTATTTATTATTATTATTATTTTGTTTTTTGGTTTTTCAAGGTAGGGTCTCATGCTGATCTAGACTGACCTGGAATTAACTATGTAGTCTCAGGTGGCCTCGAACTCACGGTGATCTTCCTACCTCTGCCTCCGAGTGCTAGGATTAAAGGCATGCGCCACCACGCCCAGCTATTTTATTTTATTTTTAGTTATTTCAGAGAGAGAATGGGAATGTTAGGTCCTCCAGCTGCTGCAAATGAATTCTAGCCGCATGCGCCACCATGTGCATCTGACTTATGTGGATCCTAGGGAATTGAACCTGGGTCCTTTGGTTTTCCAGGCAAGCACCTTAACTGATAAGTAATCTCTACAGCCCTGGAGTTGTATTTTTGACCCAGGTTTGGTCCATGACCAAAGAGTAACTGTAACTACTGTTTGGGTAGCTTTCCTGTATTGTCTCATTTGAGCCTCATGATATTTCTAGAAAATGACTGGAGCAAATGATGATGTACTTGTTTTGTGGGTAAGCCCTGAGTCCCCAAGGTATTTGATAGCCTGCCCTGGCTGCAAGGCTTGCCTAACTTGTCCGATATCCTTGCCTGATCCCAGGTACCTTTGTCTATGTTCCTGCTGGCTTTTTTTTTTTTTTGAGATAGGGTCTTGTCCTAGCCCATGCTGACCTGGGCTAGAATTCGCTCTGTAGTCTCAGTCTGGCCTTGAACTTACAGCAGTCCTCCTACCTCTGCCTCCCAAGTGCTGGGATTTAAGGCATGTACCACCACCCCTTTTGCATTTGAGACTACTATTGCGTTCCTTCCCTGGGTTAGCAAGAAGGTATATCTTGTTGGATCCTTGTAAGATCATAGTGTAAGGAGACAGAACTGTAAGGTTTTCAGTATGAACTGGGGCTTAGAGAAGTGTGGCATGTAATGTGCTGGGCTTCCATTGAGTCTGTAAACTTGATTTAGTGTAGTTTTGGATGTGTTTAAGGTATTTGTGAATCCAGTTTTTAGTGTCATGGTTCTCCAGAAATGGCTGCTTTTACAATGTCTATTGTAGAAGGAAATGCTAAACTAGTGTGCTTTCTGAGTGTATTTTTTTCCCTCGAGGTCTCCTTTTTTTAAATTAATTAATTAATTATTTTTTTTTTAGAGGTAGGGTCTTGCTCTAGCCCAGATTGACCTGGAATTCACTCTATAGTCCCAGGCTGGCCTTGAACTCATAGCAATCCTCGTAGCTCTGCCTCCCAAGTGCTGGGATTAGAGGCATGTGCCACTACACCTGGCTCTTTTTTTTTTTTTGGCATTTGAAACAGGCTTTTGCCACTATATAGCTTAGCCTGGCCTCCAACATGGGGCAATCCAAGCCTACTGGGTGCCACCACTCCCAGCTTCATAGAAAGGTCTTATTTCAGGGCTTTATAGAGTATTCATCCTTACTGTGTTTCAGGCCCTGTGCTAGATATAAGAAAACAGAAGTAAAGCCAGCAACAGGAAGGCCTTGTCTTCAGGGAGTCTGTGACTAACTTAGTAGAGAGTGGCCTCCACTTTGTAAGAGGAGGCAAATGCTGAGCATGGTTGTGAGGGATGAGTGGGAGTTTCCAGTAGGTAGGACCTGTAGGATAGGTCTCTGGGTAATTAGCTCCACGTGAGGGTACTGGCTTTTTGAGTTTTTCCCTCTTAATGAGGGAGAGCTCTGGAGAGGGAGGGGTTGTGTTTGAGCTAAGAGCTTGGCACAGGCTGACTGGCTTCAGCTGTGTTTTGCCAAGTCACCAGAGTTGTGAACCTTGGGAGCAGGTGTGGTAGGGTGAGGCAACATTTCAGGCCTGCCAGTGGTGCCAGGAGATAAAGGGCCTCTAGGTTGATAACCTCCAGGAAGCTAAGTAGGCCTTGAAGCCAAGGGTCCTTGGAGGGAGAACAATTTCCTAAGGAACAGTTTGTGGACCTATGAGTGTCCCAGGCTCTTAGTGATGATACATGGAGGGTGTGGTTGACCCAGCTGACAGATGCTCCAGTGTGACCCTCAAAATAGACTGTAACATCATCCCAGTGGCAAAGGCTTCCTGACATGTGATGGGTGGCTCTACCCAAGAACAGCAAGCCTAGGCTAGAGTCCTGGATGATGTGGGGAAGGGTGGGTAGGCTCTTCTCTGTAGCCAGGGCTCTGAGCAGGGATCTCTGGCTACAGCCAACTAGTTCCCACTTGTTCCTGAACTGACTTTCTTTGGCCAAGCAGCGTGCATCCTTTCATTCACGCCACACACCAGGATGGGCACCTTTCTTTTATCGTAGATTTGGGCTCCAGGAGAACAGACATGAGGCCTGTCTAGAAAGTGGAGAGATATGCCCTAGGGGACACAGAAATGGTTAATTCAGTGTGCATCCTATCTAAGTGGCCTTTGAATTTGGGGAAAGCACCACAAAAGAGGTGGTGATGTTGAATGGAAAGAGGAGCTAGGTGAACAAAGGGAGAAGCAGATATGGTAGGCAGAAGACAGGGTTGACCAGGCGTGGTGACACCGTTAATCCTACCACTGCAGAGACAAAGTAGGAGGGTCACTAAGTTTGAGACCAACGTGGAACTACTGAGTTTCAGGTCAGCCTGGGCTAGTGTGAGACCATACTATGGGGGGGGGGGGAGACATGGAGGTACCAGGCATGGTGATCCTTGTTTATAATTCTAATACTTGAGAGGCAGAGTTAGGAGGATCATAGACTCAAAGCCAGCCTGGGCTACAAAGTGAGTCAAAGCCCTGCTAGGTCTGTGGATATTTCAAAAGAAAAGGAAAAAAAAAAAAAATGAGGCCCAGCATAGTAGGCAGGAGCCAGATGGAAAACCCCTGTGGCTAAAGAGTTTGGATTTTGCAGGGCATGGTAGCTTACGCCTTTAATTCCAGCACTCTAGGAGGCTGAGGTAGGAAGATTCTAGGAGTATCACTGTGAGTTTGAGGCCAGTCTGAGATTATGTAGTGAATTCCAGGTCAGCCTGGGCTAGAGTAAGACCCTAACTGAAAAAAAAAAAAATAACAACAACAACAAAAAGTGTATGGATTTTGTCTTGAAAGCATTGTCAGTGTGTGGGATTCTGGCTGGGGAAGTAGAGACTGGCCAGGTTCATCAGGCTCCTCTACTGAGAGTCCTGTCTATATGGGCCAGTGGATTTAGGTCCTTGCCCTGGAACATAGTTTTCCCACAGAACTTGTCTTCTCTCTCTTCTTTTTCTATCATATGGTGAGATTCTGGGAAGGGATGCTGAAAATTGGTTACCTGGAAGGGTTCTCATAGTGAATCTGCTGATGATGTAGTTCTTTGGTGGTTTGGTTTTTGCCACTTTCTATGTGAAAGACAGTACCATGCTATATTTTATGCTCAAACATTTCACTCTCATGAGTCAGGGTCACCCAATTTCCACAGAGACTTAGAGAGGTACTCCATTAAGGTCTCATTTGCCATCTTCCTGGTCTCAACAGCTACCCAGTCCAGGCTCTTCCAGTTTTGAGATGTCTGGTGGCTGGCCCCCTACCTGGGGTCTCCCCATTCCAATCTCTGTGTATGGGTTAGGGTTGTCAAGAAGCTCAGTGCTTATCTGATTCCTGCCTGCTCTGAGAAGTCAGTGCTGTCTTTGCTCAAGCTAGGTACGAGTAGAGGGTGAGCCCTGTTCTCCCGGCTGCCTCTTGGAGCTGGCAGACTCGCAGGTGGTTGCTGAGTTTTGGGTTGTTATCTTTCCCCAAGTAACACACTATGCTGTTTTAGGAGATGTGGATTGCTTTGGCTCTGGAGTCTCTTGGGGTGATGTGTGGCTTACTTGTATTGAGGGTGAGAGCTTTGGTCTAGTTTGGGTACCCTTGGGTGTAGCTCTAGCATAGGGTAAGAGAACCAGAGTCTATGTGGGGTCCCTTTTTCTGGTGAGATCTCCCTAGGCTCATTGCAAGTTGCTGCCCACATCCAGCTGTGAACTGAAGGTGGGGAGTGTGGCTGCTTCACTATAAATGCTATCTTCTTTGGTTAAGGATTAGCTTCTAGGGAAATTCCTAAACTTTCCCCCTCCTGTCTCCCTGGTTTCTTCATTCTGTGCAACGTTTGTGCTCCCCCCCCCCCCAGATGGTTAAGCATATACAGGGAGCCAGGGCTCTTCAGACTAGAGTACAGATGAACTTAGCCCCTTTGGGTGGCAGGCATCATGTGTCATTCTTCTTCTGGGTCACTGGAAAGGAATAAAGGGCCCCAGAGGCTCCACATATAATCAAGGGTCAAGTTGGAAAGAAAACTCAACACTGAGAGAATGAGTACCTGTACTTCAATGCAAGGATCTCTCTGCTGCTGAGAATCCACCTAAAATGCCTTTGTAACTCCACGATTGTCATTGTGTTTGTTGTAACCATAGCTGTGTTGTAAGAAACAAGGCTGGAGAATGTGGTGATAGACACCTTTGTCACCAAGGAGTCAGAACAAGATGCCCTGGACTGTGTAGGGATATGGAGAGGAACCAGGGAAGGCCTTTGCACCCCTTTTTTGCCTCTCTTCCTGACTTAGAGATGGTTTGAGATTTCAGGGAAGTTTGGGTTAGGTCAGGAATAGCAAATGTCAGGACTCAAACATGCCCTTAAACCCTCAGCCTCCATGACAAATATGACTGATTGATAACAGCCTTCATTCATGTCCAGACAGAGCCCAGAACTTTTCCTGTTGCACAGTACATTAGGTAGCTGAAATATTTTGGTCACAGTTTCATCATGAGGTGAAATCCAACAGCCCTCAGGGTGAAGATGGTTGGAAGATGAGAAGTTGACAGAGGCAAAGGGTAGTTGTGCCCAGAAGAGATGGTCTCTACCATAGGACAGTAACAAAGCAGAGCTAAACCAAGAGGAAAGAAGCAGAGGAGACAGTCTGCTGAATAGAATTGGTTATAACCCAGTGTACAAAGTCATGAGTCTAAAGTTGGCATGCACTATATCTAAAAATGTTCATGTTTTAAAATATTTTATTTATTTATTTGGGGGAAAGAAAAAGCTAAAGGGGGGCGGAGAGAGAGAGATAGAATGGGCACGCCAGGACCTCCAGCCACTGCAAACAAACTCCAGACGCATGCACCACCTTGTGTATCTGCCTTAAGTTGGTACTGAGGAATCAAACCTGGGTCCTGAGCCGTCACAGGCAAGCGCCTTAACCGCTAAGCCATCTCTCCAGCCCACATGTACTATGTATTATACATTGCTGTTAGTTCTTTCGTTCTTTTTTTCTAATTTTTTCACTTTATCTTTATTTTTATTTATTTTTTTAGAGTCTTTAAAAAATTTTTATTGACAACTTCCATAATTGTAAACAATATTCCATGTTAATCCCCCCCCCATACTTTCCCCTTTGAAACTCCACTCTCCATAATATCCCCTCCCCCTCTCAATCAGTCTCTTATTTTTTCCCTGGCCAACAACTCACTGGAAGGTATCCTATCCCTGGCACTGAAAATTTTCTGGTAACAATCTATGGTTTCTGAGTGTTCCATTGTCCAAAAAAGTAGGTTTCCATATGTCTTATATCCTCTTAGATTTTGATTAGCCCTCCCTCCACCTTTCCTTTACTCAGTCTTTCCCCCTGATCTCACTTAGACCTTTTTACCCCCATTAATCTGTTCTTCTACTTACATGTATGCAATTATATCTCCTTTCTAGCTTACTGGCATCTGCTAATGAGTTTTATTCCTAATCATATAGAAGTCTAATCATTTGTAGCTAGGTATTATTACTATTTTTTATTGATTTATTTGCAAACAGAAAGAGAATGTGCACACCAGGGCCTCCAGCAGCCACAAATGAACTCCACATGCATGTGCCACCTGTGTGTCTGGCTTTACTTGGGTACTGGGGAATCAACCCCAGTTCATTAGGCTTTCAGGCAAGTACCTCAACTGTTGAGCCATCTCTCTAGCTGCAATGCTGTACTTTCATAACAGCTGTTGTGCCAGGTGTTTATCAGTAACTGTGTTTGCTTTTTTTTTTTGAAGCAAGGTCTCACTCTATCCCAGGATGGCCTCAACTCATGGTGATCTTCCTAACTCAATAGAATCCCTGGAAGTTCTCAGGCCACCTAGCCTGGCATATTCAGTGATGAACAAAAGATCCTGTTTCAAACAAGGAGGAAGGGAAGGACTGACATCTGAAGTTATCCTCTGACCTCCACACATGCACACACACAAGATATATAAAAAAAAATTTTAGCCAGATGTGGTGGCACACATTGAATTCTAGGTCACCCTGGGGTAGAGTGAGACCCTACCTTGAAAAAACAAAAAATAAATAAGTAAACTTTAGTAGGGTGTGGTGACACATGCCTTTAATCCTAGCACTTGGGGAGGCAGAGATAGGTGGATTGCCATGAGTTCAAGGCCAGTCTGGAACTACGTAGTGAATTCCAGGTCAGCATGGGCTAGAATGAGACCCTACCTTTAAAAAAATTTTTTTAAATGCCTAAAGGTTTTCCAGCTCATAAAATCTACTTACCCTCTTTGAAAAAAACTGATAGAAAGTAGAAAGAGCTGGGTTGGTGTTCTTTACTCTTCTCATTTACTCTGTGCTAACAGATAGGGACTTCTTATTTCTGGCCCTGACATGAGGCCAAAATACAGAATACTCTGATGCTTTCTATTGAACTCTGTGCCAGGGATGTACTTTTCTTATCAGGAAAAGCCACACGGGGCTCATGCTTGCTTGCATAGCCATAGGGGTGTGACTGTGTGTGGTAAAAAATCTATAACATAGAATAGGCAATTTTATCCATTTTGAGTGTACAATTCAGTGGTATAAATTAGATTCCTGATCATATACAGTTGTCAGCACCATCTGTTTCCAAGACTTTGTCCATCACCTCATAAACTAATCCCTGTTCTTCCCAGGCCCTGATTACTTTCTGTGTGTATGAATTTGCCTGTGTGTTGTGGTATGTATGAGAATTTTTTTCTTTCCCATGAGTGGATAATGTTTTGCTGTGTACTTTGGGAGCATCTGCTGATGAACAGCTCATTTTGTATTTCCTTTTGTTGTGACTAGAGATGTTGAGCATCTTTTTTTTTTTTTCTTCCAGTTTTTGAGGTAGGGTCTCACTGTCTAGCCCAGGCTGACCTGGACTTCACTATGTAGTCTCAGGGTGGTCTTGAACTCATGGCGATCCTTGTACCTCTGCTTCCCCAGCACTGGATTAAAGGCGTGCGTCATCACGCCCAGCTTCCTTGGAGACTTTTTGATTCCTCTTCCAATATCTACCTTATCTTGGGTTTGTATCTGGCTATGGCACATTTGCAATAGTATAAGGAGTTTGCTGACATCATTCTGCTAAGAATTGAAGTTGTTAGGTCAGAGCTGGTAAGAGCACAGGAGCCCTTTAGTCTCTTCTTCTGATAGGGAATCTGAGATGTGGGTTGAAATTCAAGCTCCATGGAGCAGAACCAGTGTGAAGTGAAGGAGACCAGCCTTTCAGTGGTGGAGGTGTTATTGCTGAGCCTTGCTTGAAGTGCTGTCACTTTAAAAGGCTTCAGCAGCTTCCCCTTCAGAAGCAGGAAGGGAGCACCACACTTGTTCCCCAAAGGGTTCCTTGTATGTGTGCTCCCAACTTGCTTGTAGAGAAGAACAGTAAAAGTGTGGTCTCTTCTTTCTAGCCTTGTATAAATCTGGAGGGAATGAGAGTCAAGTGGTCCTGGTGTCTGAGGTCCTTTTCTCTGTGCACCATCAAGGCTGCCTGGGACACAGAAAAATTTCCAGTCATTTAGAGCTATGGCAAACTCAGCTCAGTGCATCAGGATCTACTGAGACTGAGAGCCGGGTTGTGTTTGGTGTGGGACCATAGGTTCCGTATGAGCCTGGGTCCAAGCTCCACAGCTCAGTGTTTCTGCTATTCTTTTTTTTTTTAAACAATTTATTTATTTATTTCTTAGAGACAGAGGGAGAGGGAGACAGAGAGTGGCATCTGGCTTATGTGGGACCTGGAGAATCGAACTTGGGTCCTTTGGCTTTGCAGGAATATGCCTTAACCACTAAGCCATCTCTCCAGCCCTGTTTCTGCTATTCTAATACAGCCTCTACCCTACTATCAGGGTTCAGGGAGCTGGGTGTGTTCACCATAAAAAGCCAAGTTCTTCCCATCACTGAAGTATTGCCCTGGGATGATTCAGAAAGATGAGTGTAGCTGGGTCCTCAAGATGGTTTTCCAGGATTATAAAAGTCATTCCAAGCCAAACATGGTGGCATATGCACCTGTAGTCCCAGCACTTGGAGGATGAGGGTAGAAGGAACAGGAATTCAAGGTCATCTTTAGTTATATAGTGAGCTGGGCTGTGGGGAGACTCTTATCTAAAAAAAAAAGGGGGAGGGGTCCTGGAGAGATGGCTCTGCAGTTAAGCGCTTGCCTGTGAAGCCTAAGGACCCTGGTTCAATCCCACAGTACCCACATAAGCCAGATGCACAAGGTGGCGCATGCGTCTGGAGTTGGTTTGCAGTGGCTGGAGGCTCTGTTGCTCTCAAATAAATAAAAATAAACAATAAAATAAATAAATAAATAAAAACTTTAAAAAGGGCTGGAGAGATGGCTTAGCAGTTAAGGCGCTTGCCTGTGAAGCCTAAGGACCCAGGTTCAATTCTCTAGGTCCCATGTAAGCCAGATGCACATGATGGTGCATGCATCTGGAGTTAGTTTGCAGTGGCTTGAGGCCCTGGAAAACCCATTCTTTCTCTTTCTCCCTCTCTCTATCTCTAATAAATAAATAAAAGCCTGGCCTGGTGGCGCACGCCTTTAATCCTAGCACTCGGGAGTAGTGTATTCCAGGTCAGCCTGAGCTAGAATGAGACCTTACCTCAAAACAAAACAAAACACACAACAACAAAATAAATAAATAAATAAATAAATAAAATAAAATAAAAATACATAGTGAATTCCAGGTCAGCCTGGGCTAGAGCAAGACCCTACCTTGAAAAACCAAACCAAAATAAAACAAAACAAAACAAACAAACCCTAAGAAAACCTAATAAAATAAAATCAACAGCCGGGCATGGTGGCGCACGCCTTTAATCCCAGCACTTGGGAGGCAAAGGTAGGAGGATTGCCGTGAGTTTGAGGCCACCCTGAGACTCCATAGTGAATTCCAGGTCAGCCTGGGCTAGAGTGAGACCCTACCTTGAAAAACAAAAAAAATAAAAATAAAATAAAAATAAAATAAAATAAAATCAACAAAAGGTAATTCATGTTAATATGGAAATTATGGAAAATATGGAAAACTAAGTTGGGTGTAGAGTCTCATGCTTCTAATTCCAGCACTTAGGAAGCTGAGGTAGCAGGATAGCTATGAGTTTGTGGCCAGGTTGGGCTAGAGTGAGACCCTGCCTCAAAAAATAAGCAAATAAAATGAAGTCTAAAAAAAAAATTGGGGCTGGAGGGATGGCTTAGCGGTTAAGGTGTTTGCCTGCAAAGCCAAAGGACCTTTCCCAGGACCCACGTAAGCCAGATGCACAAGGGTGCGCATGTGTCTGGGGTTCGTTTGCAGTGGCTGAAGGCCCTGGCGTGCCCATTCTCTCTGCCCCTCTTTCTCAAATAAATAAATAAATAAATAAAGTTAAAAAACAAACAAACGGGGCTGGAGAGATGGCTTAGCAGTTAAGATATTTGCCTGTGAAGCCTAAGGACCCAGGTTCAATTCCTCAGTACCCACATAAGCCAGATGCACAAGGTGGTGCATGCATCTGGAGTTTATTTGCAGTGGCTGCCCATTCTCTCTCCCCCTCTCTCTGCCTCTTTCTCTCTCTTTTTCAAATAAATAAATAGCAATAAAGTTAAACAAACAAACAAACAGGGCTGGAGAGATGGCTTAGCAGTTAAGGTACTTGCCTGTGAAGCCTAAGGACCCAGGTTCAATCCCGCAGTACTCACATAAGCCAGATGCACAAGGTGGCGCATGCGTCTGGAGTTCATTTGCAGTGGCTGGAGGCCCTGTCGTGCCCATTTTCTTCTCTCTCTCAAAATAATTAAATAAATAAAAAATATATATATATATTTTTAAAAAGACAAGCAAGCTGAATGTGGTGGTGCACGCCTTTAATCCCAGCACTTGGGAGGCAGAGGTAGGAGGATCACCATGAGTTTGAGGCCACCTGAGACTATGTACATAGTAAATTCCAGGTAAGTCTGGGCCAGAGTGAGATCCTATCTTGAAAAAAACCAATCCACTCCCGCCCCCCCCCCAAAAAAAAAAAACAAAAACAAGCAAACAAATATAAAAATCTGGAATGGAAAGCCAAACAAATCTCCCAGAATCCAGGCTGACAAGTAAGTGTGCTTGCATCATATCTCTCCATGAGACAATGGGTTTAGCTTCTACTGCTTGGAAGGCACAGGAATGGATGTTGTGTGGTCTGGGTCTTAAGTGCTATCATTCCATTCTCAAGGCACTCATTTTCCAGGGTCCTAGTTTGAGGCTTGCTGTCTGGGGGTCAGTGGTGTGAGCTTCTGGGTGGATTTGATTGGGAGCTTAACCACTTGTTTTGGGTGTGGTCAGCTAAAGAGCCTTTCCTACCTATTTACAGGTATGACTGTCCTTCCAAGTCACTGGTGATCTTTACCTGGCTTAGCCCATACAGTGTACATTTGCTACCCTCTTTTCTGAGTGGGGCAGAGTGACTCTTACAGCTCAGCATGCATTATGATTTTTGGTAGTGAAAGATACAAGAATAGCTTGCCTGTTGTCTCTCTACTTCCGGTCTCATATTGTTGATAAGTAATATTTCCTGCATCTTTCTGTCAGGTAGGAGGAAGAGGAGTAAGTCAGATAGGTTTATCTTGCTGTCACTTGTGCTGTAGGTAAATTATTTCCCCTTAGGTAAATTCTGATGCTTGAAAAGAAAGCCTGGTGGATGAGTGGGATGTTGGAGAGTCAAGGTACCCTATCCATTTTGTCACCTACTTGGGCTGTTTCCCTTCCTCCCAGGCTGCCTTATAGTAGCCTGTCTCCATTGATGTTCTTAGCATAGCCTGGCACATTACCAATAAGGAAACAAATGCTCATGTCCTTTCTCCTTGACAATTCCAAATAAACAGGCATTTGTTTTTAATTTTTATTTATTTATTTATTAGAGAGAGAGAGAGAGGAAGAGGCAGGTAGAAAGAGAGAATGGGTGCGCCATGGACTCTAGCCACTGCAAAGGAACTCCAGGTGCATGCTCCCCTTGTGTTTACGTGGGTCCTAGGGAATCAGTCTGGGCTTCTTAGGCTTCCCAGGCAAATGCCTTAACTGCTAAGCCATTTCCCCAGCCCCAGGCATTTGTTTTTAGATGTCCCAATATCAGGCCTACTTCCTTAGATTCTGCTGCTGGACAAGCCTACAGTGTGAATGACTTGCTAGACAGAGTGGGTCATATACACAGTCTTCTAGTATCTGCTATTCCTAGTACCAGTCTAGGTGTTCCTTTATGTGGTTCTGGTGAGTGGCTATGCTGAGGCCTTTTGGATTCATGGTAATGATGAAGCTGATGAAACAAGCCCTGCGAGGCCAAGTGACACATCCATAGGTTGTTGTTCAACTCAGGGGAGTAATATTATTTTCTCTTTGCAGGCATGTTTTTTGTTTAGGTATTTGTGCATGGTGTTAATGTGAAGGCTAGAATAGAGCTGGGGAATGGCTGAACATTTTGGTTTCAAAATTTCCAGGTGGGGCTGGAGAGATGGCTCAGCAATTAAGGTGCTTGCCTGCAAAGCCTAATGACCCAGGTTGATTACCCAGTACCCACGTAAAGCCAGTTGCACAAGGTGGCACATGTGTCTGGAGTTTGTTTGCAGTGACTAGAGGCCCTGGCGCAACCATTCTCTTTTTCTCTCTGTCACTCCTCCTCCCTCCCTTCCTTCCTCCCTCTTTCTCTCTCTCTCAAAAAAAAATAAAAAAAATAAATAAATAAATAAAATATTTTTAAAAATTTCCACTGGGCATGGTGGCATACACCTTTAATCCCAGCACTTGGGAGGGAGGCAGGAGGATCATTGTAAGTTCGAAGCTACCCTGAGACTACATAGTGAATTCCAGGTCAGCCTGAACTAGAGTGAAACCCTACCTCAAAAAACCAAAAAAAAAAATAATAATAATAATAATTGTAAGTGGTCTCAGGTGTCCTTACTTTAGTGACTGGTTATGTTGTTGGTGTCCAGGGCTTCTCAAACCTCTCTCTAACCAGTAACTTCACTGTGTTCTAAAGGGTAGTTGGCTTTTTCCATGTCATTCTGTCACTGTTGCCTTCTCTCTTTGTCCAGCTCTGATCATCTTCTGCTAGGAGGATGTTGGCAGTGTCCTGTTTTGTTTGTGTTTAATTATTTTGTAGTCAGCTGTTCATCACTTGTGCCCCTGCTGCCCTTCTTCTGTGGCTTCTCATGGACCTCCCATGAAGTTCAAACTCCTTAAACTAGCATTCAGGCTGTGGACCCCCATTTCTTGCCCCAGTTTGGGATTTTTTTTTTTTTTGGTTTTTCAAGATAGGATCTCACTCTAACTCAGGCTGACCTGGAATTCACTGTGTAGTCTCAGGGTGGCCTCGAACTCATGGCAATTCTCCTACCTCTGCCTCCTGAGTGCTGGGATTAAAGGCGTGTGCCACCACACCTGGCTCAGTTTTGGCTCTTTAGGTTTGCCTATGTCCAGCCTTTGATCCAGACACATTGAACTTTTCTGTTTCTTCACCATGTGGCTGCTTTCTCACCTTTTCCCATGGTGCCGTTTATGTATGGTACACACACTCTTCCACCAGGTTGTAGCTCAGCTTTCACTTCCTCAGGAAATTTCTCTTTTTTTAAAATTATTTTTGTTTCATTTTTATTTATTTATTTGAGAGTAACAGACAGAAAGAAGCAGAGAGAGAGAGAGAATGGACACGCCAGGGCCTCCAGCCACTGCAGACAAACTCCAGATGCATGCGCCCCCTTGTACATCTGGCTAACATGGGTCCTGGGGAATCGAGCTTCAAACCGGGGTCCTTAGGCTTCACAGGCAAGTGCTTAACCACTAAGCCATCTCTCCAGTCCATCCTCAGGAAATTTCTTGCTTCAAGCCAGTGGCTCTCTGTTTCATCCCTTACTTGATATGGCAGGATTGAGCCCCCATCCCAGGGGATCTTTGTGGAAGGCATGAATGACTTCAGGATCTCTAAAGAGAAGGTACTAGCTTTGGTCTTTTACTTGTGGTTGTCTAGAAATCCTCCCACTATTTTTTTTGGGGGGGGGAACCAATTATTTTTGCTTTGAATGCTCTTGGCACCCTTGTCATATTCAGTTGACTATAAGAGCTTTTATTCCCGAGTTCTCTATTTCCATGTTTTTGGAATGTATATATGTATAGAGCATTTGTGTATATGACATGTTTGTATGTGTATGTGTTCAGGTGTATGTGCATATGGAGGCCAGAGGTCAATGTCAGATGTTTCTCTCTCTGTTGGTCTTTGCCTTGTTTATTGAGACAGACAGTGTCTTTTACTGAATCCAGACTTCACTGACTCGATTAGTCTAGCTAGCCAGCTTGCCCTGAGGATCGATCTGTGTCTGCCTTCTGAGTGCTTACATTACAGGTTTTCTTTTCTCTTTTTCTGTTTTTGAGATAGGGTCTCACTGTAGCTCAGCCTGACCTAGAATTCAGTATGTAGTCTCAGGTTGGCCTTGGACTCACTACCTTTGCCTCCCCAGTGCTATAATTAAAGGTATGTGCCACCATGCCTGGCTTTTTGTTTTTCTTCTTTTCTTTAGTTTTTTTTTTTTCCAAGGTAGGGTCTCCCTGTAGCTGAGGCTGACCTGGAATTCACTATGTAACCCCAGGGTGGCCTCGAACTCGTGGTGATCCTCCTACCTCTGCCTCCCGAGTGCTGGGATTAAAGGCGTGTGCCACCACACCCGGCTAGTTTTTTTTTTTTTTATTTTATTTGTAAGCAGAGACAGAAAAGGGGGGGGGGCGACACATGCCAGCGCCAGTACAAATGAACTTTAGATGCATGTGCCACTTAGTATGTATGGCTTTACGTGGGTACTAGAGAATATTAGGGTTTGCAGGCAAGTGCCTCAAGTACTGAGCCTTCTCTCCAGCCCCTGTAGTAAGTGTTGAAATAGGAAGCATGAGTCTTCTTTTTTAAAATTTTTCATCCTTCTTCATTCATGATGGAATGTTGGTATGTCTAGTATTGTGCAGGTAACAACAGTAGTTTTTGTGAAGTCACGAATGCAATGTTCACTTAATGTCCAGAAGCCAGCATTCTAATCACTGTTCCCCATCCTGCAGCTTTTACTTCTTTGCGCCCCACTCTTCCACAGTGTTCTCTCACTTTCGGGGAGCATGATAAAGATGTCACTGCCATCTGCAAAAAAGCTTCTCTGACCAAAAGGAAAGCAGCACTAATCTAAGGGCATAAATATAAATATTTATAGGGCAATTTGATGGGTACAGCATATCTATTTGGCAAGAAAAATAGTAGTAATTGAATAATAGTCTTCAAGCACATGAAAACTTATTAAAGATAGAAGCCTACATTTTGTGTATGTGTGTGTGTGTGGTTTTTCAAGTTAGGGTCTCCCTCTAGCCAAGGCTGACCTGGAATTCAGTAGCAGTCTCAGGGTAGCTTTGAACTCATGGTGATTCTCCTACCTCTGTCTCCCAAGTGCTGGAACTAAAGGCATGCGCCACCACACCCAGCTACATATTTTTAATTTAATTTTTAAAAAATATTTTATTTTTATTTATTTGACAAAGAGGGAGGGAGAGAAAGAGAGAGAGAGAGAGAGAGGGCACGCCAGGGCCTCCAGCCTCTGCAAATGAACTCTAGATGCCTGTGCCCCCTTGTGCGTATGGCTAACATGGGTCCTGGGGAATTGAACCTGGGTCCTTTGGCTTTGTAGCCAAATGCCTTAACCACTAGGCCATCCCTCCAGCCCAGATTTATTTATTTTTTTAATTGAGATATGATCTCTGTAGACCTGGGTGACTTGCAGCATAGACCACAGTGGCCTCAAACTTGTGGCAAGCCCCCTTCCTCTGCTTCCCAAATCCTGGGATTACAGGCATATGCCCCACACTTGTCTACAAAACTTATTTTTTTCCTTTTGGTAGTGCTGGGGTTGAACCAGGGACCTAGTCATGCTAGGTGCTCTATCACTGAGCTAAACCCCCCAGGCCAGGAACCTACATATTTTGCTGTTTTAGAGCATGTGTCTTTTGGAAAAGACTCAGTGTCACCTAGTGTTTGAAGAGTTGGGGCTTATTTACTTGGAACCTTGATTCGGCTTTTACCTCATTGGGGCATGCCAGCTGGACTCTTGTGGAACTGCTCCCTACTTCATTGACACCTAGAGGCAGCGTGGTGGTGAAGTGTGGATAGGCCCACTTCTTCTGGTTGCTCTCGCCTTAGCCCATCCACTCAGGTTCTGAAGTTGAGGCAGGGGTTTGGGCGGAGGCTCCCTGGCCATCCTCTGGAAAGTACTGTTCCACATAGGAGGCAGAGTGTACGGGAAGGTTGTAAGGGTTAGCTGCTGGAGGTAGAGGAGGTTTCTCCTACAAGGAAGCCTAAGGAACTCCTCCTCCCTTCTTGTTTGGTGATACTGGATATCCCACCCGAGGCTTTGCATATATATGCTAGATACATGCTTTACTGAGCTGCACCCCTAACACCATAAAAGCAACTTATGTTTTGAGCACAGGTGCCTAAGTGGTGTCCCATTTTATGGAACATTGTAGAACCAGAGGCTGTTGCTGGTGCCCAATGTTGCTAGTTGCCAAAGAATTCTACCTGGATGATCCTTGATCTGCTCTATTTGTACTAGCATTAAGCTGTCAAGGGTCATCCAGGAAGCCAGTATGCTCTAAACACAAGCCTTCACCTTATTTTCAGGAAACTTACTTGTCAGGAGTGAGACCACATGTGGTGTATGGCCCAGGTCAGACCTTCTCAACAGGACAGGATGAGTGACTGGCATCCAAGTTAAGGAACCCTTGGCTCTGTTGCATTAGTATGTGTTGGATGGATGATTGTCGGGCAGTTTGGTTGCCTGCTGCTTGGTCAGCTTTTGGCACCTGCTGTCACATAAAATCAGAAAGTTGATTATTTAAAATGACTGCTCTTTTTTCTGGGAAAATGTACAGATTTTAAAACTAATGGGAATCCTGCCAGCAGGCTCACACATCTCCTGATGGCCCTAGAAGTTGACTCCTTCTGGTGGTCAGTATAGGTGTTTTGTTGAAGGGCTGAGCATTCTGTCCAGCTATAGGCTGTATATTGGGCTCTACCTTTGACTTCAAAGGTTATAACTTTATGTCACAAATACTACTTAAAATAAAATGGCTGGGCATGGAGGCACACGCCTTTAATCCCAGCACTCGAGAGTCAGAGGTAGGAGGAGCACCATGAATGCAAGGCCACCCTCAGACTATGTAGTGAATTCCATGTCAGCCTGAGCTAGAGTGAAACCCTACCTCGAAAAAACAAAAAACAACAACTAATAATAATAAAATAAAAGGAAGAATGCAAGTGTTCTTACTGGACTTCCCTCTCTCTCTTTTTTTTTTTTTAATTATTTTATTATTAGAGAGAAACCGGGAGAAAAAGCAGAGAGAGAGAGAAAGAGAATGGGCACACCAGGGCCTCTAGCCACTGCAAACAAATTCCAGATGCATGTACTGCTTTGTGCATCTGGCTTATGTGGGTACTGGGGAATTGAACCTAGGTCTTTAGGCTCTGCAGGCAAGTGCCTTAACTGCTCCAATCCCTTGTGCATCTGGCTTACATGGGTCCTGGGGAATGGAACCTGGGTCCTTTGGCTTTGCAGGCAAGCACCTTAACCACTAAGCCATTTCTCCAGCCCTCTTTAGCTACTTTAAACAAACTCCAGACACATGTGCCCTCTTGTGCTTCTGGCTATGGTACTATGCAGTTGAACCTGGGTCCTTTGGTTTTGCTGGCAACTGCTTTAAACTGGTAAGCCATCTCTTCGGCCCATCTGCCTGGTATTTTATTTGGGTAGTAGAGGCTGCCCACCCCCCCCCCCAAATCCAGTGGTACAGTCAACTAGAGAAAACACAAGGAGTACTTAGTACAGATGCATGCCTGTCTGCAAACAGGGTTGCTGTGATATGGGGTATTAGGAAATAAGTGTATTGGAGCTGCCTGATATATACCAGAGAAGGAGGGAATAGTCCAAGATGGGAAGATGTATGTAGAGATGTTCTTTGCAAAATCATAATAGGAATAATCAGAATATGAATATAGAATCATTTAGAAATAGGCAAGTTAAGACAACTCTGTGAAATTATTTCAAAAATTTTGGGGGCTGGAGAGATGGTTAGCGGTTAAGGTGCTTGCCTGTGAAGCCTAAGGACCCATCATCGACTCCCCAGATCCCAGGTAAGCCAGACACATAAGGTGACACATGTGCAAGGTCATACATGTGCACAAGGTGTTGCATGTATCTAGAGTTTGATTACAGTGGCTGGAGGCCCTGGCACACCAATTCTGTCTCTTGGTCACTCTTGCTTTCTCTTTAAAAAAAGGTGACAGTTTGTTTCTTTTATTTTTTTTAATTGACAACTTCCATAATTGTAAAAATATCCCATGGTAATTCCCTCCCTCCCCCCCTCCCCTTTGAAACTCCACTCTCCATCATATCCCCTCCCCCTCTCAGTCAGTCTCTCTTTTATTTTATTTTATTTTATTTTACTTTTCAGTTTTTCAAGGTAGGATCTGACTCTAGCCCAGGCTGACCTCTGTCTTTTATTTTGATGT
Source organism: Dipus sagitta (assembly GCA_036346955.1). Taxonomy (NCBI): domain Eukaryota; kingdom Metazoa; phylum Chordata; class Mammalia; order Rodentia; family Dipodidae; genus Dipus; species Dipus sagitta. The sequence goes on along the minus strand of CM070770.1, from coordinate 250,047,773 downwards.
CATGATCTTTTCCTCCTATTATGATGATCTTGTGTAGGTAGTGTCAGGCACTGTGAGGTCATAGATACCCAGGCCATTTTGTGTCTGGAGGAGCACGTTGTAAGGAGTTCTACCCTTCCTTTGGCTCTTACATTCTTTTCGCCACTTCTGCAATGGACCCTGAGCCTTGGAAAGTGTGATTGAGATATTTCAGTGCTGAGCACTCCTCTGTCACTTCTCAGCACCATGGTACCTTCTGGGTCATCCTAAGGTCACTGCTATCTGAAAAGAGATTCTCTAACCAAAAGTGAGAGTAGCATTAATATATGGGTATGAACTTTAAGAGAACTGCTTACTGGGCAGTTTGGTGAGCATAGTACGTACATTTAGCCGGACACCAGCATACGTTACATCCCTAGAGCTCATGACTACCCCTGTTGTAGGTTTTCAGTATCAGGCATGTACTCCCTCCCATGGAGCGGGCCTCCAGTGCAATTAGAGGGCAGTTGATTCCCCCATAACAGAAGTGCCACTATTGCACCAGTTGGCTCATTTGGCCTGGCTGGCCAAATATAAGGCTTGCAGTGTCCACTGTTGAGTATCTTCACTGGTGATTTCTCTCTTTCCCCTTGAATTGCATGCAGCGTGGCCTTTTCCAGCTTTCTGTCAGCTGGTCTACATGGAGGAGGTTTTCATCTCAGCTCCAGCAGGATTTCTCAGTGACCTTGCAGCCCAAATATGTGGAGTCATCAGCAATAGGGTCTTACCATCTATTCCTGGTGGGAAACCAAGAGCCTCAGCAATGGCCTGTAATATTTTGGGGCCAACAACTCACTGGAAGGTATCCCATCCCTGGCACTGGAAATTTTCTAGACAATTTATGGCTCCTGTATGTTCCATTGTCCAAAATAGGTCTCCGTATGACATTTATATCCTCTTAGATTTTAATTAACACTCCCTCTACCTTTCCTTACTCAATCTCTTTCTTTTCTATTTTTTTAATTTTAATGTTTTATTTATTTATTTGAAAGAGACAAAGAGGCAGATAGAGAATGGATGCGCCAGGCCCTCTAAACACTGCAAATGAACTACAGGTGTGTGCACCACCATGTGCAACTGGCTTATGTGGGTACTGGGGAATCCAACCAGGGTCCTTAGGCTTCATGTGCCAATGCCTTAACTGCTAAGCCATCTCTAGCCCCTTCTTTTATATTTTGATGTCGGCTTTTTTCTTTTTTCTTTATTTATTTGAGCAAGAGAGAATTGGCGCACCAGGGCCTCTAGCTGCTGCAAATGAACTCCAGACACATGTGCCACCTTGTGCATCTGGCTCACGTGGGTTCTGGGGAATCGAACCTGGGTCCTTTCGCTTTGCAAGCCAGTGTCTAACTGCTAAGTTATCTCTCCAGCCCTGATGTCATCATTTTTTTTACTCCTAGTATGAAGGTCTTGCATAGGTAGTGTCAGGCACTATGAGGTCATGAATAACATCAAAGCCATTTTGTGTCTAAAAGCATTGTAAGCAGTACTACCCTTTCTTTGGCTCTTACACTCTTTTTAAAAATTATTTATTTATTTAAAAAAAATAAAAAAAATTATTTATTTGAGAGAGAGAAAAGCAGACAGAGAATGGGTGCACCAGGGCCTCCAGCCACTGCAAACAAATTCCAGACACATGTGCCAGCCACCTTGTACATCTGGCTTACGTTGGTACTAGACAAATGAACCTGGGTCCTTAGGCTTTGCAATCAAGCACCTTAATTGCTAAGCCATTGTTGCAGTCAGGTTTACATTGCTGGTAGAAATCACCCAACCAAGAGAAGCTTGTAGGAAAAAGAGGTTTATTTTGGCTTACAGGCTCAAGGGGAAGCTCCACGATGATGGGGGAAATGACGGCATGAGCAGAGGGTGGACATCACCCCCTGACCAACATAAGCATAGCAACCATAGCAACAGGAGAGTGTGCCAAACACTGGCAAGGGGAAACTGGCTATATAACACCCATAACTCCGCCCCCAACAATACACTCCCTCCAGTAGGCATTAATTCCCAAATCTCCATCAGCTGGGAATCTAGCATTCAGAACACCTAAGTTTATGAGGGATATCTGAATCAAACTACCACAGCTATCATCTCCAGCCCTCGTGTGTATGTGTGTGTGTGTGTGTGTGTGTGTGTGTGTGTGTATTTTTTTTTTTTTTTTTGGTTTTTTGAGATGGACTGACTTGTAATTCACTAGTCTCAGACTGGCCTTGAACTCATACCAATCCTTCTTTGCCTCCTTGGTGCTGGGATTAAAGGCATGTGCCACCACACCTGGCTTCTTGCATTCTTTCCAAATTAAAAAAAAATACTTTATTTATCTGAGAGAGAGAGAGAGAGAGAGAGAAAGAAACAGAATGGGCGTTCCAGGGCCTCTAGCCACTGCAAATGAACTCCAGATACATGCGCCACCTTGTACATCTGGCTTATGTATGTACTGGAAATTCAGCCTGGGTTCTTAGACTTTGTAGGCAAGTGCCTTAACCACTAAGCCATCTCTTCAGCCCTTTAAAAGTTTTTTTTTACTAGATTTTTTGAATTTTTAAATAATAAATATTTGCTCCAAGCACAGAGTACATACTCTGTACCCTCAGCACTAACCACTGGGAAGAAGGGGCTGTCTCTTAAATTCTTTCGGCCACCTTTTCCATAATGGACCCTGAGCCTTGGAGGGCGTGATAGTGATTCTCACTTAGTGTTGAACACTTCCCTGTCACTTCTTCTCAACAGTTTCTCTTTCACTCTGTCAAATAAATAAATACATAAAAGTAAAATAGAAATAAAAAGGTTGGGCTGGAGAGATGGCTTAGTGGTTAAGTGCTTGCCTGTGAAGACTAATGACCCTGGTTCAAGGCTCGATTCCCCAGTACCCATGTAAGCCAGATGCACAAGGTGGCACATGCATCTGGAGTTCATTTGCAGTGGCTGGAGGCCCTGGTGCACCTATTCTCTCTCTCTCTCTCTATTTGTCACTCTCAAATAAATAAATAAATAAAAATTTTTTTTAAAAGAAAGGTTGAGCTGGGCCAGGTATGGTAGGATGATTGCTGAGAGTTCAAGGCCACCCTGAGAGCACATAGTGAATTCCAAGTCAGCCTGAGCTAGAGTGAGACCCTACCCCAAAGAACCTAAATAAATAATAATAATAAATAATAAATAAATTATTCATTTATTTGTTTGAGAGAGATACTGATACAGAGTGTGGGTGCATCAGGGCTTCCTGCCACTGTGAGTGAACTCCAGATACATGTGCTATTCTGTATCTGGCTTTACATGGGTACTAGTAAATTGAATCTGGGCCATGAGAGGATTACTGTGAGTTTGAGGCTAGGCTGGGATACACAGTGAGTTCCAGGCCAGTCTGTGCTACTAAAAGTGACACTCAGTCTTTAAAAAAAAAATCAAAATAACTTGGGAGGCAAAGGTAGGAAGACTACTGTGAGTTGAAGGCTACTCTGAGACTACATAGTGAATTCCAGGTCAGCCTGGGATAGCATGAGACCCTGCCTCGAAACAACAACAAAAACAAAAACGGATACATTTTCTCCAGGAGCAATTAGTATGTTGAAAAAGCTTGTATTCATTGCTATTCCCATTTTTCTGTTCTTTACTAAGAAATAATTGAGGAGTAGGATGAATCTCATAGCCAAAAATTTTGTGGATTTAAAAAAAAAATTTAGTCAGCCTGGGCTAGAGTGAGAGCCTACCTTGAAAAAAACAAAAACAAAAAAATAAAAATTAGGTTAGCATTCAGAATAATGAGTTTCATACTTGCATCTTCACATACATGTGTCATTATACTTTGCTCTCACTCATTGCCCTTGTATGCTTTTTTTGAAGGTACATGGGAATAGGACTCTCAGCTCAAGGTGTCAACATGAACAGACTTCCTGGTGAGTCGCTGTTTATAGAACATTTGTTCTGCTTTCTTGATCTGTCCAGATCTGTCAGAGTAATGGTGGCAGCTGAAAGGCTGGGAAGGACTTCGGAGGATGCCAAGCCATTGGGTGGAGTATGCTGAAAGATGACCATTGAGTTGTGATGGCTTCCATTCCAAAAGTTATTTGACAAGTGATTCTCACTCATGGAATTTGAACTGTTTACAGTCTCCCATTGGGGTTACGCCTCATTAACCTTCAACTCCCATTGGCCTCTGCCAATCAACTTGGGACTCAGGCATATGCAGGGAGGCATGTACTGCCAAGCCTGGCTTGTTACATGTTACTTCACCATGTTAAAGATCAAAGTCTTGGGGCTGGAGAGATGGCTTAGTGGTTAAGGTGTTTGCCTACAAAGCCATAGGACCTCAGTTCGATTCCCCAAGACCCACATAAGCCAGATGCACAAGGGGGCACATGCGTCTGGAGTTTGTTTGCAGTGGCTGGAGGCCCTGGTATGCCCATTCTCTCTTTCCCTCTCTCTGTCTCTTTCTCTCTCAAATAAATAAATAAAAATTAAATTAAAAAAAAAGATCAAAGGCTTTAAGTGGCTTCCCACGTGGAACTTGGTTGAAGTGATTTCTGAATGACTAGGAGATATAGGCAGAATTTAGGTGGGCATGGTGGCTCACACCTGTAATCCCAGCATTTAGGAGACTGAGGTAGGAGCATCACTGTGAGTTCAAGGACAACCTGGGCTTTACAGTGATTTCCAGGTCCACCAAGGCTAGGATGAGATTGTGCCTAAAAACAAACAAGCAAAAACTATACATATATTCTGAATTTGTAGCTCTGGGTAGATAGTAGCTTCAAATTAGTGTAGTGCTGTGGGCCTTGCTGCTGGTCTTGCTCTCCCAGGCCAGTGTACTTTGAGTTGTTTTCTGCCAACCTGTTCATTCCCAGTCCTTCCTAGGCACAATTAGGAGACAGAAGTCTACAAGAACTGGTAAGCTGATAGGCTCCAGGTGATAGTACAAAGTCTAAGCAGCAGAAGTGACATGAATAGGAGCTTCCTTGCCACCATTACGGAAGCAGGCAAAGACCTGTGATTTTGCCCTGGTCCTCTATTTTTTATGCCTCTAACATGGAGAAGGCAGATGATCTTCTCTAGAGAGGGAGTATCACTTCAATTTTATATCTTTTCTTATTAATTAATTAATTAATTAATTTGTTTTGCAAGCAAAAAGAGAATGAATGAATGAGAATGGGCACATCAGGGCATCTAATCAGTGCAAATGAAATCTAGATACATGCGCCACTTTGTGCATCTGGCTTTACATGGATTTTGGGGAACTGAATCTGGGGCTTTGCAGGCAAGTGCCTTAACTGTTGAACTATCTCTCTAGCCCCAATTTTACATCTTTTCTAATAACTTTAGTATCAGTCACAGATTGACTTCAAAAACAGCAATCTAAACATGCCAAGGATTTAACTGTCAGTATTCTGACTTTTTTAATTTTTAAGTTTTTATTTTTTTGAGAGAGAAAGAGGCAGATAGAGAAAGAGAGTGGGCTCACTAGGGCCTCCATCTGCTGCAGACAAACGTGTGCCACCTTGCATATCTGGTTTACTTGGGTCCTGGGGAATTGAACCAGGGTACTTTGGATTTTCAGTCAAATGCCTTAATCAGATTGAGCCGGGTGTGATGGCACACACTTTTAATCCCAGCACTGGCAAGGCAGAGGTAGGAGGATCACTGTGGCTTCAAGGCCAGCCTGAGACTCCATAGTGAATTCCTACTCAGCCTGGGCTAGACTAAGACCCTTCCTAGAAACAAACAAAGAATCAGATTACATTTAGATAGGGCTTCTCTCTTGGAAGGATGGATGCCCTGACTTTCCTAGGATACAGGATTAACTGAATGTCTGGGCAGATCTTGCACAAGATAGATCTGGGGATGGGGATAGAGTGGAGGGCACTGTCTCAGGAATGGTGGTGGGTTCACCACTGCTCAACTCAGTGCTAGGTTTAGAAGACTAGAACCCTCTGGTTCTTTCTATTTTTTTTTTTTTAACCCTCTGGTTCTTTCTATTTTTCTGGAATTGCTGTGTGTATGTTTGTGTGTATGTGAGAGAGAAAAGGAAAGTAAGGGGCTGGAGAGATGGCTCATCAAAACTTAACAATCTGAGTTCAGTTCCCTAGTACCCATGTAAAGCCAGATGCACAAAAGTGGCATGTGCATCTGGAGTTTGTTTGCAGCAGATAGAGGACATGGTGTCATGATGCCAGTGCTGGGATCAAAGGTGTGTGCCACCACACCCAGCTGAGTTTACTGTTTTGATCATTTTTTTTTTTAAAAGGGGGGTAATGTGCATACTAGGACCTCTAGTCATTGCAAACAAACTCCACATGCATCCGCCACCTTGTGTATATGGCTTTACATATATACCGGGGAATCGAAGCTGGATTATCAGGCTAACTGCTGAGCCATCTCCCAGCCCTAGATTAGTTTTATAAACATCTTTGTGCAAAGTGCTTGGTTTTTGTTTCTGATGTTATTTACCAAGGGGTAAAATGTGTTTGTTTGTTTTTTAAATAATTTATTTATTTATTTGAGAGAGAGAGGCAGATAGAATAGGTACACCAGGGTCTCTTCCAGATACTGCAAACAAACTCCAGATGTATGCACCACCTTGTATATCTGGCTTCACATTAGTACTGGGGAATTGAACCTGGGTCCTTTGGCCTTGCCGGCAAGTGCCTTAACTGCTAATCCATCTCTCCAGCCCCAACCAGACTTTGAACATTTTGTTCCAAAATGTTCTACTGACATCTCAAATTTATACTGCATTGCACAAAATCCATGTGTTAGCATGGGAAACCTCAGCTCTACTGAAAATTTAGTCTTTCAAACCATAAATGGCATACATCTGTTCAGTTTTTTTTTAATTTTTTTGTTGTTCTTATTTATTTATTTGAGAGCGACAGACAGAGAGAGAAAGAGGCAGAGAGAGAGAGTGAATGGGCACGCCAGGGCTTCCAGCCACTGCAAACGAACTCCAGATGCATGTGCCCCCTTGTGCATCTGGCTAACGTGGGTCCTGGGGAATCGAGCCTCGAACCGGGGTCCTTAGGCTTCACAGGCAAGTGCTTAACCGCTAAGCCATCTCTCCAGCCCCTGTTCAGTTTTTGAAGGTTTTTGTTGTTATTGTTGTTTTTAAAAAAATATTTATTTATTTGTAAGAAGAAAGGGAGAGAGAGAAGAGAGACAGAGAGAGTGGGCACATCAGAGCCTCCAGCCACTGTAAATGAACTCCCGATGCATATACCACTTTGTGTATCTAGCTTTACATGGGTACTGGGGAATTGAACTTGAGTTGTTAGGTTTTGCAGGCAAGTGCCTTAACTGAAGCCATCTCCCAATCAAACTCATGGCGATCCTCCTACCTCTGCCTCTCAACTGCTGGGATTAAAGGTATGCCTGGTTCCATGCTTGGCTTTATTTTATTTTATTTAGTAATTTTTTTTCTTAACAACTACCATGATTGTAAACAAAACCCATGGTAATGCCCTCCCTCCTCCCACTTTCCCCTTTGAAACTCCATTATCCATCATATCCCCTCCCCCTCTCACTCAGTTTCTCTTTTATTTTGATGTCATGATCTTTTCCTCCTATTATGATGGTCTTGTGTAGGTAGTGTCAGGCACTGTGAGGTCATGGATATCCAGGCCATTTTGTGTCTTGGGGGAGCACGTTGTAAGGAGTCCTACCCTTCCTTTGGCTCTTACACTCTTTCTGCCGCCTCTTTCGCAGTAGACCCTGACCGTTGGAAGGTGTGGTAGAGATATTGCAGTACTGAGCACTCCTGTCCTTTCTTCCCAGCACCATGATGCTTTCTGAGTCATCCCAAGGTCACTGCCATCTGAAAAGAGGTTCTCTACCAAAAATGAGAGTAGCATTAATATATGGGTATGAACATTAAGAAAAGTGCTTACCAGGGAGTTTGATAAGCATAGTATATACATTTATCCAGACAGCAGCAAATGTTACACTCCTAGGGCTCATGACTACCCCTGTTTTAAGTTTTCAGTATCAGGCATGTATTCCCTTGCATGGAGCAGGGCTCTAGTCCAATTAGAGGGGAGTTAGTTTCCCCCATGACAGATGTGCCACTATTGCATCCGTTGGCTCATTTGGCCTGGCTGGCAAAGTATAAGGCTTGCAGTGTCCACTGTGGAATATCTTCACTGGTGATTTCTCTCTCTCCCATCGAACTACATGCAGAATGGCTTCCAGCTTTCTGTCAGTTTGTCTACATGGAGGAGGTTATCAGCTCAGTTCCAGCAGGATTTTTCAGTGGCCTTGCAGCCCAAGTATATGGAGTCTTCAGCAATAGGGTCTTACCATCTGTTCCTGGTGGGAAACCAAGGGCCTCGGCAATGGCCTATAATGTTTTGGGGGCATCAGAGGTCTCCCTGACCAACAACTCACTGGAAGGTATCCCATTCCCGGCACTGAAAATTTTCTAGCAACAATCTATGGCTCCTGAGTGTTCCATTGTCCAAAAAAGTAGGTTTCCATATGATTTATTTATATCCTCTTAGATTTTGATTAGCCCTCCCTCCATCTTTCCTTTACTCAATCTCTTCCCCTGACCTCACCTGGGCCTTTTCACTTACATATATACAACACCATCCGATTAAGTACCCCTCTCCCTTCCTTTCTTTTCCCTTTCTATCTCTTTTCTAGCTTACTGGCCTTTGCTACTGAATTTTCTTCCTACTCACACAGAAGTCCAGTCATCTGTAGTGGCTTTATTTTATTTTATTTTGGGTTTCCGAGGTAGGGTCTCACTCTAGTCCAGGTTGACCTGGAATTCACTATGTAGTCTCAGGGTGGCCTCAAATTCACAGCGATCCTCATACCTCTGCCTCCCGAGTGCTGGGATTAAAGGCTGTGCCACCACACCCAGCTCAATGCTTGCCTTTTTAATATGGTTTCTGGATGTTTAACTCAGGTCCCTCTTACCTGTGCATTGGGGAAAAGGATATGTTTTGGCTTAGTATTGAGGAGAAGCTTCATGATGACAGGTGAAAGCATGGCATGAGCAGACGTTGGACATCACCTCTGCCACAGCAGGTAGAAACAGAAGCAGGAGAGTGAGCCATTCTCTAGCAAAGGGAAGCTGGCTATCACACTCCTAAGTCCACCACCATCAATATACTTCCTCTACCAAGGCTGCACCTCCCAAATTTCTGTCACTTGGGAACCAAACATTCAAAACACATGAGTTTGTGAGGCACATATGATTCAAACAACCACACTTGGTATTTTCAGAGTAGTAGGTGATTGGGCTGTAAGCTATTCATGGTGTGTCCTCAGAGTGTTGTTGACCATTTCTTTCAAGAATGCTTATATTGGAGCTAATGATGTAGGTAAGTTGGTGAGGTGCTTGCCTCGCACGCACAATGCCCTGAGTTCAGTTTCTAGTACCACAGAAACCTGGGCATGGGTGTTATATGCCTTGTAGTCCCAACATTCACTCTAGGTAGGTAGAGGCAGGAGAATTAGAAGTCATCTGTATTTTGTGTGTGTGCGTGTACATGCATGCATGTGTGCGTGTGTGTGTGTGTAGTATATGGACGTGTATGCACTGATGTGGCCACCTTTGTGCTCACCTGTGGTGCCTCGTTGGGCTTACCTGTGGTGGCTAGAGGGGAACATCGAGTATCTCGCTCCATTGCTCTTCTGCTCATTCTTTTTTTTTTTTTTTAATTTAACATATCTTTATTTAAAAGCAGAGAGAGAAGGCTGGGAGGCAGAGGTAGGAGGATTTGCTCTGAGTTCAAGGTCACCCTGAGACTACATAGTGAATTCTAGGTCAGCCTGAGCTAGAGTGAGACCCTACCTCAAAAAACCAAAAAAAAAAAAAAAAAGCCGGGCTTGGTGGCACAAGCCTTTAATCTCAGCACTTGGGAGGCAGAGGTAGGAGGATCACTGTGAGTTCAAGGCCACCCTGAGACTACATAGTTAATTCCAGGTCAGCCTGGGCCAGAGTGAGACCCTACCTCGAAAAACCAAAACAAAAAATAAAAATAAAAATAAAAAATGAAATAAATAAAAGCAGAGAGAGAGAGAGAGAGAGAGAGAGGGTTGGGAGAATGGGTGCGCCAGGGCCTCTAGCCACTGCAAACGAACTCTAGGTGCATGCACCATCCTGTGCACCCAGCTTTACATGGGTACTTGGAATCCAACCCAATTAAGCTTTGTAGGCAAGCGCCTTAGTTGTTGAGCCATTTCTCCAGCCCTCTTCAGGCCCATTCTTACTTGAGCCAGACTCTCTTACCGACTCCCAAAGCTTGCTGACTTTTTTTTTTTTTTTTAAGTTAGTTTTGCTTTGTTTTCCTAGGTAGTTTCTCACTCTAGCCCAGGCTGACCTGGAACTCATTAACTCTGTAGTCCTAGGCTGGTCTATAAACTCACAGTGATCCTTCTAGCTCTGCCTCCAAAGTGCTGGGATTAAAGACGTGTGCCACCATGCTGGATTTTTTTTTTTTTTTCTCTTCCCAATGAGTCTCCAGTCTGTTCTCCTACAGGACTGGTATTTAGATGTGTGTATGGCCACACCCAGCTGTTTAGATTTATCTTGGGTATCTTGGGGATCAAATTCAATTTGCCTCAGGCCTCCTCAGGGGCCTTCTCATGCTTGCACTGAAAGTGCTCTCTCTAAACATCTAAGTTGCCTCTCCAGCCCAGAAGTCACACTTGACTACATAGTAAGTTCAAGACCAGCCTAGGGTACATGAGACCTATCTAAAAGAGAGAGAAAGAGACTAAAAAAACCTGAGGGCTGGAGAAACTGCTTCGTGGTTAGGGTGCTTGCCTGCGAAGCCTAAGAACTCATGTTCAAATCTCCAGGTCCCATGTAGCTCCAGGCACAGTGATGCAAAGCACGCAACGTTGCACATGCCTCACAAGGCAGCACATGTGCCTGGAGTTTGTTCACAGTGGCTGAAGGCCATGGTGTGTCCATTCTTTCTCTCTCAAAAACAAATAATTTGAAGGCTGGGCGTGGTGGCACATGCCTTTAATCCCAGCACTTGGGAGGCAGAGGTAGGAGGATTGCCATGAGTTTGACGCCACCCTGAGACTACATAGTGAATTCTAGGTCAGCCTGGGCTTGCGTGAAACCCTACCTCAACAAAAAAACAAAAACAAAAAAATAAATACATAATTTGAGTTGGACGTGGTGGTACACACCTTTAATCCCTGTACTTGGGAAACAGTGGTAGGAGGATCTCTGAGTTTGAGGCCACCCTGAGACTACAGTGAATTCCAGGTCAGCCTGAGCTAGAGTGAGACCCTACCTCGAAAACCAAAAATAAATAAATAAATAAATGTTTAAAATCTTAAAACCCCAAATGCTTTTATTAATAAGATGGCTTGGGCTGGAGAGATGGTTCAGCAGTTTAGACATTTGTCTGCAAAGCCTAACGACCCTGGTTTAATTCCCTAGTACCCACATAAACTAGTTTGCATACATCTGGAGTTTGTAGTGGCTAGAGGCCCTGATGTGCGTGCCCGTCCTTCCTTCCTTCCTTCCTTTCTTTCTCTCTCTCTCTCTCTCTCCCTCTCTCTCTCTGCTTGCAAATAAATAAATAATGAAATATATTTTTTAAAAAAGATGGCCTGTCAGTGGTTTCTTGGATTCCAAATTTTAGTGACATTAGGAGCAAATGGAGGAGCATGGCTCAAACAGCTCTTGTCAGTTGTCAGTTGAAGAAAAGGGGTTATTTGAGAGAGATATATAGGCAGTGAGAGTGAGAGAATGAGAATGAGCACGCCAGGGCCTTTAGCTGCTGCATATGAACTCCAGGCGCATGCGCCACCTTGTGCATCTGGCTTACGTGGGTACTGGGGAATTGAACTTGTGTCCTTTGGCTTTACAGGCAAGTGTCTTAACCACTAAGCCTCCTCTCCAGCCAGGAAGTCATTTTCTTATGACTGATGTGGTTGAGTGTTCGACACTATCCAGAACTGATACAGGACTTGCCTGAGCACCTTCTCCCCTTTCCTCCTCTACCCTGGGCTACTTGTTTCTCTGGTCCTTTGGCTCTAGTTTCTGGTTAGAATGCCGTGATTGTGCCAAGTGTGCATGAAAGTGGTACCAGCAATTCTTTTCTTCCTTAAGGGACCCAGAGGACCCCCATGTGGCCTGTGAGTGGATGATTGGGCTTTGCCAGGCCTTAAAGGACGGGGATAGGGCAACCAAGAAACACCCTTTCCCTCCCCCAAGGAGAATCTAACTCCCACTGCACTGATTCTACCTTCTTCGAACAGATTATCCCTGAGAAATCTTGGTTGTTTGTTTAAGGTTCAGCAGACACCAAATGGATGTTTACTGACACCCATTGCCCGTTAGCCCCAGGTGGGCTCTTCTGAGTAATCTTCAGGCCCTCTTCATCCCCATCCTGTGTTTCTACTGTTTTCTCTCTCTCTTTTTGACCTGAAATTCACTATGTAGTCTCAGGCTGGCCTGGAACTCACGGCAGTCCTCCTACCTCTGCCTCCCAAGTGCTGGGATTAAAAGGCATGAGCCACCACGCCCGGCCCTCTACTGCTTTCTCTAATCTGCCCTTTCTCCAAACCTACTGCTATTGCTCCTTCTCTGGCTGCTTTCTGGCTGGTGTCTTCTGCCTCAAGCCTCTGCTGTCTACTCTGTGCATTGTACTCTGCCTGATTTGGGCCTCTAATTCCTTTGTTGAGAGGACACTGTCTTCTACTCAGAGTCCTCTTCAACCACTTCTGCCACCTCCCCCTATCGCTATATACCATCCCAGCTGTGTGGTGTTCCAAACATGCTGCTGACATTCCATGCTCTGCCACTTGGCAGATGTTGATCTTATCCTGACCTGTGGTGAAGTCTTGCCTGACCTTTTCATCACTGCATATATCTCTTATGACATTTGCTACCTTGTCTTCTGTGACTCACATTGACTATGTCCTTAATGAGTGATGAGTTCCTTGGGACTTGGACTGCAACTTTTTTGTTCGTTTGTTTGTATGTTTTTTCCTATGAATTTTTCAATTATTTATTTATTTTCTTGTTGTTGTTTGTTTGTTTTTTGAAGTAGGGTCTCATTCTATCCCAGGCTGACTGCAGTTCACTCTGTAATCTCAGGGTAGCCTCGAATTTACAGCAATCCTCATACTTCTGCCTCCCGAGTGCTGGGATTAAAGGCGTGTGCTACCGCTGGACCACATTCTTTTTATCACCACTCACCTAGAGTGTGTACACTGTCTGGCATGGTGACTGTGGGTTAAAGCTGTTCCTACACTGCTGTGCTTTGCCTTAATGTGATGAGGCTAGGTCTCATTGGCCTGAAGCCTGTCTTCAGCTTAGAGGAGCCTTTGTGGGCAGCTGATCTTCCCCCCAGTGCCCTAACCATGGTGGGAATGGTTATGCATGGGTTTCTTTCACCTTCTGGCTGCAGGGCTCAATGCCATTGAGTCAGAAGTTGGCTCACATTGATTATATTATATGGGAAATGGATCTTGAGGACTTTGTTCAGTTTGTGAAGCTGTATGGCTTAGTAGCTAAGGACATGGGAGCTGCAGCTACATTGTCTGCATTTCCAGGAGGGCTAGAGAGATGGCACAGTGGTAAAAGGCACTTGCTTGTAAAGCCTAATGGCTCATGTTTGATTCCCCAGTACCCATGTGAAGCCAGACACACATTGTCTCCATTCCCATCCTCAAAGCTAGTTACCTGAAGTGGTTACTTAACTGCTTGGCACCTTAATTTCCCAATCTGTAAAGTGGAAGTGATATATTAGTATGTAACCCATATCTAAGGTATGGTTATGAGAAATTAATTTATGTTTTTATTTTATTTTTTGTTTTTTCCAGGTAGGGTCTCACTCTTTAGCACAGGCTGACCAGGAACTCACTGTATAGTCTCAGGCCTGCCTCAAACTCATGGCAATCTTCCTACCTCAACTGGGATTAAAGGCATGTTCTACCATGTCCCACCTGAAAAATGAATTAATTTTTTTCAGGAAGGGTGGCTGAGACTACTACCCACCTCAAACCCTTGATTCTCCTGCCTCAGTTTCCTAAATGCCAGGATTATAGACATGTTATCACCATATCCCACTAAATGAGGTACTTTTTTTGTTGTTGTTTTTTTAGTTTTTTTGAGTTAGGGTCTCACACTAGCCCAGACTAACCTGAAACTCAACTCTGTAGTTCCAAGCTGGCCTTGAACTCACAGCAATCCTTGCATCTCTGCCTCCCAAGTGTTGGGATTAAAAGCTTGTATCACCATGCCCAACCTTTTTTTTTTTTTTTTTTGAGGTAAGGTTTCACTCTAGCTCAGGTTAACCTGAAATTCACTATGTAGTCTCAGGGTGCCCTCAAATTCACAGAGTGCTGTGACTAAAGGCATGTGCCACCAGCCCGGCTTCTTCTTCTTCTTCTTCTTCTTTTAAGGAAGGAGAGGTTTGTTAATTTTTTTGTTTTTGTTATTCTTTTAATTTAATTAATTTATCTATTTGAGAGCGGAAAAGAGGCAGACACACAAGGGGAGGAGGAGAGAATGGGTGTGTCAGCAGTCACTTTAAATGAACTCTGAACGCATGCACCACCTTGTGCATCTGGCTTATGAGGGTCCTGGGGAATCAAACTGAGGTCCTTTGGCTTTTCAGGCAAGTGCCTTAACCACTCAACCATCTCTCCAAACTTATTCTATTTCTTTTATCCCCTTGCCCCAGTCCCCAGAGAACCCTACTCTTCCAGGGTGGTTGTTCCTCTGTTTTGTTGTCTCATTGCTTTTGTCCTTCTCCATCCTCTGAAAACGTTAACGGGCTCAGCACCATGTTGGTCTTGTGGGAGTATCAGTAACTACTGTGGGTCATGGCTGCACCACTGGGTTCATGTCAAGAGGACAGTGTAAATGACTGAATGTCTATAAAATGCTTAGAGTACTTCTGACGTTAAAAAGGGTACATAAGGGCTAGAGAGATGCCTTAGCAGTTAAGGTGCTTACCTGCAAAGCCAAAGGACCCAGGTTCGATTCCCCAGGACCCATGTAAGCCAGATGCACAAGGTGGTGCATGCATCTCGAGTTCATTTGCAGAGCTGAAGGCCCTGGCGCACCTATTCTATCTGTCTCTCTCTCTCTCAAATAAAATAAATAAAAATTTTAAAAGGTCCATAAATATTAGCTGTTGTTATTATTGAGAAAGGTGGTTTTTCTATCTGAAAAATGAAGTAGCTGCACATAGGAAGTTCTTTTATGAATGTCTGCATATCAGAGTCGAGTTAAAGGTCCTTGAAATGCCATTTTGCTTCAAGTGCTTGTTTTCTGTATTTAAGCGCCCATGTAGTCTATGCTAGCAGGAGTGGGATTATGGAAGATGGCTAAGCCATTGGTCAGGATGTTGTTTCCAATGTTTTTGTAGGTTGTACTGGCTCCACAGGGAAAGCTTTTTCTCCTAGGCTGTTGGGGGCAGCAGGTTCTCTGGGGTCTCACGGGGCAGATGATGTCATGAGTGCCTCACCCATGAGGCTGTGCTATTCGGACTTTCTTGAGAGCATATGGGCGTGTCTTACTTTGCACTGTCAGAAGTTTCTGTTGGAAGATGTGGAAGTCTTGTTTACCTTTTGCAAGGTGTTCTTTGGCCTCCTAAAGTGTGAAACCAGGGAACAGGTGTGGCCCCAAAATAAGAATGTTGGAACCCTGGGCTAAATGACTCAGAAGCAAGACAGAATGATGTGCAGGCCCCACCCTTGCCTTGGTGAGCTGGCAGGGAGAGGTAGGGCCTGGGATCCTTAAACTGAGGGAGCAGGGAGAGGAAGGCAGGGTTGTAGATGGAGAGTGGGTTTGAACTTCTCCCAAGTTCAGGTGCTTTGAGGGATTGGGAGACAGTTAGGTCTCACTTTGGTGCCCTATGCCTCAAACAGAGCCAGGGAGACTCATACTGTGTTCATATAGTTTTCTGCCTTTGTCCTCCTTGCCTTTTCTGTGGATGGCAGATGTCTTCATGCTGTGACACTTACTACTTGGGAGAATTCAGGCCCACTGACACCTGCTTTCCTTGACTTTCACTGTTGGAAGAGGAATATCTGAAAGGATCCTTTGGGGATGGGTACATGTCTTCTGGAGCACCTGTTGCCCGGGCCCTGAGGACTGGGGAGGGGGGAGGGCACAGGGTGGAGCAGTCGGCTTTCTTTTCACAGGATGGTGGAAAGTAAGCAAGCATCTTTCCCTCCTCCAGAGCTCACTTTACCAAGTCTGCTGTGAGTGGGCTGTTAGCAACAAACTATCTCTACTAGATGGGTCTCATTCTACAAACAGCTGGTATTTCACATCTGTACATGCCTTGGGAGAGGAACCACTGAGAACAGAGACCTGGGTAGAATACCACGGTTCTGAACCAAGTTTAGAGGGTGAATCAATAACAGGATGTTCAATATCCTTCCTCTGTACCCTCTTAAGGGTACAGCGCATGCACTGAGAGGTATCTGCCTGAAGCTGTTTAATTAAACTGCAGATGTTTAAATTACTGACAGGTAGGTGGGTTTCTGATTGTCTGAAAAGCTACTTGTCTGTACCTGCCACATGGACTGCTCTTTCCCACTTCATGTAGGTTAGTACCCTTTTTGCTCACAGCTGATAAGCACCCATCAGATCTGGCATTTAGCCATCTCTTCTCTCGGGAATATCTTTCACCTCAAGACCTACAGTGCTTTACAGTGGTCTGCCGTGGCTCAGGCCTCTGTGAGGGAAGTCTTGTTTCTCTCCAGTCGGATCTGTTAAATATCCGGGTCCCACTAGGTTCTTGGATGTCTTTCCTGACCACAACAGAGTACCTGGGCACAGGCCTAAGAATCTCACACTACCCTGGTGTGATTGTATGTCTGTACATGCTCCCAGTCCAGGGTCCAGTTGAGAATGATGGAGAGAAACCACCTGGTTCTTGTCTTCAGTTTAGTCCTATAGGGTGCTCAAGACAGCCCTGCCTAGAAAAGGGATCCACCAAGAGATTGTCTGATGCCACTAAACAGTTCTGTGGGAAGAATTCAGGACTTGTAAGCTTGCTACCCAACCCATTGTTGCCTTTCTCATTCTGTCCCTTCTCTGTCTGCTGTCCTTTAGAGCTCTGGCAGTAGGTTCTACGAGGCAGTCCAGAATACAGGATGGTTTTGCACAGGTGGGCCCAGAGGTAAGGAGCTGGTCAAAGCTACTGGTAGTTCATGATAGTAGTGAGTGTGGTATCAGTGACACACACTGTGGTCCCCACAGAGGAGCTTGGTTCATATGAGAGCCTCTGCCACCTGCTTCCCTTCTGCTTTGCTATGAACTAGCAGCACCTTTGGCCTTGGGGCCATTAAAGGAAACTCCTTTTCCAAGGACTTCTGTCCTAACTCACAGGAGACCTGTATTACATAGTATATCAGTATTGCTTAGCAGCCTTTTGAATAGAGGTTACTCAGACCAGAACTAATTCATTATCAATTTCTTTCTCTCTCACCTTCTTCCCTCCTTCCCTCCCTCCCTTTCTCCCCCCCCCCCCCCGAGGTAGTGTTTTACTCTAGCCCAGGCAGTCCTAGAATTCATTATGTAGTCTCAGGGTGGCCTCAAACTCACAATGATCCTTCTACCTCTGCCTCCCTAGTGCTCGGACTAAAGGTGTGTGCCACCATACCTGGCTCTCTTTTTCTTTGAGGCAGGGTCTCACTGTAGCCCAGGTTGACATGGAACTCACTCTGTAGTCTCAGGCTGACCTTGAATTTGAACTGACAACAGTCCTCCTACCTCAGCCTCCCAACTATCTATCTCAAATAAGCAAATATATATATATGTGTATATATATATATATATGTGTGTGTGTGTGTGTGTGTGTGTGTGTGTATATATATATATATATATTTTTTTTTTTAAAGAGGCTGAAGTAGGAGGATCACCATGAATTTGAGGATAGTCTGGGGCTATAGAATGAGCTCTAAGTCATCCTGGGCTAGAGTGAGACACTCCTGAAAAAAAGCAAAACAAAAAACATAAAATAATGTATTTTTCAAGCTGAGCACAGTATTCTATACTTGTCCCAGCTACTCAGGAGGCTAAGCAAGGCAGGAAGATCTCTTGAGCTCAGGAATTGGAGACCAGCCTAAACAAGGGCAACATAGTGAGGCCTCATTTTTTTCTCCTCCCCCTGTTCTCCTCCTCCTCCTCCTTCTTCCTTCCTCCTCCTTCGGGGCTGTAGCCCAGGATGACCTGGAACTCAGTCTTTAGTTCCAGGCTGGCCTCGAACTCACTGTGATTCTCCTATCTCTACCTCCTGAGAGTTGGGATTAAAGGTGTATGCCACCATACCCAGTGAGGCCTCATCCTTTTTTAAAAAATTTTTTTGTTTACTTTTATTTATTTATTTGAGAGCGAGAGACAGAGGCAGAGAGAGAGAATGGGCGTGCCAGAGCCTCCCACCACTGCAAATGAACTCCAGATGCATGCGCCTCTTTGTGTATCTGGCTTACGTAGGCCCTGGGGAATCGAGCCCCAATCCGGGGTCCTTAGGCTTCACAGGCAAGCGCTTAATTGCTAAGCCATCTCTCCAGCTCTCATCCTTTTTTTCCCCTCCTTTGAGGTAGAGACCCTCTAGCCTAGGCTGACCTGGAATTCACTATGTAGTCTCAAGCTGGCTTCTAACTCACAATGGTCCTCCTACCTCTAGGATTAAAGGTGTGCAACACCATGCCCAACTCAGTTGTTTTTAAAAAAGGCATGCGTGTGTGTGTGTGTGTGTGTGTGTGTGAGAGAGAGAGAGAGAGAGAGAGAATGAATGGGGGAATCAGGGCCTCTAGTCACTGCAGATGAACATGTGCCACTTAGTGCATGTGGCTTTACATGGGTACTAGGGCATCAAATCCCAGTTGTTATGGCTTTGCTAATAAGCATCTTTCCAGCCCTGCAAGGCCCCTTTCATATGCAGGTGCTGGCTTTATGCTCACTTGCCCTGCCAATGGTGTCAGGTTGTAGAGAACCTGGGAACCTGCTGGAAGGTATGCGCTAGCTAGTGTCATTAGCTACCTGTAGAGGCAGCCTTGTTTTTTTTCTCCTTTCTTTAAAAAGTGGCTTCAAAGCCGGACATGGTAGCGCATGCCTTTAATCCCAGCACTCAGGAGGCAGAGGTAGGAGGGTCTCTGTGAGTTCGAGGCCACCCTGAGACTACATAATGAATTCCAGGTCAGCCTGGGCTAGAGGGAGACCCTACCTTGGAAAACCAAAAAGTAAATAAATAAAAAGTAGCTTCTATGCACAGCCACTATGAGGAGACCCTGCTCCTGTGTCTGTGCTTTCCTTTCCTGCCTGCAGCTTGCTAGAAGATTAGCTTTAGGGTATCCTTGGCCCAAGATCCCCAGAGCTTAGTCATAAAAGTTCTGAAAAGGGGTGTTCTTTGCTGTCCCATAGCATCTGCTGAATGAAAAAAGTTCTTTTCTTCTGCTTTCCCATAATTCATTGTTAAGCTGTTTCAGGCTATGGTCCTGTCAGGTTCTCCCCCCCCCCCCCAGGATAATTAGGGTTATGGAACAAGAATCTGGTAGATTTCTGGAGGAGTGACTTAGCATAGATGATGGCACATGGCTCTTTCACAGTGGTCCCAGGCTCTGAGTCCAGCACTCTACCCTCTGTAACAGACATTGAGGGTGTCATTCTAAGAGTCTCTGGGCATAGCCTTTGATGTCTTCCATGCACTGCAAGAGCCAGGTAGCCTCCCCAGGGAGCTGGGGACAAGCAAGAGCAGAATGGGATCTGGAGCTGCTGTCAGTGGGCTATTCAGGGTGTTTGTTGGGATAGGTGTGGAGTGACCCATTCCACCCCCACCTGCTCCTTTAGGGCAGAAGGGAGCAAGAGGTGCACAGCACCCAGGTGTGACTACTGAGCTAGTATTCAAAGTGGTGAGGGAAAGGAACCTTGCTGAGGAGTGTCTCCTGTGAACTGTGCCCCACATATAATCTTATCCTGCCAGCCCTGAGGGAAATTCATCTGAGGGAACCTAAGTGACAGAATTGTATTCAAACTCAAATGCTGAGGCAGTAGGCTCATTTGAATCCATGAGTTTGAGACCAGTCTGGGCAATAGAGACCCCCATCTCAAACACACAAACAGAATAAACTCATTTCTTTGACCCCAAAGTCCAGTGATGAGTATGAGATATAGGGAGATAACTGGTTTGGTGGCCCTGGCTCATGCTAGCTTTGTGGATGAGACATGGGCTGCCTTCTTTGTATGGGCAGCTTTGGGTTGGGAACAGAACCAGCCACAGCCTGGGCCCCTCCCGGTGTTTTGAGCTAATGTACCCATGATGTGGTTTGGCAGTAGTTTTCTCTATTCCTTGTTACCCTGTTACTGAGGCCCTTGATTTGTTCTGGTGAAATGGAGTAGCATGAATGGGCTCCTGGAGCAATTGTACTGGAGTGCCTGGCACCTCCTGCAGAGAGTCTCACACCTCTAGGATATCTCAGAGAGGGCATCTGGGAATGCCAAGGTGATGAAGCATTCCCTAAGCCACCATCATGCTTATGTGTAGAGTTTTCCCATTAGAAGGATGATGCAGGGGAAGTGGGTAGTGCTGGGATACCTAAATTGGACACACCTGGGCCTCCTGGGTTGACTAGAACTTGGCTTGTATTGTTGGCATCTGAAAAGTGCCTGATGTGGCAGGCACAAAATGGTGCCATTGGCTTTTCTATGTGGGTGCCAGGGTGACTACTGGGACTGACAGTGATTAGTTTCTTTGGAGAGGGAAGAATGGTAAGTTGAGTGGTATTCTGTCAGTCCTGTTCCTGATGCACAGCCCCTGCCATCTTTCTAAGCCAGAGCCAGCTAGCTATGTCTCTGTGCAGAATCTGACCCAGGCAGTGATGCCCATCTGACCCTCTTGTGACCTTCGACCTTCATGTCCTGCTGTCTTTGGAGGCAATTGTCTCTGGTCTATTTTTATTTGCAGAGAGAGAGAAAGAATGAGAATGGGCACACATTTGTAGGGCCTCCTGCCACTACAAATGAACTCCAGATGCATGTACCACTTTGTGCATCTGGCTTTACATGGGTACTGGGAAATCTAACCCAGGTCATTAGGCTCTGCAGACAAGCACCTTAACCCTGAGATATCTCTCCAGCCCTGGTCTTCTGGTCTGGTTTTTTTTTTACTAAGTTCTTTTTTCCTCCCCTGTGGTAGGTCTCACTCTAGTCCAGGCTGACCTGGAATTTACTCTGTAATTCCAGGCTGGCCTCACAGTGATCCTCTAATCTCTGCCTCCTGAGAGCTGGGATTAAAGGTGTACAGCACCACGCCTAGCTTGGTCTTTGTTTTGTTTTGTGGTGCTGAGCATTAAACCCAGAAGGGTTTTGAGCATGTTAGGCAAGCACTGTACCACTGCATTATGTTCTCAGCCCCTGTCTGTGATTTTGTAGTGGGAATGGCAATTTTCATTTCCAAGCACATCCCCAGCTTTATACCAGGCCCATCTAGAGAGGGGTGAGTGCACATGGTGTTGATTTTAGGGAAGATGTAAGGATAAGGATGTCTCATTTTTTTTTTTTTTTCAAGGTAGGGATTAAAGGCGTGCACCACCACACCCAGGTTTTTGTTGTTGTTGTTGTTGTTTTTTGTTTGTTTGTTTGTTTGTTTGTTTTTTAAGGTAAGGTCCCACTCTCTAGCCTAGGCTGATCTGAAATTCACAGTGTGGGCTCAGAGTGGCCTCATACTCATGGCAATCCACCTAACTCTGCCTCCTAAGTGCTGGGATTAATGGCATGCACTACTGTGCCCAGCTTTTATTCTTTTTTGTTTTTTTGTTTTTTTTTTTTTTTTTTAGGTAGTGTCTCACTCTAGCCCAGGCAGTCCTGGAATTCACTATGTAGTCTCAGCGTGGCCTTGAACTCATGGTGATCCTCCTACCTCTGCCTCCCAGTGCTGGGATTAAAGGTGTGCACCACCACACCCAACTTTTAAAATATTTTTACTTTTTATTTATTTGAGAGAGGAAGTGGGGGAAGAAGGGGAGAGAATGGGCGTACCAGGGCCTCCAGCCACTGCAAACAAACTCCAGACATGTGCCACCTTGTGCATCTGGCTTACATGGGTACTAGGGAATTGAGCCTGGGTCTTTAGGCTTTACAGGCAAGCACTTTAACCGCTAAACCATCTCTCCAGCCTCCCCCTCCCCCCTTATTTTATTTTATTTTATTTTATTTATTTATTTATTTGAGAGTAACAGACAGAGAGAGAAAGAGGCAGATAGAGAGAGGGAGAGAGAAAGGGCACGCCAGGGCCTCCAGCCACTGCAAACGAACTCCAGACGCGTGTGCCCCCTTGTGCATCTGGCTAACGTGGGTCCTGGGGAGTCGAGCCTCGAACCGGGGTCCTTAGGCTTCACAGGCAAGCGCTTAACCGCTAAGCCATCTCTCCAGGCCCCCCCCCTTTTTTTAAAAGGTAAGGTATCACTGTAGTCCAGGCTGACCTGAAATTCACTACGTAGTCTCCGGGTGACCTCGAACTCACTGGTGATCCTCCTACCTCTGCCTCCCAAGTGCTGGGATTAAAGGCATGCAACACCACACCCAGTTTAAAATATATTTTTAAAAAAGATATTAGCATCAAGTGCATAATCCCAGCACTCAAGAGGCTAAAGCAGGAGAATTGTGTTTCTGAGGACAACTTGAGCTACAATAGTGAGACCTTGGCTGGGAAAAAAGAAAAAAAAAAAAAAAGAAGAAGGGAAGGAAAATGAGCCAGGTACGATGATGCAATGCCTGTAATCCCTGCATTTAGGAGATTGAAGCAGGAAGATGTCACGTTTGTTTGTGTTGTCATATGTATGTGTATGTGAAGACCAGAAGTTAATGTCCTTCAGACATCACTGAACCTAGAGCTCATAATTTGGCTAGTCTAGCTAGCCAGTGAGTCCTAAGGATCTTCTTGTCTCTGCCACCCCAGTGCTAGGCTTCCAGGCACCACCACTGTGCATGGCTTTTATGTGGGTGCTGAGGATTCAAGTTCAAGCTCTCATGTCTGTGAGATAAACACTTTGCTGACTGAGTCATCTCCCTAGTCCTTTGATTGACTGATTGCTTGATTGATTGATTGTTTGATGGCTGACTGAGTCATCTCCCTGATCCTTTGATTGCTAGATAGATAGATAGAAAGAAAGAAAGGAAGAAAGAAAGAAAGAAAGAAAGAAAGAAAGAAAAATTTTTTGGAGAGAGCATCTCACTGTATTCCAGCTTGGGCTGGTATCCTGGAATTTACTTTATAGCCCAGGCTGGCTTTGAATCTGTGTCTTCCTGCCTCGGCCTCTCAAGTGCTGGAATTTCAGGTGTGAGCCACCACATATGACTGGATCACAAGTTTGAGGCCATCCTGGGCTACTTATTGAGTGCAAGATCAGTTTGGGCTACATAGAGAAATAGACCCTGTCTCAAAAAAAAAAAAAAAAAAAAAAAAACAAACAAAAAACAGTCAAACTGGGTATAGTAGCTAACTCCTCCCAGCACACAGGAGGCTGAGGTAGGAAGATCTTCATGAGTTTGAGGCCAGCTCAGGCTAAAGTGAGATCCTGCTTCAAAGGAAAACAAATATAAAAGCAAAACCAGGGCTGGAGAGATGGCTTAGTGGTTAAGGCGTTTTCTGTAATTAAACCAAGGTCCAGTTTCCCAGGACCCATGTACCAGATGCACAAGGTGGCGTCTGAAATTCGTTTGCAGTGGCTGGAGACCCTGGTGTACCCTTTCTCTTCCTCTCTCTCTCTCTCTCTGCACCTTCTTTCTCTCTCAAATAAAAATAAAAATAATAATAAAAAAAAGCAAAACCAGAGTTGTTGACTACAGTATCTTGAATATAGGCTTCATGTGGACCTTAATTGCATTTTCCTTTCAAGAAACATTTCTTTTTCTTGTGCACGCGGGCGTGTTTGTGTGTATGTGTGTGTATGTGTGTGTGTTTGACACAAGGTCTCTCATAGCCCAGGCTGGCCTCATACTCACTGTGTAATTCAGGATGACCTTGAATTTCTCATCTTGGCTCCACTTCCCAAATGCTGGGATTACAGGCATGTTCTACCAAGTCTAGTTTATATGGTGGTAGGGATAAAACCCATGGCTTTGTGCATGCTAGGCAAGCAGTGTACCACACCTGCATGAACCAAGTGTTAAGCAAAGTGGACAAAAAGATGCTTGGATATGATTGCTTTAGTTAGACACTTATTGCATCAAGAAAGAGAAACCCATCTTGGGCAAATTGGTTCTGGATCTTAGGGACCCAGATTGTTTCCAGGACTCTGTTCCTTGCTCTTGAACTGGCCTTTTGTATGAGTTGGAATAGTGGCAGATAGGAATTGGAGAATTACTATTGTCTCAGCTACCTTTGGGTAGTTCTAGGAAGCCCTCTGAGTGTTCCAGCTTAGATTAATAGGCCCCGGGGCTGGGAGACAGGATCTCACTCTATTATTACTCTGTTATAACCAGTCCCCATTGGAGTCATTGGTTGGCACAGAAGAGATTTTATTTTTGCCTATGAATGTGTGAGAGGTGTATATATGTGTTCTCATTTATTTGCACATGTGTGTGTGTGTATGTATGGATGTATTAGGATCTCTTGCCAATGCATTTGAATGCCTGTCCAGCTTTATGTGGGTGACTGGAAAATTGAACCTAGGTCAGCAGGCTTTGCAAGCAAGTGCTCTTATCCTCTGAGCTATCTTCTCAGGCACTATGTGTGTGGGTGCCTGCACTTGCATATGGAGGCCAGAAGTTGATGCTCGATGTCTTTTTCAATCACTCTCCACCTTATTTTTTTAAATATTTTATTTTTATTTATTTACTTGAGAGGGAGAGAGCAAGAGAAAGAAGAGAAAGAAAGCAAAAGAGAGAATGGGCATGCCAGGGCCTCTAGCCACTGCAAATGAACTCCAGATGTATGTGCCATCTTGTGCATCTGGCTTACATGGGTACTGGAGAATCGAACCTGGGTCCTTAGTCTTCTCAGGCAAGCACTGTAACCACTAAGCCATATCCTCAGCCCTCTCCACCTTATTATTTATTTTATTTTATTTTATTTTTTATTTTTTATTTTTTGAGGTAAGGTCTCACTCTGGCCCAGGCTGACCTGGAATTCACTACGGAGTCTCAGGGTGGCCTTGAACCCATGGCGATTCTCCTACCTCTGCCTCCCAAGTGCTGGGATTAAAGGCATGCACCACCATGCCTGGTTATTTGAGACAGAGAAATAGGTAGAAAGAGAGAGGGAATGGGCACACCAGGGCCTTCAACCACTGCAAGCAAACTCCAGACACATGTGCCACCTTGTACATCTGGCTTACGTGGGTCCTAAGGAATTGAACCTGGGTCCTTTGGCTATGCAGGCAAGTACATTAACCACTAAGCCATCTCTCCAGCCCTATACCTTATTTTTTGAGCTAGGGACTCTCACTAACCCTGTTGCACACTGATTTGGCTAGACTAGCTAACCTGCAAACCTCTGGTCTGCTCTTGTTCCCACTTCCCCAGTATTGGAATTACAGGTGTGTATACCACAGTACCTGGCTTTTTCTTGGTGCTTGGCATTTGAACTCAGGTCCTCATACTTACGCAGCACAAACTTAACAGACTGAGCCATCCTTCCTAGCCGTGGGAGGGGCTGTTGTTAAGAGATGAGTGCTATCTCCCCAAAGATGGAAGGCCAGACAGACAAATCCTACCCCACACCTGTTCTGTATTGTTTTGGTAAGAGTGACGCCGTGGGTGAAATGAAACTATGGATCTCACTGTGTAGCCCCTGCTGGTCTCACATTCACCATGTAGCCCAGGCTAGTCTCAAACTGGTCATAATCCTCTTGCGTCCCACATACTGGTATTGTGTGTACCACCACACTCAGCTCCATCCCCTTTACAGGACCCAGCCAGAAGTGAATAGAGAACAGTGTTGGTGAAGTCAGCCAGGCCTGGGACCCTGAATCACTAACAGGGTTGTATCTGATGAAGCCCAGTTTTGGGGATCTCATGCTGTTCTGTCAGAGGAGTGTCCTCATACTTGTCCCACATTAAAAGTAATTTGCCGGGAGGACTTTAAGAAGTATGATCTGTCCCTACACTACTTCCTTCTTGGAAACATTAGTGCCATCTGGGAAGGACAGTGCTATGGTCAGAAGTAAGTCTACTTTTCAAGCGCCCAGGGCTCTCAGATCTCTTTCTTCCTAAGGCTTCTGTACCTTGTTAGGATGTTAGGTGGAGGCTAATCATAGATAGACCTACTACAAATGGGGACCAATTCCTCAGGAATGGCAATGATGTTACCAGCATCTCTTTACTATATAACTTCTGAAAGTTTAGGGAGATGGTTTATAGAGAACTGAGTATGTTTATCCCTTAGCTCTCTGGGCTTCTAGTACATGTTTTTGTTTTTGTTTTTGTTTTCGAGTTAGGGTCTCACTGTAGCCCAGGCTGACCTGGAATTCACTGTTTAGTCTCAGGGTGCCCTAAAGATCCTCCTACCTCTGCTTCCTGAGGGCTCGGATTAAAGGCGTGCGCCACTACACCCTGCACATTCTGTTCTTTCCAGTCCTTGGCTAGCCTAAATTTTTCTCCTAATGTAAAACAGAAAGCCATTGTATCAGGACAACATAGGAGAATCAGAATCCTCCAGTGACTTCATTTGGAGTTTTCTATATGCTCCACTGTTTAGTGAGCATCCCCCATTGCACCCTTTCTGTATCTGTGATGAAGTCACAAAGTGCCTGGACCTGTTATCATCTCACTTGGCGTGTATGTCTCAACTTCAACATTTTCAAAAGGCTTGCTCTTCCTTCCCATTTTCCTTATCTTTGCTAAATGGTATCAGTATCTCCTTGATGTTCAGAACAAGACCTTGGAGATACCCTTGTCATGCCATCATGATGAGTCCTGTCACTTTGCTCTAGCCCCACTGACTTTTCTGTTCCTCACATGGGTTGAGCTTGTTTTCTTTATCCAAGAGATCATTTCCTTTGATCCTGTCAGGAAGCCAAACCCCATCACCAAGGGTTGATGTGACTACACTCCAGTCGGTTCCCCACATTCCTATTTCTAGCCCTTCACCTGGCTTTGTTTGTTCAGAACATATTTACCAGGTGTTCCTTTTTCCTTTTCCTTTCAAAATTTATATTAACAACTTCCATGATTATAAACAATATCCCATGGTAATGCCTTCCCTCCCCCCTTCCTCCTTTGAAACTCCATTCTCCATCATATATTTTCTCCTCTCAGTTTCTCTTTTATTTTGATATCATCATCTTATCCTCCTTTTATTATGGTCTTGTGTAGGTAGTGTCAGGCACTGTGAGGTCGTGGATATCCAGCCCATTTTGTGTCTTGAGGAATGTGTGTAAGGAGCCCTATCCTTCCTTTGGCTCTTACATTCTTTCTGCCTCTTACACCTCTTCCGCAATGGACCCTGAGCCTTGGAAGGTGTGATAGAGACATTTCAGTACTGAGCACTCCTCTGTCAATTCTTTGCAGCACTATGGTGCCTTCTGAGTCATCCCAGAGGTCCCCACCATCTGAAAAGATAAGATTCTCTAACCAAAAGTGAGAGTAGCACTAATATATGGGTATGAACATTAAGAGAAGTGCTTATTGGGCAGTTTGGTGAGCATGCTATATACATTTAGCCAGACACCAGCAGGCATTACATCCCTAGGGCTCATGACTACCCGTGTTGTAGGTTTTCAGTATCAGGCATGTATTCCCTCCCATGGAGTGGGCCTCCATTCCAATTATAGAGTAGTTGGTTTCCCCCATAACAGACATGCCATTATTGTACCATTTGGCTCATTTGGCCTGGCTGGTCAAATTTAAGGCTTGTAGTGTCTACTGTTGAGTATCTCCACTGGTGATTTCTCTCTCTCCCATTGAACTGCATGAGCCATAGCTTTTTCCAGCTTTCTGTCAACTGGTATACATTGAAGAGGTTTTCAGCTCAGCTCCAGCAGGATTTCTCAGTGGCCTTGCAGCCCAAGTATGTGGTATCTTCAGCAATAGGGTCTTACCATCTATTCTTGTTGGGAAGCGAAGAGCCTTGGCAATGGCCTGTAATGTTTGAGGGGCATCAGTGACCTCCTTGGCCCACAACTCACTGGAAGGTATCCCATCCCTGGCACTGAAAATTTTCTAGTAACAATCTATGACTTCTGGTTATTCTGTTGTCCAAAAAAGCAGGATTTGTTTGTTTTGTTTTTGTTTTTGAGCTAGGTTCTCAATGCGGACCTGGAATTCGCTATGTAGTCTCAGGGTGGCCTTGAACTCACAGTGATCCACCTACCTCTGCCTTCCAAATGCTGGGATTAAAGGCGTGCACCACCACGCACAGCTTTTTTTTTTTTTTTTTTTTTCTGAGGTTGGGTCTCGCTCTAGCCCAGGCTGACCTGGAATTCACTATGTAGTCTCAGGGTGGCCTCAAACTCATGGTGATCCTCCTACCTCTGTCTCCTGAGTGCTGGGATTAAAGGCGTGTGCCACCATGCCCAACTTTATGTTTTTAGATTTTTATATGCCATCTGTATTTCTTCTTTTGAGAAATCTCTAGTTGCATGGCCCATAAATTTTTTTTTTGTTTATTATTTATTTATTTATTTGAGAGCTACAGACAGAGTGAGAAAGCAGCAGAGAGAGAGAGAGAATGGACTCATCAGAGCCTCCAGCCATTGCAAACTCCAGATGCATGTGCTCCCTTGTGCATATGGCTTACGAAGTTCCTGGGGAATCAAGCCTCAAACCAGGGTCCTTAGGCTTCACAGGCAAGCGCTTAACAGCTAAGCCATCTATCCAGCTCCGATGGCCCATTTTTTAATTGGGTTGCTTTATTTCTTTCTTTTTTTTTTTTTTTTTTTTTTTTTTTTTGGTTTTTTTTGAGGTAGGGTCTCACTCTGGCTCAGGCTGACCTGGAATTCACTATGTAGTCTCAGGGTGGCCTCGAACTCTCGGCGATCCTCCTACCTCTGCCTCCCGAGTGCTGGGATTAAAGGCGTGCGCCACCACGCCCGGCTGGGTTGTTTTATTTCTTATTACTTAGTTTTTTGAGTTCTTTGTATATACTTGATATTAATCCTCTGTCATATCAATAGCTGGCAAAGATTTTCTCCCATTCTGCAGGTAGCCTCTTTGCTTTATTCAGAGTGTCCTTTGCGGTCTATAAACTTTCTAATTTCATGAGGTCCCAGTGGTTAATCTGTGGCTTTATTTCCAGAGCAAGTGGGTTTATATTCTGGAAGTCTGTGCCAATACCAATATACTGAAGGGCTTCCCCTACTTTTTCCTCTATCAGTTTTAGAATTTCAGGTCTGATATTAAGGTCTTTGATCCATTTGGACTTAATTCTTGTACATGGAGAAAGATAAGGATCTATTTTCATCCTTCTACAGATACATATCCAATTTTCCCAGCACCATTTACTAAAGAGGCTGTTTTTATTGTAATGAGTATTTTTGGTATTTTTGTAAAAGATCAGGTGGCTGTAGCTACCCGGACTTATATCTGATTCCTCTATTCTGTTCCATTGATGTACATGTCTGTTTTTGTGCCAGTGCCATGCTATTTTTGTTACTATGGCTCTGTAATATAGGTTAAAATCAGGTATGGTGATACCACAGCCTTATTTTTGTCGCTCAAAATTGTTTTAGATATTTGAGGTTTTTTTGTGCTTCCAAATGAATTTTAGGATTGTTTTTCTCTATTTCTGTGAAAAATGCAATTGGACTTTTTATTTATTTATTTAAGAGGAGCAGACACAGAGGAAGAGAGAGAGAGAGAGAGAGAGAGAGAGAGAGAGAGAATGGGCGCACCAGGGCCTCCAACCACTGCAAATGAACTCCAGATGCATGTGCCCCCTTGTGCATCTGGATAACGTGGGTCCTGGGGAATTGAGCCTCGAACCGGGGTCCTTAGGCTTCACAGGCAAGCGCTTAACTGCTAAGCCATCTCTCCAGCCCCCATTGGACTTTTGATGGGAATTGCATTATATGTGTAGGTTACTTTTGGTAAGATTGCCATTTCACATTATTGATTCTTTTTTTCATTTTATTAATTATTATTATTATTAATATTTTTGGTTTTTCAAGGTAGGGTCTCACTCTAGCCCAGGCTGACCAGGAATTCACTATGGAGTCTCAGGGTGGCCTCAAACTCATGGCAATCCTCCTACCTCTGCCTCCCCAGTGCTGGGATTAAAGGCATGTGCCACCACACCTGGCTGATTCTTTTTTTTTTAAAAAAATTAATTAATTTATTTATTGACTTGACAGAGAAAGAGGGAGAGAGAGAGAATGGGCACACCAGGGTCTTTAGCAACTGCAAATGAACTCTAGACACATGTGCCCCCTTGTGCATCTGGCTAACGTGGGTCCTGGGGAATCGAACCTGGGTCCTTTGGCTTTACAGGCAAATGCCTTAACCACTAAGCCATTCCTTCAGCCCACATTATTGATTCTTCCAATCCAAAAACATGGGCTGCCTTTCCATTTCCTAGTGTCTTCTACAATTTCTTGCTTGAGTATTTAATGTTTCCATTGTAGAGGTCTTTCACTTCCTTGGTTAGGTTTATTCCAATGTACTTTTTTTTTTTTTTTGATGCAATTGTGAATGGGAGTGATTCTCTGATTTCATCCTCCTCTGCTTGTTTGCTGTTAGCATATAGGAAGGCTGCTGATTTCTTTGCTATAAGTGTTTGTCAGCTCTGACAGTTTGCTGGTGGAGTCTTTAGGGTCCACTTATGTATAGAATCATATCATCTGCAAATAATGATCATTTGATCTCATCCTTCCCAATTTGTATCACTCTAGCTCAGGCTGATCTGGAATTTACTATGTAGTCTCAGGGTGGCCTCAAACTCTTGGTAATCCTCCTACCTCTGCCTCCCAAGTGCTGGGATTAAAGGTGTGCGCCACCACGCCTGGCTTTGTATCCCTTCTATGTCTGTCTCTTGCATTATTGCTGTGGCTAAGACTTCCAATACTATATTAAATAAAATAAAATTGGGGACAGTGGGCACCCTTGTCTGGTTCATGATTTTAGTGGAAAAACTTCAAGTTTTTCTCCATTTAGTATTATGTTGGCTGTAGGCTTGTCATAAATAGTCTTTATTATGTTGAGATATGTTCTTTCTATTCCCAGTTTCTTTAGGACTTTATCATGAAGGGATGTTGGATTTTATTAAATGCTTCTTCTGTATCTAATGAGATGATCAGTGATTTTTGTCCTCCAGTCCATTTATATAATGTATTATATGTATTGATTTGTGTATGTTGAGCCATCCCTGCATCTCTGGGATAAAGCCTACTTGGTCAGGGTGAATGATCTTTCTGATATATTCTTGTATTCTATTTGCCTATATTTTGTGAGAACTTTTGCATCTATATTCATGAAGGAGATTGGTCTAATTTTTTTTCGTTCTATCTTTGTCTGTTTTTGGTATCAGGGTGATGCTGGCTTTGTAGAAGGAGTATGGTAGGTGTGGTGGTTTGACTCAGGCGTCCCCCATAAACTTGGGTATTCTGAATGCTAGGTTCCCAGCTGATGGAGATTTGGGAATTAATGCCTTTTGGAGGCAGTGTATTATTAGGGGTGGGCTTATGGGTATTATAGCCAGTGTCCCCTTGCTAGTGTTTGGCACACTCTCCTTTTGCTATTGTTCACTTTATGTTGGCTAGGTGGTGATGTCCACCTTTGGCTCATGTCATTGCTTTCCCCTGCCATGATGGAGCTTTTCCTCAAGTCTGTAAGCCAAATTAAACCCTTTTTTCTCAAAAGCTGGTCTTGGTTGGGTGATTTCTACTAGCAATGTGAACCTGACAGCAACAGTAATGCTGGTACTAGGAGTGGGGTTGCTGCTAGATAGCTGACTGTGTGGCTTTGGCCTTTTGGAGCTGATTTTCTTTCTTTCTTTTTCCGTTTTTTTTTTTTTTTTTTCATTGACAACTTCCATAATTGTAAACAATATCCCATGGTAATTCCCTCCCTCCCCCCTTTTTCCCTTTGAAACTCCACTCTATCTTTTCACCCTCTCGATCAGTCTTTCTCTTATTTTGATGTCATCATCTTATCCTCCTGTTAATATGGTCTTGTGTAGGTAGTGTCAGGTACTGTGAGGTCCTGGATATCCAGGCCATTTTGTGTCTGGAGGAGCACATTATAAAGAGTCCTGCCCTTCCTTCACTGTTGAGAATCTTCACTGGTGATTTCTCTTTCTCCCATTGAACTGCATGCATAATGGCTTGTTCCAGCTTTCTGTCAGCTGGTCTACATGGAGGAGGTTATCAGCTTAGTTCCAGCATGATATTTCAGTGGCCTTGCAGCCCAAATATCCACAATCTTCAGCAGTAGGGTCTTACCATCTATTCCTGGTGGGAAACCAAGGGCCTCGGCAATGGCCTGTAATGTTTTGGGGGCATCAGTGACCTCCCTGGCCAACAACTCACTGGAAGGTATCCCATCCTTGGCAAAGTGATAGAATGAATTGGCACGCCAGGGCCTCAGCCACTGCAATCAAACTCCAGATGCTTGCATCACCTAGTGGGCATGTGCGACTTTGCGCTTGCCTCACCTTTGTGCACCTGGTTAACCTGGGATCTGGAGAGTCTCCATAGCCATATGCACACTGACAAGCATACAATGTCGCACATGCACACAAAGGGGCACCCGCATCTGGAGCTCGTTCACAGCAGTTGAAGGCCCTGCTGCGCCCATTCTCTCTCAAAATAAATAGTTAAAAAAAAAAAGAAATAAAAAACTGACATTATCATTTTAGGCCTTTGCACACCTAGGCATCTGTTATTTGGGTTCAATGGTTCTTGAGCTCCCTAATGGTAAAACAAAAATTTCTACCAAATATCTTTGAGTCACCGACTGAGTAGGAGATGGTTCTTCCTGATGATTTGATGAGGTTGGTTCAAGCAAATTGTTGCTAAATTTTGTAGAATTTCTACTGTCTCATTCTGAAAAAGTCTGCACTGACTAGGTCCTCCAGTGAAATCCTGCACAGAAAGATGATAGTGACAGCAGGATCTATGAAGTAGACCAGGGCTTTGTGCCAGAGGATAAGCAGAAGGGATTCATGCTAACAGGAGGGAGGTGTACAAGCAAAGGCGGGAAGCAAGTGGAACAGGCAGGTTGAGCTGCAGAGGGAAAGGTGTTTTTGGCAGAAGGGCACAAGTGGAGCCCTATAAGGCAGACAACCAGATGAGGTCTGCTCTCCAAGTATGTGTATTTGTATGTACACATGCATGTGTGTATTTACATTTTAAAGAGCAAGGTTGCAGGATACCAGGTTGATAAAAAACCTTATCAAGGTTACCAATGATAACATTTACCCATTTACCCATTTAAGTTGTACAATTCAGTGGTTTTTAGCTGGGCCTAGTGATGCAGGCCTGTAATATCAGCATTCAAGGTAAGACAGGAGGATTGCCACTAGTTTGAGGCCAGCCTAAGCTATAGAATGAGAACCTGTCTCAAAAATCAAAACCCACGCTGGGTGTGGTGGCTCATGCCTTGAATCCCAGCACTTGGGAGGCAGAGGTAGGAGGATCGCCATGAGTTTGAGGCTGCCCTGAGACTACATAGTGAGTTCCAGGTCAGCTTGGGCTAGGCTGAGACCCTACCTTGGGGGGTGAGGATCAAAACCAGCTGGAACCAGTGGTGCATGCCTTTAATCCCAGCACTCTGGAGGCAGAAGTAGGAGGATCACTGTGAGTTCAAGGCTAGCCTGAGACTACGTAGTGAATTCCAGGTCAGCCTTACCTTGAAAAACTAAACTAAACTAAACTAAAACAAAACAAAACAAAACAAAATAAAATAAAATTAAATAAATAAATAAATAAAATAAAATAAAAAATAATAATAAAATAAAATAAATAATAAAATTAAAAAAAATAAAAAAAATAAAATAAAATAAATGTAGTGTGTCTGTATGGCATCTGTTTGCAGCAGCAAGAGACCCTGCCACCCTTGATATGTGGCACTGTATTAGACTGAGCATGGTAGTGCTGGAGGGTTCAGAAGTTCAGGGTTATCCTCAGACATGTACTAACATGCCTGGCAGCAAGCTCTCAGTGATTTTTATGATGTTGATAGTTGTGCAGCCAGCATTGTAATCTAATTTTGAAACACTTTCATCACCCCTGCTTCCCACCCACAAAATCCGATTATATTTTGATATAATAGCAAAAAATTGAAAAAATAGCAATAGGGTCTTACCATCTATTCCTGGTAAGAAACCAAGGGCCTTGGCAATGGCCTATAATGTTTTGGGGGCATCAGGGACCTCCCTGGCCAACAACTCACTGGAAGATAATCCCATCCCTGGTACTGAAAATTTTCTAGCAACAATCTACGGCTCCGGAGTGTTCCATTGTCCAAAAAAGTAGGATTACATATGTTTTATTTATATCCTCTTAGATTTTGATTAGCTGTTCCTTCACTTTTCCTTTACTCAGTCTCTTCTCCAGACCTCATTTTGGGCCTTTTTACCCCATTAATCTATTCTTCTACTTACATATATACAATACCATCCTATTAAGTACCCCCCTCCCTTCCTTTTTTTTTTTTTTTTTGAACTTCAGGCTTTATTATTATACAATAGGGAGGGCCACACCTTTCCCACCCACCCAACTTTTAAACTGATACTACTCTGAGATTCCAGACAACCCCCCCTCCCTTCCTTAATCTTCCCTTTCTATCTCTTTTCCAGTTTACTGGCCTCTGCTACTGAGTTTTTTCCTTCTCACACAGAAGCCCAGTCATCTGTAGCTAGGATCCACATATGAGAGAGAACATGCGACACTTGGCTTTCTGGGCCTGGGTTACCTCGCTTAGTATAATCCTTTCCAGATCCATCCATTTTCCTGCAAATTTCATAACTTTATTTTTCTTTACCACTGAGTAGATCTCATCTGTTTTTTTTTTTTTTTTTTTTGAGGTAGGGTCTCAGTCTCTAGCCCAGGCTGACCTAGAATTCACTATGTAGTTTCAAGGTGGCCTTGAACTCTCTACAACCCTCTTACCTCTGCCTCCCGAGTGCTGGGATTAAAGGCATGTGCCACCACCACCCAGCTCAAATCTCTAATTTTTTTTTCAAGATAGGGTCTCACTCTAGCCCAGGCTGACCTGGAATTCACTCTGGAGTCTCAGGGTGACCTCGAACTCTCAGCGATCCTCCTACCCCTGCCTCCCGAGTGCTGGGATTAAAGGCGTGTGCCACCATGCCCAGCAGAATCTAATTTTTTTTAAAGCACCATTATACATCTACTAAAACAACTAAAAGCAAAAACCCGAGCAACCAAAATAAAAACCACCCAACACAGAAACCGTGAGCAGCTGAGCATGTTGCTGGAGAGGATGTGGAACTCTTATGCTGCTGGTGGAAATGCAAGTAGACACTTTAGAAAACAGTTCGGCAGTTTCTTATCAATTTAAACATACAGTAATGTTATGACTCAGCAGTACTACCTCTAAGTATAGTATTTACCCAAGGAAAATGAAAACATGTCTATGCAAAGACTTCTACATAAATATTTGTTTCTTTGTTCATAATAACCAAAAATTAGAAACAACTCAAGTGTCATCTACTGGTGAGTGGATGGGCAAACTAGTATAACCATGAATGGCGTACTGTTTAGCAATAAAAAGGATGAACTACTAACACACATAGAATGCTAAGTGCAGGAAGTCAAATACATACTCCATGATCTGATATTCCATTTAGAAGACATTCTAAGGACGACAATACCAGGCTGGGGAGGTGGCTCAGCGGTTAAAGGTGCTTCCTTACAAAGCTGGTCAGCCCAGGTTCCATTCCCCAGTTTCCATGTAAAGCCCAATGTATAATGTAGCCCATGCATCTGGATATTTGCTTGCAGCAGTAAGAGGCCCTGGTGCTTCCATACTCTGCGTTGCTGCTCTCTCTCAAATAAACATATTTTTACAAATAAAATTAGCTGGGCATGGTAGCACATGCCTTCAATCCTAGCACTCAGGAGGCAGAGGTAGGAGGATCGCCCTGAGTTTGAGGCCACCCTGAGACTATATAGTGAATTCCAGATCAGCCTGAGCTAGAATGAGATCCTACCTCAAAAAAAAAAAAAAAAAAAAAAACCCAAAGCAAAAATAAATTAAAATTAAAAGGAAGGCAAATCAAATATCATAGGAACAAAGTACTACCTCTGACTAGATGTGAGTGGAGTGGATTGCCTACAAAGAGGCACACGGGAACTTGTTTTTTTTTTTGAGACAGGGTTTCATGTAGTTCAGGCTGGCCTCAAACTTGCTGTTAGCTGAGGATAACTGTTTGTTTTTTTTTGTTTTTTTTTTTTGTTTTTGTTTTTGTTTTTCGAGGTAGGGTCTCTAGCTCAGGTCCCTGAAATTCACTATGTAGTCTCAAGGTGGCTTCGAACTCACAATGATCCTCTTATTTCTGCCTCCCAAGTGCTGGGATTAAAGGTGTGCCATAGAGGGCTGGAGAGATGGCTTAGCGGTTAAGCTCTTGCCTGTGAAGCCTAAGGACCCTGGTTCGAGGCTCGATTCCCCAGGACCCACATTAGCCAGATTGCATAAGGGGGCGCACGGAGTTCGTTTGCAGTGGCTGTAGGCCCTGACGTGCCCATTCTCTCTCTCTCTGCCTCTTTCTCTCTCTGTCACTCTCAAATAAATAAATAAAAATTAAAAAAAAATTTAAAAAAAGGTGTGCCAGAGAAACTTTGTGTGTGTGTGTGTGTGTGTGTGTGTTGTTTGCACATCTGTATGCTTTTGAGGTTCTCCATGTGCCTGTTGTGTGGTGCACTCAACCTGCAGTGGCCAGAGCAGAAAGTCAGATGTCCTAATCCATCACTCTTCTACCCATTCTTTTTTTTTCTTCCATTTTTATTTGAGCTGGAGTTTCTTTTTTTTAATTTATTTTAATTTATTTAACTCCAGATGCATGCACCACCTTGTGCATCTGGTTTATATGGGACCTGGAGGATCAAACTTGGATCTTTAGTCATCGCAGGCAAGCGCCTTAACTGCTAAGCCATCTTTCCAGCCCTGAGCTGGAGTTTCTTACTGACCCAGGAACTTGCTGGTTTTTTATGAGTCCTGGTAATTCTGGGTCTCTGCTTCCCTATGGGACTGGCTTTACAGGTGCACATGGCTATGCCCCCCCCTTTTTTTTTTTCCAAGGAAGGGTCTCTAGCCCAGGCTGACCTGGAAGTCACTGTGTAGTCCTAGGCTGGCCTACAACTCACAGTGATCCTCCTGTCTCTGCCTCCTGGGTGTTGGGATTACAGGCATGTGCCACCACACCCAGCTATCCAAAATTTTTTTTTTAATTTTCGGTTTTTCAAGGTAGGGTTTCTTTCTAGCCCAGGCTGACCTGGATCAAACACTGTAGTCCCAGGTTGGCCTCAAACTCACAGTGATCCTCTTACCTTGTGTCCTGAGTGCTGGGTTTAAAGGTGTGCACCACCACACCCGGCTTCCAGTTGTTTTAACATGGGTTCTGGAGATAGGAAGTCATGTGGTCTGTTTTAAGTGATTGAAATGTTTTGTCTTGGATGGTGGTAACATGGCTGTATGTATTGGTTAAAACTCATTTGAACTGCACAATTAAAAAGGAGAGGAGCCAGGCGCGGTGGCGCATGCCTTTAATTCCAGCACTCAGGGGGCAGAGATAGGAGAATCACCATGACTTCAATACCACCCTGAGACAACATAGTGAATTCCAGGTCGGCCTGCGCTAGAGTGAGACAGTACCTCAAAAAACAAACAAACAAACAAACAAACAAACAAACAAAAAAAAGTACCATTGGGTGTAGCTCAGTTCAGTGTTTGTATGCTTAGAGATAGCACATGTGAGGCCCCAGGGTTTGATCACCAGCACCACACAAGGTGGGGGAGGGGAACCGCTGGAGAGATGACTCAGTGGATAAAGTACTTTCTGTGCAACCATGAGGGCCCTGAGTTCAGATCCCCAGAACCTACAGAAAGCTGGCTGCAGAGTGTGTTGTTAGTGTCAGCTCTTTTAGGGGAAGAGGGAGGTGGAGACAGAAGAGTCTCTGGACGTTCGTGGGCCAGCTAGCCTGGCCCATACAACAGCAAACAACAAGATGGAAGGTAAGGAGGTTGTCTGCTGGCTTCCACACCTATGCTGTTGTATGTGTGTGTCCACATTTACACATGTGCACCAAAAAAAAAAAAAAAAAAAAAAAAAAACACCACAAAAAGATTGGAAGAATCATACCAGACATGGTCGTGTATGTTTGTAATTCTCAATCCTCAAGTTTAGGCCAGTCTGGGCAACTTAGCAAGATTGTGTGTGTGTGTGTGTGTGTGCGCGCACACACACAACCAGGGTCTCTTGTCACTGCAAATGAATGCCAGAAAGCTTGTGCCAGTGTTTGTGTCTGGCTTTATGTGAGTGGCTGAGAAATTGAACCTGGGTAGGTAGGCTTCAAGCAATTGCTTTTAACCACTGAGCCATCTCCACAGCCCCTCAAAATGAAATTTAAAAAAAGGATGGGCATGGGGAGGGAATTACCATGGGGTATTGTTTACAATCATGGAAGTTGTCAATAAAAAAAATGGATTGGAAGCTGAGCATGGTGGCACATGTCTCTTTAATCCCAGCACTCGGGGAGGCAATGGTAGGAGGATTGCTGTGAGTTCGAGGCCAGCCTGAGACTACATAGTGAATTCCAGGTCAGCCTAGGCTAGAGCGAGACCCTACCTCAAAAAAACAAAAATAAATAAATAAAAAGAAAAGGATGGTGATTGTAACTGAGTGGTATAATTCTTGCCTAGCATGGGCAAGACCCTGGGTTCAATCTCTAGTACTATCAAGGAAAAAAAAAAAATAAGAGAATCTTGCTAGAGGTAAATTATTCAACTAAAAAAAATGTTGTTTTTTTTTTCTTCTTTTTTTGGTTTTTCGAAGCAGGGTCTCACTCCAGCCCAGGCTGACCTGGAATTCACTATGTGGTCTCAGGGTGGCCTCAAACTCACAGCAATCCTCCTACCTCTGCCTCCTGAGTGCTGGGATTAAAGGCGTGCGCCACCACGCCCACCAAAAAATGTTTTAAAAAATATATTTTATTGGGGCCGGAGAGATGGCTTAGAGGTTAAGGCGTTTGCCTGCAAAGCCAAAGGATCCCACTTTGACACTCCAGGACCCATGTAAGCCAGATGCACAAAGGGGTGCATTCACCTGGTGTTCATTTGCAGTGGCTGGAGGTCCTAGTGTGCCCATTCTCTCTCCCCCTCCTTCTCTCTCTCAAATAAATAAATTATGTTTATTTAAAAATAAAATGAAATATATTTTATTTATTTGAGAAAGAGAGAGGCAGATAGAGAATGGGCACCAGGGCCTCTAGCCACTGCAGACGAACTCCAGATGCACATGCCACCTTGTGCATCTGGCTTACGTGGGTACTGGGGAATCAAACCTGGATCCTTAGGTTTTGCAGGCAAGCACCTTAACCGCTAAGCCATATCCCTAGCCCTGAAGAAAAAAATTTTTGAGGCTAAAGAGATGGCTTAGTAGTTAAGGCACTTGCCTGCAAAGCCTAAGGACTCAGGTTTGATTCTCCAGTACCCATGTGAAGCCAAATGCACAAAGTGGCACATGCATCTGGAGTTGGTTTTCAATAGCTGGAGGCACAAATGTGCCCATATCCATTCATTCATTCTTTCTTTCTTTCTTTCTCTCACAAATAAATTATATGTATATATGTATACGCACACACACACACAATTTTTTTGGTTTTTCAAGATATGGTTTCACTCTAGCTCAGGCTGACCTGGAATTCACTATGTAGTCTCAGGGTAGCCTCGAACTCACAGTGATCCTCCTACCTCTGCCTTCCCAGTGCTGGGATTAAAGGTGTGTGCCACCATACCTGGCAAATAAAATATATACATACATATTTTATTTGCAAGGAGAGAGAGGGAGAGAATGGGTGCACCAAGGCCTCTAGCCACTGTAAACACATTCCATGGCCACCTTATGTGTGCACCACCTTATACATCTGGCTTTACATGGGTACTGGGGACTTGAACTTGATTCCTTAGGTTTTCAGGGAAGTGCCTTAGCCACTAAGCCACCTCTCAAGCACATTAAAAATACTTTTTTAACAGAGCTGGGTAAGTTGGTATACATGTGGGAGGTAGAGGCAGGAGGATAAGGAGTTCAAGGTCATCCTTGGCTACATAGTGAGCTTATTGTTTCATGAGGCCTTGTCTAAAAAACAAGAGCATTTTTCATAAGCTGCTGGGAGGACAGTTGCAGTCCTTGATTGACTCCTTGTTATACTATCCTCCATGAGTCCCTGTAGGGTTTTGGTTTCTGCCTCAGCTACTGAGGTCACCTGGTGGATTCTGCGCATCAAGACCATATCTATGGGTGCCTCTTGTGATAGATCGTACCCATGAGTGCTGACCAAGATGGGGCAAGACAGGGGAGTGTGGTGAGACCTTCAGGATTTTCTATGACTGCCATGGTCCTCTCCCAAGTACCCATTTTCAATTATTGCTGCTGCTCTTCTCCACAGGTTGGGACAAACATTCTTATGGTTACCATGGCGATGATGGGCATTCCTTTTGCTCCTCGGGAACTGGCCAGCCCTATGGTCCCACATTCACCACAGGGGATGTGATCGGCTGTTGTGTCAACCTCATCAATGGTACCTGCTTCTACACCAAGAATGGCCACAGCCTTGGTAGGTGCAGAGGGTCTCTCCTGTGGAGCCACTTTGGTTGGTGAGAAGTTGATGAGCAGGCCTTGAAATTAAAGCAGTGACTTGAAGCCTCTGCAGAGCTCCAGGGGACTGCCACCATATTTGGCCATTGGGAGTCCCTTTAGATGAATGGAGGGTAACAGGACATGCTTTTTTTTTTTTTTTTTTTTTTTTTGGTTTTCCAAGGTAGGAGGGTCTCACTAACTCAGAGCTGACCTGGAATTTACTCTGTAGTCTCAGGGTGGCCTCAAACTCACGGTGATCCCCCTACCTCTGCCTCCCAAGTGCTGGGACTAAAGGTGTGCATCACCACACCTGGCTTGGCATGCCCATTTTTAACTTTTCCAAGAAGCAGTGTTTATTCAAGGTGGGTGCTGCACTGTTCCAGTCATGCCACTGGCCTGTCTGTTACATTTGGTGGGAAAACCTGAGGGCCTCATATAGTTGTCAGTGGTGAGGGTTTGCATAAAGCCCATGGCCTGGCCCAGACTTTGGCAGTCCTGCTGTTGGTTGGGGTGGTGGTTGCTGTGGAGCAACAACAGCAAGGGCTGCAGGACAGAAGGAAAACAGGCCAGAGTGAGATGGGGCAGAACTCTGCCTGTTCATGGTTAGCATGCAGTAACCTTGGCAGAGTTGCACTAAAAAAATCTTGGGTGAGGGCTGGAGAGGTGGCTTAGTGGTTAAGCACTTGCCTATGAAGCCTAAGGACCCCGGTTCGAGGCTCGACTCCCCAGGACCCACGTTAGCCAGATGCACAAGGGGGCGCACGCGTCTGGAGTTCGTTTGCAGTGGCTGGAGGCCCTGGCGCGCCCATTCTCTCTCCCTCTCTCTATCTGCCTCTTTCTCTCTGTCGCTCTCAAATAAATAAATAAAAATAACCAAAAAAAATTTTTTTTAAGTCTTGGGTGAAATCTAGAGAGATGGAAGGATAGACTGGAGAAAAGGCTGGGGAAGGGGCAGGTGGCCTGAGATTAAGTCTATAGCAACGGGTGTGGGAAGATCAGACCTGATAGAGGCCCAGCAGGACAGATGGGATGCACATACAAGGAGGGGTAAGAAAGTGGCTGGACTAGTGGTGTGTTAACCAGGAGGAATGAAGAGTGGTAGCAGTGAGGACGTTGCAGGTCTTACAGGTCACTGGGAGGAGCCATCCTATACATTTGTAGAAATTTGACATTAGAACTTGAGCTTTAAGAGTGGTGGTACAGTGCCTGTGATCCCAGCATTAGAGAGAGGGAGGGAGGATGAGGAGTTCAGAGCCATTCTTGGCTATATTGCAAGTAGGAGGCCAACCTGGGCTATAAAAGACCCTGTCTCAAAACAGAACAAAACAAAGCAAGAGAAGAACCTGGGTGTGGTAGAATATACCTACACCAGGGAGGCTTGAGGCTAGATAATTGCTATCTGCCTGGGCTACATAGCCAATTCCAAGCCAGCCAGGGCTATATAACATGACCTTGTTTTGAAAAACGAAACAAGAAAGACAAATAAACAAAAAGAAACATGATGACAGGGACTTTATCTGTTTTGGTGCCTTGCCCTACTAGGTGCTGACTGGTACATGGCCACACTGTCCCCAAGTTACTGCCTAGCTGCTGGGCCTGGATCCTTGCAAGTGTCTCTGATCTGGCCATACTCTAGTTCTTCCAGAATGGTATAGTGAAGCTCAGAGGACTGGCAGCACTGTACCAGTCAGGTCACCAAGCCCTACAAGATAAGGACTTGGGATTTTCTTCCTCAGAGGCCTCCCTGTGTTGGCATGAGGGGCTTGAAGGGGCTGTCACTCTCCATAGTGTGTGGCTTCTTCAGATAAGCCAGCCAGAATCAGGGAACCTGAGGGAATTAGGTTTGTTGGCTGGGGTAAGTGACTAAGAGCCAGCATTTTTCAGCAGGGCAGTTGCACCACCAGAGCTCAGAACAAGTAGGAAAGGCCAGGAAGTTGGATGGTTGAGAGTGTGGCACAGATGTAGAGCTTCTCTGGATGTGCATCTTGAGAGACCTGACACTGATGGCCATCTAGCTGCAGGAGGTAGAGGATAGAGTCTTTTTTTTTTTTTTCGAAGTAGGGTCTTGCTCTAGCTCAGGCTGACCTGGAATTCACTATGTTATTTCAGGGTGGTTTCAAACTCATGGCAATCCTCCTACCTCTGCCTCCCAAGTGCTGGGATTAAAGGCGTGCGCCACCACGCCTGGCAAAGATAGAGTCTTTAGAGGCTTCTTTGCTCACTCCTTAGCCTGTCTTCTAACTCCAGCTATTTCCTAGCTCTCTGCCAGATTCCAAGGGCATTGTTTTAGGCTCTTCTGCAGCCAGGCTTAGTCCTGCCCCTTTATCTTATTTATTTATTTGGGAGACAGAGAGAGAAAATGGGTGCACTAGGGCCTCTAGGCATTGCAGATGAACTCCAGACGCATGTACCACCATGTGCATCTGGCTTATGTGGGTACTGAGGAATCAAACCTGGGTCCTTAGGCTCCATAGGCAAGCGCCTTAACTGCTAAGTCCTTTCTCCAGTCCCAGTCCTGCCCCTTTAGATATCTGCCCTTTATACCCCTCCAACTTGTCCATATCTTGCATATAGTTTGGTAGCTGTTGCTTGGCCAATATTGTGCTGGACCTACAGTATCAGTACATTTAGTGCCTCTTCCTGGCCCTGGATGTGTATCAGGACCACAAAAGGCCAAGAACACTTTATTTTTTATTTTTGTTGTTTTTGTGCTCAAGCTTTCCTAAAACTCACTCTGTAGTCAAGGCTGTCTCACAGCAATCCTCCTACCTTAGCTTCCTGAGTTCTGGGCAAAAGGCATGTGCCACCACACGGAGCAGTTTGAAAAAAATATATATATATTTTTTGCACATGTATATGGGTATGCTAGGGCTCTTGCCACTGCAAACAAATACCAGATGCATGTGCCTTTTTTTGGGGGGGGGGTTCAAGGTAGGGTCTCACTCTAGCACTAGCCCAGGCTGACCTGGAATTTATTCTGTAGTCTCAGAGTGGCTTCAAACTCATGGCCATCCTTCTACCTCTGCCTCCTGAGTGCTGGGATTAAAGGCGTGCATCACCATGCCTGGCCCTGCATGTGCCATTTTTTGTATCTAGCTTTTCACGAGTGCTCAGGAATCAAACCTGGGCTAGCAGGCTTTGTAAGCAAGGGCTTTAACCACTGAACAAGCTCCCCACAAGAACTCTTTTCTAGCCAGGTCCCCCATGTTCTGTAGAAAGTTCCTGCCATTTTAATGCCAGTCTAAACCCTCAGGCCATTTTTATTATTTCTCTCTGCCTAGTGAATGCATTTTATAGACCCAATGTAAGACCTTATGCATGTTGTAATTAAACTTCTCATAGTAGTACATTGCCTGTTTTTCTAGCCTCTTAAAATCTTCTATGGTTTTGCTTGTTGTTTCTCAATATTTAAAGACCACTTCAACGTTCTGTTTGCTAAAAATATGATAAACTTGTTTGAATGTGTGTGTATGCTATTTTTTGGATGCACTAGGGATTGAACCCAAGGCTTTGCACATACTAGGCAAGCACTCTACCACTGAGCTATATTACCAGTCTATGAATATATTTTATTTGTTAATATATTGGAAGGGGCCTGGGAGATGGCTCAACAGTTAAGGGTGCTTGCCATGCAAGCATGAAGGCCTGAGAGAACCTGATGTGCCATGAGATCAATTCCCTAGCACCCAAAAAACAGTTGGACATAGCCATGTAAGTCTATAACCCCAGTCGTGTGGGTAGAGCTCACAGGTCAGCCTTTCTTTTTGTTTGTTTGTTTCAAGGTAGGGTTTCACTCTATCTCAGGCTAACCTGAAACTCACAATGTAGTCTCAAGGTGGTCTTGAACTCATGGAGATCCTCCTACCTCTGCCTCCCGAGTGCTGGGATTAAAGGTGTGCACCACCACTGCTGGCTGCAGGTCAGCTATTCTGACTGAAAAAACAACGGCCTCAGGTTCCATCTCAAGGAAATATGTGGATGAGCAGTAGAGGAAGATATATGATGTTCTCTTCTGGTTTCTACACACACACACACACACACACACGTTTACCCCTCATACACACCAACACATGTGCACCCACAAAAAGAAATTTTAGGGGCTGGAGAAATAGCTCAGCAGCTT
Source organism: Dipus sagitta (assembly GCA_036346955.1). NCBI lineage: Eukaryota > Metazoa > Chordata > Mammalia > Rodentia > Dipodidae > Dipus > Dipus sagitta. Next base: position 250,002,950 of record CM070770.1, on the reverse strand, counting down.
GCCTGCGAAACTTAATGACCCAAGTTTGATTTGCCAGTACCTATGTAAAACCAGATGCACAAAATGGCACTTGCATTTAGAGTCTGTTTGCAGCCACTGGAGGCCCTGGTGTGCCCATTTTGTCTGTCTCTGTTCTGCGCCCCACCCCAGGGCTTGCAAATTAATAAATATTTAAAAAAAAATTGAGGCCAGGCATGGTGGCATATGCCCTGTAATCCCAAGCATTTAGGAGGCTGGATCAAGAGGATCTCATTGAGTTCAAGGCCAGACTGGGCTACAGGATGAGTTCCAGGTCAGTCTGGGCTAGAGTGAGACTGCTTCAAAAAAGCAAACCTTTTAGCCAGGCATGATGGTACACACCTTTAATCCCAGCACTCGGGAGGCAGAGGTAGGAGTATCACCATGACTTCAAGGTCACCCTGAAAGTACATAGTGAAATCCAGGTCAGCCTGACCTAGAGTGAGACTACCTTGAAAGACAACAACAACAACAAAAACAGCAACAACAACAAAATAAATTAAAAAAAAAAGAGAGAGAGAGAGAGAAAGAAAAGAGAAGAGTAAAAAGAAAAAGCAAACCATTTAATCCTAGTCCTCAGGAGGTGGAGGTAGGAGGATTGCTGTGAGTTCGAGGCCACCTTGAGACTATATAGTGAATTCTAGGTCAGCCTGGGCTAGAGCGAGTCCCTACCTTGGAAAATAAATAAAATAATAAAACCAAAACAATTTTCTTTTGGAAAAGGAAAAGGCCTTCAATGTACAGTTGGTAGATACCAGCCATTTAAGAATTACGTGTGTTGGCTGTGGAGGTAGCTCCATGGTAGAGCGCTTCCCTAGGTACATTCCCCAGTACTGCAAAGCAAAACATGACCCAAAACAAAGCAGCAGTTGAATTAAACTGGACTTGGTGGTACAGGTTGTACTCCCCAGCTACTTGGACTGCAGCTATGCTCACTGCTATACCACCAGTGCCACACCACCAGCTGTTTGGGAGGCTGAGGCAGAAGATGACAAGTTCAAGGCCAGCTTGGACTACTTAAAAAGACCCTATCTTAAAATAAAAAATAAAAATTAGGAAATAAAAAGCGAGTAAGCACTTGCCTACTGTGCAAGTTAATTATGTTAGTTCAAGGCTTATGTATTGCCATCTGAACCACAAGGGTATTATTGAGACCTTACTGCTGTAAAATGGCTATGGTTTGGCCTTCGCACTTTTTTTTTAACTTTTTAAAAAATTTTGTTTATTTATTTGAGAGAGCAAGAGAGGGAAAGAGGCAGACAGAGAGCGAGAGAGAATGGGAACGCCAGGGCCTCCAGCCACTGCAAACAAACTCCAGATGCATGCAGCCCCTTGTGCATCTGGCTTACGTGGGTCCTGGGGAATCAAACCAAGGTCCTTTGACTTTGCAGGCAAACGCCGTAACCCTTAAGCCATCTCTCTAGCCCTCCTGGCACTTTCTATAACATGAAATTTCATGGTTAGAGTAGCAGATGCTTGTTGAATCTTCTTGTGTCCTGTTTCCATGCCACAAGCTATCTTATCAATAATGTGCTTCAGACTGTAGTCGTATCTCCTTTGGAGAAATAGGATGACATTTCCTGCCTCTGGCCTCCATGCTCCTTCCTTTTGTCATGACACTCAGCCTTATGTACCATCACTCAGTATCAGTGTAATAATTACTAGTCCTGTGTCACCTCTTGCTAGAATCAGAAATACTTAGAGCTGTTTCCCTAGTCCTGTCACTGGGCTTGGCTCCTGCAAGACCTCAGAGTACTTGGTGGAATATTAATAAATTTGTAAATGGAGACAGAAGGCTGATGTCTGGCCCACAAGTGGTCTCTGTGTTTGTAGGTGCATCATCACATGACTCTGTACTCTTTCACAGGTCTTCTAGTCTCCTTAGGGTCGCACCCTGTACTCTATTTGACCCAGTGCTCTTCTTCTTTTTTTTTTTTTATTTTTTTATTTTTTATTTTTATTTTTTGGTTTTTCGATGTAGGGTCTCACTCTGGCCCAGGCCGACCTGGAATTCACAATGTAGTCTCAGGGTGGCCTTGAACTTACGGTGATCCTCCTACCTCTGCCTCCCAAGTGCTGGGATTAAAGACGTGCGCCATAACGCCTGGGTGCATCCTGAATCTTTGCATGGCCCTTCTTCCCATGGGTTAGTTCACATCTTGCTGAGACTCACAGGACTCTGCAGTTGTAGGGGAGTATTGTTGCCTTGTGTAGTAGGGGGTGGGATAGCTTCTTTCCTCATTGTTCTGGAGGCTTCTCTTATCTCCACCCCCACTATTGCTCCAGGACTAAGGTCTCTGGAGTTGCTTCCTCCTGTCTTGGCATGAGAGTTTGGAGGGTGCCCAGGTCATAGTCATCCAGAGCTTGGACTATGTGGAGCTGCCAAGGACTTTGAACTAGTGTGATCTAGAGACAATAGCAGTAATAGCTGTCACCTGCCTTTTTTCTTTTCTTTTCCCCTCACTCCCTCCTTCATTCTCTCCCTCCCTCCTCCCCCCCTCTTTCTTTCTTTCCTTATTGTTCTCTTTCTCTCTGAGAGAAAGAAGCAAACAGGGAGAGAATGGGCATGGCAGGGCCTCTTGCTACTACAAACTCCTGACACATCTACCACTTTGTTCATCTGGCTTTACATAGATACTGAGGAATTGAACCCCAGGCCATCAGGCTTTGCAAACAAAGTGTGTGTAACCACTCTTTTCAGCCCCCATATCTCTACTTCTCTGTCAGCTTAGACATGATGCTGGAATGTTAGGCTAGGAATGCATCCAGACTCACCACTGCTCACATTGCCATGGCCATTGGCAATTCATTTAACCTCTGAGGCTTACTGTGCTTGTCTGTAAAATGGAAGAAAAATGCCTGCTGCCTAGAATTGACATAAGGTGGGCCTCAAGTCATGGATGACAAAGGGTGAGGGATACACAATAGATTTTCATAAATACATATAGGACCCAGAGAAACATCAGGCCTGATAAGCCTCGGGAGATAGATCTCTAGGAGACTTTCCTTGAGAGAGTGGAAGAGCTATGGACAATTACTGTAGCAGTTACCTTCTCATTGCTGGGCCAGAATACTTAAGTAGAAAGAAGCAGTTTATGGGGAAGGGAAAGCTTGGTTTCAAGGGGAAGTTTCACTGTGGCAGGAAAAGCAAAACAGGAGCAGGGTGTCCCATGTCATCAGCAGGCAGGAAGGAGAATAAGCTTGCTCTGAACAGCCAGTGCGGCTGGAGTAATAAGCCTCAACGTCTGCTCCCCCACTGACATACCTCCTCCAGCCAGGTTCTACCTGCCAAAGACTCCACCAGCTGGGGGTTAAGTATAAAGCCAACTTACAAACACATGAGGCTGTGGAGGGGGTGCATTTTACGTTCACAATTACCTAAGGCTGTCATTTCCCTTCTGGCTAGACCATTCAGCAAAGGGAAGGCCCTAGCACATGTTTGGCCACCATTTATTTATTTATTTATTTGAGAGACAGAGGCAGATAGAGAACGTGCACTGCCAGGGCCTCCAGCCACTGCAGACAAAGTCCAGATGCATGCGCCCCTTGTACATCTGGCTTATGTGGGTTCTGGGGAATCAATCCTGGGTCCTTAGGCTTAGCAGGCAAGCGACTTAACTGCTGAGACCAGAGGGCCAGCCCTGTCTAATGGACTGATCACTGTTCCTTTCCCTCCACAGGAATAGCCTTCACAGACCTCCCGGTAAGTACCACTAATGGGTCTTCCCCACCTGGGCATTGGGGGCTGCCTGGGATGGGGTGTGGTGGTGCCTGCAAGTGCAGGGTGTGGAGTCTGGCCCTTTCCCCAAGCAGGGATGTGTGCTGTGCTGTCAGCTTGAGGGTGCCAGTAGGGATTACCTGCTGGCCTTCCTCTCTCTCCAGCAGCAAGGCCTGGTCTTCCTCCACGACTCTTAGCAGGTGACAGAAATTTGTGGCATTTTCTAAGGCAGTTGTGGGGGGGTGGGCCAAGGGATGGTGGTGGAATGAGGGTAACTTCATGGCTCAGCTGGTCTGAGCCAGCTCCCTGTGGCTTCTAGCCAGTGGGCTGGGGTATGGAGTGTAGCGACTTCTTCCTTAACTTAGGAATGTGGTCCCTGTAATGACCATCAGAGATCCCTGAGGAAAGCCAGCACCCTTGGAGACCTAAATTGCTGCCATTCAAGTTTCCCCCAAACCAGGGATTGAGCTCTGGTGGGGGTTTTCTCTTAGAAAGGTCTGGGGTTTCCTGTGGGCTTAGTTCAGGGCTCATCCCCACCTCCTGTACCCCATTACTTGACTGAATCATCTCAGGCATTGTCACATGCAGGGCCTCCACCCAAAGTACTGGAAGCCTGGCCTGATTCTGTGCCCTGGCTGGTTCTGGAAGGAAGGAAAATTTGCTGACTCTGGTGGCTGCTTTACGATCCTGGGTACCCTACAATGTCCCAGGAAATGTCCTTGTTTCCTGAGGGGCTTCTGAAGCCCAACTGTAATATCTGTGGTCATGTTTGAACCTCTTGTTTATGGATCAGAATCCTTCCCTCCTACCTGGAGGCCCCAGAACGGGGCTGTGGTCCTAAGCAAAGAAAGCAAACCCAGGAGAATTCTGACTCTGGCTGGGGAAGAATCTAGGTGTGGAGACATGACATGAACAGACGTGAGTGTGGGCAGTATGCTCTAAGTGCTAAAAAGAATGGGAAATGTCCCTGTGGGCAGTGACTGTCAGGGAAGATTGTAAGAGGAGGCGGGCTTTGCCTATGGTATGGAGGATGGGAGGGACAGAAAAGAAGCAAGAAGTCTGTGAGGTTAGAACTCATAGTAGGCTGAAGCCAGGTTGCTCAGGAAATGTACATGGTATTCATGAACAAACTGTAGTCTAAGAATTACAAGGTGAAGAGGAGACAGAAAGCCTAGCGTAGTGGTAAATGCCTGCAATCCTAGCATTTGGGAGGTGACGAAAGAGGGTCAGAAGTTCACATTCATCCTCACCTACATAGTGAGTTTGAGGTCAGTTAGGTTACATGAAAACATGTCTCAAAAAAACAAAAAAGAAATAGAAGGGTGAGGGGTTCCCAGGAAGATGATATACAGTGATGTGGGGAGGTGGTGGGTGATGCTCTGAGCAGTGGCAGTAGGAGCCACAGCAGGCACTGAACGAGGGTATGACCTGGAAGGAGCTGATCATGGCAGGTGAGGGATGAAAAGCAGAAAGCTCCACTCCACACATCACTGTCCACAGGTTCTCCACTGAGTAAGCCTCTGAAGGGAAGAAAAGTGGCCTCTCTCTCCCCATGGCCAGCCCCAGACTACAACTCATCTAATCATTTTCCTGCTGTCCTCATTTCCTTCCTCTTCTATGTCATCATGCCCTCTCACGTGTCTCTCGTCTGGTGGCTAAGTGATCCTTGGCCCTGGATCTCTTTCCAAGATGAGCTGCTTTCCACCCTGTAGCCTATTTCTCATAGGCACACATGTAGAGTTGTGCAGTCCCACTTGCTACTATATGGTGTGACTGAGTTCCAGAAGGGCTTTTTGGGAACACAGTGCCCTTTGATACATAGCAGGAGACCCACCATGTTGAGCCTTGCTTGCTTTTCTTTTGCTTTTCCCTTCAAGATTTAGGGTATAGTGTCCCTGGTAGGGAAGTAGACAAAATGTGGTTTGTCCCTGCTGCCTCCACTTTGAGACTCTTCCAGCCTTTGTTCTGGATGGCAGGAGCCATGAAGGTGAAGAGAGGCCCTGCTACCCCACTGCTCTGAGGGACCTGACTGACATTCATTCTCCTCCTCAGGCCAACCTCTACCCCACCGTAGGCCTGCAGACACCTGGGGAGATTGTGGATGCCAACTTTGGACAGCAGCCTTTCCTTTTCGACATTGAGGACTACATGCGGGAGTGGCGTGCCAAAGTCCAAGGCACTGTCCACGGCTTTCCCATAAGTGCCCGGCTTGGAGAGTGGCAGGCGGTGCTGCAAAAGTGAGTATAACCACCCTGCCCCTTCCAGCTCCACAGTGTTATAGACCTGTGCAGTGCTGTAAGCTGTTGCTGCCAGTTCCTGAGGAAACGCTCTTGGGGGACTTAGCTGCAGCTTCCCTGTCATCAGTGGCCAGACCCCCCTTCATGTTCTGGAACTGCTCCTGGTTAGACCTTTGCTCCTTAGCTCAAAGGCTCCTGTGTGTCCTACCCCTGGGCTGTTTTGTAGATTGGGTTCTAGAACCCTCCGTGGTCTCTTCCTCTCTGGGCATTTATTTCCACCATAGGACAATACATCTTATCAGTCTCTGGCATGAGGTCACTTCATAGGGTCAGTACCCAGCTCAGACCCCTGCATCTATAGAAGTGGTGGTAGGAAGAGTCTTCCCCATGACTAGCTCAGCTGGATTCTTGGCTGATTAATTTCTAGGCTGTCTTGGAAGTCAGTCTTGCTGAGACTCCAACAAGAGGACAGGCTTTATTCTTTCTTTTATTAGCTAATTTCAGGCCTACATGAGGTAATGACTGGTAGTTCCTACACACTCTGTTAGGAGGTGAATGTTAGCTTGGCTTTTTGTTTGTTTGTTTTTTTAACTTTTTCGAGGTAGAGTCTTGCTGTAGCCCAGGCTGACTTGGAATTCACTGTGGAGTGTCAGGGTGGCCTCCAACTCACAACGATCCTCCTATCTCTGCCTCCTGAGTGCTGGGATTAAAGGTTTGCGCCATCATGCCCAGCTTGAATGTTAGCTGGGCTTCTAAGCTTGGGGAAGGGCTTGGCTCATGCTAGCCTTGGTCATTGCTCTGCAAAGGTACCAGCAGATCCAGGGCATAAGATTGGAGTGCATCCTGGGTTCTCTGTCTATGTAGCCGCCTATTCTTTCCCCCTCTTTTTCAGTCGCTCTTTCCTTTCTCTCTCTCTCTCTCTCTCTCTCTCTCTCTCACTGGGAATTCAACTCAGGGCTTTGCACATGTTGGTAAGTGCTTTGCCACAGAGCCACATCCCCAATACCCAACCTTCCTTTATTTCTATTTATTTATTTGAGTGAGACAGAGAGAGAAAGAGGCAGAGAGAGAGAGAGAGAGAGAGAGAATGGGTGCACCAGGGCTTCCAGCCACTGCAAACGAACTCCAGATGCATGCGCTAGCTTGTGCATCTGGCTTACGTGGGTACTGAGGAATCGAGCCTTGAACCAGGGTCTTTAGGCTTCACAGTCGAGCGCTTAACTGCTAAGCCATCTCTCCAACCCCCAGCCTTCCTTTCTTAAGGGACTGATAATGAGACAACCCTAAGTAAAGGCTGAGGCAAGGACTAGATAGTCAGACCTTCCTTAAGAAGAACAGCCTGACCATCTCTGGTTCCCAGCCCAGCAGATAAGAAGCACTGCTTTGGTGGCTGGGGTGATGGCTTAGCGGTTAAAGGCGCTTGCAAAGCTTGCCACCTGGGTGCAATTCCCCAGTACCCATATAAAGTCAGATGCAAAGTGGTGCATGCACCTGTGGTCCCAAAGACAGTGTGCTCCCTTGAACAATGGAGGTAGAGCCAGGAGAAGCTCTCTGACCAGTTTGCAGACTGGCACTTTGTTTGCTGTAGCCAGATTCCTGTCTCAAAGAAAGTATAGCAGCCTGGCATGGTGGTGCATGCCTTTAATCCTAGCACTATCAGCAGAGTGAGTTCTAGGTCAGCCTGGATTAGAGTGGACCCTACCTTGGGGGAAAAAAAAATAAAAAGTGCAAAATGGAGCACAGACACTTCATGTCCTCTGATCTCCACATATGCCCACATGCATGCCCACACAAATGAACAAATTTTTTAAAAATTAAGACACAAAAAAGGAGCCGGGCATGGTGGCACACACCTTTAATCCCATCGCTTAGGAGGCAGAGGTAGGAGGATTGCCATGAGTTCAAGGCCACCCTGAGAGTACATAGTGAATTTCAGGTCATCCTGGACTAGAGCGAGACCCTGCCTTAAAAAAACAAGGAAAAGAAGTGCTTCTTCAGCACACCAGAACAAGGCCAGTCCCCATACCAGACTTGCTGGGTGGACAAGAGGATAGCAGGAACTGCTTTCAGAGGGATTAAAAGCGTGTGCCACCACGCCCGGCTTGAACCATCTTTTGTCAAAGTATTTTGGTTTTGAGCTGAGTGTGGTGGTACACACCTTTAATCCTAGCACCTGGGAGGCAGAGGTAGGAGGATCACTGTGAGCTAGAGACCAGCCTGGAACTACAGAGTGAGTTGCAGGTCAGCCTGGGCTAGAGTGAGACCTTACTTCAAAAAAAAAAAAAAGAAGAAGAAGAAGAAGAAGAAGCTGGGCATGGTGGTGCACACCTTTAATCCCAGTACCTGGGAGGCAGAGGTAGTAGGAGGATCACTGAGTTCGAGGCCAGCCTGAGACTACATAGTGAATTCCAGGTCAGCCTGGGCTAATCCTGCTTTCTTCATGTGCATGCACATGTACACAGACACACATGTGGCACTGCTCAGCCAGCTTTTTGGATAGGATTAAATGGACCTTCCCTAAAGTTTGTGTTCCTGTTGGCCCTGCTATACTTTTCCCTTCTCAGCAAAATGAGCCTGATATCTTGGAATATGTGGTGTGTCAGGGAGTAATTTTGGCTCTTGGGCTAGCGCCTACCACTCAAAGGCAATGCCACCAAACAGCAGGCTTACTGGAGAATGAGTCACATCTCCCTGGTGCAAGCAGCCTTGGAGGATCTCTTGTGTCTGGCATCCTCTGTCTGGGGCTGCTATCACACTGCGTGGCTGCCTGGTTGCCATTTCAGGCAGCCTGGGGTGAGTCCATTGGCTGCTGTGGGCTTGCTTTAGTCCACCAGAAGACAGCCACTTCTATGAGCTTGGAGACCATGTGTTCCAAAGATGAGCACAGATGTGAACAACCTTTCTCCTGCTCGACAGCATAAGCACTGGGGAAGTTATCATTTTCTTCTCTCCCTTCAGTTCTGTGGAGGTCAACACCTCCGAGGTATGTTTGGGAGAGACTTCATGGGGAGGTAGTGTGTCCCCCTAAGTATTCAGTGAGTAATGTGGTTTTTGAGTGTTACCATGAGCTCTTCCTTTTTTCTAGCATGGTCTCATCATATCTGGTGCATCATGGGTATTGTGCTACGGCTACTGCTTTTGCCCGAATGACTGAAACCCCGATTCAGGAAGAACAGGCGTCCATAAAGAACAGACAAAGTAAGGTTAATTCTCCTCTCCCCTTCTCTCCTCCTCACCTGTCCTTAATTCATGCCAATACTGGTTAACCTATCAAGGGTCCAGTCTAACCTGGTCCTCACCACCCTGGACACTATAGTCTACTACCCCTAGTCAGCCCCAAGCCCTTCTCCTGTCTGTCCTTCAAGACTGCCTTCTTATATGGACAGCTGGTGTCCTGGAAAGGTCTCAGAGCAGCCCCCCTAATACACTCTGAAAGCTGAGCACAGGTCTTTCCTGGCATGGCTGAATCTCATTTCTTTTTTTTTTTTTTTTAATTTTTTTTTCTCAATTTTTATTAATATTTTCCATGATTATAAAAAATATCCCATGGTAGTACCCTCCCCGCTGAATCTCGTTTCTTCATACTTGTTTCTTTCTTTTGCTCTCTGAGTCCTGGATTCTACTCAGCCACCTATTCATGGTCTTCCAGAAAGAATGTGTTTTACCAAAATAACCCCCTGCCTTCCCCACTATTCACTCAACTTTAGTAGATTTGCTTGTTCCCACCAGAGAGACAGGCTCAGTGGTGAGACTGGGTGAAGCTCGTGCTCTGTGGCTGTTGTTGTGATGCCTTTCTGCTCTTCACCTGTGCATCTGCCCTTTGCAGGGCAGAGGCAGCTCTTCTCACGTTCATACTGCCTGGACACTACATATTTGGGACCCTTTCACAGAAGGATGGGTTGGAATAGAGAACAGACCCAAATAGTATGAGATAGGTGGAGGCGAGAGTGTTAATGAGTGGGTGTATGTGTATGTACGTATCTGTGAGTGCCTGCTTATGTCTCTTTGAGCCTGTTATCTGTGTATGTACACATGACTGTGTCTCTCAGAGAAGCTTGGGCTCAGCCAAAAAGAGATCCCAGACTTGGGATCTATACATGAGAGGGCCTCAGACCCAGAAGTCACTCATAGCAAGATGCACCAAGCCTCAGAGCAAGAAAGAGAAGGCAGCAGAAAGATGCTGATGGCCAGAGAGGTGGGATTATCAGAGATGACAGTGGGAGACTGATTTCTCCTAACCTCTGGTCTGAACCTGTAGCAGTGAGCAACACAGCCCCTGTAGATTGTCAGGGTGCAGGCCCTGTCTTGAATGAGTATACCTCCTCTTGTCACTTCCCTGTGAGGCCTCGAGAAAAAGCAGTCTGTCTGAAGAGAAACCTTTGTGCTACCAGCTACCTGGGAGCCCATTCTAAGATCATGCTTCCACAGCCAGGACCTTCTCTCCAGCCAGGTCCCTGGTCACTTGTGGAGCAGGCATCCACATTCCCCTCCTGCTTCTTAATTTTGAAGACTCTTGACACTTGGTTAAAACCAGAGTCTGCTGTGGGCCTTGATAACCAGGTTCTTTTTTTGTTTATTTGTTTGTTTTTGTTTCTCCAGATAGGGTCTTGCTCAGCTCAGGCTGACCTGGAATTTACTATGTATTCTCAGGGTGGCCTTGAACTCTCAGCTTCAATTGAAGGTGTGTGCCACCACACCTGGTTCTTTCTTTAACCTCTTCTGTGAGCATCTCCCAATGGCAAGGTGCTATGAGCAAACTCACCTGACTCTTGACTGGCTCTGCCTTGAGGCTGGCAATGTCTGAGGCATGTGGCTATGAGAGATGTCTGTGGCCCTCACTCCCAGCCATGTTCTTGCTCTCCACAGAGATCCAGAAACTGGTGCTGGAGGGCCGTGTGGGCGAAGCCATCGAGACAACCCAGCGCTTCTACCCTGGGCTGCTGGAGCACAACCCCAACCTGCTCTTCATGCTAAAGTAAGTTGGGCCAGTAGTCCCAGAATCCGGTCCCTGAGCTGGCAGCAGAATCCTGCAGCCCGGACCAGGCCCAGAGCTTTGCTCCCTCCACAGGTGCCGACAGTTTGTGGAGATGGTGAATGGCACTGACAGCGAGGTCCGCAGCTTGTGCTCCCGGAGCCCCAAGTCTCAGGACAGCTACCCTGACTCCCCCAGCCTCAGCCCCCGACATGGCCCCAGTAGTTCCCACATGCACAACACAGGTCAGCCACTCTCCAGAGGGCTCTGGGCAGAGCTGGTTGGAGAAGAATGGTCACCCCACCTACCCTTCCCTGCGCTGGGCTTAGGGCTGGCTGCTGGATTGGTGGGGAGGGAAAGGGAGCACTGTGGCAATCCTTGGGGCCCCGCTTGATGTCAAGCTTGCCCCTCCTCTGACCATCCCCGCTTCTAGGAGCTGACAGTCCCAGCTGCAGCAATGGCGTCGCATCCACCAAGAGCAAACAGAACCACAGTAAATATCCCGCACCCAGCTCCTCCTCCTCATCCTCGTCCTCCTCGTCCTCCTCTTCCCCATCCTCCGTCAATTACTCCGAGTCCAACTCAACAGACTCCACCAAGTCCCAGCCCCACAGCAGTACCAGTAACCAGGAGACCAGGTGCCTGTCTTGCTCCACTCCCTCCACTCTGCTTCTGCTCTGTGCCTGCTAGGCCCAGTCTGTTCTTGAGTGTTGCCTCCTGCCCTTCACTCTCATCTTTGTTTTAGTTCTGTGCCTGCTAACTGGCTGGGCCAGACACTCAAGATTTCGCTGCCAGTTTCCTTGGCCCTGGTTTTCTCTGACAGTGCTGACCCTACCAGACTGAGCATGTGGCCTTCACTAAGGAGCCTGGGCCCACTAGAACCTCCCCAAAGGAGTTTTTAATGGAGTTTGGCTCCTGGGTAGACAGATTAGCAAACAGGTGACCAGGGCTATAGGCTACAGCTCCATATGGCCAGCCTTCCTTCTTCCCTCCCTCCTTCTTCCTTCCCTCCTTCCCTCCCTCCCTTACTTAAAAATGTATTTATTTACATGTGTGTGTGAGTGTGCTATGCCTCTTGCCAATAAACAACATATTTGTGCCTCTTTTTGCATCCAACTTATATGGTTGACTTGGGAATTGAACCCAATGCCAGCAGGCTTTGCCAGCAAGCAACTTTCACTGCTGAGCCATCTTCCCAGCCCCAAAGATGGCTTTTGACTTTCCTAGGCCTGCCTACAAGTTGACCTGGGTTTGGCTCCCAGCCAAGGCCAGAGATGCCAAATCAGTTGAGTCAGTGGGAATGAGGAGATTTATTAAAGAAATATGTCAACTCAGATGAGAGCTAGGACAAATAGAATCACAGGAGCAGTTTATGGACAAGAAAGAGAACCATGTGATAGGCCTCTTGGGATAATTGTAATAGGGGCCAAGTTTGGGGACCTGGGAAACATGGACTGTCTTTTCATTCATCTGTAGCCCTCAGTTTATCTGCAACAACAGTGGCTAAAGTTTAAATGGAGGCCCTACCAGGTAGCTGTAACTACATACCCTTGGCCAACTCCCATCTCAACCCTCTCCACAGTGACAGTGAAATGGAGATGGAAGCAGAGCATTATCCTAATGGTGTGCTGGAAAGCATGTCCACTCGCATCGTCAATGGTGCCTACAAGCACGAAGACCTGCAGACAGATGAGTCCAGCATGGGTAAGCACCATTGCCCAGTATTAGCCATCTCTGTGTTTCTTGAGAAGGCATTGCACCATTCTGATGCCCACTTTCCCCTAGGAAGGGCTGGCATGGCAGGCTTTGGCAGCTTGATAAGCTTTAGCTGGACTAGGTCCACTACTTTCTCAGCTATTCATGAATGAATCCTTGAGATGATCCCCAATGTATAGGAAGGCCCAGGTATGCTGCCAAGACCAGAACCTCTAGTGTGGATACGTATGAGCACCATGTGTATGGTGGGAAGAGGAAGTTTCTGATCCTGCCCAATTTCTGGCCTGTATACTAGGTGGACATGTCCTCTGGCTGTTCCACCCATTCTCCTAGCCCTTGTCTGCCTGTGGCAGAAGGTCCTTGTTTTTTCTTCCTCATCCTTCTAATATGTTCTCTGGTGGCCTCTGGGTGCAGATGATGGGCATACGCGGCGGCAGCTCTGCGGGGGCAACCAGGCTGCCACAGAAAGGATCATCCTGTTTGGCCGTGAGTTGCAGGCACTGAGTGAGCAGCTGGGCCGCGAGTACGGCAAGAATTTGGCCCACATGGAGATGCTACAGGTATAGGATAAGCCAGGCTCTCCCCTCGCATACAGTAGGCCCCCATTTGATGCTGGGGACAGGTTGGCTCTGGGAGCATCCAGGGGCAGTAGCAGCAGGGCAGTATGGACTATAGTAGCAGCAAGGCAATATGGGTTCTAGTCAGGTCTGCAGTGGGAAGTGAGGTGTCCTGGGTGGAACACCCACCTCCACACACTGGAGAAGGTACAGCCTTGCCCAACCCTTTAGACTGGGTATGTTGAGCTGTCACTATGCACCATGTAAGCAGTCCGTCCCCCTCTGGAACCATGGGGTTGTGTGTAGTGTGTGCCACTTTCATCTAAAGAGTGGTCTGTTCCTTAGGATGCCTTTAGTCTACTGGCATACTCAGACCCCTGGAGCTGCCCAGTTGGTCAGCAGCTTGACCCCATTCAGAGGGAACCTGTGTGCGCTGCTCTCAACAGCGCCATTTTAGGTGAGTGTATCTAATGAAAGCAGAAGCTGAACTGTGAGTGTCTGGATGGCTCCCTTCCCTCTCCCTAGGAATGGTATTAAGATTGGTACAGGCCCTCTGTGATATCTCACAGGGCTTCCAGGACTATACCTACTCTGATCTCCCTCTGCCCACCTATACTGGCTGTTAAATCATGGCCATGAGCCTAGGCTAGCCTACTGCTCTGGAGAAGGCCAAGGTCTTCAGGTTCCTAGCATGACTACAGCCTGGTGACTGGGACACTTGGACAGACACTGAACACTGTTCTAAGAGATTCTGCTCATTCCCTCCCTAGGGAACTTTGACCTGGGCCCAAACCCTCGGCAGGGCATTAACCAGGCCTTGTATCTCCTCCACAGAGTCTCAGAACCTGCCAAAGCAGCCTCCTCTGATGCTTGCCCTGGGCCAAGCATCTGAATGTCTACGGCTCATGGCCCGTGCAGGCCTAGGATCTTGCTCCTTTGCCAGAGTTGATGACTACTTGCACTAGCTGACCTTACTGACTGGCCCCATCTGGCCTTCCTTCAGCCCTAGGGCTGGAGCAGCCTTGCCCTCCATAGGACCTGGCATGGGGACCTGGAAGCCATGGGCAAAGTCTACTCCTCCTTCCTGGCTGACCCTCCCTACTTTCCTTCCTTTCCTTTTCTTCCCTCCCTCCCTTCCTGCCTTCTTCCTTCTGTCCTCCTTCCCACCCTCCTCTCTGTTTCTCTCCATCCCTCAGTATCCCTTTCACATGCAGCGGCCTGTGACACAGTATTGGCTGGTTACTCATGTAGCGCCTTCTCCTTTAAAGGAGGTTTTGTTTTGAGGAGGGGTTTGGGTTTTTTAATCATTTTTTTTCCTCCTGACTGAGCCACCAGTGTTTATCTCGGGAGAGTTTGTGCTGAGCTGGTTTCTGCTAATTTAGTGATGCAGCCTATCCAGGTTGGTGAGAGCTTATTATTTTCATAAGTAAAAACAAACACACACACACAAACAAATGAGATTATATATATATATATAAATATATATTAAAAAAAGACAGTATTTATCGTAGTGTTAGTAGGCCTATGCACCTCTTGGGTAAGGCTGTCCAGACACCATGTGTTTTTATTTGAGTCCAACTCATTAAAAAAAATCATCTCTTGTCACCTCAATAAAGTGATTTATTTTTAGGCTCTCCCTTTGTTGAGCCACAGGCCCAGCTTCTGCCCATGAAAGCTAAATAGGCTTTTGGAGGGCCACTTGGTGGGCAGTCAGGCTAAGCTGTTACACAGCATCCCAAGAGGTATGGGTCAGTAGGTCTCTGAGAGCTGGTCAGAGCAGACCTTCAGGGGCCAGGGGTCTAGAGAATTGATGAGTTGGCCTAGGGGCACACAGCAAAGCAAAGAAGCACAGGGTCCTTTTCCAGCATGCTGTCTACCACTCTGTCCTGCCTTTCACTGCCTGCCTTGCCCTGTTTTCTTCCCTTCTCAATGTCCTGCCTTCCCTTGTTAAGATGGCCAAATAATTCAGTTAGTCTCAGTTGATTGCCTGGAAACTACCTGCCTTCAACCCAGGAGCTGCTCTATGCCAGGCTGCCAAGAGGAAGACTGTTCCCGGGACAGAAGCCCTTGAGGACAGGGCCTGCTTCCTTCTGCCCGGGTCTTCATCATCGCTGCCCAGCGCTGATGGGACTGATGCTTTCTGTGCAGAAGCTGGTCCCTCATGGAGACAGATCCTTGGGCCATTGGTCCTCAGAGTGGATGGAACCCCTGACACCCTGGGGCAGGCTGGTCCCTGCAGCTTGGCCCTAGCCACTCTTAGGAAGCATAAAGGACCCCATGGGTCTTACAAAGGTCCCACCAGCTGTTTCGGATGGATCCTCACAGCTGGTAGAACGAAAGTCCCACTACCACAGGAAAGACTGTGCTGCTGCCAGGACTTGGGAGGCCATCTGTCAAGGGGGTTAGCTGCCAAGGAGGAGGAAAGGAGGCCTGCCCAGAGGAGCATGTGGAGGGGCTGGGATGTCTGTGCCTGCTTCACAGTGTGAGGGAGAGCCCAAGTAGCCTCTGCAAATATTAGGATCAGCTGTGGCAAAACCAGAAGGTGAACTTCTAGTCCTTGTCTGAATCTGGGTTGGGTGAGCTCCTGTTCTGTTAGTGGACAGAAAAATAGTTGGTGTGCTCTGAGCTGTTCTGTGCATAACAGGACTCACCAGCTCCGTGGCCTGACCAAAAAAGTGATCTAGACCATCTGCCAGTGAAGGGCCTGGGCCCTGGCTCTGAAATCTTCCAGAATTTTATCTTGGAGATGAACCTATTAGCTCTATCTTGGTCCCTGCCAGGGTACCAGCTAGCAGCTGATCAGAAGGTTTTGTCCTGTATGTAAAGAATCTGTTCTGTGCAAAGCTGGAAAAACTAAGCTCTAAACTCAAAGGTTGGAAATACCAGACTGTTACATTGGTCAGCTTAGCAGAATTGGGAAGCATTTGCAGCTGTAGTGGAGTTCAGAGAACATCTCCACCAGTCATTCCCTTTCACAGTTAAGGAAACAGACCCAGGAGATAAGTGACTTGGCCATAGTCACTCAGCAAATAGTAGCAGAGCCAGGACTGACTATCCCTGTGTTTGGACAATACTGTCTAGACCTGAAGCAGAATGGCAGATGAGCCCTGTGAGGGGTTAGACTGGTATGACTTCTAGCAGTGCCTGAGCAGCTGGTACCTTCAGGGGTGGGAATGGGTGCTTACACTTGGGTTGTGGAGCGGCTGAGAGAAGGCCTAGGAAGGCTTGGGACTGCTGTGTGCTGCATAGGGTTGGCTGTCTGCCTGGCTCACACTCAGTACCCATGGCCATCTCCCCATTTTCTGTGCCTTATCTCACTGTTTCAGCTGAGTCCAAGTTGTTTACTCTGTTCCTCTTCAGAGGGGCTTTCTGTCCTAGTTGGACAGCTCACCTTTGGGACATAAGCCTTTGCCCCACAAGCTATGGAGAGGGCCAAAATCAAGCTGCTGGAGCTGGCTGTCTTGCTGATAGTCCAAGTCTGTCTGCAGCTGGGGGAGTCCCCTACATACCGCAAGTCCTACTACCTTGCTTCCAGGAGCCAGAGTGGGAAAAAGTACCTGGGAGCAGCTTGGTGAAGGGCTGGACCTGACCCCTAGGGATAGGAGGAAGACCTGGCTCCGTTGGGTTGTCCAGCCTTGGGGGAACAGCCTTCTCTACACAACTTCCCTTTGTGGTACCAGATGGTAGCTCTTTCCCGGGCAGACACTGGTAGACTACTCAAAGAAAGTCAAAACCCCTCCACCCCATCCTTACCTACATGGGTCTGTGGCTGGGTACAGGCTGTTTGAACAGGGACACCACGAGATAGAGAAGTGGGAACTGCCTGGTCACCAAGCACCTTCCCAGCCCTTAAGCAAGCACAAAGATGAGGCAGAAGACTGTTGGAGCAGCAAGTTCCTTTGGTTGCTCTGGTTGCTCACAACTCAGGTATGTGTGCTGTGTGGCAGCTGGACAGCAGAATCCTATTTGACCACCAGTCCTATGTACCTGGACCTGTGGCCAGATGGTGGCTTCTGGCTGCCCCCCAGCACCCACCTCTTTGCATAGGGTTTTCCTCCATTATTGACTACAGCTGAAACAGACATCCTCCACATCGTGCACACTGGTTCTGCCTTTGTCCTCGCAAGTTGATACTTGGCATTAGCTTAAAACTTGTGGGTGTGGGAGGGTTGAGAGAGAATTCTAACACAAAACATCCTATTAAAATGTACTTGAGATGAAAACAACTCTTGTTGTATTTTGACAGAATTATTTTTATTAAAATACACATCCATGAGCAATCATGAGTGTCTCGTCTCTGTTTTGAGTTTTACTGAGAGGTAATAGGTACCAGCCACCTGTTAAGTACTCAGGCCCCTGGTGCCTCAGGAACTTTTGAAACGTTATGTTTGAAAGACCCCCAAAGAAGGTCGGTACTTCAGCTACTTTTCCCCTTGAAATAGCTTCTATATTAGACAAGAAAAACAACAAAGTTAACTTCAGAAGGGTGAGCTATGAAATTTTCCCCATAAAAGTAAGACTTTAGGAATGTAGTATATTTTCTCAGTTTCCACAAGGAATTGATTTCAGGAAACCCCCTCCTCCCTTCAGATAACCAAATTCCTCAGTTATGCAAGTCCCTTAGAATGATATACTATTTACATTTTAATATGCTTAAAATAGTTTTTTAGAAGAATATTTTCTTAGTTGGGTGTGGTGGCACATGCCTATAATCTCAGCACTTGGGAGGTAGAGGCAGGAATTCAAGGCCAGCCTTGACTACAATAATGAGTTCCAGGCCAGCCTGGCTCCATTGAAAAACAAACAAGAGCTGGAGGTATGGCTTAGTGTTTAAGGTACTTGCTGCAAAACCACTTTTTTTGGAGTGGTGGGGTTTCGAGATGGGGTCTCACTCTAGCTCAGGCTGACCTGGAATTCAGTATGTAGTCTCAGGGTGGCCTCGAACTCACAGCAATCCTACCTCTGCCTCCCAAATTGGGATTAAGGGCATGCGCCGCCACGGCCGGCCACTTTTTAAACTTATTAATTTATGTGTGTGTGAGAGAATTGGCATGCCAGGGCCTTCAGCCACTACAGTTGAACTCCAGATATGTGCGCCACCTTGTGCACATGTGCAGCCTTGCACAATTGTATCACCTTGTGCATCTGGTTTACATGGGACTTGGAGAGTTGAACATGGGTCCTTAGGCTTTGCAGGCAAGCACCTTAACTGCTAAGTCATCTCTCCTAGCCTCACTTTTTTTGTTTCTTTGTTTTTGGTTTTAGTTTTTTGAGGTAGAGTCTCACTCTCGCCCAGGGTTTTTTTGTTTTGTTTTGTTTGTTTTTTAAATTTATTAGAGAGAGGCAGACAGGGTGAGAGTATTGGTGCACCAGGACTTCCTGCCACTGCAAATTAACTCTAGCTGTATGTGCCACTTATTGCATCTGGCTTTACGTGGGTACTAGGGAATCGAACTCAGGCCCTTAGGCTTTGCAGGGAAGAGCCTTAACTGCTGAGCCATCTCTCTATTCCCAATTTTTTTGTTGTTGTTGTCTTTTGTTTTTTTCAAGGTAGGGTTTCACTCTAGCACAGGCATAGGTTCACTATGTAGTCTCAGGCTGGCCTCAAACTCACAATGATTCTCCTACCTCTGCCTCCCAAGTTCTTGGATTAAAGGTGTGTACCACCATGCCTGACTAAAAGCTTGTATTTTTTTTTAATTTTTTTGTTTGTTCATTTATTTGGGAGCAACAGAGAGAAGAAGGCAGAGAGGGAGGGAGGGAGGGAGGGAGGGAGAGAGAGAGAGATAGAGAACGGGCGCGCCAGAGCTTCAAGCCTCTGTAAACGAACTCCAGATGCATGCGCCCCCTTGTGCATCTGGCTAACGTAGGTCCTGGGGAATTGAGCCTCAAACTGGGGTCCTTAGGCTTCACAGGCAAGCGCTTAACCGCTAAGCCATCTCTCCAGCCCAGAGCTTGTATTTTAAAAGTCAGCAAGGGACTCTACCCCCTTTCACTTTCCACAAGGCAATAGTTCTCTTTTCCTTCTCTTTAGTGTAATAAAGTTTCTCTAAATCTAAAAAATAAATAAATAAAAATTTAAAAAGTCAGCAAGCAGGCTGGAAAGATTGCTCAGCAGTTAAGGTGTTTGCATGCAAAGCCTAACAACCCAGGCTTGATTCCCCAGTCAGTACCCATGTAAAGTAGGATGCATAAAGTGGCACATTCATCTGGAGTTTGTTTACAGGTGCTAGAGGAGTGCCCATTCTCTCCTTTTTCTCTTTCACACACACACTCTCTCTGCTTGCACATAAATAATATATATTTTTTTAAGTCAACAAGCTGGGCATGGTGGCACATGCCTTTAGTCCCAGCACTTGGGATGCTGAGTTAGGAGGATTGCTGTGAGTTCAAGGCCAACCTGGGACTACAAAGTAAGTTTCAGATCAGCCTGGGTAACAGTGAGACTACCTCCAAAAAATAACTAAAAGATGTGTTTAATATATCCATCCCATGGAGGTAGGGGATACTAGCATAGATAGCATTACTTTAGCAAATAGAGACACAGTACATGAGAACCCACCCAGTCACCACTCCTACTTCATTCTGTCTCTCCTGACTCCATTATAAAACCACAGTATTTTGTGCATAGAAAGGATATATTAAATAATGCTGATATCTAGAAAGATACTGGAGACAGACACCAACTAGGATGCTACCGTAGCCTACAAGTAAGGGCACAGTTTAGTATTTAGGCCAGGCATGGTGGCGTATGGCTTTGATCCCAGCACTCAAGAGGCTGAAGTAGGAGGATTGCTGAGTTCAAGGCCAATCTGAGTCAACATAGTGAATTCCAGGTCAGACTGGGCTACAGCAAGACCCTACTTCAAAAAACAAAAACTCGCCAGGCGTGGTGGTGCAGGCCTTTAATCCCAGCACTCGGGAGGCAGAGGTAGGAGGATCACCTTGAGTTCAAGGCCACCCCGAGACTCCATAGTGAATTCCAGGTCAGCCTGGGCTAGAGTGAGACCCTACCTTGAAAAAACAAAAAAATAAAATAAAATGAAAAACAAAAACTGACTTTAAGGGCTGGAGAGAGAATGCAGTGGTTAAGGTGCTTGCCTACAAAGTCTAATGGCTGGGGTTCGGTTGACCACGTTAGCCAGATGCACAAAGACGCACATGCATCTGGAGTACGTTTGCAGTAGCTGGAGGTGCAACCACTCTCTCTCTCCTATCTCTCTCTGCAAATAAATAAATTTTAAAAATATATTTAGGAGCCAGGCATGGTGGTGCACACCTTTAATCCCAGAACTCGGGAGCAGAGGTAGGAGGATCACCATGAGTTCGAGGCCACCCTGAAACTACATAGTGAATTTCAGGTAAGCCTTGGTTAGAGTGAGACTCTACCTCACAAAAGAGAGAGAGAGAGAAAAACCAAAAAATAAAATTAAAAAACAAAATCTAAAATCAGCACAAGGTGACAATGGTGAGGGAAAGGGGAGAAGAGACAAGGTAAATAGGCTCTGGTTGGAGATAGGATGGATAATGATACTATAAAAATGTGCGGGTAGTGGCTTAAAGTCACTAGAAGTTTGCTGAAGGAAAGCATGTGAAATCATTCTCAAGGAGAAGGAGCCTGGAAAAGGGTTCTTCTGTGGTCTAATAAATCAAGTCCTAGATGTAAACAGTGAACATCTATTCAGTTATTTAAAAGCAGTACTAGGTGTGGTGGTGCACACCTTTAATCCCAGCACTCGGGAGGCAGAGGTAGGAGGATTTCCCTGTGTTCGAGGTCTCGAGGTCACCCTGAGACTACTTAGTGAATTCCAGGTCAGCCTGGGCTAGAATGAGACCCTATCTCGGGGGGGGGGGGGGGGGGAGTCCCAGTAGAGTTGACAATGACTAAGAACGATTAAAAAAGCGTACTTGCTATCCAGGGGAGATTAAACCCCTGAAGAGGAGGGTTGGAGGTTACACTTTGACATTCTAGAAGCCGCCCATGCTCACAGATCCGGTGGTAAAAGTGAGAAAGTCATGTCGTCTCAGACCGAAGCAGGGCCAACCCAGAACCTAGTTAGCAGGTCACACAACCACCTCCGGTCAGCAGGCGTGCCCTGTCATTACAAGTTCTGGAATGAGGGCTGGGAGGGCCCCCTGATGTAGCAGAGTGTTCAGGAGCGTCAGGCACAAACGGGTAGAAGCTTCCACAGAGAAGTCGCCTACAATTACATTGCTAGTTTCACACTAAGGCCTATGGGCTTCCCTGCTGCAGTGGAGTCTGGTGAACCCAAGGGTTAGCGTCGTTACAAACTAACCCCGCGGGGAACACTGAGGACAAGGGGACCGAACAGGAAAGCGAGCCATGGCGAGTCAGGAAGTACGCCTAGTTAAGACACCTGGGTTTCCACAGAAATAGGTCGTTGTCCAGCGCGAGGTCTTCCTTCGCTACAGGAAAAGCAAGACCGGCCACAGCGCCCCAGACCCCCGTTTCCTCTCGTTGCCGAGCGGACCGCAGACAGCCTGGAAACGGAGCGCTTAAGCACCGCCTCCCGGGGAGCGAGCATGCGCGGCTCTCCGCCCCGAGCCCTCCCCGCGCCGGCCCGCCCCCGTTACGGAGCATGCGCGGTTCTTCCGCCGTCCCGCCCCTCCCTTCCAGAGCCCCCTGTTCCTTAGAAACCAGGCGGCGTGTTCCCGGTGTCCGTGCGTTAGATTCTGGTCGCCGCCCATCCCATCTAACCTCTCTCAACGTGGCCTCTGAGAAGGATCGGGACCCATGGTCTCCGGTGCGGCACAGGGCGGGCGATGCCAGCGTGCCAGGTGAGAGGCGGATGGCGGCGGCGGGTGAGGGGTGAAGGAGGGCATGGCGCGGCCGGGAGCGGGCGCTGCCCGGGCCTCTGCGGCCGCCCGGCTCCTGAGGTCCGAGGCTTGGAGACTTGGAGTCCGCCCGGAGCCGGGTGGCTGTGCTAAATGGCAGCACGCGCACAGCACCGAGCACGAGAGTTCCCTCCCCACACCCCGGGTTCACCATTCCCACCCCAGAAATTGGACTTGCAGGTTTGCTCGTACCGTTTTGGGTCCTAGAAGACGTTGAACATAACCCATCCCTGTGCAGATGCGGAAGCCAGGCTTCTTTGCCCGGTGGTGAGAGGAGCCCCCTTACCTGTGTAAGGATGGGCGCTTTGTGCATGAGGATGTGTGAGGTGTGGAGGCTTCAGACAAAGGGCTGGAGGGAAAGATGGTCCATGCTCTTGCAGAATGAGATAGGACTTTCAGGTAGTAAATATTTAAGAAACGGATGTTCAGGTAACAAGTTGAAAAAAGGAACATCCCAGAAGGGTTTGGTTGGCTCTGCCAGCTACGAGCTGGCTATGTCCCCATTGGCCCTGGCCCACCCTTGAATATGAGGAAAGAAGCAGATGGACTTGTGGGGACAGAAGGTGAGGCAACGTTTCAAACCTTTCAACGCCTTATCACACTTGAATGGTGAGGGAAGAAGAGACAGTTTGGAAATGAGAATTTATGGAGTTTATCTTCTAGACTACCAGTATCTAAAGAACTGGGCAGGAATGGAGAGGTTTAAAATGCACTGGGTACACATCAAGGAAGTTTATAAACCATCTTACTTCTGTTCATTGTACCCACATGCTAAGGACAAGAAATCAAAACCCAGCCCAGGCACAGGGCATAAAGGCCACTAAGAGAAGACCTTTCAACTGAAAGAAGAAGAAGAAAAAAAAAAAGCCTTGAAGTTAGTAAAGAAGACACATGTTATTGTGATATGGAGCAATAGAGGAAAGATGGTTGTCTTTGAGTAGGGGAAGCTAGATTCATTCTTGATAAAGAAATTCATTTCCTTCTGAAAAGCTCTACACGAGAGAACAAAAGAGTTTTCAGGACATCCATGAAAATTTTACTGCTCTAGCCAGCAGCACTTGAGAGGCTGAGGTAGGAGGATGCTGTGAGTTCCAGGCCATCCTGAGATTGACTCCAGGTCAGCCTGGATAGGGTAGGCCTGTGGTGTCAGAAGAGAGGGACTATGACCTAGCAGACAGGGATGTTGAGGAACATTTCACAGATGTGAATTTAGCAGAATACTAAGGGAAAGTATGGTTTAGCCACACAGAGAACAAACTGGAAGAGTAGCCACTACAGATATTAAAGGAATAAATTTATGCCTTTTTTTTTTTTCAAGGTAGGGTCTCACTCTAGCACAGGCTGGCCTCGAATTCACTGTGTAGTCTCAGGGTGGCCACAGACTCCTGGCAGTCTTTCTACCTCTGCCTTCCGAGTGCTGAGATTAAAGGTGTGTGCCACCACTCCCAGCTGCCCCCAACTTTTGTTGAGACAAGATCTTATTCTAATCCAGACGGGCTTAGAATTTACTATGTAGCCCAGTGTAGCCTGGAACTCTCGGCAGTCCTCCTGCCTTAGCATGCCAAATGCTAGGATTATGACCCACCACACTTGACACAGGTGGGGTTTTAAAAAATTTTATTTGTTTGAAAGAGAGAGAGAGAGAGTGGGCTGGAGAGATGGCTTAGCAGTTAAGCACTTGCCTGTAAAGCCTAAGGACCCTGGTTCAAGGCTGGATTCCCCAGGACCCATGTAAGCCAGATGCACAAGGGGGCACGTGTCTGGAGTTCATTTGCAGTGGCTGGAGTCCCTGGCGTGCCCATTCTCTCCCTCTCCCTCTCTCTCTCTGTCACTCTCAAATAAATAAATAAAAATAATAAAAAAAAATTTTTTTAAAAGAGAGAGAGAGAATGGGCACGCCAGCGCCACCAGCCACTGAAAATGAACTCCAGATGCATGCGCCACCTTGTGTATCTAGCTTACTTGGGTACTAGGTCCTTAGGCTTCGCAGGCAAGTGCCTTAACCACTAAGCCATCACTAAGCCTGGATCTTTTGTTTTGTATGTGTATATGTGTGATTGTATTGTGGGGGCACATGTGTGTAATGGTATATATGGAGGCCAGGGGTCAATGTTGCATGTGATACTTCTTGAGATAGGTCTTTCTGAACCTAGAACTTGCCAACTTACCAAAACAAGCTAGCTCTAGGGATCCTCCTATCTCTGCCTTCCCAGTGTTGGAATTATAGGTACATACTATCATACTTTGCTTTACAAGGGTACTGTGGATCTGAACTCATACTAACAGAAAGCAATGCATCCACTGGGCTATCTTCCTAGCCCCACAAGTGTTTTTTTTTTTCTTAATTGTATATTTTGGTATGCATGAATGGGTGGATGTGTATCATGTGTTTACAGTATGGTGTGTGTGCATGCCATGGCATGTGTGTGGAGATCTGAAAACAGCCTAGAAGTGCTTGTCCTTTCCTTCCACCGTGGCTGAGACAGGATCCCTCCTTGTTTAGTGGAGGGGGTTGCTACTGCAAGTGCACCAGTCTAGCCAACCTGGCTTTTTCTGTCTCCACCTCCTATTGCAGAAACATGTTCCTCTTTGTGTCTAGTTTTACGTGGTCTGGGGAGTTAATTCAGGCCAGTTGGCTTGCAAGCAAGCACCCTTTGCTGCTGATCCATTTCTCCAGCCCCACGTGTCTTTTTTTTTTTTTTTGAGGTAGGGTATCACTTTAGCTCAGGCTGACCTTGAACTCAAAACAATCCTCCTACCTCTGCCTCCCAAATGCTGAAATTAAAGGCATGCACCACCATGCTCGACCCATATATGTGATGTATATTTTAATATTTTATTTATTTCCAATGAGGAGAGAGAAAGAATGTCAATGGGCGCACCAGGGCTTCTAGCCACTGCCAATGTACTCCAGATGTATGCACCACTTTGTGCATCTGGCTTTACATGGGTACTGGGGAATCAAACCCAGGTTGTTAGGCTTTGCAGGCAAGCAGTTTAATCACTGAGCCATCTCTCCAGCCTCTGAGTGTGATTTTTTATTTATTTAGCAGAGAGGGAGGGAGAGGGAGAGAATGGATGTGCCAGGGTGCCAGGGCCTCCAGCCACTGCAAATGAACTCCAGACACATGCACCACCTTGTGCATCTGGCTTATGTGGGTCCTGGGGAATCGAGCCTTGAACTGGGGTCCTTAGGCTTCACAGGCAAGCGCTTAACTGCTAAGCCATCTCTCCAGCCCATAATTTTCCATAATTTTTGCTTTTACAAAGGTTTCTCCCCCAAGACTGATGAGAAGATAAATAGAAAAATTATAAGTCAAATCAGTTTCAGGAAGATTTTTTAAATTAATTAATTTATTTATTTGAGAGCAACAGAGATAGAAAGAGGCAGAGAGAGAGAGAATGGGTGTGCCAGGGCCTCCAGCCATTGCAAATGAACTGCAGACGTGTGCGCCCCCTTGTGCATCTGGCTAACGTGGGTCCTGGGGAATCGAGCCTCGAACTGGGGTCCTTAGGCTTCACAGGCAAGTGCTTAACCACTAAACCATTTCTCCAGCCTCAGGAAGATTTTTTTGCATTCATAAATCAATGTTGTAACTATAAACATAGTACATGAGTATTTTTTGTCTTATATCTGGCATTATTTTGTAAAGACACCTCAAGAGGTATAATGAGGCACTATCAGAATCCTATGTAATCTATGGGAATACTCAATACTACTAACCAAATTATGTCAAGAACAATTCATGAGAAGCACTGTATTCTGGATAGATACCCCTATTGCATTAGTGAAGACAGGAGGGCAAGGTCAAGTAAGATAGAAGGGAACAATTGGCCTCTGAAAAACTGAATGAAAAGCCGGGCATGGTGGCGCACACCTTTAATCCCAGAGTGAGACCCTACCTCAAAAAAAAAAAAAGAACTGGATGAAATGTTTTGAAAATAAACAGACATACTTCCCTGAGTGAGCTGTTGGAAAACATACTTGTTTGTTTGTTTAATTCTTTTTAATTTGTTTTGGTTTTTCCAGGTAGGGTTTTGCTCTAGCCCAGGCTGACCTGGAATTCACAATGGAGTCTCAGGGTGGCCTTGAACTCACGGCAGTCCTACCTCTGCCTCCCCAGTGCTGGAATAAAGGCATGTACCACCATGCCCTGCTTAGCTCTTTTTTAATTAATTAATTTATTTATTAGAGAGTGAGGGAATGAGAATGGGCATACCAGGGCCTCTAGCCTCCTCAAATGAGCTTTGGGTACATATACCACCTTATGTACCTGGCTTACATGGGTTCTGGGGAATTGAACCTGGGTCCTTAGGCATCACAGGCAAGTGCCTTAACCTCTAAGTCATCTCTCCAGCCCAAACATACTTTGTGAATGCAACAGTAACAGTGTTTCTTTGACTTGTGTGCATTTTCATAGTTCTACAATTGGACACTTCAGAGAAAGGTGGACTTAGGAGACTCTTACAGAGTTTCTAAGTTACTTTGTCAAATAATTACTTAACACTCACTCCATTTTCAGGGTAACTGAGGGCAGTTATCAAGTCTAGCCTGCAATAAAGCAATCACTAGTATTTGATAGGCCAACTATGAGGCAATCTTGCCAAATGAACTGGAAATGCTAACAAGATTTACTTTCACTGGACTGGTTTTGTATTTTACTATAAGAGAAATGGTCTGCAGGGTCACTGATAGAAAGGTTCAGATACAGAGGTTAATGTTTAAAAAAAATGGAGGAGTCAGACATCAATAATTGGGCATAGGAAAAAATGTCTTTCTGATGTTTGAAAAGTGCAAATTTATAATGGAGGTGGGCATGGTGGCTCACGCTTTTAATCCAAGCACTTGGCAGGCATAGGTAGGAGGATCACCATGAGTTAAAGGCCACCCTGAGACTACATAGTGAATTCCAGGTCAGCCTGAGCTGCAATGAGGCCCTACCTCTAAAAAACAAAAAACAAACAAATTTATAATGGTTATGATTCCAAGACCCACAATTGGAGTTGGAAATCATTGAAGAAAAATTGAATTAGAGATTTTTGTATTTTTAAAAATATAATATATGTATATAATATAATATAACATATATATGTATATAATATAACAAAGGGATGTTACTTGTCATATATAAAAGCAGTTTTGTATTAGTAAACTTAAAAAGTAAGCCTAAGGGCTGAGGTATGTGTCTCAGTGATACACTGCTTGCCTCATGTATTTAAGGCCCTGGGTTTGGTTCCCTAAACCAAACAAAAACAAATTTATGTTCGGAGAGTAAAAATCCAACTTACTTAAAACTTAGATGTCACGTGTTTTAGTTATTTCATTTTCTTTGTTTTTTTCTTTTCTCAATTTTTATTAACATTTTCCATGATTATAAAAAATATCCTATGGTACTACCTTCCCTCCCCCCACTTTCCCCTTTGAAATTCCATTCTCCATCATATCCCCTCCCTCATTTTCTTTTTTTTTTTTTTTTAATGTTTTTGTTTATGTATTTGAGAAACAGAGGGTGGGAATGGGTCTCTTCCTGCTGCAACAAACTCCAGGTGAATACTCCACTTTGTGCCTCTTGCCAGATGTGTGGGTACCAGGGAATTGAACCCAGGCTAGAGGCTTTGAAAGCAAGCATCTTTAACCACTGAGCTATCGTCTCAGCCCTCATTTCTTTGCCTTGTGCTGAGGATTGATGAACTCGGCATTATGCATGTAGGCCACTGAGCTCTACCCCCAATCCCTAGATTTCACTTTTTTTTTTCTGAGGTAGGGTCTCACTCTGGCTCAGGCTGACCTGAAATTCACTATGGAGTCTCAGGCTGGCCTCAGACTCACGGTGATCCTCCTACCTCTGCCTCCCAAGTGCTGGGATTAAAGGCGTGCGCCACCATGCCCGGCTCAGTCCCACTTTTAAAAACATGTGACATGGTGGTGCACGCCTTTAATCCTAGCGCTCGGGAGGCAGAGGTAGGAGGATCACCGTGAGTTTGAGGACAGCCTGAGACTCCATAGTGAATTCCAGGTCAGCCTGAGCTAGAGTGAAACCCTACCTCGAAAAACCAAAAAAAAACAAAGAATTAAAAAAAAAGTGGGAATGAAAGATAACTTAAAAGTTGGCTCTGGTGGGGCTGAGGTTCATTACATAGTGAATTTCCAGGTCAGCCTGGGCTAGAGCAAGACCCTACATCGAAAAACCAAAAACAGAAAGAAAAAAAAAAGCTGTTTGTGGTAGCACTGGTTTGTCATCTCAGAGCATAAAGAGTGGGTGGGGGATGAGAAAGGCAGATCCCTGTAGCCTAATTGTCTGGCCAGTGAAAGACCCCGTCTCAAAAAGGTGTGCAGTGTGGTAAGGGAACAGCACTCAAGGTTATCCTCTGCATTTACACACACATACACACACAGACACACAGAACTGGGCCTGGAGGCACATGCCTATAATCTCAGCTACTTGGAAGGCTTGAGTGAGACAGGACTACATGTTCAAGGCCTTCTTGGCATTCAGAGTTCAGGGCCAGCCTGGATCTTTGCAAGATCCTATTTCAAAATAAAAAATGAAGTCTGGCTATGTAGTAGTTCAGACATGAAGTGCTTGCCCAGCATACACAATGTCCTGGTCTTAGTCCTTTGTACTGTCCAAAATAAAAAAGCGGGGGGGGGATTATGAAGCTGGCTCAGTGGATAAAGTACTTCCTAGCATGATGGGCTGAGTTTGGATCCCCAACACCCAGGTAAAATGCTGGGTGTGGTGGTACACACCTGTTATTGCTAGCACTGGGGAGGTAGAAATACATAGATTCCTAGGGCTTGCTGGCTGACTTAGCTAACAAAATCAGTGAGCTCTGGGTTCAGTGAGAGACTCTATACCAAAAAACAAGGTGGTGAGAGATTGAGGAAGACACCAGATGCTGACTTCTGGCACACATACACACACACACACACACACACACACACACAGTAGCCAGTGCCTGTGCTCTGAACACCAAGGAGGTGGAGGTAGGAAAATCCTCCGCAGGCTCAGGGGCCACCTGTCCTGGTGACCAACAATCCAAAGCAGAGAGAGCTCCATGGTTTCTGCTGCTCATGGTGGCTCGTGCTAGGAAATTCCTGTCTCTAAGGGGGGATCCTTTGGGAGTGGTTCAAGGAGCATGTGTCTAGGTGCTTTTGTCCTGCCAAGCATCCTCTGATTATCAGGGAGAAAGGGGGATGGTAATTCAGTGGTGCTTCCTGTAACTTTTCAGCCTCTTGCATTCATATTTATGCATGGAGAGTTCAGGAGACAGCTTGTGTCTCCTGAACCTGAGTGGTAGGGGAAGTGATTTAGCAAAATATTCCTTATCTGATGTTACTTTCAAAATAAGTTATGTGGTATTTAAATGACCCTTTGGTTCTTGTATCATGGTGTTTATTCTTTGTTTAAAACATTTTATTGACAGCTTTCATAATTATTGACAATAAACCATGATAATTTCCTCCCCACTCCCACTTTCCCCCTCACAAATCCATCCTCCATCAAATCCTCCCCCCTCTCAATTAGTCTCTCTTGTGTTTATTCTTTTTATTTTCCTTTTTTGATGAGAGAGAGAGAAATAATTGGCACGCCAGGGTCTTAGCCACTGCAAATAAACTCCAGAAGCAAGTGTCACCTTGTGCATATGCATCACCTTGCGCATCTGGCTTATGTGGGTTCTAAGCATTGAACCTGGGTCCTTAGACTTCGCAGGCAAGCACCTTGCTAAGCAATCTCTCCAGCCCGTGTTTATTCTTTTATTTTCTTCCTTCCTTCCTTCCTTCCTTCCTTCCTTCCTTCCTTCCTTTCTCTTTCTTTCTTTCTTTCGTTCTTCTTTCTTTCTTTCTTTCTTTCTTTCTTTCTTTCTTTCAGAAAGAGGGAGAGAGAAAAAGAGCATGGGTGCACCAAGGCTTCCAACCACTGCAAATGAACTCCAGACGCTTGTGCCCCCTTGTGCATCTGGCTAACGTGGGTCCTGGGGAATCGAACCTGGGTTGTTTGGCTTTGCAGGCAAAAGCCTTAACCACTAAGCCATCCCTCCAGCCCCCGTGTTTATTCTTTAAAAATTTTTTTTTCTCTTTTCATGTGTCATGTCACTGATATATTAAAGTTGTTCAGAGAACATTTAGGTGCATTTAAGCAATTTATGAATTATATAAGAATGCTAACAAAACACCTGGAAGTGTGAATTTTCAGGGACTTGGTATCTACTTGATGTTACTGAAAACCCAGTCTTGAAAAAGCCTGCCATCTCAATAAGTATACGAGGCATCATTTAAACAGTAATAGTCTGAAAAGTCTAAAATACTTAAGTGAGTATTTTCTTTTTGGTTTTTGTTTGTTTGTTTTTTGGAGGAGGGTCTCTCCCCCGCCAAGGTAAGGTCTCATTTTAGCCCAGGCTGACTTGAACTCACTCTATAGTCCCAGTCTGGCCTCAAACTCATAGCAATCCTCCTATCTCAGTTTCCCGAGTGCTGGGATTAAAGGTGTCCACCACCACGCCCAGCTCATTTAATAAAAATAAAAAAAAAAAAAGAGGGGCCAGGCGTGGTGGTGCACACCTTTAATCCCAGCACTTGGGAGGCAAGTTATGTACTGGAGAGATGGCTTAGCAGTTAAGGCACTTGCCTGTGAAGCTTAAGGACCCAGGTGTGAAGGTGCAATTCTTCAGGTCCCACGTAAGCCAAATGCACATGGTGGTGCATGCGTCTGGAGTTCGTTTCCAATGGTTAGGGGCCCTGGTGTGCCCGTTCTCGCTCTCTCTCTCTCTCTCTCTCTAATAAATAAAAAATAAATCTTTAAAAAATATTTATTTATTTATTTATTTGCAAGTAGAAAAAGATAGAAGAGAGAGAGGATGGGCACACCAGATCCTTTAGCCAAGGCAGACAAACTCCAGATGCTTGTGCCACCTTGTGCACCTGGCTTATATAGATAGTAGGGAATTGAACCTGGTTCCTTAGGCTTTGCAGGCAAGGGCCTTAACAGCTCAACCATTGCTCCAGCGCCCCCCCCACACCCACACCCAGCTGTTTTTAAAAAATATTTATTTATTTATAAGCCAGGTGTGGTGACACATGCCTTTAATCCAAGCACTCAGGAGGCAGAGGTAGGAGGATCACTGTGAGTTCCAGACTACCCTAGGAATACATAGTGAATTCCAGGTCAGCCTGAGCTAGAGTGAGACCCTGCCTCAAAAAACAAAACAAAACATATATATGTGTGTGTGTGTATTTATTTACTTATTTATTTATGAGAGACGAGAGCTAGCATGGGCATACTGAGGCCTCTTGCCACTGCAAATGAACTTCAGACACATGCATCACTTTGTGCATGTGGATTTACATGGGTACCTGGGAATGGAACTCAATTGGCAGGTTTTGCAAGCAAGCACCATGAACCACTGAGTCATCTCTCCAGCTCGTGAATGGGTATTTTCAGTTAGGCACATCCTGTATACACCCTGTGTTTTCTAACTGGCCCCTTCATTACATAGTAGCACAAGAAAAAAGCAGGTGGTGTGGTGGCAAAGACTGACATTAGATTACTTTACATCCCACAATTAGCAGCTAGAAGATAGATAAGTCTCCTCTGAGTGTGGTCAAGGCCCAGCTGGTAAGTAGATTTCCCTAAGACACCAAAGGAGGGTGTGGTTGCTCATGACTATAATTGCAGCATAGAGGCTGAGGCAGGAGGATCACCAAAAACTTGATACAAGCCTGGGCTGCATAGTGGCTTCAAGTCCAAAAAAAAAAAAAAACTGCCAAAACAATTCAGCCATCTCTTATTCAAAATGTAATGAGCTTTACACAGAAAAATAAATAAATAAAATGGAAAAACAGTGGTAATAATTTTGAATTTTCAGACTAGTTGAAGAGTTCTGGGATTAGTAAAAGCATGGAAGGTGTAAAGGAAGAGGGGGCCAGGCACCATACATCTTAACCTTCCCAGGGGCCACATTTCAGAGTTAAGGACTGCTACCAGCATTGCTGTATTCCTGGTTACTCCAGGAATGTCCTGCACTCAAAATCCAGGAGGAAGCTGGGCGTGGTGGCGCACACCTTTAATCCCACCACATGGGAGGCAGAGGTAGGAGGATCACCAGGAGTTGGAGGCCACCCTGAGACTACTGGTGGATTCCAAGTCAGCCTGGGCTAGAATGAAACCCAACCTAAAAAAGAAAAGAAAAATCCAGGAGGAAGGCAAGTGGGTAACCTAAAGCATCTTCTGCTGTGGTAGAAGCATGAGTTTGATTCTAGCACTCAGGAGGCAGAGGTAGGAGGACCGCTGTGAGTTCAAGGCCAGCCTGGTGTGAGTTCCAGGTGTGACTGAGCTAGAATGAGATCCTACTTCCAAAACACACAAAAACAAAAGCAGATGAAAAAAAACAGAAAAAAGGCTTAAGACAATTAGGTTTATCCATTGAAAACATTATAATAATTAAAAGCTCACCCTCTTGTTGATTCCACAACTAAGAGCATGACATCTCTGACAAGGAATTGCGGGTGACAGTGCTTTACCTCGGTGACTTAAAGGCACATGCCTTCCACAGCCATGTTCCCTAGTCACATCAGTCCCTGGTGTTCAGCTAAGGGTCCAAGCAAGAAATGGAAACTGAGCTCCATGGACATAGTCTGTTTGAATCACTCCTGTATGCCCTACATCCTGGCATAATGCCCGACTCATTGTGATGTTTAAAAATATAGGAAATGAATGAGGAAAGAACTCTGGTAACTGGGTATTGTATCATTAACTGGGGAAGGGCACAGGAGGAATTCCGGTTGGAGAAAGCTGCTAGTCACTCAGTGGGAAATTCCAGTAGATGTTTAGAAGTAGGGAGACTGAAGTTGGACTCTTTGTCAGGACTACAAACTGGAAGTTAGGAATGTTTTCTGGAGGTCGTGGTAAAGCTTAGGGAGAGTAGAGGTTGAGGAGAGAATGCTTAAGTTGGTGTACTTACTGTTGAAGCAAGATCAAGCGGCTCCCAGCTCTAGTAGTGTGCCTGCTGTTAAGGTATGTGAAGCAATATCAAAAGCAAAAACAAAGTCACTGCCTTTTTTTTTTTTTTTTTTTTTTTCTTCGAGGTAGGATCTCACTCTGGTCCAGGCTGACCTGGAATTAACTATGTAGTCTCAGAGTGGCCTCGAAATCTGAGTGATCCTCCTACCTCTGCCTCCCAAGTGCTGGGATTGTGCCACCATGCCCGGCTTTTTTTTGTTGTTTGTTTGTTTTTTGTTTTTGGTGTTTTGAGGCAAGGTCTCCCTGGGTAGCCAAGCTTGTGTAATCTGGGCTGGCCTCAAATTCATGGCAGTCCTTCTGCTTCAGCCTCCTGAGTGCTAGGATTAGTCATGTATCAGCATGCCTAGCTCATTATTGCCATAATAAATAAATAAATAAATAGAACTGAAGAGATTGCTCAGTGGTTAAAGGTGCTTACTTGCAAAGCCTGATGGTACTGGTTCGATCCCCCAGTGCCCACATAAAGCCAGATGCACAATGTGGTGCATGCAGCTGGAGTTCATTTGCAGTGGCAGGAGGCTCTGACATGGCCATACTCTCTTACTGTCTGCCTCTTTCTCTGTCTCTCAAATAAATAAATAAAAATAAAAATTAATAAAAAATGTGTTAAAAACCAATAAAGGGCTAGAGAGATGGCTTAGTAATTAAGGTGCTTGCCTGTGAAGCCTAAGGACCGAGGTTCGACTCCCCAGTACCCATGTAAGCCAGATGCTCATGGTAACACATGCGTCTGGAGTTTATTTGCAGGTATATCCATTCTCTCTAGTAAGTAAATGAGCAAAAATAAAATATTTTTAAAAAAACAATAAAAACCTAAGATAAGGGCTGGAGGGATAGCTTGTTTTCTCCTCCTCCACCATCCCTGATG
Source organism: Dipus sagitta (assembly GCA_036346955.1). Lineage (NCBI taxonomy): Eukaryota > Metazoa > Chordata > Mammalia > Rodentia > Dipodidae > Dipus > Dipus sagitta. Next base: position 249,968,987 of record CM070770.1, on the reverse strand, counting down.
AGATATTGATGGATTCAGTATTGTGCAGGTTTTGTGCTCAGCTGAAGCCTCCCCGCCACCCCCCAGGGTAAGACCTAAGAGAGGCTTTATTAGATTAAGAGAAGGAAAGAGGCCTGTGCACACTTTTAAACCCAGCACTGGGGAGGATGAGGTAGGAGGATCTCCATGAGTTCAAGGCCACCTTGAGACTACATAGTGAATTCCAGGTCAGTCTGGGCTAGAATGAGACGCTACCAAAAAAAAAGAAGAAGAAGAGGAAGAAGAAAGGAGGGGGGGGAGGAAGAGGAGTGCCAAGAGCTGACTTGAAGGAGGTGAGAGGGGGAAAGCCTTTGAGGGAGTCTTACCAGAGCAGCGACCTGGAAGTTCAAGAGAGGTGAAGGGTTTTTGTTTTTTTTTTTAAACCAATAGTAATCTAGATGTTTCTTTAGATGTTAAATTTATTTATCTTTTCTTAGTTTAGCTGACCCTTTTGTTACATTGGGTAGTCATGCTTCATGGAACAGGTCATTAGCGTGGAGTTCATTCAGAGTTTGGAGTTTGGCACATCCTCCAGCCTCAAAGAATGGGGAGGCCACCAGGAGGAAGTAGGTAGGAGGAAGCAGGCTGTTGAAAAGAAGAGGGAAGTGAGGAAGTAGGTGAAGAAGCTGGAATGTGTTGATGTGTGATGAAAGAAAGAAGCTGCCTGGCTGGTGGCACACACCTTTAATCCCAGCACTTGGGAGACAGAGGTAGGAGGAACCCTGTGAGTTCAAGGCTACCCTGAGACTAAATAGTGAATTGCAGGTCAGCCTTGGCTAATGTGGGACCCTACCTTGAAAAACCAAAAAAAAAAAAAAAAAAGGCAGGGAGAGAGGAAGGAAGAAGAAAAAGAAAGAAAGAAAGCTATGAGCAGTAAGGCCAGGGCCAGAAGGCAGAGAGCTTTGTGTGCCAAGCTGAGGAACTTAAATCCTACCTGAATATGATGGTAAATCATCAAGGGTCTGGTTATAACAGTGATGATGAAAATCGTGCTAGGTACAGGTTGTTATGGATTGAACAGTTAATGGAGTAAGAATGAATTGTGTGTCTATAATTACGGAAGCTATCAATAAAAAAAAAAGTTAAAAATAAAAAGCAGGTCATTAGGCCTGTCATTGGTTTTCCTCTAGGGGCATGTGTGCAGATGGGTAGAGTGTGGAATAGCATTTCTTCCTTTTGCCCTACTTCTGTTTTTGCTCTCAGTGGGCAGGCAGACAGATGGCCATGTCAGAGAGTCAGTGTAGGCACATTTTGAATAAACCAATTATAAAAGAATTAGGGCTGGAGAGATGGCTTAGTGGTTAAGCGCTTGCCTGTCAAGCCTAAGGATCCCAGTTCGAGGCTCGATTCCCCAGGACCCACGTTAGCCAGATGGACAAGGGGCACATGCGTCTGGAGGTCCTTAGCAGTGACTAGAGGCCCTGGCGTGCCCATTCTCTATCTATCTATCTATCTGTCTATCTGCCTCTTTCCCTCTCTGTCACTCTTAAATAAATAAAAAAAAAAAAAAGAATTAAACTTTCTCCATGGAGCCTCCTGATCTTTGAAAGCCAAACTTCAATAGTATTTTTCCTAACTGTAATGTGTACGATTCAACACCTGTTCTTTACTTTGGCTCTTATTTTCCTTCTTTTTTTTTCCTCTGCCTCTGGCCTTTCCTTCCCTCTTCTCCCCTCCCCTTTTGTTTTGTTGTATGTTTGTTGAGACAGGGTCTCTATTCTGTATCCCAGACTAGCCTCTAATGAGCTATGTAGCCCTGGTTGACTTTGAACTCCTAATCCTCCTGCCTCTGTCTCCTGAGTGCTGGGATTATAAGCATTCATCACCATTGCCTGTTCGTGTAGACACTGGGGGTGGAAGCTGGAACTCAAGCATGCTAAGCAAACATTCTACCAACTACCTAGCCCTCCTCTTCTGTTATTTGAGAGGTCTGCTCGTTACTTTTCTCATTGCTGTGACAACTACCTTACAAAAGCAGTTTAAGGAAGGGTTTTTGTATGTCTCACAGTTCAAGGGTACAATCATCATGGTGGGAAAGTCATGGCAGCAGAAGTTAGAGGTAGCTGGTCACATTGTGTCTCCAATCAGGAAGGAAAGAAAGAAATGAATGCTAAGGCTTAGCTAGCTTTCTCCTTTTTTATTCAGTCCAAGTCCCCAAGTCTGAAATGGTGCTGCCCCCACACTGGGTTTTCCCACCTCATTTAACCTAATCTAAAAACTCCTTCACAGACAAGCCCAGAGATTTGTGTCCTAGATGATTCTAGATCAAATCAGATTGGCAGTAGAGATTAAACATTACAATTTGGTCTTGCTGTATAGCCTGAGCTGGCCTCAGGATCCTCATGCCTCAGCCTCCCAAGTACTTCTGTAGGTGTTCAATTTATTTCTCCTTTATGACTCAGTTTAGCTGATTATAGGTGTATATCACCACACTCAGCTTGGCCGTTTTTTTTTTTTTTTTTTTTTTTTAGATAGAGCAAGAGAGAGAGAATTGGCACGCCAGGGCCTCAGCAACTGAAATTGAACTCCAGACACTTGTGCCACCTAGTGCCCATGTGTGGCCTTGTGTTTGCCTCACCTTTGGGTGTCTGGCTAACATGGGATCTGGAGAGTCGAATGTAGGTCCTTAGGCTTCATAGGCAAGTGCCTTAACCACTAAGCCATCTCTCCAGCCTGGCCTTTATTTTTTAATGGGGATAAAGGCAGGTGAAAATATATTATGTCTATTTAAAAGCATTCATGTTGATTTCAGAGAGTTGTGAACTTGCAGTTCAGAGTTTTGAAGATGCATGTTTGCCCCTAGCTCCCCTGATAATGAAGTGTGGTTGGCTTTGCTCTTTGGGTCTAGCTCTGCTGTTTCGATCTTATTAGCCTGTTTGCCACAGTGGCTCAATTCTAGACATCAAAGGGGCCATAAGAAAGAAAGGAAGGAAGGGAAGAAGGAAAGAAAGACAAGAAAGAAAGGCAGGCAGGTTGGGGAATAGTCAGACATACCCTCCCAGTCAAATTTGGCATATGACTGTTGCTAAAGGCCATATGGGAGACATTCCCATTTATTTCCTAACAGATTTCTGGTTTTGACAAAACAAAAATCTGGCCTTTGAATATTTTGTATAATATTTTCCTATTTATTTTGGTGCTGAATACTGAACCCAGGGGTTTGCACATGTTAAGCATAAGTGTACTGCTGAGTTACACCCTAGACCCTAAGTTTGTTTTTTTATTTCCTTCAGTAGTCTTCAGAATTATGTCCTCAGGGCTGGGGAGATGGCTCAGTGGATAAAGTGCTTGCTGCACAAACCTGAGGACCCGTGCTCAGATTCCTAACACCTACATAAAGGCAGACATGGTAACTCAAGTGTCTGTGATCCCAGCAGCCCTATGGCAGATAGGAGGTGGAGACAGGAGAATCCTTGTAAGCCCACAGGCCAGCAAGCCTAATGAAAGACAAGAGACCCCACCTCCAACAAGGTAGAAGGTGAGGACTGACGCCTGAGATTGTTGCCTGATTTCCACATGCATGCAGTGGTTTGCATGTGCCAGCACACATACACTTGAACACACACACGCTCACAAAAGATTTAAGAAAGAGGGCTGGAGGGCTGGAGAGATGGCTTAGTGGTTAAGGCACATGCCTGCAAAGCCTAAGGACCCAGGTTCAACTCTCCAGGTCCCATATAAGCCAGATACACATGGTGGCGCATTTGTCTGGAGTTAGTTTGCAGTGGCTGGAGGCCATGGCACGCCCATTCTCTCTCTCTCCCTCACTCTCTGTCTCTAATAAATAAGTAAGTAAATAAATAAATCTTAAAAAGAAAGAGGGCTTGAGAGGTGGCTTCCTTGCGAAGCATAAGGACCCAAGTTCATCTCCCCAGAACCCACATAAACCAGATTCACAAGGTAGCACATGCAGCTGGAGATCGTTTGTAGTGGCTGGAGGCCTTGGTGTACCGTTCACTCACTCTCAAATAAATTATGCTTTCATGTTAAGGGTTCCTTTGCACCTGGATGTTATTTATTTACTTATTTATTTATTTATTTTGGTTTTTCGAGGTAGGGTCATGCTCTAGATCAGGCTGACCTGGAATTTACTATGTAGTCTCAGGGTGGCCTCAAACTCATGTCGATCCTCCTACCTCTGCCTCCCGAGTGCTGGGATTAAAGGCGTGCACCACCACTCCCGGCTTGCAACTGGATGTTAAATCATAGTATACCTGTCTTAGGATATTATAATTCAAAGAAACTTATACTCTTCAGGTAGCTTCTACTTTTAAGACTTAAAAGAATATCTTATTAATTATTTATTTGCGTGAGAGAATGAGGCAGATAAAGAGAGAGAGAATGAGTGCTCCAAGGCCTCTAGCCACTGCAAATGAACTCCAGACACATGTGCCATGTGCATTTGGCTTACATGGGTCTCAGGCTGGCCTCAAACTCAGCGATTTTCCTATGTCTGCGTCCCAAGTGCTGGGATTAAAGACGTGCCACCACACCCAGCTTTGGGTATGACTTTATTCAATCTTTCCTCTGCTCATTTCTCGGTCAGTCAGAACCTGCTGTGTGTCAGGAGCTGTGCTGTGTTTTGGAGGTATATGAGTATGTGAGAGAAGCTATGTTCTGCCATCCTGACAGACGCTAGATAGACACTAAACTGCTATGGGAACAATGAGCAGCAGAATCTCTCTCTTTTTTTTTTTTCCAGGTAAGGTCTTACTCTAACCGGGTGACCTGGAATTCACTCTGTAGTCTCAGGGTGACCTCAAACTCACGCCGATCTTCCTACCTCTGTTTCCGCAGTGCTGGCATTAAAGGCATGCGCCAACAGCCCGGCTAGCAGCAGACTCTCTTAACCCAGCAGAGGTCATGACCTCTCTGAAGAACTGGTGCTTGGGGAAGGGGAGATAGCTCAGTGGTTAAAGGTACTTGCTGTCAAAGCCTTCTGGCCCAGGTTCAATTCCCTAGTATCCACACAAAGCCAGACGCACAAAGTGGTACACGTGCCTGGATTTCATATGCAGTGGCAGGCATTCTCTGTCTCTCAAAAATAAGTAAGAGATGGACTGGAGAGATGGCTTAGCGGTTAAGCGCTTGCCTGTAAAGCCTAAGGACCCCGGCTCGAGGCTCAATTCCCCAGGACCCACGTTAGCCAGATGCACAAGGGGGCACATGCATCTGGAGTTCGTTTGCAGTGGCTGGAAGCCCTGGTGCGCCCATTCTCTTTCTCTCTCTCTTTCTCTCTCTCTACCTCTTTCTCTCTCTGTCTGTCGCTCTCAAATAAATAAAATAAAAATAAACCAAAAACATTTTAAAAAAATAAGTAAAAGAGGGCTGGAGAGATGGCTTAGTGGTTAAGCATTTGCCTGTGAAGCCTAAGGACCCCAGTTGGAGGCTTGATTCCCCAGGACCCACATTAGCCAGATGCATAAGGGGGCGCACACATCTGGAGTTCATTTGCAGTGGCTGGAGGCCCTGGAGTGCCATTCTCTCTCTCTCTCTCTCTCTCTCTCTCTCTCTCTTTCTCTGCCTCTTTCTCTCTCTGTCTGTCACTCTCAACTAACTAAAATAAGTAAAAGAGCTGGGTATGGTGGCGCACACCTTTAATCCCAGCACTTGGGAGGCAGAGGCAGGAGGATCAATGTGAGTTCAAGGCCACCCTGAGACTACTGAGTAAATTCCAGGTCAGCCTGTAGCTTAGTGGTTAAGGCACTTGCCTGCAAAGCCTAAGGACCCAGGTTTGACTCCCCAGGATCCATGTAAGCCAGATACACAAAGTGCTGCATGCAACTGGAGTTTGTTTGCAGTGGCTGGAGGCTCTGGCACACCTGTTCTCGCTCTCACTCTCTGTCTCTCTCTCCCTCTTTCTCTCTCAAATAAATTAAAAAAAATATTTTCTTAAAAAGTGGCACATGCAGAAGGGTAGGACTCCTTACAACGTGCTCCCTTCAAACACAAAATGGCCTGGATATCCATGACCTTACAGTGCCTGACACTACCTACACAAGACCATCATAAAAGGAGGAAAAGATCATGACATCAAAATAAAAGAGAGACTGATTGAGATAGGGAGGGGATATGATGGAGAATGGAGTTTCAAAGGGGAAAGTGGGGGGAGGGAGGGTGTTGCCATGGGAAGTTGTTAATAAAAATTTGAAAAATAAATAAAAAAATAAAAATAAAGAAATCAAATTGGACTGAAGAGATGGCTTAACATTTAAGGCATTTGACTGTAAGCCAAAGGTTCCAGGTTCAACTCTCAACAAATGAAATAAGCCAGAGCAGAAGGGAGCGCCTTCCTCTAGAGTTCATTTGCACTGGCTGGAGACCCTGGCAAACCCATTTTCACTCTCGCTCTCTATTTCTCTGTCTCTCCCTCCCTGCCTCCGACTCTCCATCTTCCTCTTCCTCTTTCCTCTCTAAAATAAATAAAACAGAAAAAAAAAGTGGCACATGCAGGCTGGAGAAATGGCTGAGCAGTTGAGATGTTTGCCTGAAAAGCCTAAGGATCCCTAGTTTGATTCCCCAGGACCCACATAAGCCAGATAAACAAGGAGGCGCATGCATCTGGAGTTCATTTGCAATGGCTAGAGGCCCTGGCACACCCATTCTCTCTTTCTCTCTGTCTCTTTCTCTCTCAAATAAATAAATAAAATATTTTTTTAAAAAAAAGTGGCACATGCATCTGGAGTTCATTTGTAGTGGCAGGACAGAAATACGAGGTCAGAAAGGTAAAAGTTGGCAGCAGAGGAGGAATATACACAGATCATATAGGGTCGTGTATGTTGATGAAGAACTTGCGCTCTTACTCCAAAAGAGAGGAGAGAAGCCTTAGGTGGGTTTGGGCCTGGGAGTGACTTGATGTGACTTATATTTTAATCATGTCACTCTCAGTGCTATGGGAATGGATTGTGGGTGCAGCATGGGGAAGGTCAGGGTAGAAGCTAGGAAACCAATTCAACTTTTGCAGTAATATAGGAGGAAGGTAATAATGACTTGAATTAAGGTGGTAATCATAGAAGTCCTGAAAAGCACTTGGACTGAGGACGAAGTTTGTAAGCACAGCCAGCAGATTGTGGCTGATCTAATGGCTAGTGTGAGAGAAAGAAGAATCAAGGGTAGCTCCAAGATTTTGACTTGAGCAGTTAGAACATTTATGTTACCAGTTTCAGAGATGAAGCTATTATGAGAGGAATACAACCATCAGGGGCCTTGTCCTGGATATTTTAAGTTTCAGATGACTATTTAAGTATCCAAGTGGACATGTCAGATGGGCAGTTGTTTATACTTATTTTGAGCTCAAGGGAGAGGACCTAGTTGATGACTTTGGGAGTCACCAGGGAATAAGTGATATTTAAAGCCTTGAGACTGGGTGGAATTACCGAGGAAGTATAAATAGAAAAAAGAAATGAGCCAGAGCCTGAGCTGTGGTTACTATAGTCATCATCAGAAGAGACTAACACAGGCACTGAGAAGTGGCCAGAGTAGTGTGTGTGGGGGCGGGGGGGGGATCAGAACACACTTGTATTCAGGAAGCCAAGTGAAGAGAACTGTTTTAAGGACAGTGAAACCATTTGATGTTTGCTAACAGGTCTAAGTGGGATGTACATGAAAACTGACTCCTAGATTTAGGGATTTGGAGGTAGGGTCTCACTCTGGCCCAGGCTGACCTGGAACTCACTCTGTAGTCCCAGGCTAACCTCGAACTCACAGCAATACTCCTACCTCTGCCTCCCGAGTACTGGAATTAAAGGTGTATGCCACCATACCCAGTTTCATTTGTGGTTTTTGAACCGAGAACTTATTTCTTCCAACTAAAAACCTAGAATGTGGCCTCAGGTGAGAGTATGCTCATCATTACTAACAGTGCCTTTCTTGCTGTTCTAGGAGCCATGTTTGACCAGAACTGTGGGAAGGTGAGCTGGATGCTGGAGGCCCTTGTGAAGAGATGACTTGTTGAGCTGAGGCCGGGATGAAGATGCTGCCAGGAGTGGGTGTGTTTGGGACTGGCAGCTCAGCCCGGGTCCTGGTCCCACTCCTGAGGGCAGAGGGCTTCACTGTGGAGGCCCTGTGGGGGAAGACCGAGGAGGAGGCCAAGCAACTGGCTGAGGAGATGAACATTACCTTCTATACCAGCCGGACTGATGACGTCTTGCTGCATCAAGACGTAGACCTGGTGTGCATCAACATCCCCCCTCCACTCACTCGGCAGATTTCCGTGAAGGCTCTAGGTATGAACCATTGTGCTAAGGCAGGCAGGTTGGGTCTCCCTCTGGGCAGCCCTACAAAGTTCCCTGTCCTCTTTGGGCCTCGGTGTTTATTCTAGGGTCAGCATCTTCAGGTAGTAGCACTCTGGGGCGTCCCTGGAGGAGAAATAGGAAAGGGCATGTTGGAGGTTCTGGTAGCTCTAAAGAGAAAAACACTCAGTCTTCTCTACCTCCTGCTCATTAGTAAATCCTGGAGTAGAGACTCAGGAAGCACTCTGAAGATTGGCCATCAAGCAGGAGATTGCACTTGATGATGGCCCTTCATGCAAAGCAGGTCTGCTTCTGGGAAGTTTGCATTCCTTGGACACGGGGAAATTAGTTGTGACTGACGTGTTTTTCTTCCATGTTGTAGCACACAGCACCTCAGGAAGGAGAGGAGGCTGTGTAGAAGGTTACTGTTTCCCATGCTTTGTCAGCCCTTGTAGTGAGCACCACCCTTCCTGACAAACTGCAATCTCATATTGCCAGACAGCAGGAAGACTGTGTGTCAGTCCTAGCTTCCCTGACATGGCCCAGGGCGACAGCTGCTCACATATGCACTCCTTTGGAAAGTTGTGGGCTTGCAGACCTCCTGCCCATGGCTGGGCGTGGTGTGCTGCGCTATTCTTCTGTACTTCTTAGTGATTTTCTCTTTCCTGTTAGCTGTAGACAAATGCTTCCTTTGTCTTAGGTAAATCAGAATCCAATTTGGTAGAGAAAAACCAATAATTATTTTCTTAGTGTATCCTGTGTACCAGGAATATAAAGCTATGTTAGAAGGCTGAGGAGGAGCTGAAGAGCTGGCTTAGCAGTTAAGGCACTTGCCAGCAAAGCCAAAGGACCCAGGTTAATTCCCTAGTACCCTTGTAAAACTAAATGCACAAGGTAGTGCCTGTGTCTGGAGTTCATTTGCACTGGCTAGAAGTCATGGCATGTACATTCTCTCCTCTTTTTTTTCTTTTTTTGTTTCTTTTTTTTTGGGGGGGGGGGTTAGCGGTTAAGCACTTGCCTGTGAAGCCAAAAACCTCAGTTAGAGGCTCAATTCCCCAGGACCCACATGAGCCAGATGCACAAGGTGGCGCATGCATCTGGAGTTCCGTTTGCAGTACCTGGAGACCCTGGCTTGCCCATTCTCTCTTTATCTGCCTCTTTCTCTTTGTGTGTGCTCTCAAATTAAACAAACAAACAAACAAAAAAGATTTTAAGCCGGGTGTGGTGGCACACGCCTTTTAAAGAAAAATTTAGTGCTGGAGAGATGGCTCAGAAGTTAGTGTTTGCCTGCAATCCACCAGTACCCATGTAAAGCTATATGCACAAAATGGCACACTTATCTGGAGTTTGTTTGCAGTGGTGGAGGCCCAGGCATGCCCATTCTCTCTCTCTCCTTGCAAATAAATAAATAAATTATTGCAAAAGATAATTTAAGCCAAGTGAGGGGGCACATACCTTTAATTCTAGCACTTGGGAGGCAGAGGTAGGAGGATGGCTGTGAGTTCGAGGCCACCCTAAGACTACATAGTAAGTACCCTACTTCAAAAAAAAATATTTTTTTTGTTTTTTTTTTGTTTTTCGAGGTAGGGTCTCACTCTAGCCCAGGCTGACCTGGAACTCACTATGTAGTCTCAGGGTGGCCTCGAACTTACAGTGATCCTCCTACCTCTGCCTCCCAAGTGCTGGAATTAAAGGTGTGCGCCACCACGCCCGGCTAAAAAAATATTTTTAAGGTATGTTAGATATGATTGATTCTCACCCTCCACAATACCTTCATATTCTCAGGAATATTCAGGAGGCTAGACAGCTAGATGTACTGGCTAAGCCCTGAAATCCCAGTGCTTACTGAGGCAGGCCTGAAGCACAAGCTTCAAAAGTTTGAGGCCAAGCTGTACTCACCCAAATATATATATGAATGATTCTCCTCTGGATATTGATTTGGTTATTTGGATGCAGCCTAGAAATAAAGCTAAGGGTTACAAGATATCTCCATGGTGAAACACTTATCTGAACAATATCACATTCACGCCTTGAAAATGGACCCATTCTTTCTATGTATGAAGTTCTAGAAGTGTCTTTTAATCACTGTCCAGATGGGCAGTGGAACAGGAATTGTCACTTGTAATAATACACTGTATTTAAACATCTACAGATTAGCTGGGCGTGGTGGCGCACGCTTTTAATCCCAGCATTTGGGAGGCAGAGGTAGGAGGATTGCCATGAGTTCGAGGCCACCCTGAGACGACATAGTGAATTCCAGGTCACCCTGAACTAGAGTGAGACCCTACCTTGGAAAACCAAAAAAAAAAAAAAATCCACAGATCAGGCTGGAGAGATGGCTTAGTGGTTAAGGCAATTGCCTATGAAGGCTAAGGACTCAGGTCCAATTCCCTAGTACCCATGTAAGCCAGATACACAAGGTGGCGCAGGTGTCTGGAGTTCATTTGCAGTGGCTAGAAACCTTGGTGTACTCATTCTGTCTGTATCTGCATCTCTCTCTCCAGTAAATAAATAATTAAATAAAATATTTAAAACTTTTAGAATAAATGGGCTGGAGAGACGGCTTAGCGGTTAAGCGCTTGCCTGTGAAGCCTAAGGACCCCGGTTCAAGGCTCGGTTCCCCAGGACCCACGTTAGCCAGATGCACAAGGGGGTGCACGTGTCTGGAGTTCGTTTGCAGTGGCTGGAAGCCTTGGCATGCCCATTCTCTCTCTCTCTCTCTCTTTCTCTCTCTCTGTCACTCTCATATAAATAAGAATAAACAACAACAACAACAAAAAAAAAACTTTTAGAACAAAGAAAAAGAGGGCTGGAGAGATGACTTACTGGTTAAAGCACTTTCCTGCAAAGCCTAAGGAACCATATCTAGGTCCTACACGTAAGCCAGATGCACAAGGTGGCACACGTGTCTGGCATTTGATTACAGTGGCTGGAGGCCCCGGCATGCCAATTCATTCTCTCTCTCTCTCTCTCTCTCTCGCTCGCTCGCTCGCTCGCTCGCTCTTTTGCATTAAAAAAAAAAAAAAGGCCCATCTGTTGGGCTTGCCTCATAAAAAACAAAGAAGCCGGACGTGGTGGCTCATGCCTTTAATCCCAGCACCCTACCTAAAAAAAAAAAAAAAAAATCTACAGGTAGAGTATACTGAAAGATCCATTTTACCCAGCTGTGTATTCCCATGTGTGAATCCCTTTACATTTGAGTGACAGTTTCATTTGTGAATCTTTTTAAAGGTATTTTATTTGTTTATTTATTAAGAGAGAGAAAAAGAATGGGAGCGCCAGAGCCTTTAGCCACTGCAAACAAACTCCAGACACAAGCGCCGCCTTGTGCATCTGTCTTTACATGGGTACTGGGGAATCAAACCTGAGTCCTTTGGCTTTGCAGGTGAGTGCCTTAACCACAGAGCCACCCCTCTAGCCCACATTTGGGAATCTTTAAAAAAAATTATTTATTTTTATGTATAGTAGAGCATGCCATTGCATGTGTGGAGATCAGTGTTGAGGTGTCTGTTAACTCTCTTTGAAACAGGGCCTCTTGCCACTATAAATGAACTGCTAACTGCAAATGAATGTCACATTAGCTGGTCCCTGAGCTTCAGATTCCCCTCTGCCTCCTATTGCCAGAGGGTCATTGGGTCATTGATGCATGTGCCACTTTGCATCCAGCTTTATTTGTTTATTTTGGGGTTTTAAAAATTATTATTATTTTATTTTTTGGTTTTTTGAGGTAAGGTTTCACTTGAGCCCAGGCTGGCCTGGAATCCACTATGTAGTCTCTGGGTAGCCTCAAACTCATGGCAGTCCTCCCACCTCTGCCTGCCAAGTGCTGGGATTAATGGTGTGTGCCACCATGCCTAGCTGGCATCCAGCTTTATGTGGATGTTGAGGAATTGAAGCTGGGTCAGCAGGCTTTTCCTGTGAATCTTTTTTTTTTTTTTTCCTTAATTAAAAAACAAAAACAGGGATGGAGTGATGGCTGAGCAGTTAAGGCACCTGCCTGGGAAGCCTAAGGACCCAGGTCTCCATGTACCCAGATGCACAAGGTGGCACATGCGTCTGTAGTTTGTTTGCAGTGACTGGAGGCCCTGATGCACCCATTCTATATATGTGCCTCTGTCTCTCAAATAAATGTGTGTGTGTGTGTTTAATCCCAGCACTCAGGGGGCAGAGGTAGGAGGAAGGCAGAGGTTGGAGAATTGCCAAGAGTTCAAGGCCACAGTGAGACTACATAGTGAATTCCAGGTCAGCCTGGGCTAGAGTGACATCCTACCTCGGGGAAAAAAAAAAAAAAAAAAAAGGAAGAAAAGAAAAATGAACTCTGGGTATACACCTTTAAAGAATGGCTGTGAATTCAGTGCCAGCCAGGGCTAGAGTGTGAGACTCTACTTAAAAAAAAAAAAAAAAAAAAAGCTAAGCTGATGTAGGGCTGGGGAGATTACTTAGTGGTTAAGGCACTTGCCTGGGAAGCCTAAGGACCCAGGTTTGATTCCCCAGTACCCATGTAAGCCAGCTGCACAAGGCGGCACATGCGTTTGGAGTTCATTTGCAGTGGCTGGAGGCCCTGGTGTGCCCATTCTCATTCTGTGTCTCCTCTCTATCTCTCTCTGCTTGCAAATAAATAAATATATTTTTTAAGAAAAGCTGACATGGTGGCACACACCTTTAATCCCAGCACTTGGCAGGCAGAGGTAGGAGGATCACTGTGAGTTTGAGGCCACCCTGAGACTAAATAGTGAATTCCAGATCAGTCTGCAGTACAGCGAGACCCTACCTTGGGGGGGGGGGTTTAAAAAAAAAAAAAGGAAAACAGAAAAGAAAGGAAGGAAACAATTTAGTACCCTAATAAATTTTATTCCTGGGCTGGAGAGATGACCATGTCTGGCTAAAACATGTTCATAAAATATTCATTTATATATTTGCAAGCTGAGAGAGAAAGGAGAAGCAGACAGAGAGAATGCACCAAGGTCTCCAGCCCTGCAAATGAAATCCAGATGCATGTGCCACTTTATGCATCTGGCTTTATATAGGTACTGGGGAATCTAGCTCAGGATTTTAGGCTTTTCAGGCAAGTGCCTTAACCGCTAAGCCATCTCTCCAGCCCGAAAACATTTTTTAAAGTTTTTTTTTTTTTTTTTTTTGTCTGCAGAAATGTTCTGTCTTGGTATGCTTCTAGACTATAAGAGTAGTTTGTTTCATATTTTTTGTTTACCTACATCTTGTATTTCTCAGAAACACATACATTTAATACATTTACCAGCACTCGCACTCGGGAGGCAGAGGTAGGAGGATTGCCATGAGTTCAAGGCCACCTTGAGACTACATAGTGAATTCCAGGTCAGCCTGGGCTAGAGCAAGACCCTACTTCGAAAAAAAATACACTTAAATACATTTGCATATATATTAATTATATGTGTAAATATATATAAATACATTTAAATATATATTTATTTACTGAGAGAAAAAGAGGCAGAGTGTGTGTGTGTGTGAGAGAGAGAGAGAGAGAGAGAGAGAGAGAATGGGTGCACCAGGGCCTCCAGCCACTGCAAATGAACACCAGATACATGCAACCCCTTGTGCATCTGGCTTATGTAGGTTCTGGAGAATCAAACCTGGATCCTTTGGCTTTGCAGGCAAATGCCTTAACCACTAAGCCATCTTTCCAGCCCAAGTTTTTGACCTTTTAACTGAAAAAAAAATTTTTTTTAATTCCTAGCTGGGTGTGGTGGTGCACGCCTTTAATCCCAGCAGAGGTAGGAAGATCACTGAGAGTTCAAGGCCACCCTGAGACTACAGAGTGAATTCCAGGTTAGCCTGAGCTAGAGTGAGACCCTACCTCGAAAAAAACAAAAACAAACAACAAAAAAAACACCCCAGAAACTTTGTTTTTTGGCGAGCAGAGAGAGAAAGGGCTTGTATACAGAGCTTTTGCCCCTGCAAATGCACTCCAGGTGTTTGTATGACTCGTGCATCTAGCTTTATGTGGGTAACGGAAAATCAAGCTTTGGTCACACCCAGGCCAGCAAGCTTTGCAAGCCAGTGCCTTTCACTGCTAAGCAATCTCCTCAGCCCTGAGAGTGCACTTTAATGGGCAAAGTGTACCAGTATCTTTGCCACCATTGAGTATTTTCTGAAGTTTGTACTGAAAGGTGTGATTCTGTGCCCAGTTCTTTAGAGAAACATTTAAGTTTGCTAACCCTTTTTCTTGGACTATCAAGATAACAAAAGTTGGGGCTGGAGAGATGGCTAAGTGGTTAAGGCCTTTAAAACCTAAGGACCCAGGTTCAGTTCCCCAGTACCCACATAAGCCAGATGCACAAAGTGACATTTGCAGTGGCTGGAGGTCCTGGCTCGCCCATTCTCTCTCTCTCCCTGTATCTCTCTGCTTGCAAATAGATTTAAAAAGGGAAGGGAAGGGCTGGAGAGATGGCTTAGCGGTGAAGCGCTTGCCTGTGAAGCCTAAGGACCCCGGTTCAAGGCTCAACTCCCCAGGACCCACATTACCAGATGCACAAGGGGGCGCATGCGTCTGGAGTTCATTTGCAGTGGCTGGAGGCCCTGGCGCGCCCGTTCTCTCTCTATATATATATCTGCCTATTTCTCACTCTGTGTCTGTTGCTCTCAAATAAATAAATAAAAATAAACACAAAAATAAAAAAAAGGGAAGGGAAGGGGAAAGGGAAAAGGAAAGGAAAGGAAAAACTGCTGGGCATGGTGGCACACGCCTTTAATCCCAGCACTTGGGAGGCAGAGGTAGGAGGATCGCCATGAGTTCAAGGCCACCCTGAGACTACATAGTGAATTCTAGGTCAGCCTGGGCTAGAGTGAAACCTTAACTCAAAAAACCAAAAAAATTAAAAAGAAGAGCTGGAGAGATAGCTTAGCGGTTAAGGCACTTACCTACAAAGCCAAAGGACCCAAAAAATACAGAATAAAAAAGAAAAAAAGAAAAACTTTTTATTTAAATAAAAGGAGGATTTCTCTCTCAAATAAATAAGAATACATAAAAAAATTTTTTTTTAATGGGGCTGGAGAGATGGCTTAGCCATTAAGTGCTTGCCTGTGAAGCCTAAGGACCCCAGTTTGAGGCTCGATTCCCTAGGACAAGGGGACGCATGCATCTGGAGTTCATTTGCAGTGGCTGGAGGCCCTGGCGCCCCCATTCTCTCTCTGTCTCTCGCTCTCAAATAAATAAAAATAAAAATAAATTTTTATAAAAGGGGGATTTCTTAGATAAAACATAAAAGTTTGGGGCTAGATTAGAGAGATGGCTTAGCGGTTAAGGCACTTGCCTACAAAGCCTTAGGACCCAGGTTCAATTCCCCAGGACCCACGTAAGCCAGATACACAAGGTGGCACATGCATCTGGAGCTCGTTTGTAGTGGCTGGGGCCCTGGCCTGCCCACTCTCTCCCAGCCTCCAATCTCTATCTCTCAAATAAATAACAGTTTTTTTCAAAAAATGGGGGGGCTAGGGAGATGGGTTAGTGGATAGAGTATTTGCTATATAATCCTAGTTCTCCGATTGCAAGAAGGGACTTGAAAGCAAGAGAATGACATTCACAGGCCCCTAGCCTTGCAAATGCAGCAGTGAACAAGGAGAGATTTTGCTTGAAACAGTGGAAGGCAAAGGATTGACACCCAGAGTTGTCCACTGGCCTCTACACATGTGTGCTGTGCCATGCATATGCCCATACTCACATACATGAACATACACACATGCACACACACAAACCATAAAAGTGGCATTGTTCTTTGGCTGGTCCTCCACCCTGCTGTGTGAAATCATTTAACTAGTCCCAGGGCTGGGGAAATGCAGCTGAGCCTGAGCCCACCTCACTCCCTGTGGTGTGTTGCTGAGGAACAGAGAAGAGGTAAGAGGTCCAGTGGGGCAGCTCCAGCGAGCCTTGTTAAGGGAGATGTGCGGCTTGATACATGATCCCCACCCCATCAGAAAACCTGAGCTAAAAAGCACTTACGGACCTGGGGTTACTCTCAGTGGTGACAGTATGTGCTTACATGTTAGGAGCTCTGGGTTTAGTCCACAACTCTGAAGAAGGTACCCAGTGACCATATTTCCCACTGCTAGGAGACAAAAAGCAGTTTTAAGCCTTCTACAATCTCTCCAGAAGAGGGAGTGCTGGTAGTCAGAGGCTCCTGTGCAAGAGCCTGGCTACCCTGTTATTTTGTTTGTTTTGTTTTTTCAGGATAGTGTTCTTATTCTAGCCCAGACTGACCTTGAACTCACAGCAACCTTCCTACCTCTACCTTCCAAGTGCTGAGATTAAAGGTGTGTGCCACCATGCCTGTCATGGCTACCCTGTTCTATTTGCATTGTTGCCTGCCCTGACTTGTGTGACAGTGAGCTAATCATTCTCTTGTCATCCTGCCAGCACCTGATGTATAACTTTGGTTGCTATTTAGGACAGAGCAAGAGATTGAAGAGTTTCCTAAATTGAAGCAGTGCAGTGACAGCACATGCTGCTGTTGCACATATGCTCCTTGTGACATCCCTGAGGTTCACTGTCCTGGGAGATCAGAGCCCTCCTTCCATATGTGTTCATGATAAATGTTCTGTGGAAGGTCACGGTGACCAGGGAGGGAATCGGAAGTTTCTTAACTTTCCTCTTGGAGTAGCAGGATGATCTGAAGGGATGATTTGTTCTGCCTTTGTCAAGATATGAGCTTCCAAAGGGTTGGGCTGGGCCTATTTCTATGAAGCCTGATAAGCTGTCATATAATTAAAAAAAAAATCCCAAGATGGGCGTGGTGGTGCACGCCTTTAATCCTAGCACTTGGAAGGCAGAGGTAGGAGGATCACTATGAGTTCGAGGCTACCCTGAGTCTACATAGTGAATTCCAGGTCAGCCTGAGCTAGAGTGAGACCCTACCTTGGAAAACCAAAAATAAATAAATAAATAAATAAAATTTTAAAAAAATCCCAGCACTCAAAAGTTTGGGGCAAGAGGATTGCCATGAGTTTGAGCCAGCCTGGGCTACAGACTGAGACCCTTGTCTTAATCGCCTACATCTGCCCCTCCAAAATAAGAAAACTCTTCATTTAGGGAGGGAGGGTTGTTTTTTATCTGAGGCAGGATCTCAAGTTAGTCCAGACTGACCTTACTCTATAGCCCGGCCTGGCCTCAAAGTCATGACAGTCCTCCTACTTCAGTCTCCCAAGTGCTAGGATTAAAGGTGTGTGCCATCTTACCTAGTTTATGTTCATGTTGATTTTCAAACATCTGTTTCAAAACAAATTTTCAAACTACTAAATGCCATTTGCCTGGAAAATGCAACTTTCGTATGAATCTTAATATCTGAGTCACAAAAGGGCCTTTTACAGTATTTGCTAAATTTTTATTTATGTGTATTTGTATGTGTGTGTACATGCCAGAGTCTCCCCCCTGCAAACAAATGCCTATCCGGCTTTACATGGGTGGCTGAGGAATTGAGCCCTGGCTGGCAGGCTCCTCCACTTGCTACGCTCTCTCTCCAGCCCCTGCGGTATTTTTATGTTGTCTGTTCAGTCTCTCCTGTGATCATGGTAAAAGAAGCCTGGTTGACGGAGTAGTTCTGTGCCAGTGCTAAACCAGAACTCAGAGAACTGTACAGAAATCTGAGTCATTTAGCAATGAAGTAAGAATTTTGACAACATAAGTTCCTGGCTCCAAAACTTAAGTTCTGTACCAGTAGTTGGCTCTTTCTAGGGAGTTGGCTGACTTGAGGCCCATCCGTCATGTGAGATATCAGCCATTTGAATGGAGTTTTATTTTTGTTTCAAGATGGTAATTCTTGATTATAAAATGGTTAATGGTAACAATTGTTTTCTGCTGAAATATAGCTAAATGAGTTCCCTTGCTAATCCTGGGGGAACGGAATCCATCCATCAGGACAAGCTGTGTATGCCCTGCAGTGAGCCACCAGAAATCATCTGCATCTGTCACTGCTCCATCCAGAAACACTCAGAAAACATCCTGGGGAACTAGGGGAATGAGGACCAGGATAGTTGCAGGTGTACAGACCCAGGGAGGCATGCTCTGGACCTGGGTTGGGGACATCAAGGCTGGGAAGTTGCCTATGATGGCTTTGTTGATTGTCAGCTTGACAGGACTTAGAATGCCTGTGAGGGACTGTCTGATTAGGTTGAGGTAGGAAGACCTGCCTTAACTATGGGCAGAACCATTCTTTGCCCTGGGGTCCTGAACTGTATGAGGAGAGCGCTGACTAATGGCAGCATTCATCACTCACTGCTTCTTCCCTGGGAACTGAATATGGACAGTTCTGCCTTCCTGATAGATGGGCTATGAAAGTAGGTTGAGCCATGTGTGGTGGCACACGCCTTTAATCCCAGCACTCAGGAGGCAAGGGTAGGAGGATACTTGTGAGTTCGAGGCCAGTCTGAAACTACAGAGTGAAATCCAGCTCAGCCTGGGCTAGAGTGAGACCCTACCTCAAAAAAATTATTTATTTATTTATTTATTTATTTATTTGCAAGTGGAGGGAGAGAGACAGAAAGAGAGAGAATGGGCATGCCAGGGCTTTTTGCCACTGCATACAAACTCCAAATTCATGCATCACTTTGTGCATCTGGCATTACATAGGTACTGGGGAATCCTTCCCAAGCCATCAGGCTTTGCAAGCAAGCACCCTTAACCTCTGACCCATCTCTCCAACCCAAGTGTGTATTCTTGTGTGTGGGTGTGGGTATGCCACAGTGTATGTGTGATCAGAGAATGACTTTCAAGGATCATTCCCCATCTTTCACCCCATTTTGAGAAAGGGTCTCATTTGTTGTTCACTTCTGTGTTTTCCAAGCTGTCTGTTCTGTGAGCTTCTGGAAAATTCTCCTATCTCACTATTGGCATGCACCTGCCATGGCTTTCTGGCTTTTACTGTGGGCCTAGGGTTTTGAACTTAAGTACTCAGACTTGCACAGGCAAGCATTTTATTCACAGAGCCAATTCTGCCCAGTCCTCTCTTTCTACTACTTTTTTTTTTTTTTTTTCCAGGTAGAGTCTTACTAAGTTGCCCATGCTGGCATTTATTATCCTCCTATGTTATCCTCACAAGTAGCTGTATTATCAGGCCCAACTTTTGTTTTCAAGGTATGGTCTTGCTCTAGCTCAAGCTGTGCTTGATTAATTTGTTTGTTTATTTATTTATTTATTTATTTTGGTTTTTCGACCTACCTCTGCCTCCTGAGTGCTGGAATTAGAGGTGTGCACCACCACACCAGGCTTCTTTCTTTTTTTTGTTGTTTTGTTTTATTTTTTGGCATGGTGCATGATAGATAAGTATTCTGACCATCCCCAGCTTTGTGTTATTGTTACTTTTTATTTTAATATTTTGTTTTTATTTATTTATTTACTTGACAGAGAGAGGGAATGGGTGTGCCAGGGCCTACAGCCACTGCAAATGAACTCCAGGCTCATGCGCTCCCTTGTGCATCTGGCTAATGTGGGTCCTGGAGAATCGAAACCTGGATCCTTTGGCTTTGCAGGCAAATGCCCTAACTGCTAAGCCATCCCTCCAGCCCTTGTTTGGGTTTTTTTTAAGACAGGGTCTCAGTGGCCCAGTATGACCTCAAACTTGCTATGTAGCCAAGGCTGGCCTTCAACTCCTCATCCTTTCTCTACATCCCAAGAAGTGACTATTGTTAGTTAACCCAGCCCTTCCCCACCAAAGAACAATAGTACAAAAACAAACAAACAGGGCTAGAGATAAGGCGTAGAGGTTAAGGCCCTTGCCTGCAAAGCCAAAGAACCTAGGTTCAATTCTCCAAGACCCACGTGAGCCAGATACACAAGGAGGCACATGTGTCTGGAGTTAGTTTGCAGTGGCTAGAGGTCTTGGTGCATTCATTTTCTATCTGCCTCTCTGTGCTTCTCTTTTTTTTTTTTTTTTTTTTTTTTGTTTGTTGTTGTTGTTTTTGTTTTTCAAGGTAGGGTCTCACTGTGGTCCAGGCTGACTGGGAATTAACTGTGTAGTCTCAGGGTGGCTTCGAACCTACGGTGATCCTCCTACCTCTGCCTCCTGAGTGCTGGGATTAAAGGCGTGCTCCACCACGCCTGGCGCTTCTCTCTTTCTTGTTGTCTCAAATAAATAAAAAGTACTTTAAGGGCTGGAGATATGGCTCAGTGGTTAAGACGCTTGTCTATGAAGCCTAAGGACTCAGATTCAATTTCCCAGGACCCATGTAAGCCAGATGCACAAGGTGACACATGCATCTGGAGTTCCTTTGCAGTGGCTAGAAGCCCCAGAGTGCCCATTCTCTCTCAATCTCTCTCCCTCCCTCTCTCTCTCCCTCTCTCAAATAAATAAGTATTAAAAAAAAAAAACAACAATAGAGCTGGGCATGATGGTGCACACCTTTAATCCCAGCACTTGGAAGGCAGAGGTAAGTGGATCACTGTGAGTTCAAGACCACCCTGAGATTACAGTGAATTTCAGGTCAGCCTGGGCTAGACAGTGAGACCCTACCTCAAAAAAACAAAACTAAACTAAACAAAAAACAAAAAAGCAGGGCTGGAAGGTGGCTTAGCAGTTAAGGTGCTTGCCTGTGAAACTTAAGTACCCAGGTTCAGTTTTCCAGTACCCACATAAACCAAATGCACCAAATGGCCCATGCATCTGGAGTTTGTTTGCAGTGACTAGAGGCTCTGACATGCCCACTTTCTCTCTTCTCTCTATATATCTGCCTCTCTCTCTAATAAATAAAATAAATTAAAAATTAATAAATAAAAATTAAAAAATAACAACTGGGCGTGGTGGTATATGCCTTTAATCCCAGCACTCAGGAGGCAGAGGTGACTTAGATGAGGCAGGTGGTTTGAGAGCTGACTAGATTCCAGATTTGGTTTGAAGATAGCCTGCTGGATTTATTGAAAGTAAAGTGTGAGAGGTGACTCCAGTGATTTTGGTTCAAGAAACAGAGAGAGTGGGCTGGAGGGATGGCATAATGGTTAAGGTGCCTTTCTGAAAAGCCAAAGGACCCAGGTTCAATTCCCTTAGTACCCATGTAAACCAGATGCACAAGGTGGTGCATGCTTCTGGAGTTCGTTTGCAGCAGCTAAATGCCCTGGCTAGCCCATTCTCTCTATCTATCTTTGTTTGTTTGTTTGTTGTTGTTTTTCAAGGTAGGATCTCTCTCTAGCTCGGGCTGACCTGGAATTCACTAGGTAGTCTCAGGCTGGCCTCGCACTCACAAGGATCCTCCTACTTCTGCCTCCCATGTGCTGGGGTTAAAGGTGCACCACCACGCCTGGCATATCTGTCTGTCTCTCTGTCTGTCTGTCTGTCTGTCTATCTATCTATCTATCTATCTATCTATCTATCTATCTTTATTTATCTGCCTCTCTCTTGCAAATAAATAAATAATAAAATTTACAAAAGAAGTCAGGCATGGTGGTGGAGGTAGGAGGATCACCGTGCATTTGAGGTCACCCTGAGACTACACAGTGAATTCCAGGTCAGTCTGAGCTAGAGTAAGACCCTATCTCAAACAAATAAACATTTTTTTTTTTTTTTTTTTTTTTTTGTGGGCTGGAGAGATGGCTTAGTGGTTAAGCATTTACCTGTGAAGCCTAAGGACCCCAGATCGAGGCTTGATTCCCCAGGACCCACGTAAGCCAGATGCACAAGGGGTGCATGCCTCTGGAGTTCGTTTACAGTAGCTGGAGGCCCTGGTGCACCAGTTCTCTCTCTCTCTGTATCTCTGTCTCTCCCTCCCTCTTTCTCTGTCTGTTGCTCTCTAAATAAATAAATAAAACTAAAAAACAAACAAACAAAAAAAACTAAAAGAATTTTCTTTAAAAAAACAGAGGGGGTGCCGGGCGTGGTGGCACACGCCTTTAATCCCAGCACTTGGGAGGCAGAGGTAGGAGGTTTGCCATGAGTTTGAGGCCACCCTGAGACTCCATAGTGAATTCCAGGTCAGCCTGAGCTAGAGTGAGACCCTACCTCGAAAAACCAAAAAAAAAAAAAACACACAAAAAAAAAAACAGAAGGGGCCTGGAGAGATGGCTTAGCGGTTAAACGCTTGCCTGTGAAGCCTAAGGACCCCGGTTCGAGGCTCGATTCCCCAGGACCCACATTAGCCAGATGCACAAGGGGGCGCACACATCTGGAGTTTGTTTACAGTGGCTGGAGGCCCTGGCATGCCCATTCTCTCTCTCTCTCTCTCTCTCTCTCTCTCTATCTTTCTCTGCCTCTATCTCTCTCTGTCTGTCGCTCCCAAATAAAAATAAAAAACAAAAAAATTTTTTTAAAAATGAAAAAAAAAGAGGGAATGGTGGTGCACGCCTTTAATCCCAGCACTTGGGAGGCAGAGGTAGGAGGATTGCCATGAGTTCAAGGCCACCCTGAGACTACATAGTAAATTCCAGGTCAGCCTGGACTATAGTGAGACCTTACCTCGAAAAACTAAAAAAAAAAAAAAAAAAAAAAACAGAGGGAAGAACTGAGGAAGGGAATCCCCAGAGCTGTATTTTGGATTCTACTTCCTGTATCTTAAATGTTTTAGGGAGTAATACTGCTCTCTATCTAGTTTCCCACATTGTTTACAGGTACCACATAATCTTTGTATGCCCATATCTTGGCATGCTCCCAGTACTTTAGCAATTCTAACTCTTGGCCCTTTCTGTCCTTGGTGCCTGGGCACATGCAATGCCCTCTCTTTGGATGCCCTTTGCCCCTGCTCCCTTAACCTCTTTGTGACTCCCCAATGAATCCTTCCTTGATCCTGCCATATGTACCAGAAGTGCTCTATGCTCCTACCAGACCATGAACTTCCTCCCTCAAGAAGCCCAGCAAAGCCAAAGGACCTTGGTTTGATTCCCCAGTGCCCACGTAAGCCAGATGCACAAGATGGCACATGCATCTGGAGTTCGTTTGCAGTGGCTGGAGGCCCTGGTGTGCCCATTTTTTTCTCTCTCTCTGTCTGCCTCTTTCCCTCTCACTTTCAAATAAATTTTTTTAAAATATTTATTTTTATTTTTATTTATTTATTTGACAGAGAAAGGGGGAGAGAGAGAGAGAAAATGGGCACACCAGGGCCTCCAGCCACTGCAAATGAACTCCAGATGTGTGCACCCCTTTGTGCATCTGGCTTACGTGGGTCCTGGGGAATCGAACCTGGGTCCTTCAGCTTTGCAAGCAAATGTCTTAACCGCTAAGGCATTCCTCCAGCCTTCAAATACTTTTTTTAAAAAATAGTAATAATTAAAAAAAAAAAAAAGAAGAAGCCCGAGCCTTTTTTAGTTTTGTGAGGTAGAGTCTCACTCTAGTCCACGCTGACCTGGAATTCACTATGTAGTCTCAGGGTGGCCTCGAACTCATGGCAGTCCTCCTATCTCTGCCTTCCAGGTGCTGGGACTAAAGGCTACCATCCCCAGCTTGCTTTTCTTTTTAATTGTTTTATTTTAATTATTTATTTGGGAGAGAAAATGGGTGTGCCAGGGCTTCTAGCCACTGCAACAAACACACATGCGCCACCTTGTGCATCTGGCTTTATGTGGGTACTGGGAAATCAAACCAGGGTTCTTAGGCTTTGCAGGCAAACACCTTAATTGCTGAGCCATCTCTCGATCCCACCCATGGCCTCTTGAGATACTGGGGTTGCTGGGGTTTGAATCACCCACCATGGGTAGTATCTGTAGAAGAGTAATGGAATACTAGGATATCTTAACCTTCCCCAGCTTACTATGATTTGAAAACCTGTGTCTGGTCCATACAGTTTCTTAGGCTCTTTAAGTTTGCTGTTGAAAGTATTGGCATAGAATTTCCTTCTTCTGGACCTACATACTAGGCTGCAGGAGGAGTCCTTACTTGCTACTTGCAGTTATTGTCCCTGCTTCATGAACTTCCACCTTGAGCATGAAGGAGTGCTGATTATTACCTTTCTATTTCCTCATCATGGAAGTGGTATAGGGTGCGCTCTCTCTCATGCTCGCTCCCTCTCTCTCTCTCTCTCTCTCTCTCGCTCTCTCTCTCTCTCTCTGTGGCTTTGTCTAGCTTTGTTTTGCTCTCTGAATGCATTCTAGCTGCAGTGCACCCAGAATGGGTATGTGGGCAGAAAGGCTGTTTTCACTCCCTTTCCCCTCCTACTTCAGGCAAATATTTTCTGGCCCTTCACCCACTCGAATTTGTGAACCATTGTTTTCAGAGAACCATCTGTGGGACCCTGAGGGCCCTCTCTGGAGTTCTGACTGAAATGTCATGCCCAGCCCCTGGAATACAGAGTAGATCTTACCTCAAGTTCATAATCTTATAAATCCATAATAGTGCAAGACATGTTCATGATGTGCATGCTAGAAACTAGCATGCTAGAAATTCTGATAAGAGTCTATGTCACAGTTTTGGTCCTAAAGAAATTTTGGAAACAGAAATCCATTCTTTGGAGAGGACCTTAGTTTTTTTTCTTGTTGTTGTTTATTTTTATTTATTTGAGAGGGACAGACAGAGAGAGAAAGAGGCAGAGAGAGAGAGAGAGAGAGAATGGGCGCACCAGGGCCTTCAGCCACTGCAAACGAACTCCAGACGCGTGCGCCCCCTTGTGCATCTGGCTAACGAGGGTCCTGGGGAATCAAGCCTCGAACCAGGGTCCTCAGGCTTCACAGGCAAACACTTAACCGCTAAGCCATCTCTCCAGCCCGGATCTTAGTTTTTTGATTTCACAAGGCCCACCTACACTGTAGAACATAATCGTCCTTACTCAGTCTACTGACTTATATGTTAATCATGTCTAAAAGAATACCTTCACAGAAACATCTAGACTGGTGTTTGCTAGGCCTATAGTGTAACTGAGTTGATGCATGAAATTTGCCATCAAGACCACCACCACCCTTTTCACTTTCCAACACTGATGTGGTCTTCATTCCCCTTACAGACCTATTCCTTGGGCTGGAGAGATGGCTTAGAAGTT
Organism: Dipus sagitta; assembly: GCA_036346955.1. Taxonomy (NCBI): domain Eukaryota; kingdom Metazoa; phylum Chordata; class Mammalia; order Rodentia; family Dipodidae; genus Dipus; species Dipus sagitta. The sequence continues at coordinate 249,943,821 of CM070770.1, read as the reverse complement.
AAGGCACTTGCCTGCAAAGTCAAAGGACCCAGGTTCAATTCCCCAGGATTTATGTAAGCCAGATACACAAGGTGGCACCTGCATGCGTCTGAAGTTCATTTACAGTGGCTAGAGACCCTGGCACACCCATTCTCTCTTTCTCTCTCTCCCTCTTTTTCTCAAATAATTTAATTAAATATTTAATCCAGGGTGGGAGAGATGACTTAGTGGTTAAGTCATTTGCCTGCAAAGCCAAAGGATCCTGGTTCGACTCTCCAGGACCCATGTAAGCCAGATGCATAAGGAGGCACATGCATCTGGAGTTCGTTTGCAGTGGCTGGAGGCCCTGGCATGCCCATTCCTCCCCCTTCTCTGTCTGCCTCTTTCTGTCTCTCAAATAAATAAATGAAATATATTTTTAAAAATATATTTAAGCTAGGCATGGTGGTACATACCTTTAATCCCAGCATTCAGGAGACAGAGGTTAGGAGGATCACCATGAGTTCAAGGCCACCCTGAGACTACATAGTGAATTCCCGGTCAGCCTGAGCTAGACCCAAACCCTACCTTGGGGGAAAAATATGCATACACACACACACACACACACACACACACGTTAAGAAAAAAAAAGAACCTATCACTTGGGCTGCAGTGTGGCTCAGAGGTAGTTTTTGCTTTGCATTCATGAGGACTAGGTTCCATACCCAGCACCTCTCCTAAATGAAATGACCTAAAACTCATTTTTTGGTTTTCTGAGGCAGGGTCTCACTCTAGCTCAGGCTGACCTGGAATTCACTTTGTAGTTTCAGGGTGGCCTCAAACTCACAGCAATCCGCCTACCTCTGCCTCCCGAGTGCTGGGATTAAAGACATATGTCACCATGCCTGGCTTCAAAAAGCCATATCATTTGAGACAATTTTCTTTCTTTATTCTTTCTTTTTATCCCCCCCCCCCCCCCAAGTAGGGTCTCAGTCTAGCTCAGGCTGACCTGGAATTCACTATGTAGTCTCAGGGTGGCCTCAAACTCACGGTGATCCTCCTACCTCTGCCTCCTAAATGCTGGGATTAAAGGCATGTGCCATCATGCCTGGCTGAGACCATTTTCTTTTCTTTTCTTTTTTTTTTTTTTTTTTGTTTTGTTTTGTTTTGTTTTGTTGTTGTTTTTTTTTTTGTTTTTTTGTTTTTCGAGGTAGGATCTCACTCTAGTCCAGGCTGACCTGGAATTCACTATGGAGTCTCAGGGTGGCCTCAAACTCACGGCAATCCTCTTAACTCTGTCTCCTGAGTACTGGGATTAAAGGCATGTGCCACCATACCCGGCTAGAGACCATTTTCTTTAGGCCCCTTTTTATCTCAGTTCACCTTCCGGTTTCCATGGTAGGCTCTTCTGGGTTCATTTGCCTTGGAGAAATTAGATGTCTTTTGGTCTCATGTAGCACAGAATGGCCTTAAATTCACTCTGAAGCAAATGATCTTGAGGTTCTGATCATCCTATCTCCACCTCCTAAATGCTGAAATTACAGGTGTGTGCCACCTGGCTTATGTGATGCTGGTGATGTAGCCCACAGCTTCATGCATGCTGGGTAAGCACTCTGCCAACTGCGCCACATCCCCAGCCCTGTTACTCCTGAAATTTCTGCTTCCACCTCACAAGTGCTGGGATTATTAGGTATATGTCACCAAACGTAGCTTGTGAAATAAGAGTTTTTTTCCTCACAGTGTAAAAACCTTCTTGGAACTGAGATTTTCCCGTTTTGTTTTATTCATAGGAATCGGGAAGAATGTGGTTTGTGAGAAAGCAGCAACGTCGGTGGATGCCTTCCGAATGGTGACAGCATCTCGCTACTATCCCCAGCTAATGAGCCTGGTGGGCAATGTGCTACGCTTCTTGCCTGCCTTTGTGCGCATGAAGCAGCTGATCGCAGAACACTATGTGGGTGCGGTGATGATCTGCGACGCCCGCATCTACTCAGGCAGCCTGCTCAGCCCCAGCTATGGCTGGATATGTGACGAGCTCATGGGCGGTGGGGGCCTGCACACCATGGGCACCTATATTGTGGACCTGCTGACACACCTTACTGGCCGGAAAGCTGAGAAGGTGCATGGGCTGCTCAAGACCTTTGTGAGGCAGAATGCTACCATCCATGGCATTCGCCACGTCACCAGCGATGACTTCTGTTTCTTTCAGATGCTCATGGGCGGGGGTGTATGCAGCACAGTGACACTCAACTTCAACATGCCAGGTGCCTTTGTGCATGAGGTCATGGTGGTGGGCTCAGCAGGACGTCTTGTTGCCCGGGGAGCCGACCTGTATGGGCAGAAGAACTCTGCCACCCAAGAGGAGCTGCTAGTGAGAGACTCCCTGGCTGTGGATGCAGGCCTGCCTGAACAGGGGCCCCAGGACGTCCCACTGCTTTACCTGAAGGGCATGGTCTATATGGTGCAGGCCTTGCGCCAGTCCTTCCAGGGGCAGGGGGACCGCCGTACCTGGGACCGCACCCCTGTCTCCATGGCTGCCTCATTTGAGGATGGGCTGTATATGCAGAGTGTGGTGGACGCTATCAAAAGGTCGAGCCGATCAGGGGAGTGGGAGAGTGTAGAGGTGCTGACAGAGGAGCCGGATGCTAACCAGAACCTGTGTGAGGCGCTCCAGCGGAACAACCTGTGAGCTTATATGCATGGGCTTCCTGCCACAGGGTGGAGTGGACTGGGAGCAGACGGTGTCTTTCGTTGAATAAGTCAGCTAAGCCTGGAGCTGGGAGGAGACTGAAAGTGGCCCAGGAAAATGCCTCATCTCTCCACTCATTAACTCCTCAGACTTGCAGGGCAGTAAAGGCTCTGCTGCCAGAGCTCAGGCAAGCATGGCGCATGGTGAGGCTGCTGCCCAGTCTCTTGTGCCTCTACCAGTGAGCAAGGCCAGTGAAAGCTTGTGGGCTGTTCAGCCTCATTTATGGTCTGACAGCATGATAGAACCCAACAAGAAGCCAGATTGGCTGAGGCCTGAGGAAAGATGGCAAGAAGCCTTGCTTTGTTGGGCTGGGGTTTCTCAGGAACTGTGAGGGCAACAGGTCATCCCTCACTCACCTTCCCATGGGAGTAGACCCTTCCAGATCCCAGGCTGACCCTTCCTGCAGAGAAGCGAAAATCAGTTACACAGCTCTTAGAGGCAGAGGACCTAGGGAAGAGGGCCTTTTGACTTGGCAGAGAGGAGACGAGGGGAACTGTAGAACATCAGGTGAGTGTCAGTAAATAAGTCAGAAAACATGACATTATTGTGTGTGGTCGTTTGTTTGGCAGTTGGCTCTCTTCAATAATGAAAGGCTTGTTTATTGCTTTAAATTGTTTTCTCCTTTCCTCATGGCTGCAGAGCATCTCTGAGCCTGTTGCGGATCTGTCACCATCTGCTGGGCCCTACAGGTTCTTGTCACTACTTGTTCTTATCTCTGGCTTAACCCAGATGGCTAAGTCCCAGAAGTTCTCCAAATAAAAGTGTTTTCTTGGGGCTAGGAAATGGCTTAGTGGTTAAGGTGTTTGCCTGTGAAGCCCAAGGACCCTGGTTCAATTCCCCAGGACCCACATAAGCCAAATGCACAAGGAGGCGCATGTATCTGGAGTTCGCTTGCAGTAGCTGGAGGCCCTGGCACACCCATTCTCTCTCTCTCTCTCTCTCTCTCTCTCTCTCAAATAATAAATAAATAAAGTGAAATATTTTTTAAAAAATGTTTTCTTACAGAGCATCTTGGCACATGGCTTTAATCCCAGCACTCAGGAGGCAGAGGTAGGAGGAGGCCAGTCTGAGACTACATAGTGAATTCCAGGTCAGCAAGTTTTCTTGGAGGAAAGGGCACAAGGCTTCCTAGTGGTCTACTGTCAAAGCTGCAGTTTCTAGCAGCTAGGACAAGACCCTCAAGTCTCCTGAGCTGAGATCATGAAGGGTTCTGTTCTTGAAGGCATGGTGTGGCTCTGGGAGAGCCCTCAAAGAATGGAGGAACTTGAGGAGGAAGGGGCTCATGCCACTCCTTGGAGCAGGTTTGACTGGCACAACCAGCCAGTCACCAGCCATGCTTATTAACTGACTGTTGCAGGCAGACAGGTGAGTGAAGGGAGCACATCTGCCCCTTTGTTTCCTTTGCCTGCGGGATTGTAAAGCCTGGATGAACCCTGTTCCCTTCTTCCTCTTTCCCCACCCTGGACTTCTGTCCAAAAAAGGCCCAGGGAGGACCTACTCTTCCTCTTGGCAACCCTGTTTCCTATAGCGTCCTAATTTCAAACATTGTCCTTGTGAGGTAAAATAAGGTGCTTATGATATTCTGGGGCCCCAGAGTAAACACTTCATGCATATTATTTAAGTTAAACTCTAATTCACTTTTATAAAAATTTACTTATTTTATGTGTGTTCCTATGTGAGTGCTGGCACACACATGCTATGACACACTTGTGGAGGTCAGAGGACAACACTTGAGTGTGGGGCCTCACCTTCCCGTTCCTGGAGTCCATTGTTCACTGCTGCTTACATACCAAGCTAGCTGGCCCTCAAACTTCTAGGGGGTTCTTCTGTTACTTCCTCTCCCATCTCATTGTAGAGGCATGCTGAGATTATAGACAACATCTGGCTTCTGGTTTTATGTGTGAGTTCTGGAGATCTGAACTTGGAACCTTACACTTACATATTAAGTTTTTTTTATTATTATTTTATTTGAGAGAGAGAGGCAGATAGAATAGGTGCACCAGGGCCTCTAGCCTCTGCAAATGAACTCCTAGGCACTTGCATCAACTTGTGCATGGGTCCTTTGACTTTGCAGGCAAATGCCTTAACCCCTAATGGTAAGTTTTTTATACACTGAGCCATCTCCCCAGCACTGAAAGTCACTGTTTAACATCCCCCATTAGATCCAAGTTTGGTGCCACATGCCTGTAATCCCAGCACTTGGGAGACAGAGGCAGGAGGGTCACTGCAAGTTCAAGGCCAGCCTGATCTCTGTTGAAAGTTTCAGGCCCAGCCAGGGCTACACAAAAAGACCCTGTTTCAAACAAAAAAAAGCACTCAGGAGGCAGAGGTAGCAGAATCACTGTGACTTCAAGGCAACCCTGAGACTATATAGTGAATTCCAGGTCAGCTTGGGCTAGAGTAAGACCCTACCTTGAAAAAAAAAAAAAAACCAGGCATAATGGTACACACCTTTAATCCCAGCACTCAGGAGGCAGAGGTAGGAGGATCACCATGAGTTTGAGACCACCCTGAGACTACATAGTGAATGCCAGGTCAGCCTGAGTTAGAGTGACACTCTACCTAGACAAAAACAAAAACAGCCGGGCGTGGTAGTGTACGCCTTTAATCCCAGCATTTAGGAGGCAGAGGTAGGAGGATTACCATTAGTTCAAGGCCACCCTGAGACTACATAGTGAATTCCAGGTCAGGCCTGGACTAGAGTGAGACCCTACCTTGAAAAAAAAAAAAAAAAAAAAAAAAAAAGCCAGGTATGATTCAGGTTTGATTCCCTAGAACCCATGTAAGCCAGATGCACAAGGTGGCACTTGCATCTGGAGTTTGTTTGCAGTGGCTGGAGGCCCTGTTGCACTCATTCTCTCTCTCTCTCTCTCTCTCTCTCTCTCTGTCTCTCTGTGTCTCTTTCTGTGTGTGTGTGTGTGTGTGTGTGTGTGTGTGTGTGTGTGTGTCTCCCTCTCTCAAATAAATAAATTAAAAAAAAAAAAAAAGCTCAGCTGGGCATGGTGGCACATGCCTTTAATCCCAGCACTTGGGAGGCAGAGGTAGGAGGATTGCCATGAGTTAGAGGCCACCCTGAGTACATAGTAAATTCCAGGTCAGCCTGGGCTAGAGTGAAACCCTACCTCAAAAAAACAAAAACATGGGCTGGAGAGATGGCTTAGTGGTTAAGTGCTTGCCTGTGAAGCCTAAGGACCCCAGTTCGAGGCCCGATTCCCCAGGACCCACGTTAGCCAGATGCACAAGGAGTGCATGTGTCTGGAGTTTGTTTCAGTGCCCGGAGGCCTTGGCATGCCCATTCTCTCTCTATCTGCCTCTTTCTCTCTCTTTGTCCGTTGCTTTCAAATAAATAAAAATTAAAAATTAAAAAAAAAAAAACAGGCGGGAGAGATGGCTTAGCAGTTAAGGTGTTTGCCAGCAAAGTCAAAGGATCCCAGTTTGACTCTCCAGGACCCATGTAAGCCAGATGCACAAGGGGGCGCATGCATCTGGAGTTCATTTGCAGTGGCTGGAGGCCCTGGCATGCCCATTCTCAGAGAGAGATGGCTTAGTGGTTAAGCACGCTTGCCTGGACCCTGGTTCGAGGCTCGATTCCCCAGAACCCATGTTAGCCAGATGCACAAGGGGTTGCACACGTCTGGCGTTCGTTTGCAGTGGCTGGAAGCCCTGGCGCACCCTTTCTGTCTCTCTTTCTGCCTCTTTCTCTCTCTGTCTATTGCTCTCAAGTAAATAAGGAGCCGGGCGTGGTGGCGCATGCCTTAATCCCAGCACTCAGGAGGCAGAGGTAGGAGGATCGCCGTGAGTTCAAGGCCACCCTGAGACTACATAGTGAATTCCAGGTCAGCCTGGGCCAGAGTGAGACCCTACCTCAAAAAATCAAAATAATAATAATAATAATAAATAAATAAAAATAAGCAAATTTTAAAAAAAGGAAAAAAAAGAAATTTCTTAGAGGACACCCAGACCTTACCCTCCTACAGCAAGAGTCAGCCTGTCCCAAGCTAGGAGAGCAACTGCACAGCACCTATCTTCATAGGGAAACAGGCCCATATTGCTTGTAGTACTTCAGGTTTTTCAGAATCTTGCTGTTCAGATGTGCCTCTGCTGGGGCAGATGGTGGCAATAGACCTAGTGCAAGACTAGGGTCTGGGGTCCTCTGAAGGCACCCCTTCAATCTAGGTTCATCCCTTCATTTTCCTGACATCTTTCCATCATGTCTTTTGGGAGCATCAGCGTTTATAGTCATTTGGAGTTAGGTGAGTTGGACATCACTGCCTGGATGCCTGTGGCCAAGAAAACCTCTGGATGACTGAGTCCAAAACTAGTTCCAGGCTTGTCCTGCAGCGCCCCCTCCTGGAATAAGGCAACAGTATCTCCCTGGACTTCTTCAAAAAATCTTGTATCAACACTTACTCTGGTGAGTTTCTCTAGACTAGTTAAAATAGTTAGTTTTTTTTTCCCCCCTTTTTGACACAGAAACCAGAAGAGAACTTCCGAAATACCTTTTGCTTAGTCACAGCCTCCAAGCAAATCTAGGCATTGTAATCCAGAGGTGACTTCACCTCCTCACTTCCCTGTCGACTCACCTTTCTCTGTTCTGCCCTTTACGTTGCTGCCCAAGCAACTGCTTCACAATTGCCAGCCAGTCCAAGACCTCTGTGTGCACTCCTTTATCACCCCCAGCATGAAACATCCTGGGTCCCTGGTAGCAGTGCCCTCTGCTTCAGCCACACTGAGCAGCCCTCCTGCTAGCATCTTCCTCCCAAGCAGGGCTTCATCCCTGGCTTACCCAGGGTCTGGAAAACACCAGCTCTCTCCTTCAGTATAGCTGCCGTGACCAAGGTGAAGCAGTGGTCACGCTACCACTTGTGCTTTATACATGTCCCCTTGAGTTGTGCTGCCTCAGAGTTTCTCCTTAGAGCTTCTAAGAAGTGACTTTGTTCCTCTGTGGCTCCCACCACCCACCTCACATAGACAAGCCCACAGAGGTCAGGTTTCAGGAATTGTTCTCTGGTCCCATAGCTTGCTTTTCAGTGCTGTCCTTGCCCTCACTTCTAGCCGCCTTGTACACCAGATTGCAGATCTCAGCCTGCTGGGGTCAGGCCTTCTAGAGCCCCTCTGATCCACAGATTCTGTGGAACTCGGGAGAATGGGGTCTCAGGTCTATTGTAAGGCCAGTCGCTACACCTCTTCTTCCCCAGTCATCAAGAGAGGAGGTCTAAATTATCTAGCTCTGTGAATTATCTTTTTTTTTTAATTGTCATATTTGTTTATTTCTCAGTTTGTGAAAACGTCCTTAATTTGTTGATATAGCAAACAAATTTCAGCTCTGATTGCTATGCAAAAGAACAGAAGGTAATCTGCTTTGTAATTAAATTATAGTTCAATTGCTCACAGGCAACATGCTATATATGAAAAAATTCTAACTGAACTACAGGTATTAAATACTGAAAAAAATTAAGTTTATTATAATTTATTTTATTTAATAATCTAGGAAGTTGGTAGCCAACAGCAGTTCCAGTGCAATTTCAGGTGCAATTGGGAATTCAGGAATCTCGGTAGAGCTGTTAGTGTAGCGAACCTTGTAGGTAAAATACATGCATACTTTTGATAGCACATGTGAAGGGATCTCTCTAAAATTGACCTCATTGGTTTCATTCTCCACAAACTGACCTGGCCCACTCAACATGGCTTTTATTGTTCCCGATGTTAGTGCATGTTCTCTTTTCACAATAAATTCGTGACCATCAGAAGAAATTAATTTGACATACATGGCATCAGGGCCTTCACAGGCACCATAGGTTTTCTCTTCTCCATCCATTATGCTCTTATAAAATTCTATTTCGATTCCACAGGAACCTTAGTAGTTTCTAGTCAATCCCGCAGCCACCGCAGCCGGCCATGTCCCGTGTACCACCACAGCCCCTATTCAGGGCCACCCCCCCCCCCGCCACCCCCAGCTGCCTACCCCCTCTGTGAATTATCTTGAAGAATGAGTCCTCACTTCTATGGACTCTATGCATGGCCCCTATGGGGAGTATCACCTGGGGTGAGGAAATCATTACCAGGGATGTTTGTAGGCAGGAAGAAGAAATGTTCTGACTCCATGGTTTGCCAGTGACCTTTGCTATGTGCCAGAAAGCATCCAGATGACTTCCCAAAGAAGGGGGAAGCCTAGAATGACCATGCCCATTCTGTTTTCTTTTCCCTTTTTTTGTTTTGTTTTATTTTGTTTTGTTGGTTTGAGGTAGGGTCTCGCTCTAGCCCAGGCTGACCTGGAATTCACTCTGTAGTCTTGGGGTGGCCTTGAACTCACGGTGATCCTCTTACCTCTGCCTCCTAAGTACTGGGATTAAAGGTGTGCGCCACCACTTGGCTTGCTGTTCTGCTTTTCACTTGTGTTTGACCACCCCGTTCCATCCAATGACCAATGCCAGGCTTCTTTCAGAGGCTTTGCATGTAGTCATAGACTTTAGATAGCTTCCATTGTTAAGATTCATAACTATCGTCTCTTTTTAATATCATACTTATTTGAGAGAGAATAAGAACGAATGGGTGAGCGGGGTGTGGTGGCACACACCTTTAATCCCAACCTCGGGAGGCAGAGGTAGGAGGATCACCGTGAGTTTGAGGCCACCCTGAGACTACATAGTGAATTCCAGGTCAGCCTGAGCTAGAATAAGACCTTACCTCAGAAAACCAAAAAAAAAAAAAAAAAAAGAATGAATGGACCCTCCAGGGCCTCCTGCCCTCCTGCCACTGCAAACTCCAGATGCATGAGCTACTTTGTGCATCTGGCTATACATGAGTACCTGGGAACCAAACCTCCTGGCAGGCTTTGCAAGCAAGCACCTTTAACCACTGAGCCATCTTCCCAGCCCCTTACCTATCTCTGTGGCCCCTTGCCTACCTCACTTTTGTCTTCCTGCCTTGGTACCTTTGAAGGGGGCCCTCTGGTGAGGTGGATGTGATCCAATGTACCCTTGAGAAGCCCACAGTCTAGTGAAGATGGCTACAACCCACAATAGCAGCAACATGCAGATGCTACAAATCCAGGACAACACTGGTGCATTCTGGCTCAGCAAAAAGAGGATGTGTGTCAAGAATATGTACTGGGCTGGAGAGATGGCTCAGTGGTCAAAGTCACTTGCTTGCAAAGCCTGATAGCCTGAGTTAAATTCCCCAGTACCCATGTAAAGCCAGATAAAGTGGTGCCTGCCTCTGGAGTTTTGTGTTTTGTTTTTTCCCCCGAGGTAGGCTTTCACTCTAGTCCAGGCTGACCTGAAATTCACTATGTAGTCTCAGGGTGGCCTCAAAGTCACGGTGATCCTCGAGTGCTGGGAGTAAAGGCGTGTGCCACCACTCTCGGCTTGGAGTGTGTTTTCAGTGGCAGGAGGCCCTGACATGCCATGTCTTTCACTCTCTCTTTTTCTCTCTCCCTCTCTCTCTCCCTCTCTGCTTGTAAATAAATAAAGAGTATGTGCACACTAGCCAGGTGGAGAAATGTGGGAACAGTCAGGCGTGGTGGTGCACGCCTTTAATCCTAGCACTTGGGAAGCAGAGGTAGGAGGATTGCTCTGAGTTTGACGCCAGACTGAGACTACATAGTGAATTCCAGGTAGCCTGGGCTAGAGCAAGACCCTACCTCTAAACACCAAAAAAAAAAAAAAAAAAAGGAAGAAAGAAAACTGTAGGAAGAAAGGCATTTTAGGTAGGGAAATCCCCATTTGCAGAATGAAAGTCAGAAAAGGTATGGCTGGTCAGAGTTATAGGCAACCACCGAGGGGCAGGGTGCTAGAGTAACTGATACCACCAAGGGTGGTAGGTGTGTGTATGGCATGATTGCTGTGTGGATCTGTGGGCCCAGGGACTACAAGCAGGGGAATTTGTGAGGCTCCTAGCTAGAGATGAATGTAGCCCAGGCAGGGGTGCTGACCATGGCATCCAAGAGGGTGGATTCACTGGCCTGAGTGCCTGATTCACTTTTAGGAGTCAGGGAGCAAAGGACAAGATGCCATCTGAGGTGACAGCCAGGATTTTCGTTTTTGTTTTTCGAGGTAGGGTCTCACTCTAACCCAGGCTGACCTGGAATTCACTATGTAGTCTCAGGGTGGCCTTGAACTCATGGCGATCCTCCTACCTCTGCCTCCCAAGTGATGGGATTAAAGGCGTGCACCACCACGCCCGGCTTTTTAACAGCCAGGATTTTGACTTGATCAAGTGCAAAGATGAGACGCAGAAGGAAAATCAGGTTGGAGAAAGAAGAAAATGGCATTTAATAGGGAATCTCCTGTGTCTGAAGTGTTTGAAAGACACACAGGAACAGCCTATACTGACTTCCTGGCTCTTCCCAGAGTCCCCTGAGGGCTGGGGGCATCCAGTGACCAGAGCAGAGAGCTCCAGGAAGTACATTTGCTGTCACCACCAGCTCTGCTTCCAGGATAAGGCACTGACACTCCCTTAGCAAGGGCCATTGTGTAGGCAAGGTCTGGTTCAGCTTCTGTGCCAACTAGTGGAAAATATTCAAAATCTGCCACTCTTGGGGCAGGCAAATGAACTTGGCCACCTCAGAGGGGTGTCCCAAGTTTGATCCCCTTGAGATCAGGCCGAATGTAGGCCCTTCCCCAGGAATCAGGAAATAGGATCAGATACCTGCTCTCCATGACCTTTCTTTCCTCTGTCTCAAGTCCTCTTCCTCACCTCTTTTATCACTTACCATTATTCTGCCTGACCCTCAGATCAGAGGAGACTAAATACACAGAGCTGGGCCCCACTTGTCTCTCCCACTCCTGCCTCTGACCTGTGATGGTGCCCAGGAATCTCATTTGTAAACCAGTCAGGCCTCAACCTTCGCATGACTTAGTCCTTCACCCTTCTCTCCAGCCTCTTTCCCAATTCAAGCATCATATTTGGGGAATTGTAGTTTTAAAAAAGGAAAAGTGTTTATTTTCAGTGAGTCCAAATTCCCAAGTGAGGACAGGGGCTAGACTCCCTTGTTTACCCCATAGCCTAGGACTACAGGCTTACAGCCCTAGTTCAGGCTGGAGGGAGGGGATACTCCCACAATAGGCAGATGGTCACTTGTACTGAGGGGAGAGTGGGGGCACAAGGGGAGCAGTGCAGACACTCAGCATCTTGTCAATATCCACCTGGGTTGACTTATCCATCTCAATCTTGAGGTTTCCACTCACCTTCAGGCTGGATGAACCCACTGGCTCCTCCCCAGCCTCCCCTCCCAGGCGGGGAGCAAGAGCATGTGTGAGGGGCACTAGCCCATTTGTGCATGGCAAAGCAAGGCCTAAGCCCACCTCACCTGCCACGGGCAGCAAGGCCTGTGGCTGCAGCTGTTCCACGCCTGCCTCCTCAGGAACCAGGGCCACCTCCGACTGAGGCTCCACCTCAACCTCCCTGTCCCCCTCCGCTGCCTGGTTCAGCTCAGGGTTGCAATAGTTGATATACTGGTACAGTGGTCGCAAGCGCTGGGCCTTTCCTGCAAAAACCCGAGGCAAGACAAGAGCTAGGGCACCAGGCTGTGTCATGTCAGGCCCAGAAAACAAATCCAGAAGGGAAAACCCAGGGACTGTCACTCACAGTCCAGCCCCAAGGTCTCTGAAGATGCTACGGTGACTGCAGCTGGAAGCATAGGAGGCCCAAGACTCTTGCGTTTCTTGGTTTTCTTGTGCTGTTTGGCAGATGGGGAGGATTCACTGTGGCTGCCCTCTGGCTCCTCTTTCTGCTGCAGCATCCTCGGTGGCAGTTCGGCTTCAGCCCTAGGATGGGTATAGTGGCTAGGCCCTGGGAGGACTGATGGTACCCAAGCCAAAGGAAAATGGCTTGAGAAGAAGCCTTCAGCTTCTGGCTCCTGTGTCTTGACCCTAGGGTTTAGCTTTATTTACCTACCCACCACCCTAGGGCTAGATACTACTCCTGGTCAATGGAGCTCCCAGGCCCAATAAGAGTTAGCACCCATATAACATCAGTCCAAAGACCTGGAGGCTCCATTTCTCTTGGTGTTCCCTACTCTAGGGCTCTTGAGGAACAGGAATAGGGAGTGATGATAATAGCAGGGGACAAGGATTTGCCTTGCAGGAGAGCAGAATTTAGGAATCTTGGGGTGTGAGGACAACCCCAAAGCCCTGAAACTCCTCCACTCTGAAAGATCCCTCACTTGATGGGTTTTCTCTTAGGCCCATGGCTGGGCCGCACGATGGAGGCCATAGTCCTGGAGTCTCTCTCCTTTGCTGCTTCCACCTCCAGATTGAGTCCATCCTTCTGAAGCTCTGGCTCAGAGCTGTGTCCTATTGGACATTTGTCTTCACCTAAGGTTCTGCAGGCATCATGTGCTGGCACCAGGTCCTTGTCTTCTGTCACTGGACACTAGAGGTGACACAAAGCCAATTAGTTACCATGGGCAGGCAAAGAATGTAGGGATCAGTTATTCAAAGCCCCAAATTAGCCACCAAATACAGGATAAAGGCCACCAGTTTAGGGCCTTTACGTGCAGGGCTTGGTCCTACAGTTAGGAGGTCGGGTCACCCAGAGTTCTGCCCCTCTCCCCTCAGTATTACAGCCAAATGTTTTAAGTCTAAAGGGCCTGCGTCACCTCAGGGCTCTCTGAGACCTGGGCTGATCCCCTAACTGCCTCCTTTTGGGCCTCTGGCTGCCCCTTGGTTTCCATGGCTGCGCGGGGTCAGCGCATCCATCGACAACTGCTAGGGAAGGAGCGGGGGTCCAGAGGGGCTGGACCGGTGGCGGCTGAGATGATAGAGGAAACCGGTCAAGAGACTAGGGCTCAGCTAAGAGGGGAGTCAGGTAGTGGTTCCTCATCGGGAACTACAAATCCCAGAAAGCGTTTCGCCCGTCGTTGACCCCTGAACTTAAGGACGGAAGTCATTTGTTGCCAGGCAACAGCAACTCGGAACAGATTACCGCAGTTGGCGGCAAGACTGCAGGAGTGAGAGCCCCCGCGGCTCGGTGGTTGCGGGGAGGGGCCGGGACCCCGGTCGCGGGGCGGCGGGCGCAGGCCAGGCTCAGGGCCCGGGCGGGAGCCGGGGCGGGGCGGGGCCCGGCGGAGAGGGAGCGCGGGACCCGGGGAGTCAGGGCCGCGCTGCAGGGGGCCCCGGCGTTGCGTTGCAGGGAGGCGACGGCGGCATGTGCGAAGGTCCGTCCCGCATCTCTGGGCCCATCCCCCCAGACCCTACACTCTGTCCCGACTACTACCGGCGGCCGGCCTCTGGTGAGTTGGCGGTACTGCGGTGGGACAAACACCCCCGCTCCACCACTGAGCCCCGCTCTGTGTCGCGTGCCGTCCCCTCAGCCCAAGGACGCCTTGAAGGAAATACACTGAAGCTGGACCTGCTGACCTCGCATCGTGACCTGGACTCCAGCCCTCTCCGTGCCCCCCGCATCAGGCCCGGAGCCCGAGAGATCCAGGAGCGTGGCCAGCGAGGTGTGGGGGACATGCTGCTGCAACTGGGGGACATCTCCCTTGGTTCCAGGGTCTCCCCCAAGAGTAAGTCGCTCCCAGGAGGAGCAGGGAGGCAGTAAGGTCAAAATCTGAAATCAAAATCAGTTGCTTCTTTCCTGCCATGACCGCAGACTTCAGCTCTCTTGCACCCAGGGAGGGGAAAGTGCACTGCCTCCTCGAAGATGTGGACTTAGGCAGTCCCCTTCCTGCATTCATACATTGGTGAAACATTGTTTACTTAATGCCTACTCTGTGCCAAGCTCTATACGTGCTAGGAAAATAGAATTAAAGACAAATGTGGTTATCAAGTCAAGGTTCCAGGCAATAAACAAGTGAGGATATGAGTATAATATACAATAAAGTAATTTGGGGGGTACTATGTAAAGAAGGGAATAAGGTGGTATGGTGGAGTATGTATATAGAATCTAACTTAAAGAGGTTAGGGAAAGTTTGTTTATTTATTTATTTATTTATTTATTTATAATGTTAAGAATTGAACCAGTGCCTCTCAAATACTAGGCAAGTGCTTGACCACTGAGCTACAACCAATCAGGAAGATCTTTCTGCAGGGGACAGGATGTGAGCCTGTGTGTGATCCACTGTAAGTAGATATGTAGGGCCAAGCCTGGCAGCATCTTTTCCCCAGGGAAGAACCCAAAAGATCACGAGAAGGAAAACCTGAGGCGGATCAGAGAGATTCAGAGGCGCTTTCGAGAGCAGGAACGAAGCCGGGAGCAGGGTCAGCCCAGGCCCCTGAAGGCACTGTGGCGCTCACCCAAGTATGACAAGGTGGAGTCTCGAGTCAAGGTCCAGATGCAGGTACCTGTCTCTGAGAGTCAGTATTGCCTATTTTGTCCAAAGGGGACTAAGACATCTTAGGGCTTAGGTGGTGATAACACCAGGACAAATAAGACTTAGGCAAGGGGAAAGTAGAAGCAAATATTCCATAGAGATGAAAATTCACACATAGACCTCTTAAGACCAGAGGGAGTATGGGCAGTGGGGGCACTAGGTAATTTGTGTGTGTGGGGGGGGGGATACATAAGATTAGGCCATAAAGCCAGCCAGAACTACATCTAAAAGAACTATCTAAGCCACTTGCCAACCTTATCATCTATTTATATATTTAAGTGGAGATTGAATTCAGGGCTACGTACTCTGTCACTGAGCTACACCCTCAGCCCTTCTACTAACTTTGTCTTTTCTCTCCCCAGCCCTCAGCTTTCCATTTTCTCTTTTGAAAGGGCTCCCCTTTTTCTTTCCTTTTAAAAAAAATTATTTATTTGCATGCAGAGAGAGATAGACACACAGAGAGAGAATGGACACGTGCATAGGGCCTTTAGCCACTGCAAACAAACTCCAGATGCATATGCCACTTTGTGCATTTGGCTTTATGTGGGCACTGACTGGGAGTTGAACTGGGGTCATTAGGCTTTGTAGGTAAACACCTTAACTGCTAACCCATCTCTCCAGCCCCCTTTTCTTCTTTTTTTCTTCTTCTTTTTTTTTTTTTTTGAAACAATTTCATGCAGCCCAGGTTGGCTTCAAACTAAATTGTCCATGCAGAAGAAGCTGACCTTGAACTGATCCACCTCCCAATTGCTGGGATTATAAGTGTTTGCCATCACAACAGCCTTTTTTGTTTAATTTCTTTATTTTATTTTATTTATTTGAGACAGTGTTTTACTATGTACCTTAGGCTGGCCTTTAACTCTCAACAGCCCTCCTGCCTAGCCTCCCAGGGCTGGAATTATAGGTGTGTGCCACCACTCCTATCTTTTTATTTTTTCCTTTCTAAGATTAGATCTTGCTGTTTAGGCTGTCCTTGAATTCTCTATATAGTTTACACTGGATTCAATTTGTAATCCTCCTACCTCATCCTCAGCTTCCTGAGTGCTGGGATTATAGGCATGGTTCTGCCATTCCTGGCAACACTTATTTCTGAGGACAGAGAGGAGGGCAGAGGTGAGGGTATGGTGGTGGTCTTCTAACTTGACTTGGGGAGACACTATTCATCTATCCAGGGATTCAGGAAGAGAAGCAACATTGAGAAAAACAAAGTCACATGAGGCTGTCTCAAGGCCAATGCATTTGTTGGAATTGCAGGAGGTGGGACTGTGTCCAAGAAGCATATTGGATATGGAGGGCTGGATCTCATGATCATGAGACCAAGCAGCCTCTGGATTTGAGGCCCAGAGGCCAACTCTCAATGACTGGCCAGGAAGCTTGGCTAGGAAGGACAAAGGAGTGGTAGCTGGACCAGGAGTAAGGAAAATAGAGAAGCAATGTGTTTTATTAGAGCGGCGAGACACACATCTTTCAGTGCTGTTGAGGAGTGCGCCTTGACGAGGGGGGAAGGCCCATAGGGATGGAATGGGAAGGTCCTTAGAGGCAGGAGGGACAAAAGCATGCTCTGTGGTCTTTGGGCCACAGACCCTGATTCCAGCCTGACTTATTCTTCTGCTGTGCCCTGCCCTCCAGGAGCCTGGCTCTACCTCTGTGACAGAGCCTGCCCACTTCCTGCGGGCACACTCCCGCTGTGGCCCTGGGCTTCCGCCACCCCGTGTCCCCAGTCCTCAGCTCACCCAACAAGGTCCCAAAGCAAAGGTGAGAGGCTCTGAGGGGGCTAGAAGGTGATTGGGCAGAGTTCCTAGGGGTGGGATGCAGGGGCACAACACAGTGCTGTAGGGCCCCCACCATGCTTGCCATGTCCTGCAGGAGCCAGGCCTGGCTGTGGACTTCATCAGTCACAATGCCCTTGCTGCCAAGAGGGCCCCCCGGCGCCATTCCCGCTCACTGCAGGTCCTCGCACAGGTTCTGGAACAGCAGCGACAAGCCCAGGAGCACTACAATGCCACACAGAAGGGCCACGTGCCTCAATAGTAGGTCCCACTGCCCAACACTCATGGTGAGGGACTCCTGTGGTGGGTGGGAGCCAGTCTGTGCCTTGGTGTCATCAACCCTGGGCCTGTGCATCTGCAGTTTGTTGGAGCGCAGGGATCTTTGGCGGCGGGAGGCTGAGGCCCGCCAGCATAGCCAGCCAGATCCAGACATGCCCCCTGGACACACTCGCATGCCTGAGAACCAGCGGCTAGAGACACTGAACAATCTGCTCCAGAGTGAGTACCTGGGCAAGGGTGGCTGGAGGGAAGCCGCTGGGGACCATGCACCTTCTGCACAGCACTTACTGTTACTGGGCCCCTACTGCAGGCCATAGCCAGTTGCTACGTGAACTGGTACTGCTGCCAGCTGGTGCAGACTCTCTGAAAGCCAAAGGCCACCGTGCTGAGCTGGACAAGAAACTGGTGCAAATAGAAGAGGCCATCAAGATCTTCTCCCGACCCAAAGTCTTTGTTAAGATGGATGCCTGAGTCCCTCTGTTGGCACTGTGGCAGGGAGATCTGTGCTGAGGGCTGTCACACAGCTGCAAAGGTCAGACTAGGCCCTGTCCTAGAGCAGAGTTCCACAGGCAGGAGCAGCGCTGGGCAGCATCTCTAGAGCACTTTTCCAAATCACCTGTGGCTGTGGAGTGGCTATCCCAACCTTTTAACCCTTTGGTCAAAATTAAACCTTTTGTATACAGTGCTGTGTTTCCTTAAGAGCTTTTCTTACGCTAGAAATGCCAAGCCCAATGGACCTTCTAATACAAGGTTTTGGGAAGGTCTCTCCAGCATACTCACCCCTCCTGCATCATGTCCAGGGCAGGAAATAGACTTGTGGGACTGGGGAGGAGGATGGAGCTAGGACATAGAAGGACCATATCTGCATTTGTAGAAAATCTTTAATATTCCCCACTAAGAGGGCCCTGTGAGAAAGCTAACCCCCTACCAAGAAGTCCTTGCCATGTCCCAGCAGCCTGAAGTGGCATGGGGCTACATCTGCCTGTCAGAGACTGAAACCACTACCATTTCCTCGCATGCCAGTCCCCCAGCCAGACCTGACTTTCTCCTGTCCATCTAAGGAGGGCAGAGAGCTGCCAGCACCAGGAAGTAGACAACTGGGTTGCAGGTCCCAGCACAGGGGTCCCTGAGATAACCCATTGGAACAGGGAGGCTGGCGATTGTCAATGACCAAGTCACTGCTGTCATCATCACTGTCGGGGTCAGTAGGCCCTGTAGAGGGGGGCCCTGTTAGGCGCCCAGATGCTCCTCGTACCACATTATTACGCTGGTTGGCAGGCTTGACAGTAACTATGAGGTTATGGCTATTGGCAACCATCATGTCCGTCACTTGGTCCAAGGTCTTCCCAGCCACTTCAATGCCATTGACCTCGAGGATCTCGTCACTGACTGCCAGCAGTCCTGTACTCTCAGCCAATCCTCCACGTACCAGGCGGGAGATGAAGATGCCTGGAACCCGCTCCAGGCCCTGGGGAGCCACACGTACACTCATGCCATCCCGGATGTAGAAGCCCAGGGGGCGGTCTGAGCCATGCTTGTGCAGCCGCACACGACGGTGGGTCTCAGGCAGTAGGTCCACATCTATGACTGAGGAAACCTGGCGGAAGTCCTGGGGCAGGCTGATTAACAAAGGTGGCCGGGTGCGCAGAGGGGCCACTGGTCGCAGCAGGAGCCCTTTCCTACGACGCTGCAGAGAGTTGGAGGCAAAAGCCAAGCCGCTGGAGTCACCTTCTGCTGCAGGAGAGGGGGGTGCTGAGATTAGAGACTGCTCTCCCACTTGGGCATTTTACAGAGGGCAATGTCACTGTTTCCTATCACTTGGAGGTCAGACCAAGGGCAGGGACTGCATAAGGTTAAGCCTGGGAGCCCTGGGTATGGACTTACCCTTTTAGCCCTGCCCTCTCACCCTACCCAAAAGAGGCGGCCCACAGTACCCCATCCTCACCCCGCTTCTGCACCAGTAGGCGCAGCGGCGGGGGCCCGCTGGCCAGGGCGCGATGCAAGCTGTCGTCGTTGGTAAGGGGCAGCAAGTCGCCATGAGCATCGGTATAGCCAAGCAGCACGTCCAGGCCTGGGATCTGGTGCACCACACACAGCAACCGCGAGAACTCCTGGAAACCGCTCACCGAAGCGCGGGGCAGCGCAAAGCGTCGGAACTCAGCGTCAAACTGGAGGCGGGAGGGGAGAGGGACAGGTGGGTCAGAACAGAGCCCGCGCCCCTTTCTCACCCACCACAGGTCTGAAGCTGGCACGGGTGGAAAAGAAAGGGCTGCTGCAAAAGCTGCAACCTTAAGCCCAGACCATAGCTCCCAATACAAGGGACGTTATCCAAGGTCTCCCCGCCCTCCACATACCCAGGCCACAGAGGGACTCAAGGCCAAGGATGGATGAGGGAAGGCGGACAGAAAAGCAGAAAAAGACGTGGATGGAGAATAGAAAGAGGTGATGGAGACCAAGGAGCCAGGAAAGGAGAAAGAGGGAATGGGGATCGCCTAAGGCCAGAGCCGGAGGAGCCCTTACTTTGCTCTTCACCTCGACGATGCTATCCGGACTGCGTGCGGGAGTCTTCTGGGGCCTGGCCATTGCGGGGCCGGGGACAGTGCCCCAGGCAGCCCGCCGAGGCGCAGGTGCTCAGCCCTGCCGGCCCGCCCGCGCCGCCCCGCCCCGTCCTCCCACCCGGACCATGACGTCAAGGGGGCCGGGACACGGAGGAACGCAGAGTCCACGTTTCCTAGGAAACGGAGATGTTGGCGAAGAGGGCTTCCTCTTCTCTTACGTCATTACGCTATAGTTCGCACGTTCCGGGAGTGGAGAGGGAGTTGGCCAATCCGAGGGGAGAAGGAGGGAAATGACATTTATTGAGTGCTGCTGTCTGTGTTGTCATTTCCAGTGGTCTTACAAGACCGCACATTTTGTAAGTGAGGAAACTAAGTCATAGCATTTTGAGAAAGTTCTCGGGATTAGAGGGCTGAAGTCAACTCACTAGGATCGTCCGCCGCCACATCTTCCTCAGCCCTTGGCCCTTTCTTTTCCTTTTCTTTCCTTCCTTTCTCTCTCTCTTTCTTTCCTTAAAAAAAAAAAAGATTTTATTTTTACTTATTTATTTGAGACAGAGAGGGAGAGAGAGAGAGAATGGTCGCGCCAGGGCCTCTAGCCACTGCAAACGAACTCCAGACATATGCGCCACCATGTGCGTCTGGCTTACGTAGGACCTGGAGAATCGAACTGGGGTCCTTAGGCTTCACAGGCATGTGTCTTAACCGTTAAGCCATCTCTCCAGCCCCTCTTCTTTCTTTCTTCTCTTTCTTTTTTGGTTTTTCAATGTAGGGTCTCACTCTAGCTCAGGCTGACCTGTAATTCACTAGGTAATCTCAGGGTGGCCTCGAACTCACGGCAATCCTCCTACCTCTGCCTCCCGAGTGCTGGGATTAAAGGCGTGCGCCACCACGCCCGGCTCCTTCCTTCCTTTCTTTTCCCCTCCTTTCTTTCTCTCCTTCCTTCCTCCCTTCTTTCTCTCTCTCTCTCTTTCTTTCTTTTTTTCTTTTCAGGTGTTACGGGAGTGTTGATAAACATCCCAGATGCCAGGCTGCTGCTCTGAGAGATGCCGGAGTAAGAAAAAGCAGCCAGCATCCACATGCCCCTCCTCCAGACGCCTGCACAGAAGTTTCTGACCGGATGCCTTCTGCACACGCGCGAGCGCGCAGGCGGGCGGAGCCTCAGCCTCAGCACCCGCCTTCCTGTCCCCGGCTTCCTCTTCCGACCCCGGTGGCGCGGCGGGAAACGTTGGGCGGTGCGTTCCGCTAGGTGCCGCCGCCAGGGATGGCAAGCTCGGGGAGCCTGGTCCTGCGGCCCTGGATTCGAGAGCTGATCCTGGGTTCAGAAACTCTGTCAAGTCCACGAGCCGGGCAACTGCTCAAGGTGAACAAGCCACTCAGGGCCCAGATCCCGAGCTGGGACCGGGGTGGTGGGTTAACATCAGTCACTACCGTCAGGTGCTCCAGGACACGGAGACTCCAGGCCCATCCTATGCCCCTGACAAGCCTGACGCCGGTGCCATGCTGCTTGTGTCGGACGGAACCCACAGTGTCCGGTGCCTGGTAACGCGTGAGGCCCTGGACACCTCGGACTGGTAAGAGGGATGCCATTTAGCTAGCGTAGGCGGGAGCCCTGAGTAGGAGCGCGAAGTTGAGCCCTGGGTGGGCGGGTCATGTCACTGGCATCTGCGGGCTGAACAGTGAGGCCTGCGCCCACAACAGGGAGGAGAAGGAGTTCGGATTCAGCGGGACTGAAGGCCGCTTGCTGCTGCTGCAGGTCTGCCAGGTCCGCATCCAGGTCTCCCAGGGCTGCACGGTGAGTGGGAAAGCGCACTCAGGCGGGTTGGTTACCATCCCACGCTGTTTGTGACAACTCCTTAAGATTCATCTTCCTCTAAACTCTTCAGCCTGCTGAGTTCTACCTCCAGGTGGACAGCTTCAACCTGCTGCCCACAGAGCAGCCCCGGATAGAGGTGATTGGTTGGTAAGTGATGACTCCAGGGAATGGGCTATAACTCAATAGCAAAACACTGCCTTAAGCCAGGCGTGGTAGCCCACGCCTTTAATCCCAGCACTTAGGAGGGAGAGTAGGATTGCTGTGAATTCGAGGTCACCCTTAGAATACATAGTGAATTCCAGGTCAGCCTGGGCTTGAATAAGACCCTACCTCAAAAAAAAAAAAAAAAAAAAAAAAAAGCTGGCTTAGCATGCATGGGGCGGTTCAGGCCCCCAAAGCAAATGAAGCTTCCACCTCCCATCTCCTCACCCTGACTGGCATAGGGCTTTGGTTGAGATGTCTTGGAACTTAATAACACTGACTGCCTACCCCTCCTCTTTACTCACCAGTAACCAAGACTCAGATGTGCAGAAAAAGCTCTGTGACTGCCTTGAGTAAGTCTGGGGTTATGCCCTGAGGCTGAGTGAGGTGTGGTCAGGGGGTGATAAATCTGGGAAGGTGTCAGGATTTTCCTGAGGTTTGTCCATTCTGTTTCTGTAGGGACCACCTTTCAGAATCCACTTCATCCAGTGCAGGTATTGGAGGTGTTGCCCAGTGACCCTAACTCTGTGGAGTTTCTTCTGCCATCACTTCATGCTTCCTCAGTAAGTACCTTTCCCACACACACCATGACCATTCTCTTTGATCTTCAGTCCTTTGCCTGGTCCTCTGTTCTCAGGCTTAACACTCTCTCAGCTTCTGGATGAGGTGCAGGAGGACCAGGAGCATTGGGGTGCGCTAGTATGCCTGGCTGAGAGCTGCCTGACTCTGGCAGGCCCTTGTACACCACCCACCCTTACCCACTGGGCTGCCTCACGCTGCAAGGCCACGGTCAGTGTGGGGCTCCCCTTGGGAGGTATTAAGGTGAGGGTTAGGCAAGAGTCATGCTGAGACTTATGTCCCACAGGGAGAAACAATATACACTGTCCCCAGCTTATTGCTGCACATCTCGGAGAATGACCAGCAAATTCTGAGCTCTCTGGACTCAAGTCAAGGAGCACAGGGTAAGGAGAACTAGAGAGGTCAAAGGGGGAATCTTTGGGACCCGGGGCTCATGAGCCTTTTCAAGACTACCAGATGCTGAGCTGCTGCCTCCAGAGCCAGCTCCACAGGACCAATTTCTGACCTTGATCTCCTGTTCTTCACCTAGTTCCTCAGGGGAGATGGAGCTCAGACCATAAGCACTCAGGGTTATCCAGCTTCTGGGCAGGGTGTTATAAACTGTTATGCTGTACATTGGAGAAGGATATTTATTATTTATTGATTTATTTATTTGTCAGAGAAAGAGGGAGGGAGAGAGAGAGAGAATGCGCGTACCAGGGCCTCCAGCCACTGCAAACGAACTCCAGATGTTGTGTGCCCCCTTATGCACCTGGCTAATGTGGGTCCTGGGGAATCGAATTTGGGTCCTTTGGCTTTGCAGGCAAACACCTTAACCGCTAAGCCCTCACCCTGGCCCTGGAGATGGATATAGACCCTGTAGGCCTATCTGAGCTCACAGGCTACTCAGCTAGCCTAAGCTGAAAGGGCTGTGTTCACAGTCAGTCTTCTTTTACCCAGGAACCCCGGCCTTACCCAGCCATGTGCTGTTGGAGGAAAGTGGCGCCAGCGTTAGCCTTCTGTCAGCTTTGGCTGCTCCAGACCAGATGCAGAGGGACAGCTCCCAGCATTTACCAGCTGCCTGCCCACCCTCCCCCAGACCTGAGCCCCCTAGGATCCCATCCCCTAGTTGTATACCTAGCTCCCCACTCCGGAACCATACCCCCAGTCTTTCACCCCTTGGGCATGCCCCCAGTCAGGCATGTGTGACCAGAGACCAGAAGCTGAACCAGGAGAAAGGGGGGCTAGGGTTGCCCCTCAAGAACCAGCAGCTTTTTCCAAGGAGCAGAGCCAAAGGAGTCCAGGAGCCCTGCCCTGTCTGGGTGAGCACTGCCTCTCTGCAACGGAAGGGATGAATGGAAAGGGCCATGGGTAGAGCTGGGAAGGGCTGGAGGGTAGTCTCAGATGGGATTAAGGGTCCTTACTGGCCTCTCCTGATACCACCCCTCCTTTCAGGACCCTCCAAAAAGGCATTGTGATGGTTCTGCCTTTCAGTATGAGTATGAGCCACCCTCTACCTCCCTCTGTTCCCAGGTCCAAGCTGCCAGGTAAGCGCATGGGGCTCTCCCTACTTTGTTGGTAACATCACCTATCCCAGGTGACTTCAACCTACAACCATGCTTTCTTCCCAGACTTCCTCCTCAGCTTGTGGCCTGGGCCTTACAATTTCTGATGGAGCCAACACCTGACTCTGAGCTAACACAGATGTGAGGGTCATACATTGGGGAGAATGTGTACATACAGGTCTGTGCCAAGGAGTGGAAAGACAGTGCTTCACACTCTGTTTCCTTCAAGTTTTTTAATAAAATAATCTCATGCGGCAGGAGAGGAGAGGATCAGAGATTGGGGCCGCCGCCTCTTTGGTCTGTGGCTGGGGAGGGAGGGCTCCTCTCAGGGCTGGAGGGCTCTATGGGCTGTGTGGGTGAAGTATTGGTTCCAAGGCTAGATCCTGTGGAGGGAAAGAGAGAAAGAGGAAAGTTCTGGGTTGCACTGAGTGGTGGTATCATTCTCCCACATGCCCTGGTCCCTTCTTACCTAGACTTGGGGATGGGGGTGCCTCGAGCTTCGGTCTGCGCTTGAGAACAGGGGAGCGCTGCAGCCTCAGCGGCCGTTCTAAAGGACACAAAGGCTTGCTGTCTGGCCATCTCCAACACTTCTCCCCACCTCCAGTGCATGGAAAACACATGCATATGTTACTGCCTCAGCTTCCCCATCTGGTGTCCTCCCACTCCTGGCAGAGGTTGCTCTTAAGGGGGTGGAGCCAGGGCTAGTAGGAAAGGCTTGTCAAACTCTGGTTTTGCGAGGTAGGGTCTCGCTGTAGCTCAGGCTGACCTGGAATTCACTCTGTAGTTCCAGGCTGGCCTTGAACTCACAGCAATCCTCCTACCTCTGCCTCCTGAGTGCTGGGATTGAAGGTGTGCGCCACCACACCTGGCTGGCTTGTCAAACTCTTGCACCTGGCCTTTGAGCTCCTTAATTTCTCTGGTCCTCCTACCACTGATGGCCCCCCACCAAAGGCCAGAACAAAGATGGAATTCCAAGAGCCCATCCTTCCCCATCTCCTGAACTTAAGCACACACGGAGCTGTCTCCCTCACCAGCAGGGGCCTGGAGCTGATCCTCATGCACAGACACTGCTCGTCGCCCTGCCGAGAGAGGCCTCGGCCTCAGCTGGCCATCTAGGGGAGGCCAAAGTATCAGGGTATGCTCCCAGTAGCTGCCTGCACCCAGCCCTTGCTTCCCACTTTCAGGTTCCGAGAGGAGCTGAGTTGCCAGCAAGGGCTCCTCCAGCTCCCAGCCTAGGGTTGGGGTAGGGGTGGGGTGCCTACCTACCTTCATTTCTAGGGCCCACGCAAGGGTCTTCTGGGAGGTTCAGGATGTCTGGGGATGGGCTGGGTCTTCGGGGGCTTGGGCTGGGACAAGGGGAGGGGGGACCTGGACCATCCTGTTGGCCCCAACCACGGCCTCTGAGCTCTGCGTTCAGCTGCTGCCCCAGTGTCTTCCAGGTGGCAGACTCAGGCCCCTGACCCCCTGGCCCTGGCCTGCATGAGGGGTCTGCAGGGAGAAGAATATTAGCCAAAACCTGGACTGGGCCTTGTAGATAGGTCTGAGCAATGGTTTGATCTTTCTATCTGTCCCAGGCCCTCCCATGTTACATGCAGTGGCTCTCACTCACCAGCAGATACAGAGTGGGTACGGGACTTGATTGAGATGGGAGGAGTCTCCGTGGAGCTGTCCATAATGTCACCTGCAAGGCGGGGCTGGGGACTCAGGCACCAGACCTTAGAGGTGAGGGGAAGAAAAGCCTGGCCTCTCCCCTCCCCTTAACACCTTGGGTGCTATCCCAAAGGCCATCTCCTCCCCCTAGATTTACTCCCTTACCCCAGGGTTCCACTTACCATCTGAGCCTGCCTTCTTGATCTCACCATCTTTGCTCTGTAGGAAACAAGGCAGTCAAACGCCAGCCTCGTCTTTCTCACCTTAGCCTTATCTTTTTGTTATTCTTGTTCTTGAAACTCATCCAAGGGCTGGAGAGACTGCTTAGTAGTTAAGGCGTTTGCAAATCCAAAGGACCTTGGTTCAGTTCCCCAGGACCCATGTAAGCCAGATGCACAAGGTAGTGCATGCATCTGGAATTTGTTTGCAGTGGCTAAAGGCCCTGGTGTACTCATTCTCTCCCTCCCTCCCTCTCTGTCTCTTTCTCTCTCTCAATAAATAAAAATAAAAAAGCCCGGCGTGGTGGCGCACATCTTTAATCCCAGACTCGAGAAGCAGAGGTAGGAGGATCACCGTGAGTTCGAGGCCAGCCTGAGACTACATAATAAATTCCAGGTTAGCCTGGGCTAGAGTGAGACCCTACCTTGAAAAACCAAAAAATAAAAAGTAAATAAATAAGAATAAAATGATAAAAATCTCATTCAAGCCAGGTGAGACCCTGCCTCGAAAAGCAACAACAATAATAAAAAAATTTTAAAGGCCAGGTGTGGGCTGGAGAGATGGCTTAGCAGTTAAGGCACTCACCTGTGAAGCTTAAGGACCCAGGTTCTATTCCCCAGGACCCATGTACATCCAGATGTACAAGGTGGTGCATGCATCTAGAGTTCATTTGCAGTGGCTAGAGGTCCTGGCACACACATTTTCTCTATCTGCCTTCCTCATTCTCTCTCAAATACATATTAAAAAAAAAAAAGGCTGAAGAGATGGCTTAGCGCGGTTAAGGCGTTTGCCTGCAAAGCCAAAGGACCTCAGTTCGATTCCCCAGGACCACATAAGCCAGATGCACAAGGTGGCACATTTGTCTGGCGCACGCATTCTCCCTCTCTTTATCTCCCTCTCTCTCTCTCTCTCTCTCTGAAATAATACATAAAAATAAAATATTTTTTTAAAAAGGCCAGGTGTGTTGACACCCACCTTTAATCCCAGCACTTGGGAGGCAGAGGTAGGAGGATTGCCATGAGTTTGAGATCAGCCTGGGACTACAAAGTGAGTGCCAGGTCAGCCTGGGCTAGAGTAAGATCCTACCTCAAAAACAAAATACCTCACTCACAGAATGCCCACCATGGGCTGGCAACAATATGGCAAACCCAGTCCCTGCCTTCTGAGCTGAGAGTCTGAGACGGCAGGTAATTGGCACACATGACATAAAATGACATGGCATACATGAACATCTGTGATGCAGAGATATTGTGATTTCAAGGTAAGATTTCTCTAGCCCAAGATGACCTGGAACTCACTCTGTAGTCCCAGGCTGGCCTCAAACCCACAGTGATTCTACCACCTCTGCCTCCTGAGTGCTGAGATTAAAGGTGTGTACCACCAAGCCTGGCTGTTTTTTTTTTATTATTATTTTATTTTTTGTTGTTGTTTGTTTGTTTTTTCCAGGGTAGGGTCTTACTCTAGCCCAGGCTGACCTGGAATTCACTCTGTAGTCTCAGGGTGGCCTTGAACTCATGGAGATCATCCTACCTCTGCCTCCAGAGTGCAGGGGTTAAAGGCATGCGCCACTACATCTGGCCTGGTTTTATTTTTGTTTATTTTTTATTTATTTGAGAGTAACAGAGAGAGAAAGAGGCAGATAGATAGAGAATGGGTGTGCCAGGGTCTCCAGCCACTACAAATGAACTACAGATCCATGTGCCACCTTGTGCATCTGGCTTATGTGGGTCCTGGGGAATCAAGCCTCAAACAGGGTCCTTAGGCGTCACAGGCAAGCACTTAACTGCTAAGCCATCTCTACAGCCCCTGGTTTTGTTTTGAGATGGACTCACTATATAACCCAAGTTGGCTTTACTTGAAATTGTCTTGCTTCAGCTTTCTGAATGTCGGGATTACATACTTGTATCACCATACCCATAGATAGTGTGATTTCTTAGTTCTACATTGTACATTTTATACTTTAATGTTACTAAATACAGCCCATCTCCTTTCAAATGTTTTTTTCCTGTAAAGCTGTTGAGTGAATGGTACATCAGGGTGATGTTAGAAGGGAGTATGATTAGAGTAGCATTAGCAGGGAGGCCATGAAAGGGAGTCAGGAACATCCACTAGGAAATGCAGGGATACCTGAGAAACCTGGGTAATGGATGATGAATCTGGACATGAGACAGAGAGGAATGAGAGATGCCCAAGGGAGGAGAGCAGGAAGGTCTAAAGTGACTGGGATTAAGACCCCGTAGGACCTTGTAGCTGGATTAGGAGCCTAGACAGAGTCTCCGGAAGCCCTGGAGGACTAGCTGTTTCAAGTACAGGTGAGTAGGTCAAATTTTTTGGTTAGATCTGCAGAGAAAGGAAGAGCTTTTTTCCATCCTAGGAAGAGCATCAGTAGCCTGGGCCAGAGTAGAAGAAAGAGGGAAGAAAGTTATATCCAATGACTATTTTAAGAGGGAAGAGTGTTAAAATTAGATCTACTTATGCCATGAGTTTCTTCCCTCCTGGTCACACGTGTTACCCACAGATTGCCACTTGCCCCCTCAGTTCACACTCACGATCCTTCCCAACTCACTTGTTTTCTCTTGCCTTCAGCGCCTGCACTGCCCCTGCTTACACCGATCCTCTGCAACATCACTTGTACCCGTTGCTCAAACGATGGGGCAAGCTCAGTGTCTCCCCGCTCCAGGGGCCGCCTCTGGGGATAGAGATGCCCAAATGGAGAAAGAGTTCACTGCCCTCCATTCCCAAGATCCCTCAGCCCCTATTACCAGGCCTCACCTTGTCAGGTCTGGCACCTAATGTTGCCTCCTCCTCCGCAGGTAGCAGGATCATGGAGTAGGCCTTGCTTTCCCGTGTATAGCGGGGCCGGCTTCTGCGGGTAGGGTCAGGGCTGCTGGTGCCTCCCTCGGCCCCTCCAGTCTCCTCACCACGGCCAGGGCGGGCTGGTGGCCGTAGCAGGTCCCCAAGTGTAGCTTTTCTGGCACGGGCAGCTGCCCCAGGGCTGGTCTCTAGATCAGGCCGTGGGCTCCGTGTTGAACGAGGCTTCTTAAATGCAAAGAGGGTGCCCAGCTTCTTTCGAAGTGTACGGGGGACAGGAGTGGCACCACCTTCTTCTGTAGCTGGGTCCTCCTCAGGGGCCCAGCTGTGGGGGACATTCATTAGTGATGGTGGAAACCCATGGACATCCCACCCTGTCCCACCCCCTGCAACTGACCCTCACTCACAGGCGATCCTGCTGGATCAGCCTTTTGGAGAAGAATTCCTCCACACCCTCGTCCACGCGGGCACTGAGCCCATTCCCTTCTTGCAGCAGGGCTGGGGCCACCTGGGAGATATTGGCAGGTCAAGGGTCAGGGCTAAGTGCAACTGTGGCTTCTCCCCCATCCCTTCTCATCAGCCTGGCCCTGGCCTGGATAACATTCGGAACATTCAGCTAGGGGCTGGCCTTCACTCTCACTGCTGCCCCAGTACACAACCCAGTCCACGCCTGTTGTCTCACAGATGCTATGTCCTGAACCACCTGGTCATCAGTAAGCTCGCCCCTGGGACCATACGTTCCTACTTCCCACTCCCTCTGATCCTACTGGTTTCCTGCAGTACCCTCGCCCCTACCCCCACCCCACCGGGCCTGCTCCCGGCTCAGTGGCGCCGGCTGCTGCGTCAGACCCTCAGGGGGCCTCAGGGCCGGCTGCTCCTCATCTTCTGCCAGTGCCCACAGCCGCTTCTGGTACCCAGCCCACACATACATCTCCCCACACATCCACTCGCCCGACGCGCAGCATACGCAGGAGTGTCCCCGCGGCCCAGCCGCCCGGTATCTTTCAGTAACCCCAGGAAAGGGAGGGCAAGGCGGACACCCGCCCTCCGCACATTCACCCATGCAGCAGACCGCTCCAAGGCAGGAGTCCTCGGTGCAGGTGTATCTCCCTCGAACCCCGCACACCCTTGGCCCCTTATGATGGGCATGGCCTGGGGTGAGGGGTGATCAAGAAGCCAGGGTGCGATCAGATGGCCTTGGGCCCCCACAACACATCTTCTTGCCCCTTTATCACTCGTATGGAGCGACGAAACCACCCTCGACCCCAAAGTCCATGAGCTCCAGAGCGGGGTGGGGGTTACCTGGGGGCCCCCCGGCGGCGGGCGGTGGTGGTGCTGCCGGCGTGGCCGCGGCCGGGCCCGGGTCGGATGGCGTAGGGGCTGCCCGGCGGGTGGCAGGTCCATGCGAGGCAGCGGGACGGCGGGTGGTCCAGGGGCAGCGGGGCTCGGAGAGCCGCGCGCAGACGGCCCAGCCTGCGGCTCAGCATCTTCCCCCGGAGCCGCCAGCTCGGGCTCCGGCGCTGCTTCCTCAGCAGCACCTGCGGCGACAGCACCAGGAGAGCACAGAGCGTCGAACTCGGGAAGGTGGCAGTGGAGGCGCTCGGGCGGCGGGGGACCCGCCCAAGGCGCGGGGAGGGGCCCGGCTACGCCGCCCGCCCCTCCCCCCGCCGTCGCTGTCCGCGGTTCTGAGCGCGGCCCCGAGCGCGCGCGGCTCCGGCTCGGGCTCCGCACCGCCGCCAAGCATGCGCGTCTAGGAGTTAGGGAAAGCGGTGTGTGTGTGTGTGTGTGTGCGGACCCGGCGGGGGGAGGTATCGTGGCCTTGGTCTGCTCAGGTCCCACTGCATGCTGAAAACAGCCAACCCCAGCTCTGCAGGTTGCACACACAGGGTCCTGGCTTGGCTCAGGCAAGAGTCAGAGTATAACCAGGCTATGACTAAAGAAGTGCTCAGGTCTAACAGAACTTTAGCCCACGTGAGTGAACACCGTCCCCCAACACCCTCTACCCGCCCCCCGACTCTGACTTACCACGAGGGGCAGTGACAAGGTGAGGGCAGTGGCTGGGCTCAGGCCATTTCTGTGTAGACCTAGCATCCTGGTGAGATAGGCACAACTTCGGCCTGAGGTAGGGGTTGGAACACAACCCCAGAACTGTCTCTCATCTCCCACACCCCAGAGCAAGATGAAAGGTCTAGAGTTTTAAGCCTGGAATCATTTACCTTCTCCTCTCTCTCCTCTTCGTTCTCCACAGGGAAGAAAAGTCCTTCCAATTCCCCAGGCCCAAGAGGGCTGTCCTCACCTCCGCCCAGTGCTGATAGAGCAGGGGCCATTGTCACTGGTGCTTGCTGAGCCAGACTCTCCACCTGCAGTTCCAGGATAAGCTAAGAAAACCCTGAAGTAGCCACCTTCGTAGGCGACATGACAAAGTTTCCTGCAAGGTGATGGCCAAGTCACTCTGCAAGTATGCTCCCAGCATGTCCTCACCAGTCTATCCCGGGCTGCATTCAGACCGGCCAGAGCCTGAGCCATAATGCTGTCTGCCAGGGTCCCTGTGACTGACAGGCGCATGTTCCTGAGGGCAGGAGAGGGTGAGGGTTAGTGTGCAGGCTCTGCCCACACTTGCCCATCCCAGTCTCATTCAGCCTACCTGAGCCTAGTGAAGGTATCTTGTAGCAGCTGCTCTGGAAGCAGGTCTGGGAGGCTCCTGGAGCCTGCTAAGAGACCCTCTAGCTGCTCCCTGCAGCCAGGCCCCTGCAGCATTTTGGGGCAGAGACTCCTTGTTGTGTCCAGTGTGGCATGAGTGAAGTCCTGAACAAAGGTTACAGCATGGCAATGGTGTGGCTAGAGTCCAGGATAGGTTTATTGGTATGACCCCCATCAAACCTCCATTTACTAAGGGGATGTCACAGTCAAGTCTATGAGCTGGGGTCAGGCTCATGTATGGAGGAGGTGGGTCTGGGTCAGGAGTACCATCTTACCTGGATGTCCTGGCGGCAGACCTCCCCCACCTGTCCCAGGAGGCCCCCCAACTTCTGCTGCAGCTGCCAGTGATGGCTTGGGGAGTTCCCAGCCTCATAGAGAGTAGGAAGAATCTGAGGTGCGAGGAGGAAAAGAAGGGCAAGTTGACATGTAACTAGAAGCAGAAAGGCCTACCTAGTGGGGAGGGTGTACTCACACTGAGAGAGAAGTTAGCATTTTGGATGGCATCCTCGGCCTGGTGCACAACAGCCTCAGCCTGGGGCCCAGCCTCACAGCCAAGCAGCTCCATATGCTCCTGCACTGACTGACACAGTTCATTCACTTCCTGGTGGAGGCATAACAGATTGGTCCTAGACCTATGTCCTCCCAGTCTCCCACCCTGCCTGCCTCTCTCCCAGGGTCTTGGACAAGGTGGGTGAAGTCCTGAAGCCATACTATCAGCCAATTGCTAAACAATCCTATCTATTGAAGAAGTGAGAGCAATGTCTCTTTATTCAGTCATTTTAGGGTCTTAGAAGAGGAAGGAAAGAAGCTGTCGGTCACTGTTTTTGTGGGTTTTTTAAGGTAAGAACATCTCGAAAAGGCAAGTTAGATGACGATGCCAGAGACTGGACTGCTGGGTCAGGCTACACAGACATCACTGGGGAGAGAAGAGAAGCCCTGTGAATGGGAAGTCAGAGATGGAGCTACAGTTAAGAAATGTGAAGAGTGTCGGGCGTGGTGGCACACGCCTTTAATCCCAGCACTCGGGAGGCAGAGGTACGAGGATCACTGTGAGTTCGAGGCCACCCTGAGACTACATAGTGAATTCCAGGTCAGCCTGAACTAAAGTGAGACTCTACCTCGTAAAACCAAAAAAAAAAAAAAAAAAAAAAAAAAAAAAAAAAAAAAAAAAAGAAAGAAAGAAAGAAAAAGAAATGTGAAGAGAGGGCTGGAGAGATGGCTTAGTGGTTAAGCCACTTGTCTGCAAAGCCAAAAGACCCAGGTTTGATTCCCCAGGACCCACATAGGCCAGATGCACAAGGTGGTGCATATGGCTGGAGTTCATCTGCAGAGGCTGGAGGCCTCTCTCTCTCTCCCTCTCTCTCTCTCTTCCTCCTTTTCCTCCTCTTTCTCTCTCAAATAAATAAAAATAGAATGTATTAAAAAGAAAGAAAGAGAGGCTGGAGGGATGGCTTAGCGGTTAAGGCATTTGCCTGCAAAGCCAAAGGACCCAGGTTCAATTCCCCAGGACCCACGTTAGCCAGATGCACAAGGGGGCGCATGCATCTGGAGTTCGTTGGCAGTGGCTGGAGGCCCTGGCATGCCCATTGTCTCTCTCTCTTTCTCTGTCAAATGAATAAATATTTTTTAAAAAGGAAATAAAGAAGGAAGGAAGGAAAAAAAATAAAACTTGGAGTGGTGGCACATGCCTTTAATCCCAGCATTCCACTCGGGAGGCAGTAGTAGGAAGATTGTCGTGAGTTCAAGGCCACCCTGACACTACATAGTTAATTCCAGGTCAGCCTGGGCCAGAGTGACACCAAAGAAAAAGAAATGTGAAGAGAGGGCTGAAGAGATGGCTTAGGGGTTAAGCGCTTGCCTGTGAAGACTAGGAACCCCATTCGAGGCTCAATTCCCCAGGACCCACTTAGCCAGATACACAAGGGGCTGCATCTGGGGTTCATTTACAGTGGCTGGAGGCTCTGGCACACCCAATCTCTCTCTCTCTCTCACTCTCTCTCTCTTTCTCTCTGTCACTCTCAAATAAATAAATAAAAATAAATTAATTAATTTAAAAAAAAAGAAAGAAATGTGAAGAGAGAGTTGGGCATGGTGGTGCATGCTTTTAATCCCAGCACTTGGGAGGCAAGATGTAGGAGGATCCCCGAGGGTTCTAGGCCACCCTGAGACTACATAGTGAATTCCTGGTCAGCCTGAACTAGAGTGAGACCCTACCTTGAAAAGCTAAAAAAAGAAAAGAAAAGAAATGTGAAGAGAGGACTTTTTGTTTTGTTTTGTTTTGTTTTGTTTTGTTTT
Organism: Dipus sagitta; assembly: GCA_036346955.1. Lineage (NCBI taxonomy): Eukaryota > Metazoa > Chordata > Mammalia > Rodentia > Dipodidae > Dipus > Dipus sagitta. The sequence goes on along the minus strand of CM070770.1, from coordinate 249,910,380 downwards.
ATGGGGCAGGATCTCAGACTGACCTGGAACTCACTCTGTAGTCCCAGGCTGGCTTTGAATTTACAGCAATCTTCCTACCTCTGCCTCCAGAGGCCTGGGATCAAAGGCATGCGCCACCAGGTCTGGCAAAGACTTTTAAAAAAAATATTTTATTTTTATTTATTTATTTGAGAGAGGGAGAGAGACAGCAAACATGCCAGGGCCTCCAGCTACTGCAAATAAACTCCAGACACATGCACTACCTTGTGCATTTGGCCCACATGGGTCCTGAGGAATCAAACCTGGATCCTTTAGCTTTTCAGGCAAGCACCTTAACCACTAAGCCATCTCTCCAGCCCAGGAAATATTTTTCTTTTTGATTTTTTGAAGTAGGGTCTTGCTCTAGCCCAGGCTGACCTGGAATTAACTATGTAGACTCAGGGTGGCCTTGAACTCATGATGATCCTCCTACCTCTGCCTCCCAAGTGCTGGGATTAAAGATGTGCTCGCTCCACCACGCCCGGGCAGAAATTTTTTTTAAAGGAAGGTCAGAAGGATTACTCCATCTAAACTCCTTTTAAAAATTATTTATTTATTCATTTGGGAGGGAGAGAGAAGCAGACAGTCAGAGAGAGATAGCATAGACATGCCAGGATCTCCTGCCACTGCTAACATACTCCAGCTGCACGCTCTGCTTTGTGCATCTGTCTTTACATGGTATTGGAGAATCAAATCAGGACCATTAGGCTTTGCAAGCAATCACCTTTAACCTCTAAGCCATCTCTCCAGCCCAAGGGTGTAATCTGGATGAGGGAATTGTCTGGGACATAGGACTCAGGGACCCTGTGTCCTAGGACAGTCAGACTCTCACACTCACAGAGGATCCCAGTTACTCAAGGTTGAGGAAGGGGACACTGACCTGCTCTGAGTGGTCTGAAATCAGATCCAAGGGCTTAAGGCAGGACGCACTCTCAGAAGCAGAAGTGTCTGCACGGTTGTTCCTCAAGAGACAGGCTTGGATCTTCAGACAAAGAATATTGAGAGAAGGCAGGGTACAGAGTTACCACACAGAAAAGGGTAGAGCCGAAGGGTCACTCACCTGATGGACTGCACGTGCTGTCAGTTCTGGGCGACTGCGTTGTGCCTGGGTCACATCATTCAGTGGCAGAGGCATAGACTTCAGGCTGTGATTCTGCTCCAGGGCCTGAGCCACATCCAGCAGGCCCACAGCAGATGTGTGGTTCCTGTCCCAGATCACAGACCTGGGCCCCACCAGGCTTCAGTTGAACGAAGAGCCTGGCAAGACCTCATCCAACCCTCTGGTTTTATCCATTTGTCTATCCCATCAACCTGCTCTCCTTAATGTATTCCACACCTAACCCACCTAACCTCCCATTGGTCCCACCCATATGATGATCCTGAAGACCCTGCCCACCGGAGCCTCGTATTGACTCGCAGAGCCTTGGCCAGCATCTTGGCTCCGGCGTCCCCCATAGCATTGCCACTGATATCCAGCGTTGTCAGTTTAGGATTGGTGCCCAAGGCCTGGAGCAGTATGCTGGCACTCAGCTTCAGCCGGGACTCCGCCACAGATAGGGATTGCAGAGGCTGTGGTTAAGAGAAAGCCATCGAGGGCTGGAGACATGGCTTAGCTATTAAGGCACTTGCCTGCAAAGCCAAAGGACCCAGGTTTGATTTCCCAATTCCCACATAAAGCCATATGCACTAGGTGGCACATGCATCTAGAGTGCATTTGCAGTGGCTAGAGACCCTGGCATGCCCTCTCTCTCTCTCTCTCTCTCTCTCTATCTGCCTCTTTCTCTTTCTCTTTCTCTTTCTCTTTCTCTTTCTCTTTCTCTTTTCTCTTCCTCAGATAAATAAATAAATAAACAAGCAGAAAACCATCAGTAACTGGAGGAGGTTTCAGCAAAGGGAGCAGGTGTCAAAGTTTGAGGGAGCAAGTGAGAAGAGTTGGGAGAGTCCATCGCTTTAGGACCCCACAAGGTCCAGTGAACTCACACAGTCATCATCCTGTATGAGCTGAACAATCCGGTGCAGGACGTCATCAAGGGTCTCTCTGTGGGAAGGGATCGCCGTTACTGGACTACCAGAGAGGTAGAGTGTTCTTTGGGGGGCACATGGGTGAAATGGGAGGCTTACTTGCACCGAACGTTGAAGTTCCTTCCAAGGGCCACATGTTTCAGAGACCGGCTCCTCCCTATGGCCAGCACCAGAGTCACCATGTCTGAGCCGAAACCTGAGGGCACCAAGGTGACGCACAAGTCCACTGTGCTGGGTGGGGTGGGGACTGGGAATCAGGTGGATGGGTTCCCTGGTGGTCTCACCATTGTCAGTCAGATCCAAGGAGCTCAAGGAGCCTGCATCACAAACTAAGTCTTGTATCACCTGGGCACCCGCTGAGTGCAGCTGGAGATGGAGGGGGGCCACACTCAGGACCCGCAGGCCAAGGTCGGGGACAGGCAACCAACGCCACCACCCATCCCCACTCCCAGTGTGTGGGTACACTCCTGGCTCACAACTAGGAAGGGGAGCCCACCTCACAAGCACTGAGGTCCAGGTGCAGGTTGCGGATGTGTGTGTTGAGTGCCAGGCCATCCAAAAGGGCCCTAGAAGAGAATGTCACAGGGTGGGGGGATCTGGGAAAGGGAAACCCAAGATGCAAATGAAAACCAAGAAGGTGTGCTGGAGGGATGACTTAGTGGTTAAGGCATTTGCCTGCAAAGCCAAAGGACCCAGGTTTGATTTCCCAGGACCCACATAAGCCAACATGCATCTGGAGTTTGCAGCGCTGAAGGCCCTGGAGAGCCCATTGTCTATCTGCCTCTCTCTCTCTCAAAAACAAACAAACAACAAAAAATAAATAAATAAACAGCAGGGCATGGTGGCACACGCCTTGAATCCCAGCATTGGGGAGGCAGAGGTAGAAGGATCACCGTGAGTTTCAGGCCAGCCTGAGACTACATGGTGAATCCCAGGTCAGTCTGGGCTAGAGCAAAATCCTACCTGGGGGAGGGGGGAAGGCAGGGGCCAGGACAAACTAGCTGGTGGGTGTGACAGGTGACAGAAGAGGGATAGAGGGATGAGGTATCTGAGGCCTGGTCAAGGTGATGACTGCACAGGCGAGAGGCACGGCTGTGGGCAACAGCACTGACCTGAGCGCTTCAGGTGGCAGCTTGCAGCCCGCCAGGCCCAGGTGCCTCAGAGTCTCAGTGCTACTGAGGAAGAGCTGCAGAGCGGCAGGCACAGCCCGGGACTTCCTGGGTTAGAGTGAGACAAGTGAGCTTCGGGCGCAGGGAGGTCACTCCTGGCAGCCTCTCCCCTGCCTCCCTACCCGGACCAGTTCTTCATACATGCGGGAAAAGACATTCCTTGAGGCATCGAGGTGGGCGAGGTTGGCACAGCAGCCTCCAGATAATGCTGTAAAAAGCTATGGGAAAGTGGTGTTGGCTACACCTGCCTTTCCTACCAGCGCCCTGCCCTCCAGTGTACCCTAGCTCTGGCTAGAGTCCCACCGACCACCACCCCCCCCAACACTCTCACAGTGTCCAGTGCTGTGTCGGTGCCTGCGAGATTCAGGAACGTCAGGACGTTAGGACGGCTCAGGAAGCTATAGAGGCCCTGGTGGAGGACAGCGGCAAGGAGGGGTCAGGGACTGCCGGCTAGGACTTCCTGACATCCCCCTGTCTGGACCTTCATGACTACAGTCAGATTCAGTAGAGAGGCCAGGTCTCAGGATCTTTCGTCCAATCTCTGACGCTGAAAACCACCACTTACCCCACTGTCCTCGGAGGCTCCCAGCGCCCCAGGGTTCCCAGAAAGGTCCAGGTGGGTCAGGGTAGAGTCAAAGGCAGCATTGGCTGCCAGTGCCTGGCCCAGAGCCCTCATTCCTGGAAGTAGTGGAGGGGGTGGCTCAGCAATCAAGCATACTCACCTCCACCCCTCTCCCACTCCTCCTCAACTCCAGCTACCTCGTGACGTCAATCCCGTCTGGGCCAGGCTCAGCCTCCTCAAGGCTCCTGGACAATGCTCTAGGTGTGTGCTGAGCGCAGCCATACCTGGGGGTAAGGCAGCTCAGTGAGCCCCATCTCCTACTGCCTGCCTTAGGGGTCTCCAGACTGAGCCGTACCTCTGTCATCCAGCAGGTTCCCAGCCAGGCTGAGCTCCCGCAATCCAGAGCTGGAATGTCCTGACAGTCCCTGGGCCAGTCGCCGAACAAAGTCCCTGAGGACAAGATTCCCGGTGTGAAACTGAGCCTGGATTCCCAAGCACTGCTCCCAGCCACCAACGCCCCCATCCTAAGTTCCAGACTCCCCCTCCCTTTTTTTTTTTTTTTTTCGTTTTTTTGAGGTAGGGTCTCACTCTAGCTCAGGCTGACCTGGAATTCACTATGGAGTCTCAGGGTGGCCTCAAACTCATGGCATCTGCCTTACGTGGGTGCTGGGGAATTGAACCTGGTTCCTTAGGCCTTGCAGGCAAGTGCCTTAACTGCTAAGACATCTCTCCAGTCCCTCACTCTTTATTTTTGTTGTTGTTGTGGTTTTTCGAGGTGGCGTCTCACTTTAGCCCAGGCTGGCCTGGATCTTACTCTGTAGTTCCAGACTGGCCTTGAACTCACAGTGATCCTCCTACCTCTGCTGGCTTCCTTCCTTTCCACTCTTGTTTGGGATCCTCACCCTCTCAGGCCACAAGTCTCCAACACCAGCTCCTCCAAGTGGGATGACTGACTCATCATGTGTAGAATCTGTTCTGAGACCTCAAGGCTCTGAAACCAGAGGGTTGTGGGGTCAGTAGGCAGGCCCTGGCCCCCACACCCTTGGCTCTTCCTGCCCTATACCCTCACCAGCTTCATGTCCACACAGGAGAGGCATCGGAACCACAGGTTGTAAGATAGGGCAGCCACGCTCAAGGCCAGGTCTCTGGGTGGGGGAAGAGCAGGAGCAGAGCTCAGGGCCTTCTGGCAAGATTCTAGGCTCAGCACCCCCTTCATACAGAAGTGAGGTCCAGGAATATGGGTCCTGGAAGCTTTCTTCCAAATCGGGGCTGTCCCTCACCGACTGCCAAGGTGGCTGAAGTCTCCAAGGGAGAAATGGCGGCAGCCTTGACGATGGTAGATGGTGTCCACATCCTGGATGGGAAGAAAGTGTTCACATCCGGCTTCAGGCCATGAGTGGTAGAGAGGAGCTCAACATATATATGGTGTACCAGATGTCTCCAGAGTGCCCAGAAAAGGACCCTACTCTCACCCACTGAATCTCTTCTCGAAAAGGGAAGCCATTGTAGTCACATAGAGCTTCATAAGTCTCCAAGAAGCCGCCTGGGGAGGTGTCAGGGGAGTTATGGAGGGAAAAAAGGAGGCAAAAAGAGATGAAGATCAGACTCAGCTAGACAGTGGCTGTGACTCAAGAAACTCTATTTAGTTTGGGGGTTACCAGGCGGGGAGAAAGCTGGAAGGTCTATATGCCCTTGACTTCACCCTTACCACAGGGGCTGCTGGGTCCTGTGGACGCTAAAGGATGGCTTCTCTCCAGCCGATCCAGCATTGAGGTGGGTGTGGGCTTCCGGAATAGCTTCCTGAGGAGAGGATGGAGAAGAAGGGTCAAGGGACTTCTAGCCCTTGAGAGATAAGAGCAACTCACGGATGTCCATCCGGACCATCTCCCACTGCCCTCCTCTGGCCTCTTGTAGTTACCAGGCCTCACCCAAGGGTTGAGCGAGGAAAGACCTTTTTGATGGCAGCTGCCACATGCTGGGCCAGCTGTTCCAAGGCAGCCACACCGGGAAACTGCAGGACCAGTTCAGGCAGGGACTCCAACTCAAAGGTGACCTAGGAAGGGTGGGGCTGCTGGCCTCTGGCTCTGCGTGTGGGGCTGGTGTCCCTTCAGAACCCCATGTATAGGGGGTAAAGCCCATGTGATAGGCCTAAGTGAGGTGCCAGAAGTCTCACCTGAGGAGGCATCTCCTGCAGCGCCATGGCCTGAACTTCCAGGTAGCTGAAAGTGCAGTCCACCTAGAAAGCACCCGAATCAGCCAAAACCAAGCCCGAGCCCCACCCTCAGAAGCCCACTCTTTTGTGCAGTCTGGAGCCTAGAGCCATACCTACCCAGATTCCCCTCCAGTCTGCTGCCAGAAGAGTGCTAGTGTTGGAAAGTTAGAACAAACAAGGGGAAGGACGGCTCTGCGGAGGGAGGCCACCCCTTGCTGAAGGGGAAAGGACTCGTGGTTAGGCCTAGGACTCACCCTCAGCGGGAGGCAAGTGTGGAGCAGGTAGGCCCTCCATCGTAGCAGCGCCTGGGTGAGACACAGTTTGGTAGTTTGGGCAAATCAAGAAGCTTCATGCTGAGCCCGGCCACCCTCCTGGGATCTGTTCCTGCCCACCTTACCAAGACATGACTTCTAGCAGCACCCTCCTGGGGAAGCCAGGTTTTCAGCAGCAGTTCCACCTCCTTGGGCCACAGGAACCTGGTGATCTCGCCTGTGGAAGGGCCGACTTCTGGGTGACTTTGGTCCTCCCATCAGAACCACTCTGTGCCCAAGGGCTGGGCTAGACTGTTCAGTTTTGGGCCAGCCAGGAAGAAGTGGAACTTATCCTGGGATGCTGGCCCTCCCTCCGTAGGGGCAGAGAACCTCTCTGAGCTTGGCGGACCTCTGGTTTGGGGCCAAGTGAGTGGGAAGGGCCAGGCTTACCTTGCAGCTCGCAGGATATGTCACCGTCGGAGGCCTGAGCCATGGGGCCGGCGGTTCAGGCCCACGAGCTCGGGCGGGAAGGAGCGCGGGAGGGTGCGCACACACAGGAAGCCCGGGGCCCCAGCGCGCCGCGCCGCAGCCACCTGCTCCAACAGCAGCGGAAGGTGCGCGCCGCTTCCTGCCGGGTCCGGCCCGGCCCTGCCGCGGGGGCTGAGTTCGCTCGGTCCCGGGCTGCGGGGCGGGCGGGAGGTCGAATCCAAGCCGCCCGCCCGACTCGCTCAGGACCGTTTCCGCCCGGCTGCACTCGGGTGTGGGCAATGGTGTGGCGGGCTGGGTCTAGCCCGTGGAGTGTCACTTGCGGTCCCCCACTCCCCACTTTCTCCCCAGCTCACTGAAGCCAGCACCAGAGGGCGCCACCCGCCTGGCCATCCCAGGTCGTTGGCATAGCCCAGGTAGGGCAGGCTCGAAGTAAAGGCGGGTGGTCGCTTCTGCAAGAAGCATCCAACCATGCATCCAATACGCAAGGTCTTTCCCTGCTCTGATGCTGGCGCCTGGGACTCCGTTGGGGATTCGCGAACTTCAAAATATATTTTATTTATTTATTTATTATTTGTGTGTGTGTGTGTGTGTGTGTGAGAGAGAGAGAGAGAGAGAGAGAGAGAGAGAGAGGCAAAGAGAGAGAAAGAATGGACACACCAGGGCCTCCAGCCACAGCAAGTGAACTCCAGACACATGCGCCACCTTGTGCATCTGGCTTACGTGGAATCGAACCTGGATTCTTGGGCCTCGTGGGCAAGCTCCTTAACCACTAAGCCATCTCTCCAGCTCTTTTTTAAAAATATTTTATTTTGACCGAGAGAAAGAGGCAGAGAGAGAGAGAGAGAGAGAGAGAGAGAAAGAATGGGTGCACCAGTGCCTCCAGCCGCTGCAAACTCCAGGTGCATGGGCCACCTTGTACATCTGGAATACGTGGGTCCTGGGGAATCGAATCTGGGTCCTTCGGCTTTGCAGGCAAGAGCTTTAGCCGCTAACCCATCCCTCCAGCTCTTTTTATTTTTATTTTTATTTTTTTGGTTGTTTGAGGTAGGGTCTCACTCTAGCTCAGGCTGACCTGGAATTCATTCTGCATTTTCAGGGTGGCCTCGAAGTCACAGCGATCCTCCTACCTCTGCCTCCCGAGTGCTAGGATTAAAGGCGTGCGCCACCACGCCCGGCAAGCTCTTTTTATTAATGAGGTAGAGAGAATAGGTGCTCCAGGGTCTCTAGCCACTGCAAATGAACTCCAGATGCATGCGCTACCATGTACATCTGGTTTACGTGGGTACTGGGGAATCAAACCTGTGTCTTTAGGCTTTTCAGGCAAGCGCCTTAACTGCTAAAGCACCTCTCCCACCCTTAAAAAATATTTTTTTAGCCGGGCGGCAGAGGTAGGAGGATCGCCATGAGTTTGAGGCCACCCTGAGACTACATAGTGAATTCCAGGTCACCCTGGGCCAGAGTGAGACCCTACCTTGAAAAACCAAAAACAAACAAATTAAAAAATATATTTTTAAAATTTATTTGAGAGAGGGAAAGAGGCAGAGAGAGAGATAGAGAAAGAGAATGGGTGTGCCAGGGCCTGTAGTCACTGCAAACGAACTCCAGACACATGGGCCACCTTGTGCATCTGGCTTTATGTGGGCACTGGGGAATCGAACCTGGGTCTTTAGGCTTTGCAGGCAAGCACCTTAACCACTGAACCATCTCTCCAATCCTCCATTTCTTAAAAAAATTTATTTGATAGTGAAAGGCATATGTATATATATCTATATATCTATATCTATATCTATATATATAGTTATATCTCTCCAGCCCTCCACTAACTTTTGAAAAAAAGAAAAAGTAATATGTAGTTGGGTGAGATACACTTGCATATCATCACTATTGAGGCTGAGATAGGAGGATGAATTTGAGGGCAGCCTGGGCTACAAAGAGAGTACCCAAGGATGGACATCTAAGCTTTATAGAAAATGGGAAAGGACCAAAAAAAAAAAAAAAAAAAAAAAAAAAAAAAAAAAACAATAAAAACAGGCTTGGAGACGCTGCCTTTAATCCAGCACTTGGGAGACAGAAGTAGGGAGATCATGGTGAGTTTGAGGCCAGCCTGAGACTACATAGTGAATTCCAGGTCAGCCTAGACTAGAGGAAAACCCTACCTCAGAAAGAAAATGGGGCTGGGCGTGGTGGCACACATCTTTTTTTTTTTTTCTAATGGAGAGAAGAAATGTTTTATTCCCTAGAAAGAGAATCACCCATGATAAATCACTTATCACCCACATACCCAACACATGTACACATTTCTAAGAATATATTGTGCAACAAAACCACATATTTTCTTTTTTAAAAATATATTTTTTTATTTATTTGAGAGAGAGAGACAGACAGACAGAGAGAAAGAGTATAGAAGTGTCAAGGCCTCCTGCCACTGCAAATGAACTCCAGATACATGTGCCACTTTGTGTATCTGGCTTTACATGGGTACTGGGGAGTCAAACCAGGTTTGTCAGACTTTGTAAGCAAGTGTCTTTAACCACTGAGCAATCTCTCCAGCCCCAACATTAAAAACAAACAAACAAACAAACAAACAAACAAAAAATCAACAACAGGGTAGCTCTGGCCTTAGTTGGCTTTGAGTTTGTGGCAATTCTCTGCTTTAATCTCAACTGGGATTACAGATTACAAGTGTGTGCCACCATGCCTGATTTGAGAAAGAATATGTGTATACAGAAGGGTGTCAATCACTGATTTCAAGTAAGACTTGCTTATTTTGAGGTGCTGGGATTGAACCTGGGGCATCACATTTACCAGGCAAATGCTCCATCACTGGGCTACATCCCAGCTCTGTTGGAAAGATTTTTTTTTTCTCAATTTTTATTAACATCTTCCATGATTATAAAAAATATCCCACAGTAATACCCTCCCTCCCCCTACTTTCCCCTTTGAAATTCCATTCTCCATCATATCTCCTCCCCCTCTCAATCAGTCTCTCTTTTATTTTGATGTCATGATCTTTTCCTCCTCTTATGATGGTCTTGTGTAGATAGTGTCAGGAGGCACTGTGAGGTCATGGATATCCAGGCCATTTTATGTCTGGAGGGAGCACGTTGTAAGGAGTTCTACCCTTCCTTTGGCTCTTACATTCTTTCCATGGTGGCACACATCTTTAATCCCAGCACTCAGGAGGCAGAGGTAGGAGGATCGCAGTGAGTTCAAGGCCACCCTGAGAATACATAGTGAATTCCAGATCAGCCTGGGCTAAAGCGAGACCTTACCTCTAAAAAGCAAGCGGGGGGGAGGGGAAGGTGGAGTGTTCCAGGAGCTCTTAAGAGGCAACCTATGTTTAAGGTATTGCCTGGACCTCAGTGACTGATGGGTAAAGGCCAGGTGTACATGTGTCCTTTTGTGTTTGAACTGTGGAGTTTGGGGAGAATTCACTGACAGCACAGCTGCTTTCTTGGTGTGTGAGAGTCCAAAGGTCATGCGCTAGAGGCCTGCCAGCCACAAGCATGTTGCCTACAAAAGACCAGGTAGTAAGGTTCTAAAGGATTCACAGACTATGCCCTCTCTATTTCCATTACATTACAAACGACCTAAACCTTACTATAAGGAACAGCCCTCTACCCTGACCACAGTTCAGCCAGGCAGAGATGAAAAATCTTAAGAAGTAGGAAAGCCAGGCATGGTGGTGCACACCTTTAATCCCAGCACTCAGGAGGTAGAGGTGGAAGGATCACTGACTTTGAGGCCACCCTGAGACTACAGAGTGAATTCCAGGTCAGCCTGGACTAGAATGAGACCTTACATTGGGAAAAAAAAAAAAAAAAAAGAAAGCCGGGCGTGGTGGCGCATGCCCTTCATCCCAGCACTTGGGAGGCAGAGGTAGGAGGATCGCCGTGAGTTCGAGGCCAGCCTGAGACTACAAAGTAAGTGAATTCCAGGTCAGCCTGGGCTAGAGTGAGACCCTACCTCAAATAACAAAAAAAAAAAAAAAAAAAAAAGAAAAGAAAGAAAAAGAAGGAAAGACCATATACTGAGTGATTGTCCTTTGTCTTCTCATCTCTAGCTATCTGTCCCAGTCTTGGGGGTGAGACTTGGAGCTTCCTCCAGACATGGTCTTCCCCACAAAATTATCAGTCGTAGGTACTCTAGAAGCTGAGGTAAGGAGGACCACTTAAGCCCAGGAGTTCTCATGTAGTGAGATTCTGTTCCTTAAAACAAAATGGAAAGCCAGGCATGGTGGCACACACCTTTAATCCCAGTGGCAGAGGTAGGACTGCCGTGAGTTCAAGGCCACCCAGAGACTTCATCATGAATTCTAGGTCAGCCTGAACTAGTGAGACCCTACCTCGAAAGACGACCAAGACCAAAAAAAAAAAAAAAAGATCATGACACATCAAAATAAAAGAAAGACTGAGAGGGGGAGGGGATATGATGGACAGTGTAGTTTCAAAGGGGAAAGTGGGGGGGGGGAGGGAGGGAATTACTATGGGATATTGTTTACAATCATGGAAACTGTCAATAAAAAAATAAATTTAAAAAAATGGAGCTGGGGGTGGTGCTGCACACCTTTAATCCCAGCATTTGGGAGGCTGAGGTAGGAGGATCGTTGTGTGAGACTACATAGTGAAGTCCAGGTCAGCCTGGGCTAGAGTGAGACCCTACCTTGAAAAACCAAAACCAAACCAAACCCAAACAAACAAACAAAAAAAAAAAAAAAAAATGGAGCTGGGCGTGGTGGCACATGCCATTTATCCCAGTACTCAGAGGCAGAGTTAGGATTGCCATGAGTTTGAGGCCACCTTGAGACAACATAGTGAATTCCAGGTCAGCCTGCACTAAAGCAAGACCCTACCTCGAAAACCAAAACAAAATCAAATAGTTCAGTAGTAGAAGCCCTGGGTTCAATCTCCAGCAAACAAAAAAACCAAACAAACCTCTCAATACCCATTTGCTGAGTTCCACCAAAAAAAAAAATAATAATAATAAAATAAATAAATAAATAAATAAATAAAAATAAAAATCTAGGACAAGGTAGAAAGTAGGAACTGAATAATAATGTGGAGGAATCTTCTGCCACTTAGGCAATAGGCACATGGTGTGCTAGCCAAGGTTTGACGGGGAGGACTGGAGAGGATGCTGCAGAGAGCTCTTACAAAGAGGCAAGAAGAGCCCAGTGTGGTGGCGCACACCTTTAATCCCAGCACTTGGGAGGCAGAGGTAGGATTGCTGTGAGTTGAAGGCCACCCTGAGAACACATAGTGAATCCCAGGTCAGCCTGGGCTAGAGAGTGAGACCCTACCTCAAAATAACAACAACAACAAAAAAAAGAGGCAAGAGGGTTGGAGAGATGGCTTAGTGGTTGAGGCGCTTGCCTGTGAAGCCTAAGGATCCAGGTTCAATTTCCCAGGACACACTTAAGCCAGATGAACAAGGTGAAGCACGCATCTGGAGTTCATTTGCAGTGGCTGGAGGCCTTGGTACACCCATTCTCTCTCCCTCTCGAATGAATGATGAATGAATAAATAAATAAATAATTAAAAAAAAGAAGGGCTGGAGAGATGGCTTAGCGGTTAAGCGCTTGCCTGTGAAGCCTAAGGACCCCGGTTCGAGGCTCAATTCCTCAGGACCCACGTTAGCCAGATGCACAAGGGGGCGCACGCATCTGGAGTTCATTTACAGAGGCTGGAAACTCTGGCTCGCCCATTCTCTCTCTCTCTCTCTGCCTCCTTCTCTCTGTTGCTCTCAAATAAATAAATAAACAAAAAATAAAAAAAAAAAAAGAGGCAAGAGGGCCTGCTGGACATTATACAGCCTGAGCATTAAGGTCTAAGATTTTAAGAATACCTGGAGCCCACAGCCAGTAAAGTGACTAAATCTAACGCCCACACAGTACATGGGTTGTGAAGGCAGAGTACATTTTGATACAAGCTACTTGGCCTCACTTGGGTTTTGGTTCATTTGCATAAGTGGGAGCTATTAACTCATCTGAGCTTCCATCTTTTTTCCAGGTAGGGTCTCACTCTAGACCAGGCTGACCTGGAACTCACTCTGTAATCCCAGGTTGACCTCAAACTCACAGTGATCTTCCTACCTCTGCTTCCCAAGTGCTGGGATTAAGAATATGTGCCTCCAAATGCGGCTCTCTCTCTCTCTCTCTCTCTCTCTCTCTCTCTCTCTCTCCTATAAACGTGTGTGTTTATTTGAAAGAAAGAGGCAGATCAAAAGAAAGGAGAGCCAGGTATGGTGGTGCACACCTTTAATCCCAGCACTTGGGGGCAGAGGTAGGAGGATTGCAGTGAGTTCGAGGCCACCCAAAGACTACATAGTGAATTCTAGGTCAGCCCAGGCTAGAGTGAGTCCTTACTTTAAAAAAAAAAAAAAAAAAAAAAAAAAAAAGGAGAGAGAGAGACAGAGAAAATGGATACACAGGAACTCCAGCCACTACAAACGAACTGCAGCTGTATGCGCTTCCTGGTGTATCTGGCTTTACATGGATACTGGGGAATAGAACTCAGGTCTTTAGGGTTTTCAGTCAAGCACCTTAACCTCTGAGCCATCTCCCCAGCCCCCCCTTTTCTGAGACAGTGGTTTGCTACATAGTCCTGGCTAAGCTGATAATACATAGCAAAAGCTAGCCTCAAGCTTGTGGCAATCCCCATGCCTCAGCCTCCTAAGTGCTGGAATAGCAGGCATGAGCCACTATGCCCAGGTTTTTTTTTTTTTTTTAAGATTTTATTTTTATTTATTTATTAGAGACAGAGGAGGGGAGGGAGAAGAGAGAGAGAGAGAGAGAGAGAGAGAGAGAGAGAATGGGCGCACCAGGGCCTCTAGCCACTGCAAACGAACTCCAGACGCATACGCCACCATGTGCATCCGTCTTTCTGTCTTACATGGGACCAGGAGAATCAAACCGGGGTCCTTAGGCTTCACAGGCATGTGCCTTAACTGCTAAGCCACCTCTCCAGCCCTATGCCCATATTTTCAGAGACAGGATCTCATGATGTAGCCCAGGTTGGTCTCATCTCACTGTGAAGCTGAGTGATGGATGACTTTGAACTCACTCCTGATCTTCCTTGCCTACATCTTACAAGTGCTGGGATTACAGGTACAAGCCACCATGTTTGGCTTTGATGTTTCATGAGATGTGTTCACAGCAATGCTGAGCACTCAGTGAGCACTTGTACTTGCCAAGCCTGCCATGACAACCTGGGGACTTCAAAACAGAATGACAGAAAACCCAACTCATTGAAATTTTCCTGATTAAATTAACAAGGAGGGGAGTGGTGATTATCAAAGGGCTGCTGCCACTCCCAGGCAGGACCCTGGAAGCCAAGGCCAGGAACACATTGACAGTGTCAGACCAAGGAAGGCTCACCGAGGGGCAGGGCAGTAGCACAATAGGGTTGCTGGCAGGCCAGGTGTGGAAAGAAGAGCAGATAAACAATTGTGCTTTGACACTGAGGAAGGAGTTGCAGACTGGTTCAGGAACTTCCCATCTGGTTTTTATTTGGGGTGATGACTGGTTACTGCTGCTGTAGGGTTTGAATTTAATGGATTCAAAAGGATGTATTGCCTGGTGTGGTGGCACATGCCTTTAATCCCAGCACTCAGGAGGCAGAGGTAGGAGGACTGCCATGAGTTCGAGGCCACCCTGAGAATACAGAGTGAATTCTAGGTCAGCCTGGGCTACATTGAGACTGTACCTTGAAAAACCAAAAATAAATAAATAAATAAAAAGTATGTATTATCATGGGCTGTGCAAGGAAACCTACAACCTGAAAAGCCTCTTCAGTAAATGGTGCTAGAAAAACTGGGTAGAAGTATGAAAATAGATCCTTTTCTCCCTCCATGCACAAGAATCAATTCCAGGGCTGGAGAGATGGCTTAGAAGTTAAGGCACTTGCCTGCAAAGCCAAAGGATCCAGGTTAGATTCCCCAAGACCCACATAAGCCAGATGCACAAGGTCATGCATGCGTCTGGAGTTCTGCAGAGGTTGGAAGCCCTGGCATGCCCATATTCTCTCTCTCTCCCTCTTGTATAAATAAATTTTTGCTATAGCACACACAGGCTGACCTGGAATTCACTATATGGTCTTAGGGTGGCCTTGAACGCACAGCAATCCTCCTACCTCCGCCTCCTAAGTGCTGGGATTAAAGGTGTACACCACCACGCTCGGCTTAAAACAATAAAATATATAAAAAAAAATCAATTCCAAATGGATCAAAGAACTTACTATCAGACCCAAAACTCAAACTGCTAGAGGAAAAAGTGGGGGAAACACTTCAACATATAGGCATAGACAAGGGCTTTCTGAGTAGAACCACAGTTGCTCAGGAAGTAAGACCACTAATCAACCATTGGGACCTCATGAAATCCTTTTAAGCTGGGTGTGGTGGCATATGCCTTAAACCCCAGCACTAAGAGGCAGAGGTGGAAGGATCACCATGAGTACGAGGCCAGCCTGAGACTACAAAGTAAGTGAATTCCAGGTCAGCCTGGGCTAGAGTGAGACCCTACCTCGAAAAACCAAAAGAATAAAAAATAAAAATAAAAGGGTTATGTTATTTATTTATTTGAGAGAGAGAAAGAGGAAGAGAGAGAATGGGTGCGCCAGGGCCTCCAATCACTGCAAATGAACTCCAGACAGTGCACCCCCTTGTACATCTGGCTAACGTGGGTCCTGGGGAATCGAACTGAGGTCCTTTGGCTCTGCAGGTAAACGCCTTAACCACTAAGCCATCTCTCCAGCCCTCCCCCCTTTTTTTTGGTTTTTCAAAGTAGTGTCTCACTGTAGCTCAGGCTGACATGGAATTCACTATGTAATCTTAGGATGGCCTTGAACTCATGGCAATCCTCCTACCTTTGCCTCCTGAGTGCTGGGATTAAAGGCGTGTGCCACTATGCCTTGCTAAATAAAAGGCTTTTGAACAGCAAAGGACACTGTGAACAGAGCAGAGACAACCTACCGTGTCAGAACTAGAATGGCTCCATCTTTGGACTCTGATTGCCATCTCATTGTAATCCTGTTTCCCTGTGACCTAACCACCTGTGGTGGTTTGATTCAGGTGTCCCCATAAACTTAGGTGTTCTGAGTGCTAGGTTCCCAGCTGAAGGAGATTTGGCAATTAACCCCTCCTGGAGGCGGTGTATTGCTGGGGGCGAGCTTATGGGTATTATAGCCAGTGTCCCGTTGCCAGGGTTTGGTACACTCTCCTGTTGCTGTTGTCCACCTGATGTTGGCCAGGGGTGATGTCCACCCTCTACTCATGCCATCGTTTTCCCCTGCCATCGTGGAGCTTCCCCCACCAGTCTATAAGCCAAAATAAACCCCTTTTTCCCCCAAAGCTGCTCTTGGTCAGATGATTTCTACCAGCAATGCGAACCTGACTGCAACACCACCCCTCCCAAAGATCACATTCCTGGAGTGATCCAGCCTACTCATCCCCACTGTCACTTTCTGTAGCGGCCCAAGCCCTGAAGCAAGGTGGACTGCTCTGCAACCAAGAAATTCCAATGATCCTCACAGTCCCATTAAGTATCCCCTGTAAGGGAAGGGGCTTCTGATCATGCCTGGTTAGAATCCTTCTTAGGCTTTCCCTGAATAAAGTCTGCCTGCTGTTGAGCTGGGTCTGCCGTCATGTTTTTCTTGCTTTTCTTAACATAGAGAATGGGAGAAACTCTTTGCCAGCTGTACATTTGACAGAGAATTAATATCCAGGATACACAAAAAACTCGGAAGCAGAACTGGAGAGCAGGGCATTGGTGCCGCATATCTTTAATCCCAGCACTTGGGAGGCAGAGGTAGAAGGATCACTGTGAGTTTGAGGCCAGCCTGAGACTACAGACTACATGGTGAATTCCAGGTCAGCCTGGCCTAGAGTGAAATCCTACCTGAAAAAACAAAAAACAAACAAACAACAACCCCCCCCAAAAAAAAACGGAGTTGGAGACATGACTTAGTGGTTAAGGTACTTGCCTGTGATGCCTACAGATGCAGGTTAAATTCTCCAGTACCCACGTCAGCCAGATGCACATGCATCTGGAGTTCATTTGCAGTGGCTGGAGGCCCTTGCACGCCTATTCTCTCTACCTGCCTATTTATCTCTCTCAAATAAATAAATAAAGATATTTTTTAAAAAAACCAGGACTGCGATACCTTTTAAAATTTTTTATTTGAAAGGGGTGTGTATGTTGTGGGGGGGAGAGATTGGGTACACAAGGGTCTTCAGCCACTGCAAACAAACTCCACCTGTATATGCCACCTTGTGCATCTGGCTTACATGGGTCCTTTGGCTTTGCACGCAACAGCCTTAACCACTAAGTCATCTCTAGGACCCCCCCATTAAAACTATTTTGTTTATTTGAAAGAGAAAATGGGGGTGCCATGGCCCCTAGCAGAGGCAAATAAACTCCAAACACATGCACCACTTTGTACATCTGGCTTATGTGGGTACTGGGAATTGAAGCTGGGTCCTTTGGCTTTGTAGGCAAGTGCCTTAACCACTAAGCCATCTCTCCAGTCCTCTTTATTTCGGCTTTATTTTTTAAATATTTTATTTATCTATCTATTTATTTATTTATGAGAGAAAGAGACAGATAGAAAAAGAGAGAATGGGCATGCCAGGGCCTCTAGCCACTGCATAGGAACTGCAGAGACCATGTGTCCCCTTGTGCATCTGGCTTATGTGGGTCCTGGGGAATCAAACCCAGGTCCTTAGGCTTCACAGGCAAATGCTGTAACCACTAAACCATTTCCCCAGTCCCCTTCAGCTTTATTTTTTATTTATTTGAGAGAGAAAGAGGCAGACAGTGAGAGAGAGAGAATGGGCTTGCCAGGGCCTCCAGCCACTGGAAACGAACTCCAGACACATGTGCCCCCTTGTGCATCGGCTTATGTGGGTCCTGGGTAATCGAGCCTTGAACAGGGGTCCTTAGGCTTCACAGGTAAGTGCTTAACTGCTAAGCCCTCTCTCCAGCCCCTTGTTTTTTTTTTTTTTTTTTTTTTTTGGTTTTTCGAGGTAGGGTCTCACTCTGGCCTAGGCTGACCTGGAATTAACTATGAAGTCTCAGGGTGGCCTTGAACTCACGGCAACCGTCCTACCTCTGCCTCCCGAGTGCTGGGATTAAAGGCGTGCGCCACCACGCCCGGCTTGTTCTTTTTTTTTTTTTTGAGGTAGGGTTTCACTCTAGCTGAGGCTGACCTGAAATTGGAATTCACTCTGTAGTCTCCGGGTGGCTTAGTACTCACATCAATCCTCCTACCTTTGCCTCCTGAGTGCTGGGATTGGCATGTGCCACCATGCCTGGCTGTGTACATTCACTTCTGTACTCACATACACTTGAGAGGAGTTAAAATTTGTAGCAGGGTGCACTCAATATCCTGTCAATTGCCAAGAACAACTACCTCCTCCTGTCGCAGAGGAAGTGCCATATAAGACAACAGAGCCCAGAGCACAGGTCTCCAGCAATCAGGAATCACACAAAATGGAGTCTTCAGAGTGCCTGTTAATCCGTTATGATTTATTAGCTGTACAGCAGTAGATCCTCCTCCCCAGCTTTCAACCCCATTACATATTTTATTACAGGTCTCATGTTGGTGTCCTAAAATAATGAAAAATATCACACAGTACAGCTAAGTACAAAATGCATCAACCTAGAGTCTGATAGCTAACTGATGGCTCTCTTAAAAAGCAATACACAGAAGAAAAAAGTGTTTGAAATCAGTAAGACTGAGGTTCTCTAAAAACATGTATTAAACATGTGACAGTTCATGTGCAAGAATCATTTTAAAGTTGGTTTTGCTTCACATTATTATTATTTTTTTTGTTGCTGCAAATCCAAGGTTTAAATTACTGACCTCGTTAAATTTTTTGGCCAGCTTGTCAGAGCTGCTGTGACCTACTCATAATTACCCTTCTGGCTTTAACAGAAGATTTATAAAATACAACATTCAGCTACAAACAGCAAAGAAAATGTTGATGGGAAATCATAAATGAAAGTTAATTGTACAGGTTCAAATGCTGGCTCCATGGCTAGTAATCATGACTCCACATGGGTGTCCGTTACTAGCAGGTGGCAGTCTGGGTGCTCTTCTGCTACATGATTGTGATCTGATTCAACATTTACATACCACTGAGTCTGTGGGTGACTTAATTTGCAAGTAATTAAAATGCTGGGTTTTCTTACACTGCACTTCTTTTCAACCTCTTAATTAATGGAAAAGATTAAAATGTAAAAAAGGTTATTTACAAGCTTGACCATACCAGAAACTTTGCCAAGAAAGAGGCAAAGCTTTCAGGACAGAAACTGATCGTAGCATGCCATACTACTGGTGTGCAGCTGACTCCGAACAAAGGGAGTCAGGGAAAAGCAAAAGCAAAAAACAGGTTAAAAGTCTAAGTCCTTCCCAAGTCTGCATTTACAATTAAAAACTCTCTTGGGAAGAAGACCATAGAACTCTGGGAAACCCGTGGCCATTTTG
Source organism: Dipus sagitta (assembly GCA_036346955.1). Taxonomy (NCBI): domain Eukaryota; kingdom Metazoa; phylum Chordata; class Mammalia; order Rodentia; family Dipodidae; genus Dipus; species Dipus sagitta. The sequence goes on along the minus strand of CM070770.1, from coordinate 249,891,175 downwards.
GAGTGGTTTACTAAATTAAGAGAGAGGGATCAATGTCTCTGTTTCCATCTAAGAAAACTAGTTAGGCATCAACACTGTCCTCAGCACTTCACAGTAAACCGTCAGGGATTCAAGAACATTCCATGATTTGCTAACATCAAACAGCAAGTTCTAGTTAAATCACATTTTTCTAACATCATCCTGGAAGTTTTCGTTCTCAGTATGTTTGGTAAAATGATGCTTTTCCCAAAGCCAAAAGAAGAAGAAAGGAAGAAAAATTAAGAGTCGAGCCGTTTAAACACAGCCCCAAACAGTCCTGTGATGAGCAAGGCCCCGTCATCACCGGTCCATCATGCTGAGAATCATCTCAGGCGTGAGGTCTCCATTGGGGGCATCTGTGGTAGCTGGCTGGGCCTCCTCTTCTTCTCCCTCCACAGGCTCAGCATCTGGCTCTTTTTTGACTTCAACTATAATGTTCTCAATTGCACCTGTATTCTGGTCTTCGACCTGAATGATGGCTGTTGCTGGTAATGAAGAGCACAAACAAAACCAAAGTGGCACATTAAACCCCCAAGAATTACAAGGATTCTCTTAGACGTTGACAGTGAGCAAGATGGCAGCAACTTAGATGGCAGCAACATAGTAAGCCTTAGCAGTGACACTAAGAAGAAAAAGTAAAAGGAGCTGGGCACTTGGCAGGCAGAAAGGAGGAGGAGGATCACTGAGTTTGAAGCCACCCTGAGACTACATAGTAAATTCCAGGTCAGCCTGGACTACAGCAAGATCCTACCTCAAAAAAGCAAACCAAAAACCAACCAACCAAACAAAAACAACCCTGTTATACCAGCAGTTGAGAGACTGAGGCAAGCAGATCACCACAAATTTAAGGCAGCCCTATGCTACAGTGAGAGAGAACGAGGGAGGAAGATGGAGGAAAAGGAGGAGACAGAAGATCCAAAGCACCTAATATTGGCCACCCATAAAATAAAAAGTCTCAACACTCTAGAAATTGTCAAAGAACAACGCTGACACTGATCTTCATGTCTCCCAAACTGCACATTAAAAAGCCTTTGTGTTTTCTTTTGTTATCTTTATAAATTTAGGATTTACAAGTATGAGGCAGGAAAAAAAATCCAACCCCACATACATATGACCAGGATTACTTCATGGAGTGTATGATCTAACTGACAGTTCTGATTCTGCAGCCCTCCCAGCAGTCTGCTCACTCAAGTGTGTGCAGGTGAAGTGAGGGGCTGGTTCTAGGACAGTTACTTGCTTTGCTGTGATGGACATCTACACAAGGCTCACTTTTCAGAAGATCAAGAGACACACAGGAGTAGGAGTGTAGAGGAGAGCAAATACCTCGAGATCCTCTTAACTTAAATTTTCATTCTCTCTTTCTCCCTCTCTCACTCTATCTATAGCCTAGGCCAGCCTTAAGTTTGTGATCCTCTTGCTTGGATTATTTGGGATTACTCCCAAGTATGTGCCCAGCTTTTCAGGTCTAAAATTTTTCAGAGGGGCAATCTCAGTGCACAAACTGCTTTACTCCATCCTTGAAAAATTAGGTTTTATATTCATTACTGTATCAATTCTGTCAGCTGACTGTGGCTTTGTAGTGTTACAAAGCCCTTCCACATTAACAGTGCCCATCTTGTAGAACCCTTCTACTGTGGACTTTTTCTGGAACTGTAACAGGCTTTTAGAGACTTCCTCATGTTTCTCAGTAAACTAACTTCTAAAATATCTCTTCCTAAGAGTTTGTTTGCCAATGTGACCATAACTTGTTCTCATGGCTTAGTTCCCATGTTCCCAAGAACACAGACTCTTTGGCTCTCTCAAGTGTTGAGAAAATGCCAGATTACTAAGCTGAGGCAAGCAACTTACGCTGGCACTGTTTGGGCTGGTTGGTTCTTCCAGGGGGTCTTCCTCTCCGCTTCTTGGCAGGTGGTGGGGCTGGGGTCACAGGCTGAGGCTCTGGCTCTGGTTCAATTTCCACTGCAGGCTCCTCTTCATCCTCATTGTCATCCAACTCTGGCTCCGCATTTTCTTCTCATGAAATCAAGAAGCATAGACCAAGTAAAGTAGTGAAAGAAAAAGAAAAAAAAAAAATGAAAATCAAGTAATTACATGTTCTGTGAAGTTTTGTTCTACGCTTATTTCCTTTACAAGAAAAAACTCTGCATATGGCTACAGATGGCTCAGTGGTTAAAAGTGAGGAAAGCCAGATGCACAAAGTGGTAAAAGCTTCTGAAGTTCATTTGCAGGGACAAGAGGTCCTGTTGTGCCCATTCTTTCCCATCCATCCACCCTCTCTTTTCTCTCTGCTTACAAAATTTTTTTTTTTTTTTTTTTTTTTTTTTGAGGTAGGGTCTTGCTGTAGCCCAGGCTGACCTGGAAATCATTATGTAGTCTCAGGTTGGCCTCGAACTCACAGCAATCCCATCTCAGCCTCCCAAGTGCTAGCACATGCCCGACAAATTTTTCTTTTCTTTTTCTTTCTTTCTTTTTTTTTTTTTGAGGTAGGGTCTAGCTCTAGCCCAGGCTGACCTGGAATTAATTATGTAGTCTCATGGTGGCCTTAAACTCATGGCAATCCTATTACCTCTGTCTCCCGAGTGCTGGGATTAAAGGCATGTGCCACCATGCTCAGCTCCAACCCTATACATTTTGTAAATATTTTTATTTAATTATTTGCTGACAGAGAGATATACAGATAGATAGATAGATAGATAGATAGAGAGAGAGAGAGAGAATGGGTACACCAGTAGGGACTCCAAATGAATGCGCCACTTTGTGCATCTGGCTTTATGTGGATATTGGGGAATCGATCCTGGGTTATTAGACTTTGCAGACAAGTGCCTTAGCAGCTGAGCCATTTCTCCAACCCTACATATTTTATTTTTATGAGAGAGAGAGAGGTGGGGAGGGAGGGAGGGAGGGAGAGAGAGAGAGAGAATTGGCACACCAGGGCCTTAGCCACTGCAATTGAACTCCAGATGCCTGAGCCATCTAGTTGGCATATGAGACCTTGTGTTTACCTCACCTTTGTGTGTCTGGCTTACGTGGGATCTGAGAGTCAAACGTGGGTCCTTAGGGTTTGCAGGCAAGTGCCTTAACTGCCAAGCCCTCTCTCCAGCGCCCTATCTTAATAGAAGTGGGATGGTCTAAAAAAAGTTTTCTCTGCCAGAATTGATGGCGCATGCCTTTAATCCCAGCACTAGGGAGGCAGAGGTAGGAGGATTGCCGTGAGTTCAAGGCCACCCTGAGACTCCATAGTAAATTCCAGGTCAGCCTGGGCTAGAGTGAGACCCTACCTAAAAAAAAAGTTTTCTGAAGAGGCAGCTCTACCTTTTAAGCAAATAAAAACAAATGTATGTTCTGTTATCCAAGGATAAAGTAGTAAAACAAGCCTGAATTGGACCATTCTCACCACTGACTGGGCAAAGGAGTATGTGTACACACTTGTGTAAGAAGGAACTACAGAAATTCTTAAATATATGGACACACTGGGAAGACCTATTTAACTAGGATAAGTGGAAACCATTCTTTTGGGATTAGCTTGTGAATATGTGTGCACATGTAGAAGCCAGAGGACAACTGAGTGTCATTCATCAGGTGCTATCCACTCTTTTCTTTCATTATTTTCTGCTTATCTTTTATTATTTATTTCAAGGGGGAGGAATGTAGAAAAAAAAATGGGTGCACTAGAGCCTCTAGTCACTGCAAATGAACTCCAGGCACATGCACTACCTTGTGCACCTGGCTTACATGGGTACTGGGGAATTGAACCTGGGTCCTTAGGCTCCGTAGGCAAGCGCCTTTAACAGCTAAGCCATCTCTTTAGCCCTTTTTGCTTCTTTCTTCTTATTACTTATTTGACAGAGAAAGAGGGAGAGAGAATGGGCGCACCAGGGCCTCCAGCACTGTAAACAAACTCCAGACATGTGTGCCCCCATGTGCATCTGGCTAACGTGGGTCCTGGGGAACAGAACCTGGGTCCTTTGGCTTTGTAGGCAAACACCTTAACCACTAAGCCATCCCTCCAGCCCCTTTATTTATTTTTTAAATATATTTGAGAGAGAGAGAGAGAGAGAGACCGAGAGCAAGAAAGGGACAGAGAATGCGTATGCCAGGGCCACCAGCCACTGCAAACGATCTCCAAATGCATGTGCTCCCTTGTGTATCTGGCTTACATGGGTCCTGGAAAGTCAAACGAGGATCCTTTGGCTTTGTAGGCAAATGCCTTAACCGCCAAGCCATCTCTCCAGCCCTGTTTGTTTGTTTCCTGTTTCTTTTGTTATTTTTTGTTCTTTTGAGGTAGGGTTTCACTCTAGCCCAGGCTGACCTGGAGTTCACTATGTAGTCACAGAGTGGCCTCGAACTCATAGTGATCCTCCTACTTCTGCCTCCCAAATGCTAAGATTAAAGACATGCGTCACCCATGAATGGCTTTCTATTTTTTTTTTTTTTTTTTGGTTTTTCAAGGTAGGGTTTCACCCTAAGCTCAGGCTGACGTGGAATTAACTACATAGTCTCAGGGTGGCCTCGAACTCACGGCGATCCTCCTACCTCTACCTCCCGAGTGCTGGGATTAAAGGCGTGCGCCACCACACCCGGCTGGATTTCTATTTTTTTAAAAAAAAACTATTATTTATTTATTTGTTTGCAAGCAGAGAAGGGGGGGGGAGGGTAGAGGAGAGGAAAGGTGAGAGAAGAGAAAATAGGCATGCCAGGGCCACTAGCCCATGCAAACTCACTCCAGATTTTTGTGCCACTTGTACATCTGGATTTATGTGGGTTGTGGGGAATTGAACCCAGGTCCTTAGGCTTTGTAGGCAAGCACCTTAATCACTGAGCATCTCACTAGCTCCGACTCCTTTTTTGTTTTCTTGCATATGCTGTGGCTGTGTGAGTGCATGTATGTTTGCATATGTGTGTGGATGTCTTTCTTAGTCATTCTCAACTTCATTTACTAAGGCTGGGCCTCATTTAAACTCAGAACTCTCAGCCGGGCGTGGTGGCGCACGCCTTTAATCCCAGCACTCGGGAGGCAGAGGTAGGAGGATCGCCGTGAGTTCGAGGCCACCCTGAGACTCCATAGTGAATTCCAGGTCAGCCTGGACTAGAGTGAGACCCTACCTCGAAAAACCAAAAAAATAAATAAATAAAATAAACTCAGAACTCTCCAATATGGCTAGCCAGCTTTTAACTTAAAGTTCCCTTGTCTCTCTATCTCGCATGTTCTAAGACCATACATAGGCCATACCTGCCCAGCATTTATGTGGGTGCTGGGAATCTGAACTCCGGTCCTTATGCTTACATGGTTGGCACTTTATCTACTTAGCCATCTCAATTTTTTAATAGAAATAATATTTTTACTTTTTTAAAATTTCATTTTATTTTTATTTGAGAGAGAGAGAGAGAGAGAATGGGCATGACAGGGCACTCAGCCACTGCAAATGACTCCAGATGCATGTGCCACCTTGTGCATCTGGTTTACATGGGTCCTGGGGAATTGAACCTGGGTCCTTTGGCTTTGCAGGCAAATGCCATCTCTCCAGTCCTACTTTTTTTTTTGAGAAAATGGGTGCGCCAGGACCTTTAGCCTGCTGTGAACAAACTCCAGATGAATGCGCCCACTTGTGGCACATGTGCGACATTGCATGCTTGCATTACTGTGTCTGGCTACATGGGACCTGGAGACTTGAAGATGAGTTCTTGGGCTTTGCAGGCAAGTACCTTAACTGCTAAACCATCTCTTCAGCCTTTTACTTCTTTTGTAACAATATTCTATTTATTTATTTATGAGAGAGGTGTGCAGATGAGAGATAGAATGGGTACACCAAGGCCTTTGGCCACTGCAAATGAACTCCAGACACATGCATCACCTCATGCATCTGGCTTTACATGGGTACTGAGGAACTGAACACGGGTCTTTATGCTTTGCAGGCAAGTGCCTTAACCACTAAGTCATCTCTCCAGCCCTTTCAAAAAAATTTATTTATTTATTTATTATTATTATTTTGGTTTTTCAAAGTAGGGTCTCACTCTGCCCCAGGCTGACCTGGAATTCACTATGTAGTCTCAGGGTGGCCTGGAATTCACAGTGATCCTCCTACCTCTGCCTCCCAAGTGCTGGGATTAAATGCGTGTACCACCATGCTTCTGATCCTCATGCCTCCAGGCAGCTGGGACTACAGATATGAGGATTACACCACATTCATGCAGTATTGTGGGTCAAAACTAGGGCTTCCAGGCTGGAGCTGTGTAACCTGAGACATGCTCTTGTGCCCTGCTGAATACCCACAGAGAAGTTGGGTGTGGTGGCGCATGCTTTTAATCCCAGCACTCAGGAGGCAGAGGTAGGAGTATTGCCGTGAGTCTGAGGACACCCTGAGACTACATAGTGAATTCCAGGTCAGCCTGGGACAGAGTGAGACCCTAACTTGAAAAACAACAAACAAACAAACAAATACCCACAGAGGTCCTGGCTGGGACCCCTATACCTTTCTGTTTGTTCTCTGTGGTTTTTGAGATCTACTCTGAGTAAACACTGAGCCTGGCAAAGGAAAACCAGATAAAGGGTGGCCTAGTGGAGGGGGCTAATGAGAAGAAATAAAATCTGAGCTGAGGTCTAGGGACCTTCCAGATAGAGTGAACACCATATAGAGACTCCCTAAGACACAGTGCTGGGAGGTGTTAGACAATGACAGGAAGGCCTGGGAAAAAAGAGTGGGGCAGTGGTAGGAATTGTGGTGGAAGCGGTGGGTTGGTCCACCAAGGACCACTGACAAGATCAGGCTTGCTTCATTGCTATACGTGTATATAGGCTTGGACAGACCTGTAGCTCAGGGATGATTCCTCTCCTGGACTCTAAGATTCCACCTCATCCCATTCCAGTAGCCCTGGGCAACTGTATGGGTGTCTCCTACAGTTGTGTGGCTGTTTCTTCTAGGTTAAAACATCCCTGGAAGGAAGGAGGGCAGGCTCATAAACAAAAATGTTACAAGAACTCACTAGAAACTTACTGTCCTCACCAAGCTGCTCTCCAGGTTATATAAGCAGTAAACAACTGATGGCTCCTTCTCCCTGTAGACCAGCCAACTGTAAGCTGGAAAAAGCTGCACTGCATGCAGCCCTATGGGAGACAGAAGTCATCAGCAGTGAAAACAGTGGACACTGGAAGCCTCAAGTTTAGCCAGACAGGCCAAATAACTGAATGGGTGCAATAATGGCACGTCTGCTCTGGGGGAAACCAACTGCTCTCTAATTGGACTGGAAGCCCACTCTATGGGAGGGAACTAGAAACTGGTACATGCCTGGTACTAGAAACCCTATGGCAGGGGAGGTCATGTGCCTTAGGAGTATAAAGCCTGTTCTTGTCTGGCTAAATGCATACATTATTCTCACCAAGCTGCCTTAAAGCACTACACTTAATGTTCATATTCATATATTAATACTACTCCCACTTTTGGTTAGAGAAACTCTTTTCAGATGGAGGTGACCACTGGGATGACCCAAAAGACAACATAGTGCTGATAAGAACGGATGGAGGAGGGCTGGAGAGATGGCTTAGTGGTTAAGCACTTGCCTGTGAAGCCTAAGGACCCCAGTTCGAGGCTGGATTCCCCAGGACCCACGTTAGCCAGATGCACAAGGGGGTGCACGCATCTGGAGTTCGTTTGCAGTGGCTGGAGGCCACTGGCGCGCCCATTCTCTCTTTCTGCCTCTTTCCTTCTCTGTCGCTCTCAAATAAAGAAATAAAAATAAACAAAAAAATTTTTTAAAAAGGGATGGAGGAGTACATCACTAAAACATTTTTTTATTTTATTTATGTATTTGAGAGAGAGAGAGAGAAAGGAACAGGCAGAGAGAAAGAGTGGGGGGGGGGGAATGCCAGGGCCTCCAGCCACTGCAAACGAACTCCAGACACAGGCACCCCCTTGTGCATGTGGCTTACGTGGGACCTGGGGAATCGAACTGGGGTCCTTTGGCTTCAGAGGCAAATGCCTTAACTGCTAAGCCATTTTCCCAGCCCCACTAAAACATCTCTATCCAAGGCTCAGGGTCCATTTAGGAAGAGGTGGTGGAAAAAATTAAGAGCCAAAGGCAGGATACCACTCCTTACAATGCAACTGCCCAGGCAGAAATTGTCCTTGATATCCATTACCTAGCAGTGCCTAGCAGTACCTTCACAAGACCTTCAAAATAGGAGAAAAAGATGATGACATCAAATTAAAAGACAGACTAACGGAGAGAGGGAGGGGATATGATGGAGAGCAGCAGAGTTGTGAAGGGGAAAATGGGGGAGGGGAGGGAAATATCATGGTTTATTGTCTGTAAGTATAAAAGTTGTCAATAAAAAACAAACAAAGAAACAAACCAAAAAAAACCTGGGCTGGAGGGATGGCTTAGCTGTTAAGGTGTCTGCCTGCAAAGCCAAAGGACCCAGGTTCAATTCCTCAGGACCCATGTGAGCCAGATGTACAGGGGGTGCACACATCTGGAATTCGTTTGCAGTGGCTGGAGGCCCTGGCGCACCCATTCTCTCTCTCTTCCCCTCTTTCCCTATCAAATAAATAAATAAAAATAAAATTAGAATAAACAAAAAACACCAACTGATGGCTATAAGGAGACTCTTCTGTGGAGTTGGTGACCTGTCAACCATGCTGCCGTGAGCCTTTTGGTGATGAAGCTTTCTGAGTCACTCACATTCCTGTAAGTAATTCCTCACCCATGCTTCTGTCAGTAATCCCCAAAAAACTCATTATTTCACAAGCTAAAAAAATAGGCCTTCATGTATGCTAGGTAAGCACTGTATCCACTGAACCATACCCCAATTTTTGGAACTATTTTAATTTTCTTTCCTTTTATCAGTTTTTATTTTTATTTGAGACAGAGAGAAAGGGAAAAAAGTGAGAGAGACAGAGAGAATGTGTGCACCAGATGCATGCTCCACCTGGTCCATCTGGCTTACATAGGAGCTAAAGAACTGAACCTGGGTCCTCAGGCTTCACAGGCAAGTGCCTTAACCAAGCCATCTCTCCAGCCCTTTTTTAAAAAAAATATATTTTATTTTTATTTATTTATTTGAGAGAGAGATATACAGAAATAGGCAGGTAGACAGAGAGAATGGGCGTGCCAGGGCCTCCAGCCACTGCAAACGAACGCCAGATGCGTGCGCCCCCTTGTGCATCTGGCTAACGTGGGTCCTGGGGAATCGAGCCTTGAACCGGGGTCCTTAGGCTTCACAGGCAAGCGCTTAACCGCTAAGCCATCTCTCCAGCCCTTTTAAAAAAATCTTTGCAGGTGTTTAGGATATGTGTGTGGGGACACTGCATGTGTACATGTGTAGAATACAGAGGATACTCTTAAGTGCCAGTCCTTGCCTGAAGCAGGGTCTCTACTCACTGTTCTCACTGTACATGCTTATGTATGCTAGGACATCAGAGATTGGCACTTAAGCAGCAAGCTTTATCCCCCACTGAATCAACTCCCAGGACTCAAAGGCCATTTTTTTTTTTTTTTTTTTAGATAGGGTCTCACTCTAGCCCAGGCTAACCTGGAATTCACATGTAGTCTCAGGGTAGCCTCTAACTCTCAGCAGTCCTCCTACCTCCACCTCCTGAATGCTGGGATTAAAGGCGTGTGCCACCATGCCTGGCATTAAACATGTTTTTAAAACTGAACCAGATATTATGGTATATCGTATTAGGTCTTCATGTTTTTTCTTTTTCTTTTTCCCCCCCTGAGGTAAAGTTTCAGTCTAGCCCAGGCTGACCTGAAATTCACTACATCAGCTCAGGCTGGCCTCAAACTCACAGCGATCCTCCTACCTCTGCCTCCCAAGTACTGGGATTAAAGGCGTGCGCCACCATGCTCAGCTAGTTCTTTATATTTTGACCATATCGTATAACAGAGCTTTTATAAAAGACATACACAAAACATAAATCTACTTAAAAATTAACTATTGGGGTTGGAGAGATGGCGTGGCAGTTAAGGTACCTGCCTGCAGTGGCTAGAGGCCAATTCTCTTTCTCTTATAAAAAAAAAAAGTAGCTCTAGAAATTAAGGTGATATATATTTAAAAACATTTTAGCTGTTTTTTGTTTTGTTTTGTTTGTTTGTTTGTTTGTTTGTTTATTTATTGTTTTTCGAGGTAGGGTTTCATTCTAAGCCTAGGCTGACCTGGAACTCACTTATGCAGTCTGAGTGGCCTCAAACTCATGGTGATCCTCCTACCTCTGCCTCCTGAGTGTTGGGATTAAAGGCATGCACCACCACACCCAGCTAATTGTTTTTATTTTTGCAAGTTTTTTTCCCCCAATGTTATTTATTTGCCAGGAGAGAGAATGAAAATGAGTGCATGCATGCATGCTACAGTTATATTACAGCAGGTAGAAAAAAAGCCTCTGCCATCAGTCTAGGGCTGTTCCACTGCTCACAAATGCATTTACTCAAAAGAATGCTTGTGTTATTCCCTGCCCATTATTGTGGCACAAAGAGTACACTACCAGTTTCCTCCAAAACATGGAAGTTATTAGCATAAACTCATTTTGTCTGGAACAAAATGTTTAAAGTTAGATCTGTGAGTAAATGTTTCATCTCCAGGACAAAATGCCTCACTTCTCAAGTGACTGAAATGCTAAGTGAAGACACGAGGAACACACTGGTAGGTGGCAGTGTGTCAAGTACAAGCTGCTTCCTTATTGAACTTGTTTAAGCCCCTATTGCCTAAGTTGGCCCAATGCCTAGAAAACTAAACAAATTCAGTCAGAATTAGGGGAAAAAGCATAGAAAAGAAGGTTAATAGAATCAAAGGCTTTTTGGCTTGGATAAACTTTGGGGAAAAGTCCTGAAAATCATATACTTTGCCGGTCAATCTCTAAAGACACAACCTTCTGGACTGGGGCAAGTAAGACTGGTTTTTGTCAGCAGTGGGATGGAGTCCGGGTTGACTGTTCTAGGGCATGAAGAAAACACTACATACAAGGTTCCAAACCAAACAAAAACTCAGGAGGCAGAGGTAGGAGGATCACTGTGAGTTTGAGGCTAATCTGGGACTACAAAGTTGAGTTCCAGGTAAGCCTTGGCTGTGGAATTCTATTTAGAAGGGCCATGCGTGGTGGTGCATGCTTTTAATTCCAACAACTGGGAGGCCAGGTTGGTCACCTGAGACTATACAGTGAATTTCAGGTCAGCCTGGGCAAGAGAGAAGCTCTACCTCAATAAACCAAAAAGGATTTTTTTTGTTGTTTTTGTTATTTTCGGCACTGGGGACCAAACCCAGGGCCTTCACTTGCCAGGCAAGTGCTCATCCACTGAACAAAATCCTCAATCTCAGGTGCCTGCCTTTAATCCCAACACTTGGGAGGCAGAAGGAGGAGGACTGCCATGAGATAGAGGTTACCCTGAGACTACATAGTGAATTCTAGGTCAGCCTGGGCTACAGCGAGATCCTACCTTGATAAACAAACAAGATAATAAATAAATAAATAAATAAATATATAAGGTAAAATAAAAAATTATTTATTTGCAAGCAGAGAGAGAGAGAGAGAGAGAGAGAGAGAGAGAGAAGAGAAGAGAAGAGAAGAGAAGAGAAGAGAAAATGGGTACGGGCCTACAGCCACTACAAATAAACTCCAGACCCATGTGCCACTTTGTGCATCTGGCTAATGTGGGTACTGGGGCTTCACAGGCAAGCACCTTAACCTCTAAGCCACCTCTCTAGCCCCCCAAAAAGTATTCTATTTGGAGCTACCAATAACAATCTTTTCAGCATGAGTAAAAAGCTTCTGACAAGCTGAGTGTGATAAAATGCCTTTAATCCCAGCACTCAGGAGATAGAGGTAGGATTGCGCTGAGTTCAAGGCCACTGTGAGAACACATAATGAATTTCAGGTCAGCCTGAGCTAGAGTGAACCCCTACCTAGAAAAACAACAACAAAAAGCTTCTGACAAGCCGGGTATGGTGGTGCACGCCTTTAATCCCAGCACTCGGGAGGCAGAGGTAGGAGGATCACCATGAGTTCGAGGACACCCTGAGAATACACAGTGAATTCCAGGTCAGCCTGGGCTAGAGTGAGACCCTACCTTGAAAAACAAACAAACAAACACAGCTTCTGACAATGTGCAACTAGGTAACGAAGTTACTTTTTTTTTTTTTTTTTTTTTTTGAGGTAGGGTCTCGCTCCAGCCCAGGCTGACCTGGAATTCACTATGTAGTTTCAGGCTGGCCTCGAACTCATGGCAATCCTCCAACCTCTGCCTCCCCAGAGCTGGGATTAAAGGTGTGCACCATCACGCCTGGCTTTGTTTGTGTGTGTGTGTGTGTGTGTGTGTGTGTAAATTAAATGTTTTATTTATTAGAGAACGTGAGAGAGGCAGATACAGAAAGAGAGAGAAAGGGTGTGTCGGGGCCTTCAGCTGCTGTAAATGAACTCCAGATGCATGTACCACCTTGTGTTATGTGGCTTATGCAGGTCCTGGGGAATCGAGCCTGGATCCTTTGGCTTAGCTGGCAAACACCTTAACCACTAAGCCATCTCTCCAGCCCATGAAGCTACTCTTGTTAAAGATGAACCATAAACATGAATGATAGAAAAAAAGGCAATGACAGAGTTTATAGCAGCATGAAGTTCTGTAACTAAAAATAACTATAGGAACCCCAAATCTTATGGTTACTGTGACCACATGTAAACATTTGGGGATCTTCTGACATTACTGATGCCTAACAATTCACTGCAACAATTCCACAGAGACTTACAAATAAAACAAACAAACAAACAAACAAACAAACAAACAAACAACAAGGACCTGAATTGAATCCTTGGCACCACTACTAATACCACATACATACAGAAAATAATTTAAATCAGGGCTGGGGATGTCACAGCTAATTAGAGTGCTTGCCAGAACTAGATAATGGTGGCAGACACCTGCAATACAAGCATTCGGAAGTAGAGACCAGAGGATCAGATGTTCACGGTCATCCTTGGCTAAATAGTGCATTTGTGGCTAGCTTGGGATATATGAGACATTCTCTCAAAAATCAAAGAGCAGTGCCAGGCATGGTGGCGCATGCCTTTAATCCTAGCACTTGGGAGGCAGAGGTAGAAGGATTGCCATGAGTTCAAGGCCACCCTGAGACTACAGTGAATTCCAGGTCAGACTAGGTTAGAGGGAGTACCTGGAAAAAAAAAAATGTGTGGAGGAGCTGGAGAGATGGCTCAAAAATTAAGGCACTTGCCCACAAAGCCTAAGGACCTGGGTTCCACTCCCCAGTACCCACATAAAGCCAGATGCACAAGGTGGCACATGCATCTGGAGTTTGTCTGCAGACTACATAGTGAATCCCAGGTCAGCCCGGGCTACAGTGAGACCCTACCTCAAAAAAAAAAAAAAAAAAGAGAGCAGTGTGCTTTGGGGCTGGGGATGAGGTTTAGTTGGCAGTCCCTTGCCTACTATGCAGAGGGCTCTGTCTGATTCGTTTTTCAGTACCACATAGAGCACAGTGGCACATGCCTGCTGTAATCCTAGCACTTGGGAGGTAGAGGCAGAAGGATCTAAAGTTCAAAGTCATCTTTCACTACTATATTGTGAATTCAAAGCCATTCTTGGATACATGAGACCCTAGTTCAAATATAAACAAATACAACAATCTCAGTGCTCTCAAAACTTTACAAAACCTATGAAGTGACTGAAATTCTCTAAAATGTTCATTTTCCAAAAACTTTATTCATTCTTCATTATTTCTACTATTCAATACAAAAGACAAAATGACAAAACTTAAATATTAATCAATATTAAGCACTACGTGTCATCTCTCCAAACTACTGGCGTTTCTAAGAAAGCACATACTACGAAACAAAACTCTTCAGCAAGGACAGAAAGAAGCAGAGAGAAGAGAGATAGAAAGAATGGGCTTGCCAGGGCCTCCACATGCTGCAAACAAAGCCCAGATGCACACACCACTTTGTGCACCTGGCTTTGCAGGCAGGTGCCTTAACTGCTTCACCACCTCTCCAGCCCAATATTTACTTATTTATTTATTTGCAAGTAGAGAGAGAGAGGAGAGAGAGACAGAATGGGCACACCAGCCACTGCAGATATACTCCAGATGCATGCACCACTTTGTGCATCTGGCTTTATGTGGGTATTGGGGAATCAAGCTTGGGTTACTAGCCTTTGCAGGCAAGCTCTTAACATTTTTGAATATTTTGTGTTAGCAGCTAAGGTGCTTGCTGGCAAAGCCAAAGTGCTCAGGTTTGATTCCCTCGTATCCATGTAAAGCCAGATGTACAAGGTGGTACATGTGTCTGGAGTTTGCAGTGGATAGAGGCCCTGGTATGCCCATTCTCCCTCCCTCCATCTGCACCTTTCTCTCAAATAAATATTTAGACAGAAAAACAAACAAACAAAAAATGGCTCCCAAATAACTGAGCCTTGGGGTTCCTTTCTTTTTGTGAAGAGATGGCTTAACAGTTAAGGCGCTTGCCTGAAAAGCCAAAGGACCCAGGTTTGATTCCCCAGTACCCACACAAACCACATGCACAAGCTGGTGCATGCATCTGGAGTTCACCTGCAGTGGCTGAAGGCACTGGCGCGCCCATTCTCTCTCTCCCTCTCTTATAATAAAAAAAAAAAATGATTGGTACCTCTGGACATATCTTCTGCTGCAATTTTGTAAATGGAATGGAAAAATACCACTCTACAGAGTACTAAGTGTAAAGAGTAGGTGATAAATACTGAGATAAGTTAGGAAGAGAATGACTAGCCCTTACTGATTTCATCAACTACCTCAAAGCTAGTCAGACAGATAATTAAGGTGGTCAGCAATCTTCTTCATGTTGATTAGTTACTGCTCAAATCTAGACCAGCTTCTTACACCTACAAATTAACATAAAACTGGGTGTGATGGCCCACATCTTTAATCCCAGCATTCAGAGGTAGGAGGATTGCTGTGAGTTTGAGGCCACTCTGAGACTTTATAATGAATTCCAGGTCAGCCTGGGCTACAGGGAGACCCTACCTTAAAAAAACAACAACAAAGTTAACAAAGGAATCTCTGCTGGCTTTGGAGTATTATTAATTTGAGTAATTCAATAAAAATATTAGCTTTTAGCATTAACTAAAATTTGCCTGGAACATAATAAGCACTGCAATGCCCTAGGGAAAAGAAAACTTGCTGGGCTTATTGGCATACACCTTAAGAAAATTTTTTTTTCTTTATCTCATTAGTTACTTGTAATCACAGAGAAAGATAGAGAGGAGAGACAGAGAGAATGAGGATGGGTGCACCAGGGCTTCCAGCCACTGCAAACGAACTCCAGATACATGGTTACTGGGGAGTCCAACCTGTGTCCTTAGGCTTCAGAGGCAAGCACCATCTTTCCAGCTCTGGAAAACACCTTTTATTTTTTGTTGGTTTTTGTTTTTGTCTTTTGAGGTAGGGTCTTGCTTTAGCTCAGGCTCACCTGGAATTCACTATGTAGTCTCAGGCTGGCCTCGAACTCATGACGATCCTACCTCTGCCTCCCGAGTGCTGGCCTGCACCACCACTCCTGGCTTGGCAAACACCTTTTAATCCCAGCATTCAGGAGACAGAGGTAGGAGTACCACCAGAGTTTGGGGCTGGCCTAGAGCTACAGAGTGAGTTCCAGGTCAGCCTGGGCTGAGGTGAGACCTTACATTGAAAAAACCATGGTTTTGCTCTAGCCCAGGCTCACCTGGAATTCACTATGTAGTCTCAGGGTGGCCTAGGTGGCCTAGAACTCATGGCAATCCTCCTACCTCTGCCTCCTGTTGAATATATATATATTAGACAATGTGTTGCTATGTGATCCAAACTGGCCTCAAATTCTCAATCCTCCTGCCTCTGTCTCCTGAGAGCCACACACTCAGCTTCCCAAACAACCAAAAACAAAACAAAGTAATAATAATGAAAACTTTCCCAGGAAAAAAACTGCTATTGTAAATATATATTAGAAAGATTACTCACTTTACAGTGCTGGGATTAAAGGCATGTGTCACCACACCCGCCCAGACAGAGACTTTTGTTTGTTTTTGAGACAGGGTCTCATGTAACCTAGGCTGCTTTGAACTCCTGACCCTCATGCCTCTACCTCTCAAGTACTGGGATTACAGGTGTATACCACCATATCTGGCTACAAAAACTTCACGTTTAATGTAAAAATAATCTGCATGTCTCTACATACTACATACACACTTACTGAAAAGTGGGCCCCAAAATCTGCCACAGGTAACCAAAGCCAACAAATGAGATACTTACCACTATCAGAGGAATCATCTTTTTTAGAACGCATTTTTCTTTTTCTTCCACGTTTACTTTTCTTGGTTTCTCCTCCATTTTCCCCTTCTACACCATCTGGACCAGCACAATTATCAGCATGTCTTGCCATTGTATTCTGTCAAAAGGAGTAAACTTTGTCTCATACTATAATAAATGCTAAGATGAGATTGGAAGGTCTCACCATTTTACTGCAATACAATCAAATTCTGAAGAATCCATAGTAAGCCTGAAAGTTCTACTGTTAAGTGTGTCTTGTATATGTCCCTCCCCTATTTAGGAGAAATGGATCTCAATCTGGAACAGAGTCAGAAAGACAAAGAGAAAAAAAGAAAAAGACAACAGTGCTGATAAGAAAATAAGGTTAGATCCTCAGAAAGGAAGATTAGTGGCCTGCAGCCAGGAACAGGGAAACATCAGAATAGCTCCTGGTCAGTGCTGAGTTGGCTAATGCAACAGATAAAAATCAAGATACACTGGTTAGCTAAGACGTAGGTTTCAATTTAAACACCATCATACTACTCAAAGATACCGTGGTCCATATCAGTAGAAGCGTTCACACATGGACAGAAAAGCTCAATATGGGTATGACTAGCCCCTTTTAAATGTTAAGTATCTTTACATTTATTATCTCAATGGCAAAAATTGATTACTGTGCAAATGACCAAATACGGGACAGTAAGAACCACAATAGGGAAGTGATGTTCTGACCCTTACCCGACGTGTAAATGTTTTCCCACACTTAGAACAAACAAAGGCTGCTGGGACAAAGTTGGGGTCATGGTAGCGCTTGAAGTGCATATCAAGGAGCTGTTTCTGACGAAAGGTCTTGTCGCAGTGACTACAGGCATAAGGCTTCTCCCCGGTGTGAGTGCGCTTGTGCATGATCATGTGCCTCTCCTGAAACAAAGCCACATGGTAGAAAGATCTCAGGGTCTGGTCACAGGTCTTCCACCCAACTGTGGTACTTGCAGACCACAGGCCTTTCACTCCAAGGGGAGGACTCAATTATTTAAAGATAAAAGTCTCTTTACAGGGGCACAAAAATTCTTCCCCTAAGTTCTAACAGAGAAAATGGCTCACTCCTAATGGGCATCCCCCTAGTTTCCACAGGGTCAGATTCTTTAAGTTTTTTGAGGTAGGGTCTCACTCTAGCCCAGGCTGATCTGGAATTCTCTGTAGTCCCAGGCTGGTTTTGAACTCAAAGCCATGCAATCCTCCCACCTCTGTCTCCCAAGTGCTGGAATTATGGGCATGTGTCATCAATGCCCAGCTATAGTACCCAATTCTTTTTTTTTTTTTTTGGTTTTTCGAGGTAGGGTGTCACTCTAGTCCAGGCTGACCTGGAATTCACTATGTAGTCTCAGGATGGCCTCGAACTCACGGCGATCCTCCTACCTCTGCCTCCCAAGTGCTGGGATTAAAGGCATGCGCCACCACGCCCGGCTAGTACCCAATTCTTTACCTACCCAGTCTTGGATTTAATATCCAGGGGACCCCCCAACAAGGTCTCATGTAGCCGAGGTTGGCCTCAAAAATAAATATGTAGCCAAGGATAATCTTGAACTTCTGATCCTCATACCTCTACCTTCCAAGAACTGGGATACAGGTGTGTACCACCATGCCTAAAAGATTTATATATGTTTAGTGAAATTATTTAATTTTTAAATTTGTGGTACTAGGGATTAAACTTAGGGTCTCTCTTATGTTAGGTAAGTGCTCTGCCACTGCTCTTACATCCCCATCTTCTATAGTTTGTTTGTTTGTTTGTATGTCTGTCTGTCTTTTGAGGCAGGGCTTACTCTAATCCAGGCTAACCTAGAATTTACTTTGTAGTCCAGGCTGGCCTGAAATTTATGGCGATCCTCCTACCTCAACTCCCTGAGTGCTGGGATTAAAGGTGTACATAACCACACCTGGCTTCATTCATTTATATGTATAAAATTTATTTATTTATTTTTTTTGAGGTAGGGTCTCATTCTAGCCCAAGCTGCCTAGAATTCACAATGTAGTCTCAGGGTGGCCTCGAATTTGGTGATTCTCCTACCTCTGCCTCCCAAGTGCTGGGATTAAAGGTGTGTGTCACCACACCTTGCCTGGTTTCCATATTTAAAAAATAATTTTTATTTGTGTGTGTGGGTGTGTGTGTGTACAAGCCAAGGTCAGAGGACAGCTTCAAGGTGTCCATACTCCATATTTGAGAGAATCTCTAGATGCTGCTAACAAACTGCCAGGATGCAAATGAAGGTCACAGTAGCTAGCCTGCAAACTTCAGATTCTCCTGGCTCTGCCTCCCATTGTTGTGAGATGCTTTGGAACTGTAGATACATGTGCCACTTTACATCCAGCTTTATGCAGGTGCTAGGGAATTGAACATGGATCTGCAGGTTTTGCAAACAAGTACCTTCAACTTGAGCATTTCCTTGCCTCCTTCCAATACAGATTTTTTAAAAAATATTTTATTTTTATTTACTTATTTCAAAGAGAGAAAGAGGAAAAGAGAGAGAAAGAGAATGGGCGCATCAGGGGCTCCAGTCACTGCAAACGAACTCCAGATGCATGCACCATTTTGTGCATCTGGCTTATGTAGGTCCTGGAGAAGTGAACCTGGATCCTTTGGCTTAGTAGGGAAATTCCTTAGTAGCTAAGCCATCTCTCCAGTTCCCAATATAGTTTTGAGGAACAAAAGCTGGTACTGTGGGCTGGAGAGATTGCTTAATTGTAAGGCACTTGCCTACAAGGACTAAGGACCCAGGTTTGATTCCCCAGTATCCACACAAGCCAGTTGCACAAGCTGGCACATGTATCTTGAGTTCATTTGCAGTGAATGGATGCCCTGGAGTGCCCATTCTCTTTTACTCTCTCTGTCTCAAATAAATAAATAAATAAAATATTTTTTTTAAATCGGGACTGGAAGGATGGCATAGCAGTTAGGTGCTTGCCTGCAAAGCCAAAGGACCCAGGTTCGATTCCCCAGGACCCACATTAGCCAGATGCACAAAGGGGTGCACGTGTCTGGAGTTCGTTTGCAGTGACTGGAGGCCCTGGCATGCCCATTCTCAGTCTCTCCCTCTTTCTCTGTCAAATAAATAAATAAAAATAAAATATTAAAAAAAACCTGGTCTGCCTTAGAAGTGACGAGATGTCGCTGAAAATTATTTCAGCTAGAACTCCATAAACAAGTGACAAGAATTATAAATTTTGATTTTGGTGATGCTCCTCATACAAGTTTGAACTTTCACAGAAGTAGCTACCATATTAGGTATCCAAAAGCTGTTCATAATATCTGACGTGGATGAGGAATAAATGGCTTTCTAACTAGAAGAGTACCTACCTGTCTACAAGCATAATCACACTGGTCACACTTAAAGCGCTTCTCATTCTTGTGTGATTTCTGATGCTGGATGAGAGCATAGCGCTCATGAAATACAGCATCGCAGTAACGGCATTTCTTGCCTTGCTCAATATAGGAATGCTGCTTTCGCAAGTGGACACCTAAAAATCAAAATATAAAAACCAAGTTGAACTTCTGAAAACACAAACAAGCATTTCAGCACACAGGTAGTAGACGGGAGCCTAAATAAGGAGAATGACAATGGACATAAAAGTAAACTGAAGAAGTGATGAGAAATCCAGGAGGTGAAATCAATAGTAGTTACTGATTAAATGTGGGATGAGGAAGAGTAATTAGAGATAATCTCCAGGATTTTGGCTTTGAAAACAAAATGTTGCAGGGCCAATTACTGAGATAATGGATAATAGAAAAGGGCCAGGACCAAACTGTATGTATTTGTTTGGGTAGGGAGAAGTGGGCCATTATAGACCTTCAGTTTCAACAGATTGAATGTGAAATGTCAGTGACATCAAAATAGGGAAGAGGGCAGCAAGAAATAGATGTAATAAAACACCTACATAAAGTGTAATGCAAAGGAAACATATACATTAAGGAAAAACTGCAGTGAGAACATAAATTTAGGAGTTATTAGGACTTAGTGAGACCATGGGAGCTGATGGGACCACTAAGGCAAAAAGTAAAAAAGGAGTAAGAATGAGGCTTAAATCTAACAGTCAAGGCCAGTCAGTAGGAAGAAAGGGTTAATGCCAGTCATGGGGGTACACACCTTTAATCCTAGCACTCAGAAGGCAGAGGTAGGAGGACTGTCATGAGTTTGAGGCTACCCTGAGACTAAGACTACATAGTGAATTCTAGGTCAGCCTGGGCTAGAGTGAGACCCTACCACAATCCCCCCCACCCAAATCAGGGTTAAAATAAAGGTTTAGGAGGCAGGGTTGAGGAGATAGATCAGTGGTTAAAGAAACTTACTTGCAAAGCCTGCTGCTTGGGTTCAACTCCCCAGCCACCCATGTAAAGCCACTAAATGGGCATTTGATTGCAGTGGCAAGAGATTCTGGCGTATGCATGCAAGCACACACACACATCAAAAGATTTGTGGGACAAATGAATGAACAGATGAGTGAATTCATTAAAGAGAATGGATGCAACCTTCACAAGAAGAAATAGCTTATCTACTCAGGGGCACGAGGGTCAGTTGTGAATTCTATGATGCTCAAAGTTGGCGTCAATCAAGATTATATCATTAAAACAAAACAAAAAATCCACAAGCAAAAACAGCAACAAAACACCACACATACAACAAAGGGCCAATTCTATGGACTGGAAATGAGGGAACATAAGGCTAAACACTAATGACAGAGTGCTGGTGTAGTAGGTACAAGGCCCTAGAATCAATCAATCCCAGAACTGTAGGGTTAATAGGGAGAAAAGAAAATGTAAGCCTCTACATTTCTTTTTTCTTTTTTCTTTCTTCTTCTTCTTCTTCTTTTTTTTCTTTTTTTTTGGGAGGTAGGGTCTCACTCTGGTCCAGGCTGACCTGCAATTCACTATGTAGTCTCAGGGTGGCCTCAAACACACGTTGATCCTCCTACCTCTGCCTCCCAGAGTGCTAGGACTAAAGGTGTGCGCCACCATACCCAGCTTCTTTTTCTTTTTGTTTATCAAGGTAGGGTCTCACTCTAGCCCCAGCTGACCTGGAATTCACCATGTAGTCTCAGGGTGGCCTCAAACTTACGGGGGTTCTCCTATCTTTGGCCTTCTGAGTGCTGGGATTAAAGGCATGTGCCACCATGCCTGGCTACCTTCTACATTTCTTTTGGTTTAGGGAAGTAACTATTATTTGATAACTGACAGGCAATTAAGGGGCTCACTGAGAGTTTGCTGTTAGGGCCAGCACATGGCTTTAATCTCAGCACTCAAGAGGCAAGGTAGGAGGATGGCTGTGAGTTTGAGGCCAGCCTGGGATTACAGAGTGAGTAGTAAGGTCAGCCAGGGCTAGAGTGAGACCTTACCTTGGAAAAAAGACAAAAAAAAAAAAAAAAGTTTGTTTATGCTTGTTAATACTGACTTTGCTATGTAGTCTACAAAATATAGCAGTATAAAACATTCAAGGTGAGCTGGGTGTGGTGGTGCATACCTTTAATCCCAGCACTTGGGAGGCAGAGGTAAGAGGATCGCCATGAGTTCAAGGCCACCCTGAGTGAATTCCTGGTCAGCCTGAGCTAGAGTGAGACCCTGTCTTGAAAACCCAAAAATAAATAAATAGTTCAAGGTGTTAACTTCTATCATGTAAGTAATTTTAAAAAACTGATTAATCTAGAAAGTGACTTAATGGCTCACACACATTTCCCATGAGATACTATTGGTTTAGACTTTTCTCCATTACAACACACACACACAGAAACACACACTCCTTTCATTAATCTGAGAATAGCAAAGTATAATGCACATGGATTTTACGTGAAGCCTGGAATACTCTGCTTGGATGTAACTCAGCAGCAGAGGGCTTGCCTAGCATTTATTAATGTTTTGGGTTCAAACTCCAATATCATGGGGGAGGGGGAGAAATGATACAGCTAACTATTTTTTTTTTTTTAATTCTTTGAGGTAGGGTCGCACTCTAGCTCAGCTGACCTGGAATTTACTCTGTAGTCCCAGGCTGGAATTAAAGGTGTGGGCCACCACACCCAGCTTCTCTCTTTTTTATGTGCTTCTTAGTGCGTCTGGCTTTATATGGGCACTGGGGAATAGAACTTGAGCCACAGGCTTTGCAAGCAAGTGTCTTTAACTGTGCTATCTCTCCAGCCCATTCTTTAATTCTTTTTAAACACGAAAGTCAAAGAAAACCTACATAATTATGTAATACTGGTCATGCAAAAATTTCTCAAGATTCTCTATATAAACTCTAGCTTAACTATGCACAGGAATGGTTACCACAAGACCAATAATAGCACAATTACTAATACTTTACTGCTACCTTCCTATCTGGTGAATGAAAACATACTATTTTCTCCTATTACAATATACTCTTGTAACTTGAACACAAATAAAAAGAAAATATGGGGAAAACAGTAGCTAACCAATGGCTTTCACTTTTAAGAGTTAAAGTTTTCTTTTTGGTTTTTCAAGGTAGGGTCTCATCCTAGTCCAGGCTGACCTGGAATTCACTATGTAGTTTCAGGGTGGCTTCGAACCCATGGTGATCCTCCTACCTCTACCCCTGAGTGCTGGGATTAAAGGCTACAGTAGAATTTTTATTAAGTCTTATGAAAATGCTTCAATATTATATTATAGCCATTGAGGGGCAGTAATGACCTCAGTTGTTCTTAAGACTCATAAAATGGCATCGCTGTTACTGTAATCTGTTTCTAAATTTCTGCAGAAACACATTCAGATAAGATTAATTGCCTGGCTCTTTTTTTTTTTTTTTTTTTTAATTTGCTTTTAGTGAATCTACTTACCCAAATCACTTTTTCGGGCTATGACAGTGTCACAATGGGGACAGTGGAATTTGGCCACATTTTCAGTGTGCTTCTGTAAAATGTGCATCTTCATAGTACCACTCTGGGTAAACCGAGCATGACAAATATAACATTCATAAGGCTTTTCCCCTTAAAAGGAAATACAAAATGAACAAATTAAATGATTAAGACCATTACTTGCCACGTAATGGAGGTGGCAGATATATATGCTAGTTATAACAGGGGCTGGAGAGATGGCTTAGCTAAGATGCTTGCTGGCAAAGCCAAAAGAGTCAGGTTTGATTCCCCAGTACCCACATAAAGCCGTATGCAGAAGGTGGTGAATGCATCCAGAGTTCATTTGCAGTGGCTCGAGGCCCTAGCATACCCATACTATCTATCTGTCTCTTTCTCTCTAATAAATAAATAAATCCTTGGGAAGCAGAGGTAGGAGGATCACTGTGAGTTCAAAGCCACCCTGAGACTACATAATGAATTCCACGTCACCCTGAGCTAGAGTGAGACCCTACCTCAACCCCCCCCCCCCTTCACAAACAAAATCTATTTTGAAGAATCTAAGGTCTTAACTTGGGAAGGTTGGAGCTCAGTACAAGTGCTCCGCTCATGCCTCTTCAGAATGGAACAAATCCTGTACCTCTGCTCTGCCTAGCTCTCTATGTATTATTTATATTAGAAAGAAAGTATGGCAAGGCATACCTTTCGGGGGGGACGGGACGGACTAGAGAACTTACAAATCCCCTACTCCTCTCTGTGAGGTGACAGGATCTTGCCATGCATTCCAGGCTGGTCTGGAACTCAATCCTTTTACCTCAGCCCCAAGTGCTGGGATTCTAGGCATATATGTCACAACATCCAATGTCAATTTTTCTTTTTGAAAAAGACACTACTTGGGAAAACTAAGTATTAGATAATACACTATAATTTTTTTAAGGCAGGGTCTCACTCTAGCCCAGGCTGGCCTTGAACTCAGTGATTCTCCTATGATAGCTTCCCGAGTACTAAGATTAAAGGAATGTAGCACCACACCCAGCTACCAATTTTTAAAAACAAAACTCTAGATTTCAATTTCATTTGATTTACACTATTTCTATGTTGTAAAAAGACTCATGTTGAATGATATACTCTCGAATGTACTTTCAAAATAACAAATTCAGAGGATATGCCAGAGCCTTTGTTAACAATTTTCCATTCAGGTAAGCAATGGTTGTATATGGTAGTTTATTGGGTACCAACAGGATCCACTGAAAAGCAGCTCATTAGTACCAGGAAGGGAAAAGTCCTACCTGAATGAGTTCTCATATGCCTTTTCAGCTTATACGTGTCCCTGCTGGCGTAACTGCACAAACTGCATTGAAACGGACGTTCTCCAGTATGAGAGCGAATGTGACGTTTTAATTTGCTGACCTGAAACATGAAAGCAACCAAATTTCTTATATTTTTGTTAACACAGACTTTAAAAGCACTATAGATTATGCACAAAAGCTTAGTTTTGGAGCACTGAACTTAGAAAAGGAGAAAAGATAGTATTTCTTCATTACTTGTAGCTTTTGTTCCTCAAGTCATATTATAATTCAAGGAAAGGAGGTAAATGGATAGTGGCATGTATGAATAAATATTATCAAACTAGGACTGGAGAGATAGCTTAGGGTCAAGGCGTTTGCCTGCAAAGCCTAACAACTCAAGTTTGACATACAGCCAAGATACACAAAGTAGTGCATGCATCTGAAATTTGTAGTGGCCAGAAGCCCTGGCAAACCCATTCTCTGTTCTCTCTCTCTCTGTAAGCAAATTTTTTTTTTTTTTTAAGTTTCTGGGCTAAAGAGATGGCTTAACAGTTAAGGTGTTTGCCTGTGAAGCCTAAGGACTCAGGTTTGATTCCCCAGTACCCACGAAAGCCAGAGGCACAAGGTGGCACATGTGTCTGGAGTTCCTGTGCAGTGTGGCTGGAGGGCTTAGCATGGGCCATTCTATCTCTTCCCTACCTGTCAAATAAATTATCATTAATAAGATGGGTGGTTAAGGTACATGAGAGTGTATCTTTACTTTTCTTTCTCTATAAATACAGGTATGTATGTATGTATGTATGTATGTATATACATACATACATATATATATATATATATGTATGTATGTATATATGGGTACATAAATACATATATGTATTGTGTATTTGGTGGTGCTGGGGATTGAGCCCAGGATTTGTATGAGCTAAGCAAGTACTCGCTATAAATGAGTTACATTTCCAGTCCTTCCCTTAATTAAAAAAAATATTTTTATTTATTTATTGGAGAGAGAAATAGGCGGGAGGGGGAGGAGGAAGAGATAGAGAAAGAGAGAGGAGGGGGGGAGGGGGCTGGAGAGATGGCTTAGCGGTTTAAGCGCTTGCCTGTGAAGCCTAAGGACTCCGGTTCAAGGCTCAACTCCCCAGGACCCACGTTAGCCAGATGCACAAGGGGGTGCACGCATCTGGAGTTCGTTTACAGAGGCTGGAAGCTCTGGTGTGCCCATTCTCTCTCTCTCTCTCTGCCTCCTTCTCTCTGTCGCTCTCAAATAAATAATAAACAAACAAAAAATGAGAAAGAGAGAGGAGAGAAAGCGAGAGAATGGGGGCACGAAGGCCTCCAGCCCCTGCAAACAAACTCCAGATGCGTGCACCTTCTTGTGCATCTGGCTTATGTGGGTCCTGGGGAAATGAACCTGGGTCCTCTGGCTTTGGAGGCAAGTGCCTTAACCACTAAGTCATTTCTCTAGCCCCCACCCCTTTTTTGGGGTGGGGTCTCATTCTAGCACAAGGTGACCCGGAATTCACTATGTAGTATCAGGCTGGCCTCAAACTCATGACTATCCTCCTCCCACTTCTGCCTCCCAAATGCTGGGATTAAAGGCATGCTCCATCACATCTGGCTCTTCCCTTCATTTCTTTCTTTTTTTTTTTTTTTTTTTTTTTTTGTGGGGTAGGGTCTCACTCTAGCCCAGGCTGACCTGGAATTCACTATGTAGTCTCAGGGTGGCCTCAAACTCTCAGTGATCCTCCTACCTCTGCCTCCTGAGTGCTGGGATAAAAGGCATGTGTCACCATGCCTGGCTCCCTTCCCTTCATCTATGTTTGAAATTTTTCATAAAGTTTAAAATAGTCCTCGCCTATTTCAAGTATATATTTTAATTCTTTCACCCTCTTTTTTTTTCCCTCTTGAGGTAGGGTCTCACTCTAGCCCAGTCTGACCTAGAATTCACTATGTAGTCTCAGGCTGGCCTCAAACTCACAATGATCCTCTTATCTCTGCCTCCCAAGTGCTGGGATTAAAGGTGCACGCCATCACGCCTGGCTTTTTTTTTTTTTTAATTTTTATTTCCTATTTAAATGTGTGTGCACATATGCACACGTGTGCTAGGGCCTCTTGCCATTTTTACATATGAACAGCAGATGCTTACACCATTAAAAAAAAAAATTGCTGGGTGTGATGGCTCACATCTTTAATCCCAGCGCTCAGGAGGCAGAAGTAGGAGGATCGTCATGAGTCCAAGGCCACCCCAAGACTACATAGTGAATTCCAGGTCAGCCTGGGCTAGAGGGAGACCTTAACTTGAAAAACAAAACAAAACAAAAAATGTATTTTCTTCTGTGTGGTGTATGCATATGTATGTGCCTTTGCAGCTGCCCACTAGCCTGTGGTGATACTCCCTTGTGGTCATGAGGGTGGAGCACTGGGTGTTCACCTCTACTTCTCTTTTGCCTGATCTTGTCTTTAAGCTGGAGAGGCTCTCTTTCTTTGTGTGTGTGTTTGGTTTTTTAAAAAATATTACTTCTGGAGCTTGCAGAGCTCCTTTGATTCATGAGTCTTTGCTCCCCTGTAGGATAGGGGTAAAAGGTTCACATGGTGACACCTGGATGTTTTACATGAGATTTGTAGAATTTTTATATGTATTTGTTTGTTAATTAATTAATTAATTCATATTTTTTTTTCGAGGAAGGGTGTCATTCTAGCGCAGGCTGGTACATGCATCTAGAGTTCATTTGCAGTGGTTGGAGGCCCTGGTGTGCCCATTCTCTCTCAAATAAGAAAATAAAGTATTTGAAAAAATAAGGCTGGAGAGATGGTTTAGCTGTTGAGGGGCTTGCCTGTAAAGCCTAAAGACTAAGGTTCAATTCTTCAGTACCCACATAAGCCAGATGAACAAGGTGGCATGTGTCTGGAGTTCATTTGCAGTGGCTAGAGGCCGTGGTATGCCCATTCTCTCTTTCTCTATCTCAAATAAATAAATAACTAAATAAAAATATTTTTTAAAAGGCCAGACTTGGTGGCGCACATCTGTAATCCCAGCACTTGGGAGGCAGAGGTAGGAGGATCTCTGAGAGTTTGAGGCCAAATAATGAATTCCAGGACAGCCTAAGCTAGAGTGAGACCCTACCTCAAAACAAAAGAAAATTTAAAGAGGAAGAAATAAATAAAAGTTGTAAGTACAGTTTGGGGAGCACTTGAGTGCATATTTTGTGTGTTATGTGTTCATTTCACGTTCTTCCAGGTACGGCTGGATGGTGCAAACAAGTGAAACTCGAACAGGGACATTGTAACTGTAGGAAACGCAAAAAAGCCAAGGAGACTAAGGAAAAAGAAAAGGGGGAGCTCCATTTTTTTTCCCCCCAGCGGAACTGGAAACATAAATGGGGAATTTCTGCCTGTCCTTGGGACTGATTCAGTCAGGTATCATGGAGGAATTATTTTCCAGAGCATGAAGAATATATTAAGGTTCTTTATAAAAATTCTCAGGGAGCCAGGCGTGGTGGCACACACCTTTAATCCCTGCACTCAGGAGGCAGAGGTAGGAGGATCACCCACTGAGAGTTCAAGGCCACCCTGAGACTACATAGTGAATTCCAGGTCAGCCTGAGCTAGCATGAGGCACTACCTCGGACCCCCCGCCCCCCCAAAAAATCCTCAGGGACTCAAGTCTCAGAGGAATAACTTTTCAACTCATTGCAGACAGCAGTTGATACTAACATTTGGCTTCCTGACAATGGCACAGTGGATCTGACATTGTGGGTTTGGGTGGAGACAGAGTGTAAGAAGGGCTCATGTGAAGGGAGACTTCCAACGTCGGCCCTCACTGTCAGTTCTGCTCTTGGACCCAGGTCTACCTTCTCTTCTTTCCATTAAACAGATAGTATTAGGCATGACCACCAATATTGCCTGGCCCCAAGGAGGTGACCTTGTCTTCTTTCACTATGGCACAGCAAAGAGCAATCTCTCTCCTTATCTGTCAAATATGCCTTGGATAATTTTGCTTACCTCTTTCTACAGTCCATGGCTTTTCTGGTGGGATATCATATTCAGACTGATTCCCCAGATATTGTAACCACTCTCCTACCTTTAAGAGAGCAACTGGAAACACCGTGAGAGAGGTACTTCTTCTTCTTTTTTTAAGTTTTTCAAGGTAGGGTCACACTCTAGCCCAGGCTGACCTGGAATTCACTATGTAGTCTCAGGCTGGCCTTAAACTCACCGTGCTCTCTGCCTCCCAAGTGGTGGGATTAAAAACATGGACCACCACACCCAGCCCATATGTATTTTTGCTATGAGGTTAATACAGTTTTCTTTTTGGTGGTATCCTTATCTGTTTAGTTAATAGGGTATTCTCAAATAATAAAGTTGGTGAGCCTTTCTGCATTTCTTTAATTTTTTCAGTGCTAGAGATCAAACCCAGGGCCTCATGAGTGCTAGGCAAGACTCTACCACCAATCTACATCTTTAGTCCCAAATTTTCCTTTAAAAAAAATTCTAAGGCTGGAGGGATGGTTTAGCAGTTAAGGCATTTGCCTGCAAAGCCAAAGGACTCTGGTTTGATTCCCTAGGACCCACATTAGCCAGATGCACAAGGGGGCGCATGCGTCTGGAGTTCGTTTGCAGTGGCTGGAGGCCCTGGTGTGCCCATTCTCTCTTTCCCTCTTTCTCTGTCATATAAATAAAAAATAAAAATAAAAATAAATTCTGAGCCAGGCGTGGTGGTGCACGCCTTTAATCTAGCACTCGGGAGCTAGACTGAGATCCTACCTCAAAAAATAAAAACAATAACAACAACAACAAAATTTCTGTATTTTATTTTTTTAATTTTTGCACATGTGTGCAATGTGTGATATGCATGCATGTGTGTAGGCCAAAGGTTGATAACAGGTCTCTTCCTGGATTGTTCTCTACCTTGCTTAGACAAGGTCTCTCACTTGGACCCAGAGCTTGCCACTTCAGCTAATTTAGTTAACTCATTCCCCCAGGGATGCCATCCCTGCCTTCCAAGGGCTAGGAGATCTGCTACCACAATTCACCATCCTTTGGCATTTATCTGGGTGCTGGGAATCCAAACTCACATCTTCATGCTTGTGTAACAAGCTCTTTATCAACGGAACCATCTTCCCAGTCCCTGTATTTACTTACTATTTTCCAGACAGGGTTTCACTGTGTAGGGTTTCAAGGCTGGCTCCAAACTTACTATGTTGTCAGGGTAGTTTAAAACTCATAATCCTCAACCTATCCTGTGCCAGAATTAAAGTGCTATGCTATAGCCGGGTATAGTGGGTACATGTCTTTAATCCCAGCACCTGGGAGGCAGAGATAGGAGGAATGCCAAGAGTTAAAGGCCACCCTGAGACTACATAGTGAATTCTAGGTTAGCCTGAGCTAGAATGAGACCCTACCTGGGGGGGGGGGTGCTATGCTTTCAACCCCACCTCCCCAAGGTAGGGTATCATTCTAGCTCAGGCTGACCTGGAACTCACTCTATAGTCCTAAAATGGCCTTGAAATTACATCAATCCTCCAACCTCTGACTCCTAGTATTAAAGGTGTGTGCTATCATGTCAACCTTTTCTTGTTCTGGTTAGGCTCTCACTCTAGCTCACGTTTTTTTAATTAACAACAATTCTCAGGCAGCCTCCTGAGTGCTGAGATTATAGGGGTGAGCCACCCTGCTCAGTCAAGCCTTCTATTTTTAAATTTTTCAAAACTATCTCTTTGGGCTGGAGAGAGATGGCTTAGTGGTTAAGGCGTTGGCTGGCAAAGCCAAAGGACCCAGGATCAATTCCCAAGTGCCCATGTAGAGCCAGATGCACAAAGTGTCTGGCACATATGTCTGGAGTTTGAAGTGGCTAGAGGTCCTGGTGCACCCATTCTCTCTCTCTCTCTCAAAAATAAATAAATAAATAAAATATCAAAAAACATACACATGCACCCCTCTCATGTATTTGGCTTTATCTGGGTACTGGGGATTTATTTATTTGAGGGGCAGAGCAGATAGAGACAGAGAGAATGGGCAGGTCAGGGCCTTCAGCCACTGCACTCCAGATGCATGCTCCACCTTGTGCATCTGGCTTATGTGGATCTGGGAGAACTGAACCTGGGTCTTTTGGCTTTGCAGGCAAGTGACTTAACCACTAAACAATTTTTCCAGCCTGATGCTGGGGATCTGAATCCAGGCCATCAAGGCTTTGCTACAAGTAAGTACCTTTAACTTCTGAGCAATCTCCCCTGTCCAAACTTTCTTTTCTTTTCTTTTCTTTTCTCTTTTGTTTGTTTGTTTATTTATTTATTTTATTTATTTATTTATGTGGGGAGAGGGAAAGAGGGAGGGAAACAGGAGGGAGGGAGACAGAAAAAGAATGAATGAGAATGGCATGCCAGGTCTTTTTGCCACTGCAAATGAAGTCAAGAAGCATGTGCTACTTTGTGTGTCTGGCTTCATAATTTCCTCAAAGTATAGTAGAACTTGCTTATACTAGCATGTGGAACTAGTTGTTCTTTCTTTCTTTTTCTTTTTTGTAATGAGTGCACTAGCACACCTGGGTGGTTCTTTTTAACTGTTAACTATTTCATATTGTGTATTTCTGGGACAGTATTAATCTACCTAGGATTCTCTCCCATCCAAGTACCAACCAGGCCCAACCCTTCTTAGCTTCTGAGATAGGGTGCATTCAGGGTGGCATGGCTGTAGACTCTGCTGCCTCATCTAGGGTTTGCTGTATCATCTTTTAAGTCACGTAGGAGTTATATTCTCATATTGGAATCACATTCTAAGAAAGGTATGAACACATAACTGGACACTCACTTCCACACTGGCATAATCACACATGGAACACTTAAATGGCTTTTCATGGGTATGTTTGTAACGACGATGCCGCACCAATTCTCCACTGGTCACAAAGGCCATGTCACAGTCTGGGCACTTGTGAGGACGAGTACCTAAAGAAAAGAAGGGATAAAAGGAAAAGAAAGGTTGAGAGCACAGTTAATGACATAATTCAATGTGTGCAAATACGTGGCACAGAGGGGTCACATGAGATGGCACCGTAGTCATCCCATCAACTCTATCTAGCAGAAGAGAAGTTATACAAGTTATTAAACTCACAGCACTAGGCCCAAGATGTGAGAACCCATGTCTAACTTTAGTTTGTTATTGTGCATGTGAATTTGTTGCCCTTGATTAAAAAAATCCTTATTCATACTTTGTGTATATCTTACTCATTATGAACTGAAGTTAAAAGAAACTCCAGTCTGTTTCAACCCTTACTAAACATCAGAATATTTTTCACATCTTGACGTTTTATCAAGAACAAGTCACAGAATTGATATTTTCCCTTTTTGTTGTTTTTTGAGACAGGGGCTTACTGTGTTGCCCCAGCCTGTCCTGGAATTTGCAAGCCTCTTGAGTACTGAGATTAAAAGATGTGTACCACCAAACCTAGCTTGCATATAAAATCTTACTGTAAGCATACAGTGCCTTTGGACTATATATTTAGAAACTTCTTTAAAAGTGAGAACCTTTACCACTGAGTCATCTCTGTAGCACCTGGCAAGTTCTTTTAAAAAATAGCTGGGGGCTGGAGTGGTGGCTTAGTGGTTAAGCCATTTGCCTGTGAAGCCGAAGGACTCAGGTTTGATTCCCCAGAACACATGTAAACCAGATGTACATGGCGGCACAAGTGTCTGGAGTTTGTTTGCAGTGACTATAGGTCCTGACATGCCCATTCTTTCTCTATCATAAATTAAAAATAAAAATTAGAAGCCGGGTGTGGTGGCGCATGCCTTTAATCCCAGTACTTGGGAGGCTGAGGTAGGAGGATTGCCGTGAGTTCGAGGCTACCCTGAGATTTCAGTGAATTCCAGGTCAGCCTGGGCTAGAGGGAAACCCCACCTCAAAAAACCAAAAAAGAAAAACAAAATCAAAAATTAAAATTAGGGCTGGAGAGATGGCTTAGCGGTTAAGGCTACTGAATGTGAAGCCTTAAGGACCCAGGTTCGATTCTCCAGGTACCACATTAACCAGATGCACATGGTGGTGCATGTGTCTGGAGTTCATCTGCAGTGGCTAGAGGCCCTGGCATGCCCATTCTCACTTACTCCGCCCCCCCCCCGCTCTAATAAATAATTTTTTAAAAAATCAGAAAAAAATTAAAATTAAAAAAATAGCTGGGAATGGTGATGTACACCTATAATCATAGCGACTCAGGAGATCGAGGCAGAAGGACTGACATGACCTTAAGGCTAACCTGGTCTATGAAGTAAGTTCCAGGCCAGCCTGGGCTATAGAACCAGACTGTCTCAAAAACCCCAAAATTAAAATAAAATAAAACCACAAACACATAAGCTTACTTTCTATATAAATTTGCCTTGATAAGGAAATTCCAGAAGCTCACCAAAAGCTTTACAAAAGTAGAAATGCTTTCTATGTGATTTAAACAGATGAGTTTTTAAGCATCCATGTCTAATATTCTGTTATAATGTCAATCACTACCCTATTTAAACATTTGTTTGTTTCTTTTTTCGAGGTAGCATCTCACTCTAGCCCAGACTGACCTGGAACTAACTATGTAGTCCCAGGTTAGCCTAGAACTCACAGGGATCCTCCCAAGTGCTCAGATTAAAGGCATGCGCCACCACTCCAGGCTATTTAAACTTAACTTTTTTTTTGGTCTTTGGTTTTTCAAGGTAGAGTCTCTTGACAGCCCAGGCTGACCTGGAATTCATTATATAGTCTCATGGTGGCCTCGAACTAATGTAGATCCTCCTACCACTGCCAGCCAATTACTGGGATTAAAGGTGTACACCACCAAGCCCAGCTTGCCTGAAACTTTTGGGATCATTTCTTTTCATTGATTTATCATTTGTATTACTTATTACTTACTTTTCTTGACATTTACCTATACCTAAGCCCATCTGCCTAAAATAAAACCAAGATTATAGGGCTGGGGTGATGGTTTAGTAGTAGTTTGCCAAGCCTGTTAGCCAGGGTACAATTCCCTAGTACCCACGTAAAGCTAGATGTACAAAGTAATGCATGCATCTACAGTTCATTTACAGTAGCAACAGGCTCTGGTACGCCCATTCTCTCCCCCACTCCCTAAAAATAATTTTTGAAAAATCAAGATTGAGAGCTAGAGAGATGGCTTAGTGGTTAAGGTAGCGTGCTTCCCTGCAAAGCCAAAGGACCCAGGTTCAATTTCCCAGTATCCATCCATGTAAAGCCAGATGTAAAAGTTGGTGCATGCATCTGGAGTTCATTTGTAGTGGCTAGAGGCTCTGATGTACCCATCCTCTCTCTCAAATAAATAAATAATTTTTTTTTAAATCAAGATTAAACTGGGCAGGGTGGCACATATCTTTAATCCCAGCACTCAGTAGGCAGAGGTAGGAAGGTTGACATAAGTTTGAGGCCAGCCTGAGACTACATAGTGAATTCCAGGTCAGCTTGGGCTAGAGTGAGAACCTACCTCAACCCCCAACACGATCCCCCAAATCAAGATTAGGGGGGCTGGAGAGATGGATGGCTTAGCAATTAAGGGATTTGCTTCCTTACAAAGCCTGACTGTCTGGGCTGGAGTCCCCAGTATCTATGCAAAGCCAGATGCACTAAGTGGCGCATGTGTCTTGAGTTTATTTGCAGTGGGAGTAAGCCCTGCACACCCATATTCTTTGTCTGCCCCTTTCTTTCTCTCTGATCCTCTCTCTCAGATAAATAAATGTTTTGTGGGTTTTTTTTTTTTTTTCAAGGTAGGGTCCCACTCTAGCCCAGGCTGACCTGAAATTCACTATGTAGTCTCAAGGTGATCTTCCTACCTTTGCCTCTCGAGTGCTGGGATTAAAGGCGTGCGCCACCACACCCAGCTGGAATAATTTTTTTTTTTAATTTTTTATATCAAGCTGGACGTGGTGGTGTACACCTTTATTCCCAGTACTTGGGAGGCAGAGGTAGGAGGAGCATCCTGAGTTCGAAGCCTGCCTGGGACTACAAAGTGAGTTCCAGGTTAGCCTCAGCTAGAGTGAGATTTTACCTCAAAAAAAAGAAAAAGAAAAAGCAGGTGGTGGGGTGGGGTGGCTGCAGAGATGGCTTAGTGGTTAAGTACTTGCCCGTGAAGCCTGAGGACCCTGGTTCGAGGCTCGATCCCCCAGGACCCACATAAGCCAGATGCACAAGGTGGTGCACACACCTGGAGTTCGTTTGCAGTGGCTGGAGGCCCTGGTGCGTCCATTCTCTCTCTGCCTCTTTCTCTGTCTGTCCTCTCAAATAAATAAAAATAAACAAGGAAAAAAAAAAAAAAAGGTTGGGCGTGGTGGCGCATGCTTTTAATCCCAGCACTTGGGAGGCAGAGGTAGGAGGACTGCCATGAGTTCAAGGCCACCCTGAAACTACAGAGTGAATTCCAGGTCAGCCTGAGCTAGAGTGAGACCCTTCTCAAAAAAAAAAAAAAAAAAAAAAAAAGATTATACCAAGTGTATCACAAATGATGCTTACCTAGCATGCACCAAGTTCAAGGTTTGATCCCCAGTACTACTATAGGTTTATCACAAAGAACAAAAATATTCCTTTTTCAACTTCTCCCTGCCATCACCTTGGCTGAGTTTTAACCTCTGCCATGTTTTAGCCCCACAATCACATCCAGTACCTGTATGTGTGTTAAGGTGATTCCTCAGGAGAGTGACTGTTCTGAATGCCCTGCCACAGAGATGGCACTTATGTGGTCTCTCATCAGTGTGACTTTTCATGTGACGATCCAAGTTTGAACGCCGTGGACACGTGTAACTGCAAAGCTCACACTGGAATGTTTTCTTTACACCTGTAAGTGAAACAAAACACTTTTTGCAGTGTTAAAAAATATTTACATAATCCCAACTTTAATTTCTATAAGTATTTTATTATCTTTTTAAATAATTAAATCAAAGTTATACTAAATCGAAAATATTTTCAGTATTACTTTAGGATTTAAAAAAAAAAGTTCTGCTGGGCATGGTGGTGCACGCCTTTAATCCCAGCACTCAAGAGGCAGAGGTAAGAGGATCGCCATGAGTTCGAGGCCACCCTGAGACTACATAGTGAATTCCAGGTCAGCCAGAACTAGAGTGAGACCTTGCCTTGAAAAAAAAAACAACAGTACTCAATATAAACAAACAAAATCCTTTTTTTTTGGGGGGGGGGTGGGGGGAATGGTTAGAAAGATTGTAACACACATACTAGCTTTTAAAAAACATTCAGTATAACACAATAAGTTGTATGTGGACTATCATATGCTTTATCCCAAAATGGTTTTATGAGACTGTTACAGATAAAACTCATTTTACCTTTCTTTTTAATTTTTGTTGGCTTTGGAGGCTTCATATTACCAACCACTTTCTCTGCATTAACCTCTGACAACAGACCTTCCTGCTGCTCTTCCTCAAAATCGTAGACAGATACATCCACATCTTTGCCCTCTTCTGTGTAACGCAGTTTGCTCTTTTTGGTTTTCTTTGTTTTTTTGGCTGGTGGCTGATAGTCTGGGTCTTTTTGCCAGCTAGGATCTTCCTGTGGAGGAAGTTCCCCTTGCTCTAATGTCTCCACCTCTCCATTGGCCCCCACCTTCACCACCTGAAACCCTTCAGGCAAAGGTAAGGTGTGACATATCATCGGTTCACTTTCTGCAAGACCCTCTTTAGACACTTCATTCTCATAAGCCCCCTGAAGTTCTTCTACTGAAGTGGTAGCAACAGGTACAGTCACAGGAACAGGTACTTGAACAAGCTGAAGTTCTCCTATGTTAATGGGCTGCTCCTCCATATTTACAACCTGTAATGTTATAATCTGAGTATCATCCACTGCAGCCTCTGCTTCAGGAGCCACCGTACCCTCCATTACTTCAGTCTTCATCTGAAGAAGGGTAGGATCCAGTTGTTCCATCATTACCATCTGTACACTGCTGTTGACATCCTGAACTACCTCACCCCCATCAGTCTGGTTTTGGGGTAGGTGGCAAGCATCTTCTTCCTGGCCTCCTTCCCGCCGTCGCTGGTAAGTTTTTCTTTCCTTTCCTTTAATGAAAGTTTCAGACTCCTCCACAATTGCTTCAACGGCCTCGCCTTCCATTTCCTCTTCCTTTATTAAGGGAGAACAAAGATTGTTATTAAAGATAAAGTTTGACTAAATGCAAACATATACACTTTACTTATTTATTTAGCAAAAAGACCCATTGTGAGGCCAAGCGTCCATCCGTCGTGAGGCCAAGCGTGGAGGCATGCCTTTAATCTCAGCACTGAGGACGGGGAAGGTAGGAGGAATCAATGTGAGTTGGAGGCCAGCCTGGGACTTACAGAGTGAATCTGAGGCCACTGCAAACACCACATGCATGCATCACCTTGTACATCTGGCTTTA
This sequence comes from Dipus sagitta, assembly GCA_036346955.1. Lineage (NCBI taxonomy): Eukaryota > Metazoa > Chordata > Mammalia > Rodentia > Dipodidae > Dipus > Dipus sagitta. Next base: position 249,854,379 of record CM070770.1, on the reverse strand, counting down.
CATGGGTACTAGAAAAGTGAACCTGGGCCCTTTGGCTTTGCAGGCCAGTGCCTTAAACACTAAGCCATTTCTCCACTCCCCAATATCTTCCTTCTTGATAGATGCAAAAAGCACCAACTATGATGCAATCTCATCAATCTAAACAAAATAATATGAAACAAATCAAGCTTCTAAATTCAACTTCCAATTATCAGGAAACTGGTTAACAAAAGGTATTAAATTAAAATACAGGGGCTGGAGGGATGGCTTAGCAGATAAGACGTCTGCCTGTGAAACCTGAGGACCCAGGTTAGATTTCCCAGTACTCATGTAAGCCAGCTGCACAAGGGGGTGCGTGCATCTGGAGTTTGTTTGCAGTGGCTGGAGGCCCTGGTGTGCCCATTCTCTATCTGCCTGTCTCATACTCAAAATGAATAAATAAATTAAATTAAATTATAATACAGGGGTGAAATCCAGTCTAAGGGAAATCCTATAGGATTAATTTCAATGTGTCTTCTACAAATAAAAATAATAATGATGGGCTGGAGAGATGGCTTAGCGGTTAAGCGCTTGCCTGTGAAGCCTAAGGACCCCAGTTCGAGGCTCGATTCCCCAGGACCCACGTTAGCCAGATGCACAAGGGGGCGCACGTGTCTGGAGTTTGTTTGCAGTGGCTGGAGGCCTTGGTGCGCCCATTCTCTCTCTTTCTCTCTCTCTCTCAACCTCCTTCTCTCTGTCACTCTCAACTAAATAAATTAAAAAAAAAATAATGATGATGATAGGGCTGGAGAGTGGCTTAGCGGTTAAGACATTTGCCTGTAAAGCCAAAAGACCTCGGTTCAATTCCCTAGGACCATGTAAGCCAGATGCACAAGGTGGTGCATGTGCCTGGAGTTTGCTTGCAGTGGCTGGAGGCCCTGGCCATTCATTCTCTCTCTTTACCTCTCTCTTTCAAAAAAAAAATAAAATAAAATAAGTAGATATTGGTTTAGCTGGGCATGGTGGCACACGCCTTTAATCCCAGCACTCGGGAGGCAGAGGTAGGAGGATTGCTGTGAGTTTGAGGACACCCTGAGACTACATAATGAATTCCAGGTAGGCCTGAGCTAGAGCAAGACCCTACCTCAGGAAAAAAAAAAAAAATAGATATTGGAGGAACAACCCAGAAGGTGTGTGCCATCACACCCATTTATACTTGAATCTTATCAGTGGAGAAAAGTAAAGACACCTATTGTATAACACAAAGACTATAATTGGTAATAATGTGCTGGATAACTGAAAATTCTTGAGACCTTTTAAATGCTCTTACCAAAAATTGTATGAAGTAATGGGTATTAATTAGCTTTAGTCATTATTCAATGGATACATTACTTTAACATGTTATATACTATAAATATACTTAATTTTAATCTGCCATGCTTATAGTTCAAGCACCTGGGAGGCAGAGGTAGTAGAACTGCTGTGAATTCAATGACAGCCTGGAACTATAAAGTTCCAGGTTAGCCTGGGTTAAAGTGAAACCCTACCTCAAAAGTACAAAAAAAGATCCCTAGTATCTATAAAACAGAAAAAAACTTAACGTATTTTAGATCTATTTTTATAACAGTAATAATAACTTTTTTGTTGTGTTTTCAAGGTAGGGTCTCACTCTAACTCATGCTGACCTGGAATTCACTATGTTGTCTCAGGGTGGCCTTGAACTCACAGCAATCCTCCTACCTCTGCCTCCAAAGTGCTGGGATAAAAGGCGTGCGCCACCACACCCAGATATATCTATTTCTAAGGCACTAATAGTGTAGCTGGAGAGACGGCTTAGTGGTTAAGGCAATTGCCCTACAAAGCCCAATGACTGGAGTTCAATTCCCCAGTACCCACGTATAGTCAGATGCACAAAGTGGTACATGAGTCTAGAGTTCATTCGCAGCGGCTGGAGGCCCTGGTGTGACCATTCTCTCAGTCTGTTTCTCTTCTATCTCTCTTTGCTTGCAAATAAATAAATGAGTAAATAAAGCACTAGCAGAGAGGTTTGTAGTATTGTTTTTTTAAGGTCTTAAATCTCACAACTGATGAATTTTTGGGTAAGATCAGCTATTTTTATTTATTTCTTTGCAAGCTGGGGATGGGGGAGGAGAGAAAATGGGCACACTAGGGCCTCCAGCTGCAAATGAACTACAGATATACACACCACTTTGTGCACCTGGCTTTATATGGGTATTGGGGTGCTGAACCCAGATAAGCACTTTAACCACCAAGCTATCTCTCAAGCCCTATAATTTTCTTTTTCCTTCTTTTTTGGTTTTTCGAGGTAGGGCCTCAGTCTAACCCAGGTTGACCTAGTGATCCTCCTAATTCTGCCTCTCCAGTACTGGGATAAACGGCTTGCACCACAATAACCAGCTTGCTTTCTTTTCTTAAGAACATTTAAGATCTATCCTGTGTGTGTGTGTGTGTGTGTGTGTGTACACACACACACACACACACAATTTTGCTTATGCAGACAGAATGAAAACACCGGGGCCTCTAGGCTCTGCAAACAAATTCCAGACACATGTGCCACCTTGTGCATCTGGCTTTATGTGGGTACTGGAGAACTGAACCTGGGTACTTTGGCTTTGCAGGCAAGTGCCTTAACTGCTAAACCATCTCTCTCCAGCCCCAGTTAGCATATTTTAAAGTGCACAATACTGCATTATTGATTATATGCACTGCATGTATAGCAGGTTTCTAGTATTTATATATCTTACTAAATATTCCTATTTGAGGTAGGGTCTCACTCTAGCCCAGGCTGACCTAGAATTCATTCTGTAGTCTTATGCTGGCCTCGAACTCATAGCCATCCTCCTACCTCTGCCTCACAAATGCTGGGATTAAAGGCATGTGTCACCACAGCTGGCTTTTACTAAAAATTTTTATCTACTTACCAACAATTCTCCATTTCCCTCTCCTGTAAAGGTTTGTGTGTCTGTTTTGAGACAGGGTCTCAAACTCTTGATACTTCTGTCTTAAGAGTCTAGAGTGCTGAAATTACAGGGTTTTGTCAGTTTTTTTTTTGGGGGGGGGCTTCTTTTTTTGAGGCAAAACCAAAAGGTATGTAAATAAAAAAAAAGTTAAGCAATTATCTAATTCAAAGCAACACTGTGACCAAAAAAAAAAAAAAAAAATCACAAGTGTAGTCAAGGTTACTCCTTTTTTTTCCCCCTGAGGTAGGGTTTCATTCTAGTCCAGGGTGACCTGGAATTAACTATGTCGTCTCAGTGTGGCCTCGAACTCACAGTGATCCTCCTACCTCTGCTTCCCGAGTGCTGGGATTAAAGGCATGCGCCATCACGCCCGGCAAGGTCACTCCTTCTTAAAAAATATTTTATTTATTTATGAATGAGAGAGAAAGAGAGAATGGGTGTACCAGGGCCTCTAGCCACTGAAAACGAACTCCAGACACACGTGCCCCCTTGTGCATCTGGCTTATGTGGGTCCTGGGGACTTGAACTGGGATCCTTAGGCTTCGCAGGCAAACACTTTAACTACTAAGCCATTCTCCCAGACCTGCTTTTGGTTTTTTGAAGTAAGGTCTCACTCCAGCCCAGGCTGACCTGGAATTCACTATTTAGTGTCAGAGTAGCCTTGAACTTATGGTGATCTTCCTACCTCTGCCTACCAAGTGCTGGGATTAAAGGCATATGCCAACATTCCTGGCAAGGTTACGCCTAAATAAAAATTTAAGTGTTTTATGTGTTTGGTCTAGTTTCAAAACAAAATTTATTTTTTGGTTGGTTTGTTGGGGTAGGGTCTCGCTCTAGCCCAGGCTGACCTGGAATTTACTATGTAATTACTTGAGCTTAGGGCGATCCCCCTGTCTCTGCCTCCCGAGTGCTGGGACTATAGGCGTACACTATCATGCCCAGCCAAAATTTTTTATTACTTTTATTACAGATAGCTTTCTCCAATTCTCTAGACAGGTACTGCATCAATGCTAGAAGCCAGAGAGGCTTTTAAAGTCAGAACTAACTAAAGCAATACAATGTCTATAGTGAGCAATAGCCAACAAGTGGTTCTAAAGATCAGGACAAAAAAAGGTACACAGGTTCACAGTAAAACTGGGTTGGCTTGGAGGAAGATAACTAGGTTGAAAGAAAAGTGTTTCATAAATTAGAGTATGATTGTAATTTTGTTCGGTTTTTCGAGTTAAGCTCTCATGATTGTAATTTTGAAACATAGATATAGTATAAATATCTAAAGACAATTTGTGCATGTATGCATATTTTGAATATTTCAGAGAAAGGGGTGGATCCTTAGGTAGAATAAATACATGTGAGAAAAAAGGTAAGAATTCTTTAATTCCAGCACTGGGGCAGAAGTGGGAGGACATATGTGAATTCGAAGCCAGCCTGTAACTAAAGTGAGACCCTATGTCAAAGAACAAAACAAAGGCTAGAGAGATGGCTTATAGCACTTAAATTGTTTGCCTGCAAAGCCAAAGGACCCAGGTTCAACTTCTCAGGACCCACATAAGCCAGATCCACAAGGTGGCGCATGCATGGAGTTCATTTGCATCAGATGGAGGTCCATTCACTATCTGCTTTTCTACTTCTCTCAAAACAAAAAAAGCCGGGCGTGGTGGCACACCTTTAATCCCAGCACTTGTGAGGCAGAGGTAGGAGGATCTCTGTGAGTTGGAGGCCACCCTGAGACTACAGAGTGAATTCCAGGTCAGCCTGGGCTAGAGCAAGACCCTATGTCGAAAAATCAAAAAGTAATAATTGTTTTAAAAGCACAGGAGAGAAGACAGGAAAGAGCAGTAGAAAGGCAAAAGAAGCCAGGTATGGATGACACATGCCTATGATCCCAGCCTCAGCTACATAGTGAGACCTTCCAAGAAACAAAACTAAGTGAAAGCTAGGCCAAGTAGTGAAGGCTTATACTCCTATATGCTTATAAGGCTGCAGCAGGAGGATGGTATGTTCAAAGTCAGTCTGCACTAGTTATTGAGACCATGACTCATAGAAGCAGAGCCCACACCTTTAATCCCAGCACTTGGGAGGCAGAGGTAGGAGGATTGCCATGAGTTCGAGGCTACCCTGAGACTACATAGTGAAATCCAGGTCAGCCTGAGCTAGAGTGAAACCCTACCTCAAAAAACCAAACATAGGGGCTGGAGGGATGGCTTAGCGGTTAAGTGCTTGCCTGTGAAGCCTGAGGACCCTGGTTTAAGGCGTGATTCCCCAGGACCCACATTAGCCAGATGCATAAGGGGGCACATGCATCTGGAGTTCGTTTGCAGTGGCTGGAGGCCCTGGCGTGCCCATGCTCACTTGCGCTCTCTCTCTCTCTCTCCCTTTTTCTGTCTCTGTCACTCTCAAATAAATAAACAAAAAAAATTTTTTAAAAAGCAGAAAGAGGGTTGTAGATACAGCTCATTGGTCGTGCTAAGTATGTGTAAGGCTCTAGATTCAATCCTAGTACCACTGAACACCCCCAAAGATGAAAAGATGTGTTGAAGGCGGGTATGGTGGCACAGGCCTTTAATCCTAGCACTTAGGAGGCAGAGGCAAGAGGATCGTCGTGAGTTCAAGGCCACCCTAAAACTACATAGTAAATTCCAGGTCAGTCTGGGCCATGGCCAAGTCCTGACATCAAAAAACCAAAACCAAAACCAAAAAAAATGATGTGTTGTAGCACAGTTACGATGGTCTTGAATGGCAAGATATGATGACTACATCCCATATGATCAATAATGGAAAATAACATGCCTTTATCGTTTGTGGGTTTTTTTTTTTTTTTTTTTTTTGACATAGGGTCTCATTTTAGCCCAGACTGACCTGGAATTCACTATGTAGTCTCAGGGTGGCCTTGAACTAACCGTGATCCTGCACTCAAGGCCAGGTGTGGTGGCGCACACCTTTAATCCTAGTGCTTGGAAGATCAAATTCACAATTGAAAAGAGCACTTGGAGATGAAAAAACAAAAAAATAAAAATTCACTCAAGGACTTGATTTCCTAAACAAAATGTGTGATTTCTACTTCAGCAAAACATGCTGATATTTACTAACCGTCTTTTTTTTTTTTTTTTTAAGCAAGAGTACAAATATACTCTTATTTATTGACTTTTCTTAAATCCTTGAAGGGTGCAGCATCACAAGTATTCTGTGTCCAATGGCCTTGGCAGGAAGGTTGCTTCGGAATTTGGCTTGAATTATACCACTGTTACCTTTCCCCAGATTACTCTTGTTTTATTAGGTTTGCCACCAGTAGTCACTGTGTTGTTTTTTGCTTTGTCCACGTAAGCATATCTCTTGCCCAAGTAGAACTCAGTTTCATCTCGGGCAGAAACACCTTCAATTTTAAGAAGAGCCATATGCTCTCTTTGGTTCAGGAGACTCCACTTATACCAGCAAAAATGGCCTTGCACCAGAGACCTTCCAGACATATTTATGCCTTTTAGAAGTCCTGTTCCCAGCAGGCCTGCATGGGACCCAAGATGGTGTGAAAGAGTTTTTTATTTTTAAATTTTATTTGAGAGAAAGAGAGAGAGAGAAAGAGAGAGAGAGAGAGAGAAAATGAGCATGCCAGGGCCTCCAGCCACTGCAAACAACTCCAGATGCATGTACCATCACCTTGTGCATCTGAGCTTCCCCAATTTTTGAAGTTTTCTAGAAGCTGGGAATGTTGATGCAAGCCTTTAATTACCAGCACTCAAGAGGCAGAGGTAGGAGGATCACTGTGAGCTTGAGGCTAGCCTCAGATTGCAGAGTGAGTTCAGGTCAAAATGGGCTAGAAGTGAGACCCTACCTCAAAGGAATGAAATAGCTTTCATACTGGAGAGATGGCTTAGCGGCTGAGGCACTTGCCTATAAAGCCTAACAACCCAGGTTCAATTCCCCAGTACCCAAGTAAAGCCAGATGCAAAGTGGTGCATGCATCTGGAATTGTTTTACAGTGGCTGGAGACCCTGGCAGCCCCACTCATGTTTATATTCTTTCTCTTTCCTTGAAAATAAATGTTTTTTAAAAGAAAGTCATTGCAGCTGGGCGTGGTGGCGCATGCCTTTAATCCCAGCACTCAGGAGGCAGAGGTAGGAGGATCACCATGAATTCAAGGCCACCCTGAGACTACATAGTGAATTCCAGGTCAGCCTGGGCTAGAGTGAAACTCTACCTTGGAAAACCAAAAAAGTCATGGAAAAATATCTTAAAACAAAACAAAGAAAACCCAAATTAACCAAGCTTGGCTTGGTGGTCCACAGAAGGCAGAGGTAGAAGAATTGAGGTGAGTTAGAGAGTGAGTTCCAGGTCCAGATCAATCTCAATGAGACTCTACCGTGAAAAACAAAACCAAACAAAATCAACCAACACAAACCAATCCAACCCAAATCAAACTAGTAAAGAAAAAAAATTCATCTACAAGCTCTTTCTCTTGTGACTTATAGCACATAAATTGGGGGGAGGGAACAACACAGAAAAATCCATTCATCTCTGCTGTAAATGTGAAACATGTCAGAAATGATATGCAAATATTCAAAATTCCAACTTAAAACAGGTCACAGACTTATAATAGATAGAAAAAGAACTAGTAAAGAGCACAAATTGAAATCAATTTTGTCTAGAAGTTGAACCAATAGTATTTTCTCACTGAAAAGGATACATGGGGGCTGGAGAGATGGCTCAGAGGTTAAAGGCATTTGCTGGCAAAGCCTGCTGGCCTGGGGTTCAATTCCCCAGTACCCATGTCTAGCCAGATGCACAAAGTGGTGCATGCATCTCGAGTTCATTTGTAGCAGCAAGAGTCCCTGGCATAACCATTCCCTCACAAATAAATAGAAATGTTTTTATTTAAATATTTTATTAACTTACTTGCACAGAGAGGAGAGAGAGAATGGGTATGTCAGGGCCTCTAGCCACTGCAAATGAACTCCATATGCATGTGTCACTTTGTGCATCTGGCTTTATGTGGGTACTGGGGAACTGAACATGGGTCAGTAGGTTTTGCAGGCAAGTACCTTAAGAGCTGAGCCATCTCTCCAGGTCCCTGTGTTCTTTTAAAAAAAACCTGGGGGGGGGGTGCGAGAGAGATGGCTTAGCCGTTAATGCATTTGCTTGCAAAGCCTAAGGACCCATCTCTACCACATCTGCCACAGCCCAAGAGTAATTGCACAAAAGTGTGACATACTGCTCTTACTTCTAGCCTGACAACCAGCCCTAGGGTGATGGTAAAAGATACAGTGATTAATCAAAACATATCCAAGCGGAAATACAGAGACTACAGAGAACTCAACACTAAACCAGACTGCCAACAGGCCTGCCAAGGTTCAGGAAACAGTGCAGAAGAGGGGGCAGAAAGACTGTAAGAGCCACAGGGTGGGTAGGAATACCCTGAGGCATGGACCTGACCCTCCCCAACCCTACCCTACAGGGACTGATAGGCCTTCATGACCGCACAGTGAATACCATAACCCCATTCACTGAGGAGGGTCCCCAGGGTAAACAGATAAAGGAGTATAATCTGTCATTTTACACAAACACACACACACACACACACACACACACACACACAATTAAATTTTAAAAAGTAGCTACTACTTTTACAAAGAATTGTCACATAAAAGGAGCAAGCAACCAATACCTCCCAGACTGCTTAGAAATTTCAGTGCACCTCCTAAGAGAACAATGAATCCCTTCGCCTATCTTTCTCCAGGAGAAGCAAATCTCTACTCTGAATCAATAACTAAACCAATAGGCTAGACCAGGCCTCTTTCTCTATTCCTCTGGGACAGTACTCCTAGCTGCTTTGCCTCTGCCAACAGCTCCAATCTATCTCATCCCTTCCTATACAGATTTTCTTCAAATAGTTCCTCTTTGCTTAAATCTCTCGTCTACTCTCTTCTTCCCCCTCCATTCTCCTTTCTCATCTCCACTTCCTCCCTCTTTCTCTCTCTCCTTATTTGTGTCCATCTTGTATGGACTGATACCACTAAAAACGGTTTACAAATTTACTTTCAAGGTTAGCCTTCCCCAATTATCAGTCTATTGTCTTATTCATATAGATCTAAAATTCGGGGTGGAGAGATAGTCTAGTGGTTAGAGCACTTGACTGTGAAGCTGAAGAACCCAGGTTTGATTCCCCAGGACCCACATAAACCAGATGCAGGAGGTGGCACATATGTATGGAGTTTATTTGGAGTAGCTGGAGGCCCTGGTGTGCCCATTTTCTCTCTCTCTCAAGTAAGTAAATAAAATAAAAAAAAATAAATAAATTACACAGCACATAGACTGGGGAGATGGCTTGGTGGTTAATGTGTCTGCTTACAAAACCTGACAACCTAGGTTTGATTCCCCAGTGCCCCATAAAGCCAAATGCACAAAGTGGCACGTGTGTCTAGATTTGCAGTGGCAGGAAGCCCTGGTGTGCCTATCCATTCTCTCTCAAATAAATAAAATACACAGCACATAAAAGATGTCTATGGGCTGGAGAGATGGCTTAGCAGTTAAGCCGCTTGCCTACAAAGCCAAAGGACCCAGGTTCCATTCCCTAGGACCCAAGTAAACCAGATGTAGAAGACGGCACATGCACCTGGAGTTCGTTTGCAATGGCTGGAGGCCCTGGGGTGACCACTCTCCCACCCCCATCCCCCTCCGCCTATTCTCTCTCTCTCTCTCAAAAAAAAAAAAAAAAAAAAAGGTGTTTACAATTCTTAGAGATAATCCAACATTTGAGTGTTTTCTCAGTTTTCTTCCAATAGATATGTAATGTTTATGTAGATGAGATCCTACCACAACAGCCAACCCAATACCAGCTTTTAAACCAAATTAATTAATTAATTAATTAATTAATTTATTTATTTAAGAGAGAGAGAGGAGGAGGAGGAGGAAGAGAAAATGGGAGCACCAAGGCCTCCAGCCATTGCAAACTAACTCCAGATGCATGCACCTCCTTGTGCATCTGGCTTACGTGGGTCCTGGGGAAATGAACTGGGGACTTTTGGCTTTGCAGGCAAATGCCTTAACTGCTAAGGCATTTTCTCCAGCCCTATAGGTTTAAAAAAAATTTTTTTGTTTATTTTTATTTATTTATTTGAAAGCAACAGAGAGAAGGAGGGAGAGAGAGAGAGGGAGAGAGAATGGGCACGCCAGGGCTTCCAGCCACTGCAAACGAACTCCAGATGTGTGCGCCCCCTTGTGCATCTGGCTAACATGGGTCCTGGGGAATTGAGCCTTGAACCGGGGTCCTTAGGCTTCACATGCAAGCGCTTAACCGCTAAGCCATCTCTCCAGCCCGTTTTTTTTTTTTTAAATCCCAATACTAGTTTCACTGGAATCTAAGATGAATTCATCATTCAGAATCCTAAGGTTTGTTTTTTATTTATTTTATTTATTTTTTATTTTTTTTGGTTTTTCGAGGTAGGGTCTCACTCTAGCCCAGGCTGACCTGGAATTCACTATGGAGTCTCAGGGTGGCCTCGGACTCACGGCGATCCTCCTACCTCTGCCTCCCGAGTGCTGGGATTAAAGGAGTGCGCCACCACGCCCGGCTTTTTAGGTTTGTTTTTTAATTCCAGTTTTTTGAGGTAGGGTCTCCCTCTAGCCTAGGCTGACCTGGAATTCACTATGTAGTCTCAAGAGTGTCCATGAACTCACAGCAACCCTCCTACCTCTGCCTCTCCCGTGCTGGGCTTAATTTTATTTATTTGTCAGAAAGATAAGAGGAGAGAAAATGGGCACACAGGGTCTTCCTGCCTCTGCAAACAAACTCCTCATGCACCAAACATTGTGTGCCTCTGGCATTATGTGGGTATTGAACCTAAGCATCAGGCTTTGTGAAGAAGTACCTTTCACCGCTCAGCCATCCACCTCTCCAGCCTTTTCAAAAAAAAATGTGTGTATATATATATATATATATATATACATACATACATACATACATACATATATATATATAATTTGAGAGAGAGAGAATGAGAATGGGCATAGCAGGGCCTCCAGCTACTGCCAACGAACTCCAGATACATGCGCCCCCTTGTGCATCTGGCTTACGTGGGTTCTGGAGAATTGAACTGGGATCCTTTGGCTTTGCAGGCAAACACCTTAACTGCTAACCATCTCTCCAGCCTTTTTTTAGAGGTGGCAGGGTGGGGGGAGAGAGAAAGGGAAAAGAATATATGAGTATACCAGGGTCTATGGCCATTGTTAATGAACTCCAGATATATGTGTCACATTGTGCATCTGGATTTATATGGGTAGTGGCAAATGGAACTCAAGCTGTCAGATTTTGCAAACAAACACTAACTGCTGAGCCATCTATCCAACCCCCTAAGGTTCGTTTTTACCCTTGGCTGCTGCCTATCCTGGGTATTTCCCTTTAATCTCTGAGCTCTTCCACAGACCCTCAAAGAATACTAAGGCTCTGCGTCTTTCTTTCTTTCTTTTTTTTAAATTATTTTAATTAGATCATTAGATATTTTTATTTTTTTTAAATTTTATTTATTTATTTGAGAGTGACAGGCAGCGAGAGAAAGAGGCAGATAGAGAGGAGGAGAGAGAATAGGCACGCCAGGGCCTCCAGCCACTGGAAACGAACTCCAGACGTGTGTGCCCCCTTGTGCATCTGGCTAATGTGGGTCCTGGAGAATCGAGCCTCGAACGGGGGTCCTTAGGCTTCACAGGCAAGCGCTTAACCGCTAAGCCATCTCTCCAGCCCCTCTGCGTCTTTCTTGGTGGCCACTCCTAGCACTAGCCTTTTCATTTCAATGGTCTCTCTATATACACTTTTTTTTTGGGGGGGGGAGGGGTGGTGGTGGTTGAGGTAGGGTCTCACTCTAACCCAGGCTGAAATTCACTATGTAGCCAGTCTCGGGCTGGCTTCAAACTTACAGCAATCCTGAGTGCTGGGCTTAATTAAAGGTGTGCGACAACATACCCAATGGTCTCTTTATTTTTGAACCCATATCAACATCTCAGTTTCACTGCTCAAAGGAGATCTCTTCATAAGTATCACTTTTAACTCAAAGGCACTGGATGGGGAATAAAAAGCAGATTAGTTCTCTGGGTTGCAACATGTTTCTTTTTTAAAAATTTTTTGTTTTATTGTTATTTATTTGAGAGCAACAGATGAGCAGAGAGAGAGAGAGAGAAAGAGAGAGAGAGGGAGGGAGAGACTGTGCACCAGGGCCTCCAGCCATTGCAAATGAACTCCAGATGCATGCGCCACCTATGCATCTGGCTTATGTGGGTAATGGGGAATCGAGCCTCGAACTGGGGTCCTTAGGCTTCACAGGCAAGCGCTTAACCACTAAGCTCAAGCCCACATTTTTCCTTTCTGAACAGTGCAAGAGATTGAACACAGGACCTTGCACATGCTAGGTAAACACTGTACCACTGAAAATAGATTCTCTCTCAGCTCAAAAAATGGTACCCTGGGGACTGGAGAGGTAGCTTAGCAGTTTATAGCACTTGTCAGCAAAGCCAAAGCAAAGGGCCCAGGTTCAATTCCCCAGTACCCATGTAAGCTAGATGTACAAGGTGGCACATGTGTTTGGAGTTCGTTTGCAGTGGCTGGAGGACCTGGTGCGCCTGTTTTCTCAGTCTCTCCCTGTCTCTCTCTCTCTCAAAAAGATAAATAAGAGCTGGGCATGGGTAGGAGGATCACCATGAATGAGTTTGAGGCCACCCTGAGACTACATAGTGAATTCTAGGTCAGCCTGAGCTAGAACGAGACCCTATCTCATAAAGCTAGGTGCACAAAGTGGCACATGCATAGTTCACAAGAGGCCCTGGTGTGTTCTCTTTCTCTTTCACTACTTGAAAATAAGTAAGTGAATAATAATTTTAAAAAAAGTACTCTTGCTGGGTGTAGTGGCCCACGCCTTTAATCCCAGCACGTGGGAGGCAGAGGGAGGAGGCCACCCTGAGACTATATAGTGAATTCTAGGTCAGCCTGGACTAGAGTGAAACCCTAACTCAAAAAACAAAACAAAACAAAACAAAAAACTTTTAGCCAGGCATGGTGGTACACACCTTTAATCCCAGCATTCAGGAGGCCAAGGTCGGAAGTCCTGTGAGTCTGACGCCAGCCTGAATTGCAGAGTGAGTTCTAGGTTAGCCTGGGCTTGAGTGAGACCCTATCTCAAAAAAACCAAACATGGGCTGGAGAAATGTCTCAGAGGTTAAGGACCATGCCTGCAAAGCACAATGACCTGGGTTCAATTCTCCAGTGCCCATATGAAGCTGGATGCACAAATAATCACAGGAGTATGGAGTTTGTTTGCAGTGGCTGAAAGCCCTGGTATGCTCATTCTGTTTTTCTCTGCTTGCAAATAAATAAACAAAAACATTTAAATAAATAAATAAATAAATAAATAAACAAACAACCAAACAGGGCTGGAGAGATGGCTTAGAGGTTAAGGCGCTTGACAGCAAAGCCAAAGGACCCAGGTTCGAATCCACATGACCCATATAAGCCAGATGCACAAGGTAGCACAAGAGTCTAGTTTGTTTGCAGTGGCTCGCCCTTCCTTCCTTCCTTCCTTCCTTTCTTTTGCTTTAGTTTTTCATTGTAAAACCTGTAACAGATCTTGTTACCTGTTTAGTTTATTTTAATCAGTTTGTTTCCTCTCAAACTATGTAATAACATCTTTTGCTTTGCACTTTAAAATATTTTTGGTCATTTTTATTTATTTATCTGAGAGTGACAGGAGGGGGCGGGGGAGAGAAAGGGTGCGCCAGGGCTTCCAGCCACTGCAAACGAATGCCAGATGCGTGCGCCCCCTTGTGCATCTGGCTAACGTGGGTCCTGGGGAATCGAGCCTTGAACTGGGGTCCTTAGGCTTCACAGGCAAGTGCTTAACCGCTAAGCCATCTCTCCAGCCCGCTTTGCACTTGCATTGTGAGACAGGGTCTCACAATGGACACAAAACTTACCAGTTTGGCTAGACTAACTGCCCAGTAAGCCCTAGGAATAAGTCTATCTCCACATCTTCAGGCTGGTGCATACACCATGTCTAGCATTTTACATGGATAGAGATCTGAACTCAGGTCCTCATGTATGCAGGCACAACAAATACTTTACCTACTAAGCCATTTTAACAACCAGTATGTAATGACTTTTTATTCTAATTTGTATTTTCTTTCTTTTTTACTTTTTTTTTCTTTTAGTTTTTCAAGGTAGTTCAGGCTGACCTGGAATTCATTCTGTCATCTCAGGGTGGTCTCGAACTCATAGCCTCCTACCTCTGCCTCCCAAGTGCTGGGATTAAAGGTATGTGCCACCACGCCCAACTTCTAATTTGTATTTTCTTTTTTGCTTTATTTTTTATTTGCAAGGAGGGGAAGAAAAAGGGAAGGGGGAGGATGGGCCTGCTAGGCCTCTTGCAGCTATGAACAAATCCCAGACCCATGCACCATTTTTTTTTGTTTTATTTTTGAGGTAGGGTCTCACCCTAGCCCAAGGGGACCTGAAATTTACTCTGTAGTCTCAGAACTCACAGCACTCCTCCTGGCCCTGCGTTTAATCCCCGCACTTAGAAGGCTGAGGTAGGAGGATCTCCAAAAGTTCAAGGTCACCCTGAGATTACAGAATAAATTCCAGATCACCCTGGACTAGAGCCAGACCCCATGGCAAAAATAAAAAAAATTGAGAATGAAGCGTCAGCTCCTAGCAGGAAGACTCCTGCTACAGGGGGATGTATCACTGGGTGGCTGTTCAGAATTACAGCCTAAAGTTATCCAGACAAGTTCTCCCTACCCCCAGAGGTAGGGTCTTGCTCTAGCTCAGGCTGACCCGAATTCACTATGTCATTGCAGGGTGGCCTCGAACTCAGGGCAATCTTACTCCCTCTGCCTCCTAAATGCTGGGATTAAAGGCGTGAGCCACCATGCCCGGCTTTTTGAGATAGGGTATGTCTTTGGCCTGGAGCTTCCCAGGTAGGCTAGACTGGTTGGGCAGTCAGTCCCAGGGAATCTCTTATCTCTTCTTCCCCAGCATTGGGATTACAAACTAAATGAGAGCTTTTTTGTTTGTTTGTTTGTATATTCATTTATTTATTTGAGAGAGAAAGAGAATGTGTGTGCCAGGGCCTCCAGCTACTGCAAATGAACTCCAGATGCATGCACCACCTTGTGCATATGGCTTATGGAGAATCGAATCTGGGTCCTTTGGCTTTCCAGGAAAGCACCTTAACTGCTGAGCCATGCCTCCAGCCCTTGTTTGTTTTTTATTGCAAGACAGAGAGAGAGAGAGAGAGAGAGAGAGAGAGAGAGAGAGAGAGAGAATATGAATGAATGAATATTGGCACACCAGGATCTCCAGCCACTGCAGTCAACTTTAGACACATGCCCCCCAACTTTTGTGCATGTGTGACATTGCATGCTTGCATCACTGTGCATCTGGCTTATGTGGGACCTGGAGAATTGATCGTGAGGCCTTAAGCTTTGCAGGCAAGTACCTTATCCACTAAGCCATCTCTCTAGCCTGACAGTTTTAATATAGATTTTGAGCACAAGGGGCTTAATGGGTATTCAAGGAGAAACTAAAACACAGCCAGTGAGGTTTTTTTTTTTTTTTTTGAGGTAGGGTCTCATGCTAGCCCAGGCTGACCTGGAATTCACTATGTAGTCTCAGGGTGGCCTCAAACTCATGGCGATACTCCTACCTCTGCCTCCTGAGTGCTGTTAAGTTATTTCTTTAAAAAAGGCGTGACTTTAAGAGAAAATAGTTCAAGCCAGGTATGACAGCTCACTCCTTTAATCCCAGCACTTGGGAAGCAGAGGTAGGAGGATTGCTGTAAATGTAAGGCTACCCTGAGACCACAAAGTGAATTCCAGGTCAGTTTGGGATAGAGTGTGATCCTATCTCAGGGGTGGGGGCCACAGAGGTAGAAGAATCGCCCTGAATTCGAGGCCTCCTGAGACTACATAGTGAATTCCAGGTCAGCCTGAGCCAGAGCGAAATTCTACCTCAAAAAAAGCCAGGCGTGGTGGCCCACACCTTTAATCCCAGCACTGGGGAGGGGGGATGCAGAGGTAGGAGGATCTCCATGAGTTCAGACTACAGAGTGAATTCCAGATCAGCCTGAGCTAGAGTGAGAAAACTTAAAACAGGGGTAGTAATGAGCCCTAGGGGTGTAACGTCTGCTGCTGGATGGCTAAAATGTATATACTATGCTTATCAAACTGCCCAGTAAGCACTTATCTTAATATTCATACCCTTATATTAATGCTACTCTCACTTTGGGTAGAGAATCTTCTCTTTTCAGATGGCAGTGACCTTGGGATGACTCAGAAGGCATCATGTTGCTGGAAAGAAGTGACAGGAATGCTCAGTACTGCAATATCTCTATTACACCTTCCAAGGCTCAGGGTCTATTGCAGAAGAGGTGGTGGAAAGAATGTAAGAGGCAAAGGAAGGGTAGGACTCCTTACAACGTGCTCCCCCCAGACATAAAATGGCCTGGATATCCACGACCTCATAGTGCCTGACACTACCTACACAAGACCATCATAAGAGGAGGAAAAGATCATGACATCAAAATAAAAGACAGAGTGATTGAGATGGGGAGGGAATATGATGGAGAATGGAATTTCAAAGGGGAAAGTGGGGGGAGGGAGGGTATTACCATGGGATATTTTTTATAATCATGGAAAATGTTAATAAAAATTGAGAAAAAAAATTGAAGAAAAAAAAAAAAAAAGAAATAGAACAGGGCTAAAATTGAGCCTAGCATTGAGATCCTGGGTTTGATCACCAGAACTATACATATAAACAGAATAGCTTCCTCTGGCTAGTTTTTCTTACTCTTCATCTTATTAATGGCAGATTTTATCTTCTTAAAACAAAAAACCCATGCTGAAGCAAGATGCAGTACAACATGCTTTAATACTAGCTACTTCAGAGGAAAAGGTAGAAGGATCATGTGACCCAGAAGTTGGGAGCAGCCTGGGCAAATAGAAAAAGTACATTACATTTTTATAAAGCATACCTTTAGGGTTGGAGAGATGGCTTAGTGGTTAAGGCATTTGCCTGTGAAGCTAAAGGATCCCAGTTCCATTTTCCAGGGCCCATTTAAGCCAGATGCACAAGGGGCACATACTTCTGGAATTCGCTTGCAGCATCTGGAACCCGGGTGTGCCCATTCTCTTTCTTATCTTATCTGCCTTTTTCTCTCACACGCACATGCTGTCTCAAATAAATAAATAATAATAAAATATTGGGGGGAAAGCACGCCTTTAATAATCCCAGCACTTGGTAAGCAGAGATAGGAGGATCACTGTGAGTTTGGGGCCATTCTGAGACTCTATAGTGAATTCCCGGTTCGCCTGGACTAGAGGGAAATCCTACCTTGGAAAAAAAATTAAAAAATAAAAATAAAACAAGACGGTTGTGGTGGCACACACCTTTAGTTCCACCACTCCAGAGGCAGAGACAAAGGCAGAAAGATTGCTGTGAGTTCCATGCCAGCCTGGGATAGAGAGAAAACCTTTCTTAAAAAAATAAACAAACAAAAAAACCAAGGACTGGAGAGATTGGAGAGATGGCTCAGCGGTTAAGGCACTTGCCTGCAAAGCCTAACGACCCAAGTTTGGTTCCCCAGGACACATGTACAGCTGGATGCACAAAGTAGAACATGTGTCTGGAGTTTGTTTGCAGCAGCTAGACATCCTGGCATTCCTATTTTCCGCACCCCCATCTCACCTTGCAAGTACAAAAATAAAAAGTTGGTCGGGTTTGGTGGCATACACCTTTAATCTCAGCAGTCAGGAAGCAGAGATAGGAGGGAGGGTCATTGAGTTCCAGGCCCCAAGATTACATAGTGAATTCTAGGTCAGCCTGGACTAGAGGCAAAAGTAAATAAACAAAAAATTTTTAAAAAATTGGGCTTGGGGAGATTGCTAAGTAGTTAAGGCACTTGCCTGCAAAGTTTAAGGACTCAGGTTTGATATCCCAGAACCCACATAAGCCAGATGCACAAAGCAGCGCATGCGCCTAGAGGCCCTGGCACACCCACCATTCGGTAACACTCGCCTTTAATCCCAGCACTTCGGAGGCAGAGGTAGGAGGATTGCTGTGAGTTTGAGGCCATCCTGAGACTGCATAGTGAATTCCAGGTCAGCCTGAGCTATAGCAAGACCCTACCTCAAAAAAAACAAAATAAAACAAAACAACAAAAACCTCCCAAAATAAACAGGTTTCTAGAGTTATTTTCTGTATATAAGTGAATAAAGCTAGCTAATTAACTGGTCTGCTTATCTGATAATGTGTTTCTGTAGAAATGTAGAGAGCTGGCAATAGTGATGCCATGTTACGAGCCTTAAGGACAGTTGAGGTTGTTAAGGTCCCTGAAAATGACTACAATACCTTAATGTTGAAGCATTTTCATAAGACTTAATTTTAATGTAACTTGTTCTAAGTTTAATGAAGCTAAGAATTAATAAATTGCATAAAAAATAAGTGAATAAAGAATAAAGGTTAGTCTTTAAAACAAATTTTTAAAAATTAGAAAAAGTACAAACAGGCACAGGCCCTAAAAGGGAAGCTACTACTATTGTTTGGCTAAATGGATATATCGTACTCAAACTGCCTTCTAAATATTTATGTTTATGTCCATAGATTAGTGCTGCTCTCAGCCACAGTCAGAAGTTTAGATAGCAGTAGACAGTGGTAATTGCAGAGATTCACAACTGGGCAAAGATTAAGTAATTATTCAGTGCTCAGCCCTAAAAACTCCTGTATCACCTTCTCCAGGGCTCAAGGAACATCTCAAAAGAGAAGGCAAAAAAAATAAAGAACTGGAGAAGAGCTATGACAGTTTTCTGAACATGACACGGCCATTGCTCTCAACTCATAGTAGCTATGGTTACCTGTACAAGATTGGGCCTGTTAGGCCTGTCAACATTCCCTCAAGGGTGGTGAAGGGGCTCATGAGGTCCTCAACACAATCTGGGGAGTTAATGGCAGTTAAAAACCAGTTGCTACGAGAAGGGGAGACGCCTTTTTAGTGGCAATGTCACTGATTAAGTTGCCCATGCTCCAGGAAATAACCCTGCACCCATCTTTATGCAAGCTACCCTAATTAAAGGCAGTGGATATTAACCTCCTCTGCCCCCATACACAGAGATATCTAGGGATACAGAGATGGCTCAGAGGCCAAAGGCATTTGCTTGCAAAGCCTGATGGCCTGGGTTTGATTCACTAGTACCCACATAAAGCCAGATGCACAGAGTGGTGCATGTGTCTCGAGTTTGTTTTCAGTGGCAGGAGGCACTGGCATATGGCCTCCCCCAAATACATAATTAAATCAATCTATCTATATTTTTTTTTTGGTTTTGCAAGGTAGGGTCTCACTCTGGTCCAGTCCAGGCTGACCTGGAATTCACTATGTACTCACTATGTAGTCACCTAGAATTCACTATGTATAGCTGGGATTAAAGGAATGCGCCACCACGCCCAGCCTAATAAATATATTTCTTAAAAAGAGACAAAGTAGCCAGGTGTGGTGGTGCAAGCCTTTTAATCCCAGCACTTGAAAGGCAGAGGTAGGAGGACCACAGAGTGAGATTAAATAGTGAATTCCAGGTCAGCCTAGGCTAAAGTCAGATCCTATCTCAACCCCCCCCCCCCAGCTAAAAAAAAAAAAAAAGAGAGAGAGACAAAGTACAAGTGGAATATTTGGAAAGAAAAGTGACACATGCCTTTAATCCCACCGCTAGGGAGGCAGAGGTAGAAGGATTGCTGTGAGTTCAAGGCCACCCTGAGACTATATAGTGAATTCCAGGTCAGCCTGAGCTAGAGGGAGACCCTATCTCGGAAAACAAAACAAAACAAAACAAAAAACCCCAAACAAACAGAGAGAGAGGGAGAGAGAGAGAGGGAGAAAGAAAAGGGTTCGGGGGGGGGAGGTAAAGGAGAATAAATATGATCAAAATATATTATAGATGTATAAAATTGTCAAATTGAAAAAAAATAAGTAAATTAAAAACATGGGCTGGAGAGATGGCTCAGACTTACATCAAGCCAAAGGACCCTGGGTCGGATTCCCCAGTACCCATGTAAAGCCAGATGCACAAGGTAGCGTGTGCATTTAGAGTTCATATGCAGTGGCTGGAGGCCCTGGCATGCCCATTCTTCCTCTCTGTATCTGCTTCCCTCTCCCTCCCTCTCTCTCTTAAATAAATATAAAAAATTAAAAATATATTTTAAAAACATTGAAACAGTCAGATTAACAGAATGGGTGAGCTCTGGGTTAAATGAGTGACCCCATTTTTAATAAATAAGATGGACAGCAAGAGACACCTGATGTCAGCTTCTATCCTCCATGTGACTGCACAACTGCACATAAATATGCACACAGACATACATACATGCAAAATAAAAACAACAATAGGAGGCTGGGTTAAAGGTGCTTGCTTGCAAAAATCCTTTATGCCAGGTTCAATTTTCCAGGCACTCATGTAAAGCCAATGGTAAGCAACCCTGTCACACCTATATAGCTAGACATACAAGTGCAAATAAACACACATAGCTAAAAGTGATGAACCAGACTTGTAGTCACAATACTCTGGAGGCTGAAGCAGGAAGGATTATGAATGAGTCCAGCCTGGGTTATACAATTAAGACTATATATACATACATATAAAATTATCTCATGCCGAAGTGGCATGTCTGTTATGGGGGAAACCAACCACTCACTAATTGGACTGGAGGCCCACTCCAGAGGAAGGAATACATGCCTGGTATTAAAAACCTATGACAAGGGAGGTCATGAACCCTAGGGGTGTAATGCCTGCTGGTGTCTGGCTAAATGCATATATTATGCTCACCAAACTGCCCAATAAGCACTTCTCTTAACACGCATACCTATATATTAATGCTACTCTCACTTTTGAATTACAGAAGCTTCTTTTCAGATGGCAGTAACCTCTGGGATGACTCAAAAGGCACGACAGTGCTGAGAAAAAGTGACAGAGGAAAGTTCAGCACTGAAATATCTCTTATCACCACCCTTCAAAGCTATAGGTCAGTCCAATGCGGAAGAGGAAGCAGAAAAAATGTAAGAGCCAAAGGAAGGTGTGTTGGTTTGATTCTGGCCCCCATAAACATAGGTATTTTGAATGCTAGGTTCCCAGCTGATGGGAGATATGGGAATTAACACCTCCTGGAGGCAGTGTATTGTTGGGGGCAGGCTTATGGGTGTTATGGCCAGTTTCCTCTTGCCAGTATTTGGCACAATCTGCTGTTGTCCACCTTATGCTGGCCAGGGGGTAATGTCCACCCTCTAACTCATGCCATCGTTTCCCCCTGCCATGATGGAGCTTCCCATCAAGTCTGTAAGCCAAAATAAACCCTTTCCCCCCAAAAGTTGTTTTGTTTGTGGCACAAGCCTTTAATCCCAGCACCGGGAAGGCAGAGGTAGGAGGATCATGGTGAGTTCAAGGCCACTCTGAGACTACATTGTGAATTTCAGATCAGCCTGGGCTACAGTGAAACCCTATCTTGAAAAACCGGAAAAAAAAATAGGAGGAATTGATGACATGAATATAAAAAAAGCCAGATGTGGTGGCAGCAGCGGTAGGAGGATCGCTGTGAGTTCAAGGCCGCCCTGAGACTATATAGTGAATTCCAAGTAAGCCTGAACTAGAGTGAGACCCAACCTCGAAAAACCAAAAACAAATAAATAAAAATAAACAAAAAATTAGAGAAACTAATTGAGAGGGGGAGGGGATATAATGAAGAGTGGACTTGTGAAGGGGAAGGTGGGGGAGGGGAGAGAATTAGCATGGCTTATTGTCTATAATTATGAAAGTTGTCAATAAAAATAATGGTGGAAGAGAAAAAAAGAGAAAGGAAAAACAAAGTATGGCACCCAGGATCTCTGCAAATGAATTCCAAATGCATGTGCCACTTCATGTATCTGGCTTTTTATGGGTACTGGGGAATCAAACCCAAGGCTGGAATTCACTATGTAATATTTCAGGGTGGCCTTGAACTCATGGTGATCCTCCTACCTCTGCCTCCCAAGAGCTGGGATTAAAGGCATGCACCATATCTGGCTAAAAGTTTTTAATAACTATTTGGGCTGGACAGATGGCTTAGTAGTTTAAGCACTTGCCTGAAAAGCCAAAGGACCCAGGTTTGGTTCCCCAAGACCTACATAAGCCTGATGTTTGCTTGCAGTGGCTGAAGGCCCTGGTGCACCCATTCTGTATTCGACCCCCACTTTCTCTCTCACACATACGCATACAAATTAAATATAATATGTATGTATGTATGTGTGTGTGTGTGTATGTATGTATGTATGTATGTATGTATATATATATATATATATATATATATATATATATACATACATATATATATATATATATGGACTCTATTTAAGGGGCTGCAGAGATGGCTTAGTGGTTAAGGCCCTTGGCCTGCAAAGCCAAAGGACCCAAGTTCGATTTCCCAGGACCCACGTAAGCCAGATGCACAAAGTGATGCACGTGTCTGGAGCTTGTTTGCAGAGGCTAGAGGCCCTGACACACCTATTTTCTCTCTCCTCTGATTCTTTCTCTCTCTCAAATAAAAAAATAAAATATTAAGAAAGAAAAAAGAAAATCAGAATATTTATAAGATTTTCTAAAACTCTATTTAAGGGGATGGGGAGATGGTTCAGCAGTTAAAGATTCATGCTTGCAAAGCCTGCTGGCCCTGGTTCAATTGCCCAGTACCCATATAAAGCCAGATGCACAAAGTGGCACATACACTGGAAGTTCATTTGCAGTGTCAAGAGGCTATATTATGCCCTCCTCTACTTCTCACCATACAAATATATAATATTTTAAAAAATATTTGAGGGGGCTGGACATGATGGTGCATGCCTTTAATCCCAGCACTCAGGAGGCAGAGGTAGGAGGATCGCCATGAGTTCAAGGCCACCCTGAGACAACATAGTGAATTCCAGGTCGAGATCCTACCTTGAAAAACCAAAAAAAAAAAAAAAAAAAAAAAAAAAGGGGGTGGTGGTGGTGGTGGGGACCCAATGACTTGAGTTTAATTCCCTAGTACCCACATAAAGACAGATGCACAAAAGGCGCACGCATCTGGAGTTTGTTTGCGGTGGCTAGAGACCCTGGTGCACCTATTCTCTCTCTGTCGCTCTCTGCTTGAAAATAAATACTTGAAAAAAAATTTTTTTTTTGAGTTAAGGTCTTCCTCTAGCCCAAGCTGACCAGAAATTCACTCTGTAGCCTCAGGTTTGCCTCAAACTCAAAGCAATCTTCCCACCTCTGTCTCTTGAGTGTTGGAATTAAAGGTGTGCACCACCAAGCCCAGATAAAAATGTTTTAATCTATTTAAGTAGCTTTGAATCTAGGGATACTTGCTAATAAAATATTTGCAATGGCAAACGCAGTGAAATACTAATAGAAGGAGGTGAAAAAGTTCTTTTGCTGCAAAAAAAAAAAAAAAATGATAAAAGAGTGATTCTTTAGCCAAAAAGGTGCTGGGGTGGGAAGTGGATTGATGGCTCAGTGGGTAAAGGCATTTGCTTGAAAGCCTGATGGCTGGGATTCAAATCCCTAGTACCCAGGTTAAGCCAGATGCACAAAGTGGCACATGTGCCTGAAATTCATTTGTAGTGGCAGGAGACCCTAGTATGCCCATTCTCATTCTCTCTCTCAAATAAATAAAATAAAATAAACTTTAAGGTGCAAGATGCTGGGCCAAAGTTAATTTCTGAAAGCATGAAAAGGGAAGAAAAAGAAAAGAAAAGAAAGCCAGAGGTGATGATGGAGCATGCCTTTAATCCCAGCACTCAGGAAGGAGGACCTCCGTGAATTTGAGGACAGACTGAAACTACATAGTGAATTCCAGGTCAGGCTAGGCTAGAGACCCTACCTCAAAAAAAAAAAAAAAAAAAAATTGGGGCCAGGGAGATGGCTCAGCAGTTAGAGTTGCTTTCTTGCAAAGCCTCAAAGCTCAGAGTTCAATCCTCTAGACCAACATAAAGCCAGATGCATAAAGTGGCATGTGCATCTAGAGTTCATTTGTAGTGACAAGAGGTCCTAAGCACACCTACCTTCCTTTCTCTCCCTCCCTCCCTCTCTCACATAAATAGATCACAGATAGATAAAACTATTCTTTTAGTTTGTTTGTTTATTTATTTATTGGATTTTCGAGGTAGGGTCTCACTCTAGCTCAGGCTGACCTGGAATTCACTATGTAGTCTCAGGGTGGCCTCAAACTCACGGTGATCCTCCTACCTCTGCCACCTGAGTACTGGGATTAAAGGCATGCGCCACCATGCCCAGCTCAAAATTTTTTTTATTTTTATTCATTTATTTGAGAAAGACAGAGAAAGAAAGGCAGACAGGGAGATAGAGAATGGGCATCCCACGCCTCCAGCCACAGCAAAAGAACTCCACATGCAAATGCCACCTTGTGTATCTGGCTTATGTGGGTACTAGGGAATTAAACCTTGTCCCTTAAGCTTCACAGGCAAGTACCTTAACCTCTAAGAAATCTTTCCAGCCTAGATAAAAATATTTTAAAAATAAGTTCTAGCTGCTCTTTTGGAAGTTAATGAGAGAAGTGCAGTAAAAGTTGTTATACTAGCAAGCAGAGCAGAGCAATAGCACAGACACTGGGGGCAGCCTGCAGCTGACACTGTTGTTCATTCCCAGATAACCTTTTGTTTTGCGCAAGGGGGGGGGGGCGGCGGGAGGACAGTGTTTCAAGGTAGAGTTTCACTCTAGTCCATGCTGTCCTGGAATTCACTATGTAGTCTCAGGGTGGACTTAAATACACGGTGATCCTCCTACCTCTGCCTCCCGGAGTGCTGAGATTAAAGGTGCACACTACCACACCTGGCCCAGATAAACTTCGAATTCTACACAGGACTCAGTTCTCAGCTCCTCATCTGGCAGACAGACAGGCAGAAGAAGAGATATTAGCTATAGTGCAATGAATGCTATAAGCAGAAGATAACATACTTCCAACTACCTTGGCACAAAGGACAGCTTATATGGACAAAAGACAGAACTTTGGGCTAGGGAGATGGCTTAGCAGTTCAGGTGTTTACTTGTGAAGCAAAAGGACCCAGGTTCGATTCCCCAGGACCACATAAGCCAGATGGACAAGGTGGTGCATGTGTCTAGAGTTCATTTGCAGTGGCTAGAGACCCTGGTGGCCCCATATTCGCTCATTCACTCACTCTCTATCTCAAATAAATAAATTAATAAAATATTTTTTAAAAGACAGAATTTTAGCCAAGCGTGGTGGCGCCCGTCTTTAATCCCAGCACTCGGGAGGTAGAGGTAGGAGAATTGCCGTGAGTTCGAGGCCACCCTGAGACTCCACAGTGAATTCCAGGTCAGCTTGGGCTAGAGTGAGACCCTACCTCGGAAAAAAAAAAAAAAAAAAAAAAAAAAAAAAAAAAAAAGACAGAACTTCAAGGACAGGAATTGCTTAAATATTTGGGTTTTGTTTGTTTGTTTGTTTGTTCTGGTGGTACTGGAGATTGAATCTGGGGCCTTGAGCATACTAAACAAGCACTTAACCACCTAAAAAGCTGGATGCTTATGGATGAGATAGACCTTGTCAAGGGAACTACTTGACATAAGCATTCTAGCAGAGGAAATTTATTTAAATGTAAAGAAGCTTTGTGAAAAATAACAATGTGGAATGATACTAAATCATTTCAAACTTACTATTGTGGAGCTGTGGTTTTAAGTGATAGAGTGTTTACCTAGCATACTAGGTTTAATCCCTGGTACCACCAAAAAAAGTACAAAGCTTGGGCCGGGTATAGTGGCGCACACTTTTAATCCCAGCACTAGGGAGGCAGAGTTCGAGGCCACCATGAGACTATATAGTGAATTCCTGGACTAGAGCGAAACTCCCCTTTGAAAAACCAAAAAAGTAAAAAGCCAGTGTGGTGGTATACTGCTGAGACTACATAGTGAACACCAAGTCAGCAAGACCCTACCCCCAACCTCACCCCACAAAAGATGAGATTTATAGGGAAGTCAATACTATTGAAACAGTACAAATCAGAGCACACAGTATCCTGTATTCTCTGTAGCGCAAGACTACTGCAACCTAATGCCTCACTTCTTGTTTTCCTAATGGCGAATGACATGAATGAAGTACCAGATCCTTTCCCATTTTAATCCAGATCCCTACCACTGGAAGCAGCTCAAAGTCACAAGGTCTTTGGAGTAGTCCTATAGTCTTTCATCACTTGGAATAAATATTAAAAAAAAAAAAAAAACCCTGAGCAGGGCTGGGGAAATAAATCAACAGATAACAATCCTTCTGCAAATTCACAAGAATTCGAGTTTAATGCCCAGTATCTACATAAAAAGCAGGGCATGATCACACATGTCTGCAACCTCATTCCCAAGAGAGATGAAGACAAAATTGCCAGGGCTCCCTGGTTACTGAAAAAGCAGTGAGTACCTGAACCTGTAGGTTCAGTTAGGGACTGTCTCAGGAAAATAGGTAGAAGAGTGATAAAGGAGAGAGCTGGAGAGATGGCTTAACGGTTAAAGTGTTTGCTGGCAAAGCTGAAGGACCCAAGTTCAATTCCCAAGTACTCACCTGAGCTAGATGCACAAGGTGGCACATGCATCTGGAGTTTGCAGTGGCTGGAGAGATGGCTTAGTGGTTAAGGCAATTGCTTGCAAAGCCAAAGGATTCCAGTTTGATTCTCTAGGACCCAGTAAGTCCGATGCACAAGGTGGCGCATGCATCTGGAGTTCTTTTGCAGTGGCTGGAGGCCCTCGTGCACCCATTCTCTCCCTCTCTCAAATAAATAAATACAATATATATTTAAAAACAAAAAAGCAAACAAACTTCACAAAAATATGCATACAGGGCTGGAGAGACGGCTTAGCAGTTAAGGCATTTGCCTGCAAAGCCAAAGGATTCCAGTTTGATTCTCTAGGACCCAGTAAGCCAGATGCACAAGGTGGAGCATGCATCTGGTATTCATTTGCAGTGGCTGGAGGCCCTGGTGCGCCCATTCTTTCTCTGCCTCTTTCTCTCTTTAAACAAAAAACAAAACAAAAAGCCGGGCATGGTGGCAGAGGTAGATCACCTTGAGTTCAAGGCCACCCTGAGACTACATAGTGAATTCCAGGTCAGCCTGGACTAGAGTGAAACCCTACCTCAAGGGAGGGGGGGGGAATATATATATATATATATATGTGTGTGTGTGTGTGTGTACACACACACACACACATATGTTTATAGACATATAAATAGTGATAGAGTAGGACTTCAACATCTACATACACACAAACCTCTGAGGATCTATTGCAAGTCTATCACCTTGAATTCCTCACACAACAGGAATAAATTACATATATACATTGTAGTTTTTTGCTTGTTTTGTTTTTGTTTTTCAAGGTAGGGTCTTACTCTGGTCCAGGCTGACCTGGAATTCACTATGTAGTCTCAGGGTGTCCTCGAACTCATGGTGATCCTCCTACCTCTGCCTCCTGAGTGCTGGGATTAAAGGCATGCACCAACATTCCTGGCTCTACAATGTAGTATTTACATACATTCCTGCAGGTTATTTCTATGGAAGTTTTAGCAGACACTACCATACTTGTGGTTATTAAATTTAGTATGTATCAGAATTACCTGGTAAGCTTAAATAGATCTGAGATTCTGAATAAAAAGATTTAGAAATAGGAAGAAATGCTGGGCATGGTAGCGCACACCTTTAATCCTAGCACTCAGGAGACAGAGGAAGGAGGATCACTGTAAATTCGAAGTGAGCCTGGGACTACAAGTGAATTCCAGGTCAGCCTGGGCCAGAATGAGATCCTACCTGGTAAAACAAGAAAGGGGGGGAGGGGGAACTTTTTAAAGAACTGAGCTAGAGGGATGGCTTAGCTGTTAAAGTGCTTGCCTGCAAAGCCAAATAACCCAGGTTCAATTCCCCAGGACCTACGTAAGCCATATGCACAAGATGGCACATGCACCTGGAGTTCATTTGCAACAGCTGGAGGCCCTGGCACAACCATTCTGTCTCTTAAATAAACAAATTTTTTTAAAAGGGAGGGCTGGAGAGACGGCTTAGCAATTAAGGCACTTGGCTGCAAAGCCTAAGGACCCATGTTCAACTCTCCAGATTTCACATAAACCAGACACACAAAGGTGAGGCATGGGTAAGATTGTACATGCCCACTAGGTGGTACAAGCGTCTGGAGTTTGACTACAATGGCTGAGGCCCTGGTGCGCCAATTATCTCTCTCTAAAATAAATAAGTATTAAAAAAAAAAGACAGGGAAAAAACTTTCAATACCCAACTCCCCTCAGTGGGGCTGGGGAGATGGCTCAGTAGATAAAGTGCTTGCCCTGCAAGCTTAAGTACATGAGTTCAGATCCCTAGACCTCATGTAAAAAACCAGAAGCTGTAGTGGACTTCCGTAATCTCACTGCAAGTAAGGGGAGATGAGAGGCACTGACAAGAGAATTTCCCAGAAGCATGAAGACCAGGTAGCCTGGCAAACACAGTTGTGAACGAGACCTGCCTCAAAACTAGTGGCAGGTGAGGACCAACTCCCAAAATTGTAGTCTAATATCTACATGGGTGCCACACTCACAAAATATATCACACATACATATACACACCAAAACTAAAACAGACCTCATAGGTAGCCAGGCGTGATGGCACATGCTTTATTTATAAGCCAAGCATTTAGGATACAGAGGCTAGCCACCTGGGTTGCATAGACAGACTGTCTCAAAACAAGGTGGATAAGGGGCCGGAGAGATGGCTTAGTGGTTAAGAAACTTGCCTACAAAGCCAAAAGACCCAGGTTCAATTCCCCAGGACCTACGTACGCCAAATGTACAAGGTGGCACATGCATCTGGAGTTCATCTGCAGTGGCTAGAGGCCCTGGCATGGCTATTCTCTCTTTCTCTCCCTCTGTATTTGTATCTGCCTCTTTTACTCCCTCAAATAAATAAGTAAAAATGACTTTTTTTTTAAAAAGGGGGGATAAGGTGCAACTTATTTTCATATAGACACTATGTTGACCACAGCTAAAAATTAATTACCTCAAAGATAACATTCAGTCGAAATATAGGTCTATATAGTTTTTGTTTTTTTAAGGTAGGGTTTCACTCTAGCCCAGGCTGACCTGGAACTCACTATGTAGTCGCCGGGTGGCCTCGAACTCATGGTGATCTTCCTATCTCTGCCTCCCAAGAGCTGGAATTAAAGGTGTGCACCACCACACCTAGCTTTTAAACAATTTTTTGTTTTGTTTTGTTTTTTTTGAGGTAGGGTTTCACTCTAGCCCAGGCTGACCTGGAATTCACTATGTAGTCTCAGGCTGGCCTTGAACTCATAGTGATCCTCCTACCTCTGCCTCCCGAGTGCTGGGATTAAAGGCGTGCGCCACCACGCCCGGCCTTATACAATTTTTAATTTGAGACTTTCTTCTTATTTTGAGATGGAGTCTCATCCTGGCCTAGAACATGCTCTGACCCGCCTGCCTTACCTCTGGCATTCTGGATTATAGGTATGAGCCACCATTCTTGCCTTGTACATTTTTTAAAAATCATTTATTTAGAGATACATAGGAAGGGTGAGGTATGGGTGCACCAGGACCTCCTGCTACTGCAAATAAACTCCAGACCCATGTGCCACGTCATGCTAACATGGGTACTAGGGAAATGAACCCAGGCCATTAGGCTCTGCAAGAAAGCGCCTTTTTTTTTTTTAAGAAAGCACCTTTAACCACTGATTCATCTCTCCATTTTTTTTTTGTAAAAATATTTATTTATTATTTGAGACAGCATGAGACAAAGAGGCAAATAAAGAGAAAAAGAGAATGTGCACTCCAGGGTCTTCAGTTGCTGCAAATGAACTCCAGATGCACACGCTACCTTGTGAATCTGGCTTACATGGGTCCTGTGGAATTAAACCGGGATCCTTTGGCTTTGCAGTCATGTGCCTGAACTGCTAAGACATCCACCCAGACCATGCAAAAAAAATTTTTGAGCAGAAACAACAGCTGGGCATGGTGTTTCATGCCTATAAGCATTCCTAAAAGTAAGAAGACAAGCAATTCATGGTCATTCTTGGCTACACAGTTTGAGGCCATCCAGAGCTTCTTGAGACCTGGTCTCAATAAAAATATAACTATCTGGGATGGAGAGATGGCTCACCAATTAAGGCACTTGTTTGCAATGCCAAATACTCAGACTTGATTCCCCTGTACTAATGTAAAGCCAGATGCACAAGGTGGCATATGCGTCTGGAGTTCATTTGCAGCAGCTGAGAACCCTAGCACAACCATTCTCTTTTTGCTCTCAAGTAAATTAGTAACAATATTTAAAACATAATTCTAACAACAACAACAACAACAACAAAGCCTGGTGTGGTGGCACACACATGCCTTTAATCCCAGCACTAGTTGTAGGCCACCCTAAACTACATAGTGAATTCCAGGTCAGCATGGGCTAGAGTGAAACACTACCTCAAAAAATAAATAGATAGCTGGGCGTGGTGGCGCATGCCTTTAATCCCAGCACTCGGGAGGCAGAGGTAGGAGGATCACTGTGAGTTTGAGGTCACCCTGAGACTCCATAGTGAATTCCAGGTCAGCCTGGGCTAGAGTGAGACCCTACCTTGAAACCCCCCCCCAAAAAAAAACAGATAAAATAAACAAATAAATTCTATCTCCTTCTCTCTCAAATAAAAATAAAAAATAAAAAAATTTAAAATAAATTAATTAAAACCATTATTGATAATAACAACACATACTTAAGTAAAACAGTTTCATTATAAAGTTGTTTTTTTTTTTTTTAGTTTATTTGAGAGCGACAGACAGAGAGGCAGAGAGAGAGACAGAGAGAGAGACAGAGAGAGAGAGAAAGAGAGGGGGGGGGGAGAGAATGGGAGCACCAGGGCCTCCAGCCATTGCAAACGAACTCCAGACGCGTGCGCCCCCTTGTGCATCTGGCTAATGTGGGACCTGGGGAATCGAGCCTCGAACCGGGATCCTTAGGCTTCACAGGCAAGCGCTTAACCGCTAAGCCATCTATCCAGCCCCATTATAAAGTTTTGACACAAATTCAAAAAAGTGCTGGGGACATGGATCAGTGGATAAATCATATGCCATGTAAGCTTGAGTGCCTGATTTCAGATCCCTAAAGTCCACATAAAAGTTCTACCCTATGGATGGGCGTCTGTAATTCCAGCATTCCTACAGTGAGAAAGGAGGCAGAGACAAAAAAAAAAAACCAAAAACCAAAAAACAAAAAGCCACCTAGCTCAAAGGCCAGCTAGTGAATGCAGTGGTACAAATGACCCCACCTCTCACAAGGTGGAAGGCAAGGCCAGATACCTGAAGTTGTCACCTGATCTCCACAGACATGCCCACAACTCACACAGATGAATAAACACACATACACACAGCAACAGCAAGATAAAAAACACCACAAGCAATACCAAAAAATACTGAGGGCTGGACAGATGGTTTATTGGTTAAGGCACCTGACTGTGAAGCCCAAGGACCTAGGTTCAATTCCCCACTATCCATGTGAGCCAGATGCACAAGGTAGCACATGCACCTGCAGTTTGCCCTGGCGCGCCCATTTTCCCTATCCATCTACCTTTCTCTCTCTCTCTCAAATAAACAAATAAAAATAAAATCAATGTGAGGTGGTTTTGCAAAGTAGGGTTTCACTCTAGCCCAGGCTAACCTGAAATTCACTATGTAGTCTCAGGGTGTCCTTGAATTTATGAGAATCTACCTGTATCAGCCTCCCAAGTGCTGGGATTAAAGGCATACTCCACTACACCTGGCTAAATTCAGTACTTATTATAGAATATTTATTTGTAGGGAGAGAGAAAGAGAGACAGAATGGGCACAACAGGGGGCCCAGCCATTGCAAATGAACTCCAGATGCATGTGCCACTTTGTGTATCTGGCTTTACATGGGTATTGGGGAACCAAACTTGGATTATTAGGCTTTGCAGGCAAGTGCCTTAACTGCTGATCCATTTCTTCAGCCCCAAAATCATTTAAAAAAATTTTTTTTTGCTTTTTTTTATTTATTTGAGAGTGACAAAGAGAGAACGAGGCAGATAGAAAGAATGGGCACACCAGGGCCTCCAACTACTGAAAACAAACTCCAGACGCGTGCGCCCCCTTGTGCATCTGGCTTATGTGGGTCCTGGGGAATTGAGCCTCAAACCCAGGTCCTGTGGCTTTTACAGGCAAACACTTAACAGCTAAGCCATCTCTCCAGCCCCTAAAATCAATTTTTGATGTGATCTAGACTGTGATATACCAGAGGTTTGTTATGAGAGTTTCTCTTTACTTACTATTTATTTTCAAGGTAGGATCTCACTCTAGCACAGGCAGACATGGTATTCACTATGTAGTCTCAGGGGTGACCATGAACTCACAGAGATCCTCCTACCTCTGCCTCCCAAGTGCTGGGTTCAAAGGTGCGTTCTACCACACCCGGCTTACTTGCTTGCTTGCTTATTTATTTATCTATTTATTGTGGAGAGGCAGACTACAGAGCAAATGGGTGTGTCAGGGCCACTGAGAAATCCTGCTGGAACTGAGCTGATAACCTCCTCCATGTAGACCAGCTGACAGAAAGCTGGAAGACATTCTGCATGCAGTTCAATGGGAGAAAGAGAAATCACCAGTGAAGATACTCAGCAGTGGACACCCTTATATTTGGCCAGCCAGGCCAAATGAGCCAACAGGTACAATAGTGTAATGTCTGTCATGGTGGAAACCAACTGTCCTCTAATTAGTCTGGAGGCCCGCTCCATGGGAGGGAATAAATCCCTGATACTGAAAACCTAAGACAGGGGTAGTCATGAGCTCTAGGGGTGTAAAGTCTGCTGCTGTCTGGCTAAATGTATATACTATGCTCATCAAACTGCCCAGTAAGCACTTCTCTTAATATTCATACCCTTATATTAATGCTACTCTCACCTTTGGTAGAGAATCGTCTCTTTTCAGATGGCAGTGACCTTGGGATGACTCAGAAGGCATCATGGTGCTGGAAAGAAGTGACCGGAGTACTCAGTACTGCAATATCTCTATCACACCTTCCAAGGTGCTCTTCCCAGACACAAAATGGCCTGGGTATCCATGACCTCACAGTGCCTGACACTACCTACACAAGACCATCATAATAGGAGGAAAAGATGACATCAAAATAAAAGAGAGACTGATTGAGATGGGAAGAATGGAGTTTCGAAGGGAAAGTGGGGGGAGGGAGGGCATTACTATAGGATATTTTTTATAGTCATGGAAGTCGTTAATAAAAAAAATTTGAAAAAAAAATTTTTTTTCAAATTTGTTTGTAAGCAAAAAGAGGAAGAAAAGGGAAGGGAGGAGGGGGAGAGAAATCTACAGTCCAGTCAGTGCCTCTTGCCACTGGAAACGAACTCCAGATGCATGTTCCACTTTGTCCATCTGACTTTATGTGGTTACTGACTGGAGAGCCAAACTCAGGCCATCAGGCTTTACAAGCAAGCACCTTCATCTGCTGAGCCACTCCCCCCACCTCCCATCCCTGCTCTGTTGCTTGCTTGTTTGTTTTTTGAGGTAGGGTCTTGCTCAAGCCCAGGCTGGAATTCACTACGTAGTCTCAGGCTGGGCTTGAACTCACAAGGATCCTTCTATCTCTGTCTCCTGAGTGCTAGGATTAAAGGTGTGTGCCACCAAGTCCAACTTTGCTTGTTTTGAGTCAAGGTTTTGCTATATAGCAGGGGAGGGCTTCAAAATCACGGCAATCCTTCTACCTCGGCCTCCCAAAGTGGTGGGACCAAAAATATATACCACCATGCCCCACTCAGACAAACTTCTTAAAGTTAGCGACTTTTTTTTTTTATATAGTTCTGGAGCTGGTGTAGTGGTATAAGCTTTTTTCCAGCACTGGAGAGGCTAAGTTATACAAGGATCACCAAGAGTCTGAAGGCAGCCTAGGGCTACAGAGTGAAGTCCAGGTCAGCCCAGGCTAAAGTGAGACTCTACCTCAAAAAAATAAAACAATAAATAAATAATAAAATAAAGTTCTGGGGCTATGGATGTAGCTCAGTAGCAAAGTCCTTGCTTAGCGTGTTCAAAGTCCTTGATTTGCTACTTACCATCACTCAAACACACACACACACACACACACACACACACACACACAGTGAGAAATACTCTTGAAAATCTAATGCTGTGTTACAAAATAGCAGTACAGTTTTGACATTATTCTTCCTAATATACATACTGATACAATTTCTCTGTCAAGAGATCTAAAAAACTAAATATACATGATATAAATAGCCAAGGAATCAACAGCAGCAAGCAATTCTATGTAATCCAGAGAGCTTTCAGAGCAACAGCAAGGAAAACTAAAGACCTAAGGGTCTGGGAAGATGGCTCAGCAGTCCATCAAAGGTGCTTGTTTACAAAAGCCTGCTGGCCTAGGTTTCATTTCCCAGTACCCATGTAAAGCCAGATGCACAAAGCAGTACACACATCTGGAGTTTGTGTGCAATGACAAGGAGGCCCTGACATGCCCATTTTCTCTGTCTCTCCCTCTTAAAATAAGGGGCAGCAGTAGGAGGACTGCCGTGAGTTCAAGACCACTCTGAGAATACATAGTTAATTCCAGATCAGCCCAGGCCAGATCAGAATGAGACCCTACCTTGGAAAACCTAAATAAATAAATGGGGCTGGGCAGTAAGCTAGAAAAGAGATAGAAAGGAAGAGATGGGGGGGTACTTAATCGAATGGTATTGTATATATGTAAGTAGAAGAATAGATTAATGGGGGTGAAAAGGCCCAAAGTGAGGTCAGGGGAAAAGATTGAGTAAAGGAAAGGTGGAGAGAGGGCTAAACAAAATCTATGAGGATATACATAAATCATGTGGAAACCTACTTTTTTGGACAATGGAACACTTAGGAGCCATAGATTATTGCTAGAAAATTTTCAGTGCCAGGGATGGGATACCTTCTAGTGAGTTGTTGGCCAGGGAGGTCCCTGATGCCCCCAAAACATTATAGGCCATTGACAAGGCCCTTGGTTTCCCACCAGGAATAGATGGTAAGACCCTATTGCTGAAGACTCCACATACTTGGGCTGCAAGGCCACTAAGAAATCCTACTGGAACTGAGCTGAAAACCTTCTCCATGTAGACCAGCTGACAGAAAGCTGGAAGAAGCCATGCTGCATGCAGTTCAATGGGAGAAAGAGAAGTCACCAGTGGGAGAAAGAGAAGTCACCAGTGAAGATACTCAACAGTGACACTGCAAGCCTTATATTTTGCAAGCTAGGCCAAATGACCCAAGGCATGCAATAGTGTAATGTCTGTCATGGTGGAAACCAACTGCCCTCTAATTGGACTGGAGGCCCGCTCCATGGGAGGGAATACATCCCAGATACTGAAAACTTAAAACAGGGGTAGTCATGAGCCCTAGGGGTGTAACGTCTGCTGTTGTCTGGCTAAATGTATATACTATGTTTATCAAACTGACCAGTAGGCACTTCTCTTAATACTCATACTCTTATATATATTTTTAAATTTTTTTGTTTATTTATTTATTTGAGAGCAACAGACACAGAGAGAAAGAGGAAGAGAGAGAGAGAGAATGGGCGCGCCAGGGCCTCCAGGCACTGCAAACGAACTCCAGACACATGCGACCCCTTGTGCATCTGGCTAACGGGGGTTCCGGGGAATTGAGCCTCGAACCGGGGTCCTTAGGCTTCACAGGCAAGTGCTTAACTGCTAAGCCATTTCTCCAGCCTTCATACCCTTATATTAATGCTACTCTCACTTTTGGTAGAGAATCTTCTCTTTTCAGATGGCAGTGACCTTGGGATGACTCAGAAGGCATCATGGTGCTGGAAAGAAGCGACAGAAGTGCTCCGTACTGCAATATCTCTATCACACCTTCCAAGGCTCAGGGTCTAATGCAGAAGAAGTGGTGAAAAGAATGTAAGCCAAAGGAAGGGTAGGACTCCTTACAAGGTGCTCTCCCCAGACACAAAATGGCCTGGATACCCATGACCTCAGAGTGCCTGACACTAACTACACAAGACCAGCATAATAGGAGGGAAAAAAATCATGACATCAAAATAAAAGAGTGACTGACTGAGATGGGGAAGGGATATGATGGAGAATGGAGTTTCAAAGGGAAAGTTGGAGTGAGGGAGGGTATTATCATGGGATTTTTTTTTTTTATAATCATGGAAGTTGTTAATAAAAAAATTGAAAATAAATGAATAAATAAATGTGGCTGGAGAGATGGCTTAGCAGTTAAGGCATTTGCCTGCAAAGCCAAAGGACCCCGGTTCAACTCTTCAGGACCCAGGTAGGCCAGATGCAGAAGGGGGCCCATGCACCTGGAGTTCATTTGCAGTGGTTGGAGGCCCTGGCACACTAATTCTCTCTCTCTCTCTCGAATAAATAAATAAAACATTAAAAATAAATAAATAAATAAAAGACCTAAGGGGCTAGAGAGATGGCTCTGTGGTTAAAGGTACTGTTTGCAAAGCCTGATGGCCCATATTCAATTCCCAAGTGCTCACAAAAGCCAGATGCAGAGTGGCCCAAGCGCCTGAAGTTCCACTGCAGCAGTCAGAGGCCCTGGTGCATACATTCTTTCTCTCTCACAAGTAAATTGAAAAGAAAAAAGAAAACAAAATAAAGACAGTATGTGGTGGTTGGATTTGGGTGTCCCCCATCAATTTAGGTTTTCTGAATGCTAAGGTTCCCAGCTGATGGAGATTTGGGGATTAACACCTCCTGGAGGTAGTGTATTGTTGTGTGGGCGGGTTTATGGGTATTATAGCCAGTGACCCCTTGCCAGTCTTTGGCACACTCTCCTGTTGGTATGGTCTGCCTGATGTTGGCCAGAAGGTAATATCCACCCTCTGCTCATGCCATCATGGAGCTTCCCCCTTGAGCCTGTAAGCCAAAATAAACCCCCATCCCGACAAGCTGCTCTTGGTCAGGTGATTTCTGCCAGCAATGTAAACCTGACTGCAACAGTAAAGTTAGTACCAGAAGCGGGGTGGCTGCTACACATCAAACTGTGTAGCTTTGGCTTTTTAGAGCTGATTTTCAAGAGAAATGTGGAAGGATTTGAAACCTTGGCCTAAGAGACACCTTGCCATGCTGTAAGTACAGCTTGATGGACTATTCTGGTCAGAGGTGATGAAAGAGCTGAATGCAGTAAGAACTATGGACTGTGAGGTTTGGCCTGTAAGGGTGAGAAAGAGCTTTGCCTGGACTGGGCTAGAAGCAGTTTGTATGAGAGGCTTGCTGTTATGCCCCTGCCTGAGAATTTGTGCAAAGCTACATTGTATAGAAATGGACTGGATATCCATGACCTCACAGTGGTTGACACTACCTACACGAGACCATTATAATAGAAGGAAAAGATCATGACATCAAAATAAAAGAGAGACTGA
Source organism: Dipus sagitta (assembly GCA_036346955.1). NCBI lineage: Eukaryota > Metazoa > Chordata > Mammalia > Rodentia > Dipodidae > Dipus > Dipus sagitta. The sequence continues at coordinate 249,816,974 of CM070770.1, read as the reverse complement.
TTGAGATGGTAAAGGGATATGATGGAGAATGGAGTTTCAAAGGGGAAAGTGGGGGGAGGGCGGGTATTACCATGGGATACTCTTTATAATCATGGAAGTTAATTTAAAAAATTGAAAAGAAAGAAAAAAAAAAGAACAGAAAAAGGAATGGACTGGTGTGAGCAGAGGGATATGGTACAAGAATGAAATCTTTGGGCTGAAACTTCTGCCCATTCAGCTACAATTATGAGAGATTACAACCATTGAGATTGGGCCAGCTGACCTGCATTGGAGCAACAGGAAAAAATGAAGACTCTTGAAGGGACCTGAATGCTCAAGGAGTGTCCTGTTTTTCAAAGTCTGATTTATTCCCCCATGGATTAACATATTGCACCCTACCTGGTATTATGGAGAATAAGACATGCAGAAAAGAGAGGGTCATTAGATTTGCAACATGGTCTTGTGTTTTGGAAACAGACATGGGCAGTGTGAAGCAGGTTTGCTGGATTGCCTGCATGGAGACCTGATGGAGCCGTGAGGATGGACTGTGGGTTGCAGCGGAGATGTCGGGACCATGAGACAGCTGCTAAGGAGAGCTTCCAGTCCCAGATGAAGTTTTCCAGGACTGCTGAGTAGCCCAGCTGGAGGGGTGGAACTGGAACTCCAGAGACTTGTTGCTAGTTAGAATTATCAGACATGGGGCTGGAGAGATGCCTTAGCAGTTAAGGTACTTGCCTGCAAAACCAAAGGACCTAGGTTCAATTCCCCAGGACCCATGTAAGCCAGATGCACAAGATGGCATATGTGTCTGGAGGTCGTTTACAGTGGCTGAAGGCCCTGTCGTGCCCATACTCTCTCTCTCCTTCTGTTTCCTCCTGTCTGACTCTGCCTCTCTCAAATAAATAAATGAAAATAAAATATTTAAAAAAAAAGAATTATCAGGTGTCCCCTATAAACCTAGGTGTTCTGAATGCTAGGTTCCCAACTGATGGAAATTTGGGAATTAATGCCTCCTAGAGGCAGTGTATTGTTGGGGGCGGGTTTATGGGTATTATAGCCAGTTTCCCCTTGTCAGTGTTTGGCACACTCTCCTGTTGCTGTTGTACAGCTTATACTGGCCAGGGGGTGATGTCCACCCTCTGCTCATGCATCATTTTCCCTGCTCATGACATCATTTTCCCCTGCCATCATGGAGTTTCCCCTCGAGCCTGTAAGCCAAAATAAACCTTTTTTCCCACAAGCTGCTCTTGGTCAGGTGATTTCTGCGAGCAATGAGAACCTGACTGCAACACAGTGGTACATACAACTAGAGGATGGAGAGTTCAAGACCAGCCTGGGCTATACATTAAAACGTGAGGTTTAGTCGGGTGTGGTGGCGCACGCCTTTAATCCTAGCACTCGGGAGGCAGAGGTAGGAGGATCACTGTGAGTTCAAGGCCACCCTGACAGTATATGGTGAATTCCAGGTCAGCCTGGACTAGAGGCTAGAGCAAGACCCTTCCTCTAAAAACAAACAAACAAACAAACAAACAAAAAAAACCCAAAAAACCCAAAAACAACAACAAATAAAAACAAACCTGAGGTTGGACTGGAGAGATGGCCAGGACTCAGGTTCAAATCCCGAATACCCATGTATGGCCAGATGTACAAAGTGTTGTTGGCAGTGGCAGGAGGCCCTGGCATGCCTATTATCTATCTGCTTCTCTCTCTCTCTCTCATAAATAAATGCTATCAATTAGATAAATCATTTTAAGGACTGCCATTTTAAAGCTACATACTGTCCAGAAAATTCTAACAATTTCACACAGTATGACCCTGCACAAGCGTAGGACAAAGGGTGATTCTCTGTTTTCTTATCTTTGTCTATAATCTAGAACTAGGCAGAACACACCAACACCTAACTAGATGAAGATGAGGATGGCTAATGAAAATCATTCTAAAAAAAATAAAAACCTGAGCTAGAGTGAGACCCTATATCAAAATAAATAAACAAACAAACAAACAAACAAAAATAAATCATTCTACTGAAGAGCATGTTTACATTTACAAGAAAAGCAGGGCTGGGGAAATGGCTCAGCAGTTAAAGGCATTTGCTCTGTAAGCCTGCCAACTGGGAGTTTGATTCCCCAGCACCCACATAAAAAGCTGGATGTGGGGCTAGGAGATAACTCAGCGGTTAAAGAACACTTGCTACTTAAGCATGAGGGCCTTAGATGGCCCATGTTTGACTCTCTAGAACCCACATCAAAGGCTGGGTGTGTGAGCCGGTGTGGTGGTGCACGCCTTTAATCCCAGCACTCGGGAGGCAGAGGCAGAAGGATTGCTGTGAGTTCAAAGCCACCCTAAGACTACATAGTGAATTCCAGGTCAGCCTGAGCCAGAGTGAGACCCTACCTCGAAAAACAAACAACAACAAAAAAGCCTGGGTGTGTGGGCTGGAGAGATGGCTTAATGGTTAAGGCACTTGTTTGCAAAGCCTAAGTCTCTGAGTTTGAGTCCCTGGGACCCATGTAAGCCAGATATACATGGTACCTCATGGGTCTGGAGTTCATTTGCAGTAGCTGAAGGCCCTGATGTGCCCATTCTCTCTGTCTCTCTTTGAAATTAAAAAAAAAATTAAAAAGCTGGGTGTGGTCATATATGTATGTAATCCTATACTACGGGGGTAGAAACCAGAAAACCACTGGCAGCTATGGGATAAGACCCTGTCTCAAGGAAATATGTGAATGAGCAATAGAAGGGCACCTAAATTCTTCTCTGTGTATGTATGCATGCCTGCACACATGCCAAAAAATAAAAAGGCCAGATGCACATAGAACATGTGTCTGTAACATATGACAATGAAGGTAGTCAGGAGAATCCTGAAGCTTGTAGACCAACTAGTCTAACTTTCATGGTGCCCAAACATGAGAGAACCTGTCACAAACAAGGTGGAAGAAAAGGAAAAACACCCCAAGGTTACCCTCTGACCTACACACACACACACACACACACACACACACACACACACACACACACACACACACAGAGAGAGCCACAAACTACCATTTTGGCCCTTTTCCCTCCATTAGAATATGGGGGAAGGTGTTTGTTTTAAGAGGATCTTGTATAGCCCACACAGGCTAGCCTCAAATACTATCCTGTCTCTATTTCCTAAGTGCTGGAGCAACAGGCCTGCACCTCCATGCTCAGCTGAGGTTTTTTTTTTTCTTTTTTTCCTCCCACATTATCTCTCACTCTATAAGATGGGCTAGACTTGAATTTGTGGTAATCCTCCTACCTCAGCCTTCCTAGTGCTGGTGATTATAACTATGTCACCATGTCTGGCTATGAGGGAGGGTGCCATGGATACAGTCTTTCTCTAGGCTAGACTGGGAACTTGCAATCTTCCTGACTCTACAACACAAAGGCTGGAATTACAGGTGTATGCTACCACACAGAGCCTACGCTAATTTTTTATTTTGATAATGGGCACACCAGGGCCTCCTGCCCCTGCAAACAAACGCCTTATGTGCCTGACTTTATTAGGGTACTGGGGAACTGAACCTGGCTAGTAGGCATTGTATGCAAGCACTTTAGCCAACTGCTGAGGCATCTCTCTAGCCCCTTAGGTATATAGCTCAGTGGTAGAATACTACCACCTTAGCATACATACAAGGCCATGGGGTTTGATCCCCAAAACTTTTCCAAAATATAAAAAATTTTTAAAAGAGGCTAAGGAGATGGCTCAGCAGTCAGTTAAAGGCACTTTCTTACAAAAGCCTACAAAGCCTTGGCTGGGTGTGATGGCATACACCTTTAATCCCAGCAGGTGGGAGGCAGAGGTAGGATGATTGGTGAGTTCAAGGCCATCCTTAGACTACATAGTGAATTCCAGGTCAGCCTGAGCTAGAGTGAGGCCCTACCTAGAGGAAAAGAAAAAAAAAAACCTACAAGCCTGGATTTAATTCCCCAGTATCCCAGTAAAGTCAGATGCATAGTGTGTCTGTAGTTCATCTGCAGTGTCAGAAAGCCCTGGTGCACCCATATCCTCGCATAAATAAATAAATGGGGAAATGGCTTAGCGGTTAAGACATTTGCCTGCAAAGCCTAAGGACCCAGGTTTGATTACCCAGAACCCACATAAGCCAGATGCATAAGGTGGAACAAGCATCTGGAGTTCATTTACAGTGGATAAAGGCTCTGGTATGCCCATTCTCTGTTTCTCTCTGTCTGCCTCTACTTCTCTCACTCTCTCAAATAAATACGTAAAATTATTTTTAAAATAAATAAATAAATATTTGGCCAGGTTTGGTGGCACCCACCTTTAATGCTAGCACTAGGGAGGCAGAGGGACTACAGAGTGAGTTCCATGTCAATCTGGGCTAGAGCAAGACTCTACCTCAAAAAAACCAGATAAATTAAGCCAGGCGTGATGGCGCATGCCTTTAATCCCAGCACTCGGGAGGACTGCCGTTGAGTTTGAGGCCACCCTGAGACTACAGAGAAAATTCCAGGTCAGCCTGAGCTAGAGTGAGACACTACCTCAAATAAATAAATAAATAAATAAATAATCCTCACCAATCTAGTAAATTTTAGATCCATTTCCTCCTTCATTATCTCAGAAACTAATATGTTTATCTCTTTTGAAAGTAAGAAGTAGGAAATTTATTACAGTGTGAAAAATTCACAACTATGTATTCGATAAGATAATCTATTTAACCATGGTCTAAAATGTATGCCTATATTGAAGTCACTAAACCAGGGGCTGGAGAGATGGTTCAGTGAGTAAAAGCACTTTCTGTGCTAGCATGACAATCTGAGTCTGAATGCTCAGAACCCATGTAAAAGCCTAACATAGGAGCAAGCATCTGTAATTTCAGCCCTTCTACAGCAAGGTGGGAGACTGACATAGAGAAATCCCTACAAGCCAGCTATCATGACATATGCAATGGTGAAAACAAAAGACCCGAACTAAAAGCAAGGTAGAAGGCTTGGACAGACACCCTAAGTTGTTCTCTGACCTCCATGTGTGCCAAGGAATGTGCAATCCCTCACTCAAGCACATACATACCAATACACATCACACACAAAGATATATAAATTCATTTTTTTTTTTTTTTGAGGTAGGATCTCACTGAAAGCCATGCTGACCTGGCACTCACTCTATAGTCCCAGGCTGGCCTTGAACTTATGGCAATCCACCTACCTCTGCCTCCCAAAAGTGCTGATATTAAAGGTGTGTATCACCATGGCTGGTGGAAAATTATTTTTTAAAACAGTCACTAAACCAGCTGGGCAGAGTAGCACATGCTGTTAGAATTAAACCCTGCCTCAATAAAAAATAAAAAATAAACATAAAGCAGTCTCTACTCACACTCCCAAGCCACTAAGTCAGTAAACACCTACTACTGAAAACCATCAGGAAAAGGATAAAAAAGGTTTCCAAGTAAATAAAATTGCCATTTTGGGGCTGAAGAAATGGTGTAGTGGTTAAGGCGCTTGCCTGTGAAGCTTAGACCCAGGTTCGATTTCTCAGTACCAATGTAAGCCAGATGCACAAACTGTCATGCATCTGGAGTTCATTTGCAGTGGCTAGAAGCCATAGCACTTTCTCCTCTAGCTCTCTCAAATACATATTTTTCAAAAAATAGACATTTTAGCTGGGCGTGGTGGTGAATGCCTCAGGAGGCAGAGGTAGTGTTATGCCCAGTTCTCGGCACCCCCAGTGACCACCAAGGAGAACCAAACAGGTATGCAAGGGCAAGGAGCTTTATTTCGGGCTTAAACTCGGTCTCTTAACTTCACCAATGCAGTGGATCCGTATAAGAGCCTCGAGTAGTGGGAGGGTAGGGTTTTTATAGGGATTTGAACATAGAAGAAGGGGATGGGTACATGATTGGTTGATTTAAACAGTGTACTCTTCTGGTTGGTTTAGGATTTTGGCGGGCAAAGTTGGTGGGCTGGGGCTAGGGGAATTAAGCTTATCTATGACTACAGGAATGTCTCATGACTTCAGGAATGTATGGCATAATCAGTTTAACTGTTAAACCTACCCTTACAGCAAAGTCGGCAGGCTGGAGCTAGGGGAATTGAACTTATCTTATGACTTCAGGAATGTATGGCATAATCATTTTCCAGTAACTGTTAAACCCACCCTTACCAGAAGATAAAAAACTTAGATCTTGCCCAGAAACAGAAACTTAGGCCTACTGAGGACTCTGAAGCCTGTCATGGCGTCCATCTGGTTCCTTAGTCCTTCAGTAGGAGGATCACAGTGAGTTCAAGGTCAGCCTGAGACTACACAGTGAATTCCAGGTCAGCCTGAAGTTGAACAAGACCCTACCTCAGGAGGAAAAAAAAAAATTTCCATTTCAAAATCTATGGACTCAAAGTTGGGTGTGGTAGCACAAGCTTGAAATCTCAACACTCCTTAGCCTATGGCAGAAGGATCAATGTGAGTTCAAGGTCAAAGGTCAGTTTAAGCTCCAGATCAGCCTGGGCTATACAAGATCTTGACTCAAGATATGCCCACTGGAGCCGGGCAGGCGTGGTAGTGCACACCTTTAAAATCAGCATTCAGGAGGCAGAGGTAGGAGGCCACCCTGAGAACATACAGTTAATTCCAGGTCAGCCTGGGCTAGAGTGAGAGCCTACCTGGAAAAACCAAAAAAGATATGCCCACTGGTGCAATATTGGCATAACTATTATTGGAGTAATCAAATGCTTCCTGGTTGGATTTAATGCCTGCTCAACAGGAACTCATTACTGGCACTGTAAGCCTAGACAAAAGCCTGTGGCTAGGGAAGTAATGGGCCCTAGAAGGGGTAGCTACTACTCTTGTTTGGGTAATGAGTATACTGTACTCATCAAACTGCCTTCTAAATTATTTATTTATGCCCACAAATTAGTACTACTCTCAGTCTCAGTCAGAGCAGCTTCTTTTTGCAGTGGGCAGTGATAACTGGCCAAACTGCTGAGAATAAGTAACTGTTCAGTACTCAGCCCTAACAGACTCCTATATATCACCCTCTTCAAGGCTAAAGGAACATCATAAAAGAGGAGGCAGAAAAAAAATATAAGAACTAGAGAAGTACTGCAGAACAATGTCTTCTGAACATAACATGGCCACTGTACTCATCCACTCAGGATACTGTGGCTATCTACAAAGATTGGGTCTGTCAACATTCTCCCTCATTGATAGTGGAGGAACTCATGAGGTCTTCACCCCTTTCTGAGGATTTGACAGTTAACAGTTGCTAAGGAAGGAGAGACTTTCTCTTTTAATGGTATACCCACTAATAAATTGCCCATGCTCGAGTAAGTAACTCCCATCCGGATTAGAGGGTTGGCTTAGCAGTTAAGGCTTTGCCTACAAAGAAAAAGGACCCAGGTTAGATTCCCCAGGACCCATGTAAGCCAGATGCACAAGGTGGCGTGTGCATCTGGAGTTTGTGTGTAGTGGCTAAGGGCCCTGGTGTGCCCATTCTCTCTCTCAAGTAAGTATTTTTTTAGTAGGAGGATCGCTCTTTGAGGCTAGCCTAGGATGAAAGAGTACCTGGACAGCATGGACTACAGACCCTAGCCCCCCCCCCCAAAAAAAACCCACACATATATTCTAAAAAACACAAATAAATAAAAAAGGTTTGGACCCTGTGGTGGGGGGTAGATAATACTGTGCTCAGAAGTCATAGGTTGTTGTAAGAAAATCCCAGTGCCAGGCATGTGCTACGTCCCACAGAGTTGCTGGTCAGAGAGGCCCCTAAAACAATACAGGCGATTGCCAAAACTCTTGGTTGCCAACCAGAACTAGATATTAAGACTGTACTGTTGATGATACCACAGGCTTTGGGGTGAAGACATTGAAAAATAAAGCTAGAACTAACCTGGAACCTCCTCCATGCTGACTAGCTGTTTAATGCTAGAAAGGGCTATGCAGTCTGCTGGGGAAGAAAATTCACCAACATTTTTTTCCCCCAAGGCAGGGTCTCACTTTAGCCCAGGCTGACCTGGAATTCACTCGGTAGCCTCTGGGTGGCCTCAACCAGCATAGCAATCTTTAAAAATATATGTGTATATATTAGCCAGGCATGTTGGCACAAGCCTTTAATCCCAGCACTTGGGAAGCAGAGGTAGGAGGATTGCCGTGAGTTTGAGGCCACCCTGAGAATACACAGTGAATTCCAGATCAGCCTGGGGTACAGTGAGACCCTATATCGGCTAGAGTAACACCCTATATCAAACAACCAAAAAAAAAAACTTTTTAAATTTATTTGCGAGAGAGAGAGAGAGAGAGAGAGAATGTGAGCATGCCATGGCTTCCAGCCATTTCAAACGAACTCCTGACACAAGTTCCACCTTGTGCACCTCACTTATATGGGTACCATGGAATCAAACCTGGGTCCTTAGGCTTAGCAGGCAAACGCCTGAACGGCTAAACCATCTCCCTAGCCCTCATCAACAGTCTTTATCAGGAGTTGATCCTGTAAGCCACAAAAGTCGCCAGCCAGGCAACATGTATCCACTAATGCAATAGTGGTACGTCTGTTATGGGGTTAACCAACTTCTTTTTGATTGGATTTGAGGCCAACTCTACTACAGGGATTTCATGCCTGGTACTGAAAACCTAGTCAAAAGTCTATGCATAAATCCTAAAAGGGAAAGAATTACTATTGTTGGCCATTAAATTGCCTTCTAAATATTTGTTTATACCCACAACTTAATGTTGTTCTCAATCTCTTTTCAGATGACAGCGACTACTAGAAGACTAAAAAATCATCAAAGGGCTGAGACATGATAATTTAATGTTCAGCAGTATATAAGAAATCTCTATCATGCCCTCCAAGGCTCAAGGACCATTTCAGAAGAGGTGACAGAGCTAAAGGATGGGAGGAGTGCTTTAGAATGTAGTCTTCCAGACAAAATGACAGTTGCATTCATGACCTCACAATTCCTGCATAATACAGGACCCATCAATATGCTGTCACTGATGATGGAAGAAGGCAAAAAAAAAAAAAAAAAAAAGTGACATCAAAACAGAAGAAAGGAGCCGGGCGTGGTGGCGCACGTCTTTAATCCCAGCACTCAGGAGGCAGAGGTAGGTGGATCACCGTGAGTTTGAGGCCACCCTGAGACTCCATAGTGAAGTCCAGGTCAGCCTGGGCTAGAGTGAGACCCTACCTCGAAAAACCAAAAACGAAAAAAAAAAAAAAAAAAAAACAGAAGAAAGGACTAAAAATAGACTTGATATAACCTGACTATACAACACCTTGGCATATACCCTAAGGACTCTACATACTACTTTAGAGATAACTTGCTCAACCATGTATATTGCTGCTCTATTCACAATAGCTAAGAAATGCAATCACACTCAATGGTTAAAAACTGGTAAGTGGATAATGAAGATGTCATGCATTTACACAATGGAGTTTCATTCACATGTAAAGAAAAATAAAATAGCCAGGCGTGGTGGTGCCATTTGGGGGGAATAGGGACAGCTCAGTAGTTAAAGGCACTTGCTTGTGTGGTGGCGCACGCCTTTAATCCCAGCACTCGGGAGGCAGAGGTAGGAGGATCGTCGTGAGTTCAAGGCCACCCTGAGACTCCATAGTGAATTCCAGGTCAGCCTGTGCTAAAGTGAGACCCTACCTCAAAAAAAAAAAAAAAAAAAAGGAAAAAGAAAATAATTTTCAAGAAAATGGATGAATCTTGAAAATATTATATACTAAGTGAGGTACTCCAAGCTCTGAAAGTCAAACGTGCATGTTACTTCTCATAAATGAATCCTAGGTTCAAATTTTTAGACTTGTATGTTTCTTGGAGTAAGCAACAGTAAGAGAGGCCAAGAAGCTAGAAAGGAGTTGTGAAGGAGAGAGGGGGAAGGGCTTAAGATGAGAGTACACATGAAAGTAGAGGGACAGAAGGGGTGGAACAGTCTGAGTGGGGTCAAGGTAGAGGAATGGAGGAGAGAAGGATATGGCAGAAGAGTTAATCAAAAGTTAAGATGAAGGGGCTAGAGAGATGGCTTAGCGGTTAAGCACTTGCCTGTGAAGCCTAAGGACCCTGGTTCAAGGCTTGATTCGATGCCAGATGCACAAGGGGGCGCATGCATCTGGAGTTCGTTTGCAGTGGCTGGAAGCCCTGGTACACCCATTCTCTCTTTTCCTATCTCTGCCTCTTTCTCTCTCTCTCTCTCAAATAAATAAATAAAGTTAAAAATTTTAAAAAGAAAATACCAATAATAAACAAGTAAATAAATAAATAAATAAAATAACATAAATTGAAGATGGACTGGTTGGAAAAAAGTTCATTGGAACAGGGGTGATGGAGAGGGGACAAAAGAAATGGGAGGGGATTACGACCAAAGCAATTATGTGTATATAAACTATGAAAAAAACAAAAGTAAAAAAAGGGGGGAGGGGCTGTAGGGTCCTGTTAAAAAAATAAATAAATAAAATAAAATAAATAAAAAGTTAAGAAGCCATCAGAAAAATGCCAATTAAAACTACTCTGAGCCCGGCGTGGTGGCGCATCCTTTAATCCCAGCACTCTGGGAAGCAGAGGTAGGAGGATCATCACGAGTTGGAGGCCACCCTGAGATTACATAGTGAATTCCAGGTCAGCCTGGGCTAGAGTGAAACCCTACCTTGAAAAGCCAAAATAAAAAAACTACTTTGAGATTCCATCTCACTTCTGTTAGAATGGCTATCATCAAGAAAATGATAATAGGGCTGGAGAGACGTCTTAACAGTTAAGGCCACTTGCCTATGAAGCCAAAGGACCTAGTTTCAATTCCCCAGTACCCATGTAAGCCAGATGCACAAGGAGGTGCATGCATCTGCAGTTCATTTCGTTTACAGGGGCTAGAGGCCCTGACACACCCATTCTCTGTCTCTCTCTCTCTCTCTCTCTCTCTCTCTCTCTGCTTGCACTTAAATAAGATTAATTAAAAAAACTCGAGCCAGGCGTGGTGGCACATGCCTTTAATCCCAGCACTTGGGAGGCAGAGGTAGGAGGATTGCCCAGAGTTCAAGGCCACCCTGAGATTACATAGTGAATTCCAGGTCAGCTTGAGCTAGAGTGAGATCCTGCCTCAGAAAAAAAAAAAAAAAAGAAAGAAAAACAGGATTCTTCTACATTGTTGGGGGGAATATAAACTGGTAAAGCCACTGCGGAAAACAGTGTGAAGTTTCCTGAGACAGCTAAAAATAGATTTACCATATGACCCAGCTATACCATTCCTAGGCATATATCCTAAGGACTCTTTTCACTATCTTAGAGATAACTGCTCATCCATGTTTACTGCCACTCTATTTACAGTAGCTAGGAAATGGAACCAGCCTAGATGTCCCTCAGCCTATGAATGTATAATGAAGATGTGCTACATTTATACAATGGAGTTCTGTTCAGCAGTAAAGAAAAATGGGATTATGAAATTTGCAGGGAAATGGATGGAATTAGAAAGGATTATACTAAGTGAGGTAACCCAGGCCCAGAAAGCCAAATGCTTCATGTTCTCTCTCATATGTGGATGGAGCCTAGCAACAAAGACTAAAGACTTATGTGTGAGTTGGAGCAAAATTCAGTAGCAGAGGCCAGTAAGGTAGAAAGGGGTTATAAGGGAGAAAGGAAAGGGGCACGGAGGACTTAAGAAGAGGGTACTGGATGGATGGATGGATGGATGGATGGACAGATAGATAGACAGACAGACATATAGATATATAGATATATGTGTATATACAGATATATATATAGATATAGATTACTAGAGTGTAATAGCCTACGTGAGTTTAGGGGAAGAGATTGAGTAAATGAAGGGTGGGGAGAGGGTTAATCAAAATTTAAGATGTTGGGCTGGAGATATGGCTTAACGGTTGGTTACAGCATATGGCTGTGAAGCCAAAGGACCCAGGTTTGATTCTCCAGGTCCAACATAAGCCAGATACACATGGTGGCACATGCATCTGGAGTTCGCTTGAATGGCTAAGAGGCCCTGGGGTGACCATTCTCTCTCTCTCTCCCTGTCTCAAATAAATAAAATAAAAACAAAATCTTTTTAAAAAGGGGGGGGGGATGGAGAGATGGCTTAGCAGTTAAGGTGCTTGCCTGCAAAGCCAAAGGATTCGGGTTCGGTTCTCCAATACCCATGTATGCCAGATACACAAGGGGGAGCATGGATCTGAGTTCATTTATAGTGACTGCAGGCCCTGGTGTGCCCATTCTCTCTCCCTCAAATAAATAAATAAATAAATAAATAAATAAATAAAATTTAATATGTTATAAATAAGCCATATGAAAACCTACTTTCCTACTCTTTTGGATAATGGCGTACCCAGAAGCCATACATTGTAACTAGAAAATTTTCAGTGCCAGGGATGGGATACCTTCCAATGAGTTGTTGACCAGGGAAGTCCCTGATGCCCCCAAAACATTGCAGGCCACTGCTGAGGCCCTTGGTTTCCCACCAGGAATAGATGGTAACCCTATTGCTGAAGACTCCATATACTTGGGCTGCAAGGCCACTGAGAAATCCTGCTGGAACTAAGCTGATAACCTCCTCCATGTAGACCAGCTGACAGAAAGCTGAAAGAAGCCATGCTGCATATACTTCAATGGGAGAGAGAGAAATCACCAGTGTAGATACTCAGCAGTGGACACTGCAAACCTTATAGTTGGCCAGCTAGGCCAAATGAGCCAATGGGTACAATAGTGGCACACCTGTCATGGTGGAAACTAACTGCCCTCTAATTGGACTGGAGGCCCGCTCCATGGGAGGGAATACATCCCTGATACTGAAAACCTAAAACAGGAGTAGTCATGAGCCCTAGGGGTGTAACGTCTGCTGCTGTCTGGCTAAATGTATATACTATGCTCATCAAACTGCCCAGTAAGCACTTCTCTTAATGTTCATACCCAGATATTAATGCTACTCTCATTTTTGGTAGAGAACCTTCTCTTTTCAGATGGCAGTGACCTTGGGATGACTCAGAAGGCATCATGGTGCTGGGAAGAAGTGACAGAGGAGTGCTCAGTACTGCAATATGTCTATCACACCTTCCAAGGCTCAGGGTCTAAGAGGTGGCAGAAAGAATGTAAGAGCCAAAGGAAGAGTAGGACTCCTTACAATATGCTTCTCCAGACACAAAATGGCCTGGATATCCATGACCTCACAGTGCCTGACACTACTTACACAAGACCATCATAATAGGAGGAAAAAGATCATGACATCAAAATAAAAGAGACTGATTGAGAGGGGGAGGGGATATGATGGAGAGTGGAGTTTCAAAGGAGAAAGTGGGGGGAGGGAGGGAATTATCATGGGATATTGTTTACAATCATGGAATCATGGAAGTTGTTAATAAAAAAAGAAAAATGAAAAAAAGAGTTAGGAAGGGTCAGACATGGTGGCACACACCTTTGAACCTGGCATTCAAGAGGAAGTGAGGTAGGAAGATCACTGGGAGTTCAAGGCCAGCATGGGGCTAGAGTGAATTCCAGGGGTCTAGGCTAGGCTACAGTAAGACCTTACCATAAAAAGGGGGAGGGGGCTGGAGAGACGGCTTAGTGGTTAAGGCGTTTGCCTGCAAAGCCAAAGGACCTCGGTTCAATTCCCCAAGACCCATGTAAGCCAGATGCATAAGGGTGCGCATGCGTCTGGAGTTCCTTTGCAGTGGCTGGAGAGCCTGGCATGCCCATTCTCTCTCTCTCAAGTAAATAAAAAAAGTTAAAAACAACAACAAAAACTTAAGCAAAATTCATGCAACCTTCTGGGTTGAAGATTCACCTATAAAATCTGGCTGAGGTGAGGCAGGCGTGGTGGCGCATGCCTTTAATCCCAGCACTCAGGAAGCAGAGGTAGGAGGATCACCATGACGCCATGAGTTTGAGGCCACCCTGAGACTGCAGAGTGAATTCCAGGGCAGTCTGGGCTAGAGTGAGACTCCATTCAGGAGGCAGAGGTAGGAAGATCGCTGTAAACTAGAGACCACCCTGACACTACAGTGAACCCCAGGTCAGCCTAGGTTAGAGTGAAACTCTGCCCTGAAAAAAAAAAAAAAAAAAAAAAAAATTAAAAGAAAAAAAAAGATTTTGAACAAATTGGAAAGGAGTTCAATAACAGGGGAAGGGGAACAAGAAGGTAATGTGAGATGATAAACATGATTAAAATTCATCATATACATAAGAAATTGTAAAAAATAATATAGAAAAAAAAGAATGACATTGAAAAATAAAGAAGAGCCAGTCAGGCATGGTGGTACACACCTTTAATCCCAGCACTCAGGGAGGCTGAAGTAGGAGTGCCCTTGATTTCAAGGACAATCTGAGACTAAATAATGAATTCCAAGTTAGCCTGGGCTAAAGTGAGACTCAACAAAAAATAAATAAATAAAAGAAAAAAGGAAAGAAAACGAGGAAGAGGCAGAAAGCTAGGGCCAACAATAAGACTACTGTCCCCAAAATGAATAGTTAGAAAATTGTGTACACACACACACACCCATAAAGTTACAAGTAATTTGAAGTAACAGAATTACCTTAAAGTGAAAGGAATACTCTAAACATAATTAGGGCTGGAGAGATTGCTTAGTGGTTAAGGCACTTGCCTGTGAACCCATGTTTGACTCTCCAGATCCCACATAAGTCATATGCACAAAGGTGAGGCAAGCACAAGGTCATACATGCCCACTAAGTGGCGCAAGCATTTGGAGTTCGATTGCAGTTGTTGAGGCCCTGGCAAGCCAATTCTGTCTCTTTTGAAAATTAAAAAAAAAAGGGGGGGGGCCTGGAAAGATGGCTTAGTGGTTAAAGCACTTGCCAGCAAAGCCAAAGGCCCTTGGTTCAATTCCCCAAGACCCATGTAAGCCAGATACACAAGGTGGCACATGCATCTGGAGTTCATCTGCAGTGGCTGTAGGCCCTGGTGTGCCCATTCTCCCTCTCTCTCCCTCAAATAAACAATAATTAAAAAAAAAAAAAAAACGAGCTGTGAGTGGTGGTGCATGCCTTTAATCCCAGCAATTGGGAGGCAGAGGTAGGAGGATTGCCATGAGTTCAAGGTCACCCGAAGACTACACAGTGAATTCCAGGTTAGTCTGAGCTAGAGTGAGACCCTATCTCGGAAAACCAAAATAAAATAAAAGATTATAAAACTAGGACATAAAATAGGATACCAACCTAGTTTATTATCTAATATATTTAGACTACAATTTACCTCTCCTACCTTAAGTAGGGGTAGCATTACATGCTGCTGAACCAATATAAAAGCCTTCTACTTTCCCTCTTGTTCCCTTACCACCCATTTTTCACATGGGGGGGAGGGGTCGGTGTTCCAAATGTCTAAAATGTAATATTAAACTGGGTATGGTAGCAGGGTTAGTAATTCTTAGGATGTCACACAACCTGGAGGCTATCCCATAGCCAGATTAGCCTATCTATGGTCAGCTTCATATGTTCTGGTTCAACCACAGTGAGTATTTTCCAAAGCCTGAGCATCCTAGGCCTCATAGTACATGTCATTCCCTCTTCTAGGAATATACAAGCAATTCAGCTTCTATAAATCTAGCAATACAGCAGAGCATGCATGTGCTAAAGACTAGCCTGGGCTACAGAATGAGTTCCAGGTCAGCCTGGGCTATAGTTAGTGATGTTCTGATTCAAACCTTACCCCCCCCCCAAAAAAAAGATGAATTCAAGGTCATCCTCAACTACATAGCAGATTCAAGGCGAGCTTGGATTACATAAGACCATGTCTCAAAGAGAAAGTGAAAGGATGAGGATGGAGATGGCACAGCAGTAAAGGCACTTACTTGCAAAGCCTAACAGCCTGGGTTCAATTCCCAGTACCCACATAAAGTCAGACACAAAGTAGCACCTGTGTCTGGAGTTTGTTTGCAATGGTAATAGGCCCTCCTGTGCCCATTTTCTTTCTCTGTCACCTCACAAATAAATATTTTTTTTTAAAGTGGGGAAAGTCAGAGACACAGCTCAGTTGGTAGAATGTTTGTCTGAGAAAGCACAAGGATCTGATTTCAATGAACAACAATGAATTTCCAGGTCTTTGGGCTGGCATGGTGGTACACACCTATAATCCCAGAACTTCTTTGCAACTTGTTTGCAACTGGTTTATTCGTCAAGTACCAGACCAGACTCACTCTCTCTCTCTCTCAAGCGCACATGCGCGCGCGCGCACGCACACACACACACACACACACACACACACACATAAAGGAGCACAAATTAATAATGCTAAGTGATAGTAAAACACATAAGAGTTAATAGCTTCTTTGCAAAGTCACATCATAGGTCCATAGGTTAGGATTATTAGCCATTTTATAGCTATTTCACAACTTGAACTGGGGAGAGAAGAAATTACTAACATCAGCATAAACTGATTTTTGTTTGTTTTTGACACAGGGTCTCACTCTGTGGCCCAGTCTGTACTGGAAGCCACCATGTGGCCCCAGGCTGGCCTCAAATTCAAGATGATCCTCCTAATGCGGAAAAAGAGGAACCCTCTACACTGTTGGTGGGAATGCAATCTGGTCCAGCCATTGTGGAAATCAGTGTGGAGGTTCCTGAGACAGCTAAAAATAGATCTACCATATGACCCAGCTATAGCACTCCTAGGCATATATCCTAAAGACTCATCTCATTACCTCAGAGATACTTGCTCAACCATGTTTATTGACACTCAATTCACAATAGCTCGGAAATGGAACCAGCCTAGATGTCCCTCAACTGATGAGTGGATAATGAAGACATAGCACATTTATACAATGGAGTTCTACCCAGCTGTAAAGAAAACTGAAGTTATGAAATTTGCAGGAAAATGGATGGATCTGGAAAGGATTATACTAAGTGAGGTAACCTAAGCCCAGAAAGCCAGACGTCGCATGTTCTCTCTCATATGTGGATCCTAGTGACAGATGATTGGACTTCTGTGTGAGTAGGAAGAAAACTCAGTAGCAAAGGCCAGCAAGCTAGAAGAGATATAAAGGTTAGAGAAAGGAACGGAGGGGGGTACTTAATAGGATGGTATTGTATATATGTAAATAGAAGAATAGATTAATGGGGGTGAAAAGGCCCAAGTGAGGTGAGGGGAAGACATTGAGTAAAGGAAAGGTGGAGGGAGGGCTAATCAAAATCTAAGAGGATATAAATAAATCATATGGAAACCTATGCTTTTGGACAATGGAACACTCAGGAACCTGGACTGATTGTTACTAGAAAATTCTCAGTGCCAGGGATAGGATACCTTCCAGTGAGTTGTTGACCAGGGAAGTCCCTGATGCCTCCAAAACATTACAGGCCATTGCCGAGGCCCTTGTTTCCCCACCAGGAATAGATGGTAAGACCCTACTGCTGAAGACTCCGCAAACTTGGGCTGCAAGGTCACTGAGAAATCCTGCTGGAACTGAGCTGAAAACCTCCTCCATGTAGACCAGCTGACAGAAAGCTGAAAGAAGCCATGCTGCATGCAGTTCAATGAGAGAGAGAAATCACCAATGAAGATACCCAACAGTAGACACTGCAAGCCTTATATTTTGCCAGACAGGCCAAATGAGCCAATGGGTACAATAGTGGCACATCTGTCATGGTGGAAACTAACTGCCCTCTAATTGGATTGGAGGCCCGCTCCATGGGAGGAAATACATCTCTGATACTGAAAACCTAAAACAGGAGTAGTCATGAGCCCTAGGGGTATAATGTCGGCTGCTGTCTGGCTAAATGTATATACTATGCTCATCAAACTGCCCAGTAAGCACTTCTCTTAATGTTCATACCCAGATATTAATGCTACTCTCATTTTTGGTAGAGAACCTTCTCTTTTCAGATGGCAGTAACCTTGGGATGACTCAGAAGGCATCATGGTGCTGGGAAGAAGTGACAAAGGAGTGCTCAGTACTGCAATATGTCTATCACACCTTCCAAGGCTCAGGGTCCGTTGCGGAAGAGGTGGCAGAAAGAATGTAAGAGCCAAAGGAGGGGTAGGACTCCTTACAACGTGCTCCCCCCAGATACAAAATGGCCTGGATATCCATGACCTCACAGTGCCTGACACTACCTACACAAGACCATCATAATAGGAGGAAAAAGATCATGACATCAAAATAAGAGAGACTGATTGAGAGGGGGAGAAGCTATGATGGAGAATGGAGTTTCAAAGGGAAGGTGGGAGGAGAGAGGGCATTACCATGGGATATTGATTACAATCATGGAAGCTGCCTCACTCTAAAGAGCTGGGATTATGAAGTGAGTCACTAAGGTCAGTAATAGTGACAGTTTTATTGTTTTTGCAGTACTGGGTATTGAACATAAGGCCCCAGGCATGCTAAGCAAGCATTCTGCCACTCAGTTTTATATCCCTGGCTCTCACAATCTGTATAAACTGGGGTGGTAGCACACACCGTTAATCCCAGTACTCACTTGGGAGGCCGAGGTAGGAGACTGCCACGAGTTCAAGGCCACCCTGAGAGTACATAGTGAATTTCAGGTCAGCCTGGGTTACAGCGAGACCCTACCTAGAAAATTCAGTATAAATAGTTATTTAAAATACTGAGTTAGCAGAGCATCGTAGCTACTGCACACCTGCAACTGGAGCACTCAGGAGAAAGTGGTAAGAGGATTACTGTGAGTTTGAGATCAGCCTGGGACTAGAGTGAGCACCTACCTCAAAAAGAACCAGTTCTCTCTTGGCTGGCTCCTAAACATTGAGGTTTTGGTATGTTTTCCTCATCTCTGCCCAACAAGGAGGAGATGAAGAGTGACCCCCTCTTACTTCCACATGGGCTCTCTCCCCCTTGCTGTCCTCCACATGGCAGTTCTATGCATGTGTTCTCTTACTCTAATAATTTCTCTCCAAACCTAAAAAAAAAAAAAAAAAAAAAAAGCTGAGCTGGAGAGACAGTTAAGGCACTTGCCTAGGAAGCCTAAAATCCCAGATTCGATTCACCAGGTCCCACATAAGCCAGATGCACATGGTGGCACATGCATGTGGAATTTGTTTACACTGGCTAGAGGCCCTGGTACGCCCATTCTCACTCACTCATTAACTCACACTCTTTCTCTTTCTCCGTCTCTAATAAATAAAAAAAAATCATTTTTTTAAAAAAGGCAAAATAAAAAAAGAGGCCTCAGTATTTAAGGTGCTTGCCTCCAAAGCCTAATAACCTAAGTTTGATTCCCCAGTGCCCATGTAAATCCAGACATACAATGTGACACATGAATTTGGAGCTTGTGTGCAGTGGCTAGGGGTCCCGGTGTGCCCATATATTCTCTCTTGCTTCTAAATAAATAATTTTTTTTTTTTTTTTGGTTTTTCGAGGTAGGGTCTTCACTGTAGCCCAGGCTGACCTGGAATTCACTATGTAGTCTCAGGGTAGCCTCGAACTCTTAGCAATCCTCCTACCTCTGCCTCCTGAGTGCTGGGATTAAAGGCATGCAAATAAATAAATTTTTAAAAAGAACCTAGGAAGATGTGGTGGCACACATTTTAAATCCTAGTACTCGCACTCCGGAGACAGAGTAGGAGGATCACTGTGAGTTCAAGGACACCCTGAGATTACATAGTGAATTCCAGGTCAGCCTGGGCTAGAGTGAGACCCTACTTTGAAAAACCAAAAAAAAAGCAGATGTGGTGGCTCACGCCTTTAATCCCAGCACTTGGCAGGCAGAGGTAGAAGGATCGCCATGATTTCAAGGCCACCATGAGACTACATAGTGAATTCCAGGTCAGCCTGAGCTAGAGTGAAACCCTACTTCAAAAGAAAGAAGGAAGGAAGGAAGGAAGGAAGGAAGGAAGGAAGGAAGGAAGGAAGGGAGGGAGAAAGAGAGGGAGGGAGGGAGGGAGGGAAGGAAGGAAGGAAGGAAAGAAAGAAAGAATGAATATATAGAATTAATGATAGCCAGGTAGTGCATACATGTAATCCCAACACTTAGAAGGCTGAGTAAAGTGTTCAAGACTTGAGCTACACAGTAAATTCCAGGCTCTTTCTAAAATAAATAAAATTATGATAAAAAAATAAAATAAGTTAATTCTAGTTAAATTATTTACCTCACCACTCAAATTAGCATAATTTAAGTACCAAAAAATGGGCAATGGTTCTCTTGTGGCTTTAAGCACCACAGAATTATATTATCTTGTACCCTGAGGGTATTCATATCTCAGTTTGAGAACTGGACTTTACCAGTTATGCAAGCCACTGACACTCACTTGGAAGACAGAGGCAGGAGGGTCACCATGAGTTTAAGAGCACTCTGAGACTACATAGTGAATTCTGGTTTGCAGAGACTAACAACCAGAGTTTGATTAACCAGTCCCCACATAAAAGCCAGATGCACAAAAGTAGTACATACATCTGTAGCAAGACCCTAACATGCCCATTCTCTCTCTGTCTCATTTATCACTCTCTGCTTGCAAATAAATGAACAAATGAAAGTATTTTTAGAGCCGGGTGTGGTGGTGCATGCCTTTAATCCCAACACTCAGGAGGCAGAGGTACGAGGATCACCATGAGTTTGAGGCCACCCTGAGACTACATAGTGAATTCCAGGTCAGCCGGGGCTAGAGTGAGACCCTACTTCAAAAAACAAAACAAAACAACAACAAAAAAAAGTATTTTTAAAAGGGCTGGAGACATGGCTTAGTGGTTTAGGTGCTTACATGCAAAGCCTAAAGACCCCTGTTCAATTCTCCAGATCCCACTTAAACCAGACACACAAGGTGATGCAAGCGTGCAAGGTCACACATGTGCACAAGTTGGCATATGCATCTGGAGTTTGACTGCAGTGGCTGGAGGTCCTGCTGTATCGATTCTCATAAAAACTGAAAAATAAATTGATTAATTAAACAATAATAAATAAATAAAGTTGGCCATGGTGGTGCATGCCTTTAAAATATTTTTTTAGGGCTAGAGAGATGGCTTAGCAATTAAGTGCTTGCCTGTGAAGCCTAAGGACCCCAGTTTGAGGCTCGATTCCCCAGGGCCCACGTAAGCCAGATGCACAAGGTGGCACATGTAGCTGGAGTTCGGTTGCAGCGGCTGGTGGCGCTGGCACACCCATTCTATCTATCTGCCTGTCACTCTCAAATAAATAAAGACTAAAAAAAAACAAAAACAAAACAGGCTGGAGGGATGGCTTAATGGTTAAGGTGTTTGCCTGCAAAGCCAAAGGACCCAAGTTCTATTCCCCAAGGACCTGCATTAGCCAGAAGAGGTGCACGCGTCTGGAGTTTGTCTGCAGTGGTTGGAAGCCCTGCCGTGCCTATTCTCTCTCTCTCTTCCTCTTTCTCTGTCAAATAAATAAAATATTTTTAAAAATAAATGAAAAATATATTTAAAAAAATTTTTAATGAGCCAGGTGTGGTGATGCATGCCTTTAATCCCAGCTCTCAGGAGGCAGAGGTAGGAGGATCACTGTGAGTACGAGGCCACCCTCAGATTACACAGTGAATTCCAGGTCAGCCCAGGATAGAGAGAAACCCTACCTTAAAAAAAAAAAAAAAAATCAACATGTTCATATCACATTCTTTTTTTCCCCCCCCCCCTTTTCGAGGTAGAGTCTTGCTCTAGCCCAGGCTGACCTGGAATTCACTATGTAGTCTCAGGCGGGCCTTGAACTCATGGCGATCTTCCCACCTCTGCCTTCCAAGTGCTGGGATTAAAGGCGTATACCACCAGGCCTGGCCCCAATTTTTAAAAAAATTTATTTATTTATTTTTATTTTGTTTTTGTTTTTTTGAAGTAGGGTCTCACTCTAGTACAGGCTGACCTCGAACTCATGGTGATCCTCGGACCTCTGCCTCCCGAGTGCTGGGATAAAAGGTGTGCGCCACCACACCTAGCTATCTATCCATTTTTCAATGTGAGAGAGAGGCAGATAGAGAGAATGGGCACACCGGGGCATCCAGCCACTGCAAAGGAACTCCAGATGCATGCACTCCTTGTGCATCTGGCTTACATGGGGCCTGTGGAATTGAACCTGGGTCTTTAGGTTTTGCAAGCAAATGATTTAACTGCTACGCCATCACTCCAGCCCCCAATTTTTTTTTTTTTTTTTTTTTTTTTGAGGTAGGGTCTTGATCTAGACAGGTTGACCTCGAATTCACTATGTAGTCTCAGAGTGGCCTCAAACTCATGACGATCCTACTTGTCACTGCAAAAAACTTCAGACATATGTGCCACTTTGTGCATCTGGTATCATGTGGGTCTGGGGAACTCAACCTGGGTCAGCAGGTGTTGAAAGCAATTGCCTTTAACCGCTGAGCCATCTCCTCAGCCCTCATTTCCAAATTTTTTCGGCTACATTTCTCAACAGTTCCTCCAATCAGTATTCTCTTTTTTTAGTAGCTTATGAGTATTTAATCAGTGGTAACATGCCTAAAAGACCCTGTAGAGTTTACACTGTTTCTAGAAGCACCAGAATACCACCATAGACTTTGTTCTTCACATCTAGTAATATACTAAAGTTGTCCATTTGGAAATCAGAGGCTGAAGAACAGCAATTTCATTCCAAGTCCACTTCCCTATTGGCTCCAGGAAGTGTATAAAGAAAATTCTAGTTGTCATTTAGACAATTAACTCATATAAGTTTGATTCATTTCAGCATTTTAAATTTCTACCTCTATATTCCTTTTTGTCACTACAGAAGCAAAATTAAATTTTTACATTTTTCTAGAAGCAAAAAAGGTGTGGTTTTGTTAGCCTGTAAAGAAATGATTTTTTTGTTTTTCGAGGTAGAGTCTTACTCTAGCCCAGGCTGACCTGGAGAGTCTCAGGGTGGCCTGGATCTCATGGCGATCCTCCTACCTCTGCCTCCCGAGTGCTGGGATTAAAGGTGTGAGCCACCATGCCCGGCTTAAGGAAATAATTTTATATTGAACTCCACTTAGTTATGTAGTGGTCACAAAACTGTACAGATTCTAATATGTGAGGCCTGTTCCAAGTCCCTATTGATGCCCATTGTATTTTAACTTTTTTTTTTTTTTTTTTTGGTTTTTTAAGGTAGGGTTTCACTCTAGTCCAGGCTGACCTGGAAGTGATCCTCCTACCTCTGCCTCCCGAGTGCTGGGATTAAAGGTGTGAGCCACTATGCCCGGCTTAAGGAAATAATTTTATATTGAACTCCACTTAGTTATGTAGTGGCCACAAAACTGTACAGATTCTAATATGTGAGGCCTGTTCCAAGTCCCTATTGATGCCCATTGTATTTTAACTTTTTTTTTTTTTTTTTGGTTTTTTAAGGTAGGGTTTCACTCTAGTCCAGGCTGACCTGGAAGTGATCCTCCTACCTCTGCCTCCCAAGTGCTGGGATTAAAGGTGTACACCACAATGCCCAGCTATATTTTAACTTTTTATTGCCAAGTTCAATACACATGCTTATTATATTTTATAGCTGAAATTATAAGTTAATGTAAATTGATGAATACTGCATTCTGATAGGAACATTAGCATCCTGTTAGGCTAACTCAAATTAAGAAAATTCCAGAAGCTGGGTGGGGTAGTGCACACCTTTAATCCCAGCACTTAGAAGGATCGCCATGAGTTTGAGGCTACCCTAAGACTACATAGTGAATTCCAGATCAGCAAAACTCTAGCGCCCACGTAAATGCCAGGTGAGCATTTTAGCCCACCTATAATCCTAGCGTTCAGGAGGTGGAGTCAGGGAATCCCCAGGGCAAACTGGCTATCTTAAACTACGAGAGACCCTGCCTCAGTTAACAATATGCACAGCAAATGAAGAAAACACCAGATATCAACTAAGTCTCCACATGCACCTGCACAATGTGCCTACACACACACACAGGAACATGCACATACAAACAAAAGCACATCACACACACACATATGCAAAAACAAAACAACAACAACAAAAAAAACCAAAACAGGATTCCATCTGCTCTCCATTAAAATTACAATACCCCACAAGCCACAAACTTTTCAGGTCATCTGCCAATAGTCAAAACACAAAATCCAAAGATTTCTACAGAAAAACAGCCACAATTTTCTGGAGTTTTCCTATATGGTTATAATGGCACTTAATCCTTTATAGACATTCTAATTAACCCCAAGCAGTCTTAGAGACTGATATTATTATTCTCACTCAAATAGTAACTATGGCTGAGCTTGGTAGCGCACACCTTTAATCCCAGCACTGGGGAGGCAGAAGTAGGAGGATCGCCATGAGTTCGAGGCCACCCAGAAACTACATAGTGAATTCCAGGTCAGCCTGGGCTACAGCAAGACCCTACCTAGACAAACCAAAAAAAAAAAAAAAAAAAAAATATATATATATATATATATATATACACACACACACATATATGTATGTATCTATATACCTTTTCTTTTCCTAGTACTGGGGATTGAACCTAGGACCTCACCAATGCTAAGTAAGCACTCTACCATTAACCTGTATCTCCAGCTCTTTTAATTATTTTTTTCAAGACAAGAGTCTTACTCTTTAGCCAACATTGGCCTCAAAAATCTCTGTAGTCCTCATATCAGTCTCCCCTGAACTAGACTGTAAGTACGCACAACCATGCCTGGCTTCTTTTGACTTAATTGGGATAGAGTCTCACTGGGCAGCCCAGGCTGTCCATGAACACTCTGTAGTCCAGGTAGGTCTTGAATCTGTGATCTTCCTGCCTTTGCCTCCCACTTAGCTGAGATTACATGCCTATGCCTTTTATGAGTAGGAACTGAAAATGGTATTTACCTCTCCGTGGCTGCAAAGTCAGTTTGAGGAAGGAAAATAGAACCCAGCTTTCAAATCTCTAGTTGGAAGTCTGTCCACTAGTGCATCTTGTTCTTTGGTTCTAGGTCAGCGGTCATTCTAAAAGAGAAGCAGAAATCTTTGTTGTTGCTGCTGTTGGCTTTTTTTTTTTTTTTTTTTTTACCCAAGGTAGGGTCTCACTCTGGTCCAGGCTGACCTGGAATTCACTATGTAGTCTCAGGCTGGCCTTGAACTCATAGTGATCCTTCTACCTCTGCCTCCCGAGTGCTGGGATTAAATGCCTGCGCCACCATGACCAGCACTGCTGTTATTTTGAAGCAGGGTCTCACTCTAGCCCAGGCTGGCCTTGAACTCATGGTAATTTATTGCCTCAACTTCCTAACTCAACCTGTGATTAAAAGTGTGCACCACCATGCCTAGTCAGAAATCATTTATTGAAACACTACATTTGGGGGCTGGAGGGATGGCTTAGCAGTTAAAGCATTTGCCTGCAAAGCCAAAGGACCCAGGTTCCATTCCCCAGGACACACGTTAGCCAGATGCACAAGGTGACACATGTGTCTGGAGGCCCTGGCACGCCCATTCATTCTCTGTGTCAAATTAATAAATAAAATAAAATAAAAAGAACTAAATTTGGGCTGGAGATGGCTCAGCAGTTAAAGGCTCTTGCTTGTAAAGGATGACAGCCCAGGTTTGAGTCTCCAGTACCCATGCAAATACAGATGCACAAAGTAGTTCATGCATCTGGATTTCATTAGTAGTGGCAGGAGGCCCTGGCATGCCATGCCACTCTCATTCTCATTTTATCTCTCTCCTTGCAAATAAATATTTTGAAAAATATTAAAAGGAAATATAGAGCTGGAGAGATGGCTTGGTGGTTAAAGCGTATGCCTGCGAAGCCTAAGGACCCCAGTTTGATTCTCCAGGTCCCACGTAAGTCAGGTGCACATAGTGGCACATGCATCTGGAGTACGTTTGCAGTGGCTAGAGGCCCCGGCACGACCAATCTCACTCTTTATCTCTCTCCCTCCTTCCCTCTCTCTGATTCAAATAAATACAAATTTTTTAAAAAGAAATATGATTCACACACTATACAACATGAACACAAAATGAGGCCAAATTGAAAAATGTAATTAGAGAAAAATAAATAAATAAACCATATGGGTATAGCAAGCATATGCTTATATCAGCCCTAGGGAGGATGAAGCAGGAGAATTTTGGATTCAAAGACAGCTTACGCTATACTAAAATGTCTCAAAAACAAAATAGCATCCTCTGGATGAGAACTGACTTAGGAGCATTCATGACCTCACAGTGGGTCTCATTACCTCCACAAAACCTTCATAATTCTGAGACCAATAACATTTTTTTACATAGAAGATGGAGGACAGAAAGAATGAGACAGCAAAACAGAAGGACTACTTAAAAAGAAGAGGGTACTAAGTGGAATATGTGTGAGAGAAGGTTAATAGGACAGGAATATGATCAAATTACAGTATGTTCATGTATTCAAATTCTCAGTAACAAGTATTTTTAGAGATGGAGAGATAGTTTAGTGGTTAAGGCACTTGCCTGCAAAGCCAAAGGACCCAGGTTCAATTCTCCAGGTTCCATGTAAGCCATATGCACAAGGTGGCGCGTCTGGAATTGGTTTGCAGTGGCTAGAGGCCCTGGTATGCCCATTCTCTCTCTCTCTCTCTCTCTCTCAAATGAAAATAAATTGTTTTAAAAAGTTATAGTTAGCCGGATGTGGTGGTACACTCCTTTAATCCCAGCACTCAGGAGGCAGACGTAGGAGGATCAGTGTGAGTTCGAGGCCAGCCTGAGAGTACACAGTGAATTCCAGGTCAGCCTGGACTAGAGTGAGACCCTACCTCAAAAACAACAACAAAAGGATAATAATAACAATAATAGTAAAATAATTTTGAAAAACTAAATAAAATGAAAATATAAATTAATTCAAATAAATGAATAAAAATTTACAAATTCCATGCTAAATAACTCTGGGTTCAGTTCCTAATACTACTCCCAACCCCTAAAACACACAGGTTATAAACTGTCAATACATCACTTCACTAATGGAGCCATTCCATAAATGTCTACCAAGTCAATAACAAAACAATAACTTTGTTAGTTTGTTTTTGAGGCAGAATCTCACTCTAGCCCAGCCTAACCTGTATAGAGCTCACTCTGTAGCCAAGGCTGTCCTTGAACTCATGGTGATCCTCCTATCTCCTGAGTGCTAGGATTAAAGGTATGTGCCACCATGCCCAGGTAAAACACACACTATATATATGCTTATTTTTTGAAAGAGACAGAGAATGGGCATGCCAGAGCCTTCAGCCACTGCAAATGAACTCCAGACGCATGGGCTACCTTGTGTATCCAGCTTACGTGGGTCCTGGGGGAATCAAACCTGGGTCCTTTGACTTTGCAGGCAAATGCCTTAACCCTTAAGCCACCTCTCCAGCTCAAAATACTCATGTTTTAGACATTTACTAAACATGTAAAGTACTAAAATAAAATAACTTATGACTGTCCATATAGTATAGTAACTCCTCTAAAACTGATGGCACATTTATTAAATCTAGCAAAAATTAACCGGTGTTAGGCTGGGCATGGTTGCATATGCCTTTAATCCCACCCAGCACTCAGGAGGCAGAGGTAGGAGGATCACCAGAGTTCAAGGCCATCCCGAGACTACATAGTAAACTCCAGGTCAGCCTGAACCAGACGGAAAACCCTACCTCAAAAAACAAAAACAAAAAAATTAGCCAGGCATGCTGGCAGAGGCCAGCCTGGGACTGACTATATATAGTGAATTCGAGGTCAGCCTGAAATTGAGCAAGACCTGGCCTCGAAAAACAAACACACAAACAGCTAGCAAAAATTAATTCTTGTGCTGGAGGGATGGCATGGCAATTAAGGCATTTGCCTGCAAAGCCAAAGGACCCAGGCTTGATTCCCCAGGACCTGCATTAGCCAGATGCACAAGGGGGCGCAAGTGTCTGGAGTTTATTTGCAGTGGCCGGAGGCCTGACGTGCCCATTCTCTCTCTCTCCCTCTTTCTCTGTGTCAAATAAATAAATAAACATAATTTTTTAAAATTAATCCTTAAAAATACAGTAAAAGAAGCTAGGCATGGTGGCACACACCTTTAATCCTAGCACTCAGTGGCAGACAGAAGATTCACAGTGAGTACAAGGCCACCCTGAGACTACACAGTGAATTCCATATCAGCCTGGGCTAGAGTGAGACCCTATCTCAAAACACCAAAAAAAAAAAAGGGCTGGAGAGATGTCTTAGTGGTTAAGTGCTTGCCTGTGAAGCCTAAGGACCCCAGTTCGAGGCTCGATTCCCCAGAACCCACGTTAGCCAGATGCACAAGGAGGCGCATGCATCTGGAGTTCCGTTGGCAGTGGCTGGAAGCCCTGGCACGCCCATTCCCTCTATCTGCCTCTTTCTCTGTGTCTGTCGCACTCAAATGAATAAATAGAAAATGAAGGAAAAAAAAGAAAGATAGTGAGTAGTGCTACTGATTATTAATTTGTATAAGCTAGTAAGTTTAATAAAATAAACAGACTTTTGAAAACCCTAAAAGCAGAGCAAATACTTGTTTAAGTCAAATAATGGAATACTTTATAGCTGACATTTTTCTTCCCTACATTACAAAACTAACTACCAGCTTCAAGTAACAGAAGAGTGGAACTTACTATAAACAAAGAGAAAATCCCAAGTGAAAGGTAAAGCAGCGTACTGGTGGTATAGTGATAAGCACAACTGAAAGGAAAGAGCTAAATTTGAATTAACAGTTTCCAAAGATGTGTTGTAATGATACATGCTTGTAGTCCCAGCACTTGAGTGGCTGAGGTAGGAAGATGGTAAGCCTGAGGCCCATCTGGGCTACACAACCAGATTCTATCTCAAAAACTGAACAAGTTTCCAAAAACTTTGGTATTGAAGGTACAACTAAGAGGAAACCTACCACATAATTAACTAGTTCATCAAACTAAGGTGACAATACTTTCTTGGCCCAAGATAAAGAGTAGGCTCTCCTGTTGACAGGTGGCTTATAACACAAAATTAGTGTGTTCTGTCCAAGAAACAATTTTTATATTGGAGCCCATATTATCAACAGCATACTCCAAAAGGAATGGGATTGTACATCCCTGAAAAGTCTAAAGGTGTTCCAAACTGAGGCTCAAGTGTATAAAGTATATATATGTAGTACCACATCTCTGCATTCAAGGGGAAAAAAAAGATACTGGTAGGGAAAATATGAAAATACTGACTAGAGAAAGCTTAGAAAAAAAATTTTTGGTGGAGGGGGGTGGTGCAAGCCTATAATTCCAGTACTTGTGAGGCAGAGGCAGAGGCAAGAGGACTGCTTCAAAAATTCAAGGGCAGCCTGGTCTACTTATAGATATCAAGCCAGCCAGGGGTGAAGTTGTAGATTTTTGTTTTGTTTTGTTTTATGGTGGTATTGTTGCTTTGATTTTGTTTTGAGAGCGGGTGTTGTTATGTAGCCTAGGCTAGCTTTTTAAAGTTCTTTACATTTTTTAAAAATTTATTTGCACCCATGCATATATATGTGTACACATGGGCATACCAGGGTCTGTTGCTACTGCAAACACAAACACCACTTTACATACAGCATCACATAGATGCTGGGAAAATTGAACCCAAACTCAACAGGTTTTTCAAACAAGCACCTTTAATCACTGTGCCACTGCTCCAGTCCCAGAGTAGCTTTAAACTCATGATCCTCCTGCTTCAGCCTCCTGAATGCTGAAATTATAGGCACACACCACTATGCTGCCTATGGTTTTTTGTTGTTGTTGTTGTTGTTGTTTTCTAATCATCCAGTTGTGAGGGTGCTCGCCTTTAATCCCAGCACTCAGGAGGCAGAGGTAGGAGGATCACCATGAGTTCGAGGCCATCATGAGATTACATAGTGAATTCCAGGTCAGCCTGAGCTAGAGTGAGATCCTACCTCAAAATAAATAAATAAATAAATAAAAATAAAAATTCAGGGGCTGAAGAGATGGCTCAGCTGTTAAAGGCAATTGTTTGCAAAGCCTGAGGGCCAGAGTTCAATTCCCCAATACTCATATAACGCCAGATGCACAAAGTGGCGTGTGTGTCTAGAGTTTGTTTGCAGTGGCTGGAGGCCCTGACGTGCCTATTTACTCTCTCTCATAAATAAATAAATTAATTAATTTAAAAAAAGTAAACAGGGCTGGAGAGATGGCTTAGCAGTTAAGGTGCTTGCCTGCGAAGCCTAAGGAACCAAGTGTAATACCCCAGAACCCACATAAGCCAGATGCACATGGTAGCACATGTGTGACGAGTTTGCAATGGCTAGAGGCCCTGGCGTGCCCATTCTCTCTCTCTCTCTTGAATAAATAAATAATTTTTTTTTAATTGCTGGATGTGCTGGGCATGGTGGCACACGCCTTTAATCCCAGCACATAGGAGGATCACCGTGAGTTCGAGGCCACCCTGAGACTATAGTGAATTCCAGGTCAGCCTGGACTACATACAGTGAGAACCTACCTCAAAAAATAAAATAAAATAGGGGCTGGAGAGATGGTTTAGCGGTTAAGTGCTTGCCTGTGAAGCCTAAGGACCCCGGTTCGAGGCTCAACTCCCCAGGATCCACGTTAGCCAGATGCATAATGGGGCGTACGCGTCTGGAGTTCGTTTGCAGTGGCTGGAGGCCCTAGTGCGCCCATTCTCTCTGTGTCTCTCTCTCTGTCTCTTTCTCGCTCTGTCTGTTGCTCTCAAATAAATAAATAAATAAAATAAACAAAAAAAATTAAAAAAAAATAAAAATTGCTGGATTTAGCCGGGTGTGGTGGCGCGCGCCTTTAATCCCAGCACTCGGGAGGCAGAGGTAGGAGGATCACCGTGAGTTTGAGGCCACCCTGAGACTCCATAGTGAATTCCAGGTCAGCCTGGGCTAGAGACCCTACCTCGAAAAACCAAAAAAAAAAAAAAAAAAAAAAAAAAAAATTGCTGGATTTGGTGCATGTCTTTAATCCCAACACTTGGAAAGCAGTGGTAGGAAGATCACTGTGAGTTCTAGGCCACCCTAAGACTACATAGTGAATTCCAGGTTGGCCTGGGCTAGAGCGAGACCCTACCTCAACCCCCCGAAAAAATATTGTCATATGACAAGCCTACATATCCAATTGAATTGAGAACCACAATTCTCAAAGTTATACATTATTTGCCATAATTGTTCTTTCTAAACCTAGTAACTCTTTGTAAAAATTACGAGAAATCTCAGTTATATGAAAGAGGATCTAATTTTTAGGGGGAAAAAAAAGCCTGAAGTCATCTAGAGCCAAGACAGTTAAATAGGGTAGAGACAGACAGGTTAAAATTCCTATTAAAATCACAGAGAGAGCCAGGTACGGTAGTGCTTGCCTGCAACACAGGTTCGATTCCCCAGTAACCAGCATCTGGAGTTCATCTGCAGCTGCTAGAGGCCCTGGCATGCCCATTCTCTCTGTGTCTGCCTCTTTCTCTCTCTCTCTCTCAAATAAATAAACAAATAAAATAAAAATAAAGGGCTGGAGTAAGCACTTCTGTTAATGTTCACACCCTTATATTAATGCTACTCTCATTTTTGGTTGACAATCTTCTCTTTTCAGATGGCAGTGACCTTGGGACGACTCAGAAGGTATCATGCCGCAGTGCTCAGTACTGCAATATCTGTATCACACCTTCCAAGGCTCAGGGTCTAATGCGGAAGAGGTGGCAGAAAGAATGTAAGAGCCAAAGGAAGGGCAGGACTCCATACAACATGCTCCCTCCAAACACAAAATGGCCTGGATATCCATGGCCTCACAGTGCCTGATACTACCTGCATAAGACCATCATAAGAGGAGGAAAAGATCAAGACATCAAAAGTAAAAGAGAGACTGATTGAGATGGGGAGGGGGTATGATGGAGAGTGGAGTTTCAAAGGGGTGAGGGGAGGGAGGGTATCAGCATGGGGTATTTCTTATAATCATGGAAGTTAATAAAAAAAATTTAAAAATTAAAAATAAAATTAAATAAAATAAAATAAAGGGCTGGAGAGGTGGCTTAGCAGTTAAGGTACTTGCCAGCAAAACCAAAGGACCCAGGTTCAATTCTTCAGTACCCATGTAAAACCAGATGCACAGGTGGCACATGTATCTGGAATTTGTTTGCAGTGACTGGAGGCCCTGGTGTAGTCATTCTCTATCTGCCTCTTTCTCTGTTTCTCTCTACTTGTAAATAAACAAATAAAAATATTCAAAAATAAATAAATAAAATACAGGTAACTTCTGCCAGCAAGCACAAGTGTGTAAGATTCTGCCACAGGACTCTTTCCCCCAACTTTAGCCACATGTAGTTTCTGTTAAGGAACTCCCAAACCACTCACAAGTCCCAGATGGGCACTTTCAATTCCGAATGTCCTTTAAAATAAAATAAAAGCTGGGTGTAGTAGCACACACCTTTAATCCCAGCACTCAGGAGGTGCTTTGAGTCAGAGGTCACCCTGAGACTACATAGTGAATTCTGGATCAGCCTGAGCTAGAGTGAGACTCTTATCTCAAAAGTAAAAAATAGCCAGGGGTGGTGGCACACACCTTTAATCCCAGCACTTGGGAGGCAGAGGTAGGAGCATCACCATGAGTTCCAGGCCACCCTGAGACTACATAGTGAATTCCAGGTCAGCCTGAGCTAGAGTGAAACCCTACCTCGGGAAAAAAAAAAGGGGGGGGGGGCTGGGGAGATGGCCTAGTAGTTAAAGTGCTTGCCTGTGAAGCCTAAGGACCCAAATTCAATTCCCCAGTACCCACATAAACTAGATGCAGATGGTGGTGCATGTGTCTGGAGTTTGTTTGCAGTGGCTGGAGGCCCTGGTGTGCCCATTCTCATTCTCTATGTGCCTCCCTCTCTCAAATAAACAAAAGTATTTGGGGGGGGGGGGAACAACACAGGGCTGGGGAAATGGCTTAGCAGTTAAGGACCCAGGTTCAATTCCCGAGGTCCCACGTAAGCCAGATGCACATGGTGGTCTAAAGTTCGTTTACAGTGGCTGGAGGCCCTGGTGCGCCCACTCTCTCTATCTCTCCCTCTCTCTAATAAAGAAAGAAAAGGAAGGAAGGAAGGAAGGATCCAGAAAATAAATAAAAACCTCAAACCTGGGCTGTGGAGATGGCTCACTGGTTAAAGGTAGTTTGCTCATGGGCTGGAGAGATGGCTTAGCAGTTAAGGTACTTGCCTGCAAAGCCGAAGGACCTCGGTTTGATTCCCCAAGACCCACATAAGCCAGACGCACAAGGTGGCACATGCACCCCGAGTTCATCTGCAGTGGCTAGAGGCCCTAGCACGCCCATTCTCTCTCTCTTCCTAGTTCTTCCAAATAAATAAATAAAAATAATTTTTTTTTTTTTTAAAAAAGGTACTTGCTCAAAAAACCTGTGGGCCAGGGTTCTATTTCCTAGGACACAAGTAAAGCCCAATGCAAACAATGGAGCCTGCACCTGGCGTTGGACTGCAGTGGAAAAACTCTGGCATCCCCATATATGCACATAAGCAAAAAAAAAAAGTAGTTGAGCGTGGTGGCACATGCCTTTAAAATTTTTTTTTTGTTTTATTTATTTATTTGAGAGCGACAGAGAGAAGGAGGGAGAGAGAGAGAGAGAGAGAGAATGGGCATGCCAGAGCTTCCAGCCTCTGTAAACGAACTCCAGATGCATACGCCCCCTTGTGCATCTGGCTAACGTGGGTCCTGGGGAATTGAGCCTCGAACCGGGGTCCTTAGGCTTCACAGGCAAGCGCTTAACCGCTAAGCCATCTCTCCAGCCCGGCACATGCCTTTAATCCCAGCACTCTGAAGGCAGAGGTAGAAGGATCACGGTGAGTTCAAGGCCACCCTGAGACTACATAGTAAATTCCAGGTCAGCCTGAGCCAGAGTGAGACCCTACCTCGAAAAACAAAAAAAAAACCAAAACAAAAACAAAAAAAAAAAACTTTAATCTCAAACTCAGAATTTGAATACATCTTAGAATAACATTTGTTTTTTGAGGTAGGGGCAGAAGGATTGCTGTGAGTTTGAGGCCACCCTGAGACTACATAGTGAATTCCAGGTTAGCCTGAGCTACAGTGAGACCCTATCTCGAAAAATCAAAACAACAAATAACTATCTACTTATTTATTTGAGAGAGAGAGAGAAGAGAGAATGGGTGCATCTGGCTTACTTGGGTCCTGAGTAATCAAACCTGGATCATTTGGCTTTGCAGGCAAGCACCTTAACTCTTAAGCAATCTCTCCAGCCCCAAGTTTTCTTATGTAGGCAAACATTCTTGTAATCTACGTCACATTACTAATTTAAAAATAGTAAAACCCTTGGTTTCCCTTGATGTATCAATTCATCGTTAACTTATTTTCTCTATAAAGGTTTTTATTTTTCATTTTAAAATGTACTTTAGAGTCAGGCGTGGTAGTACATGCCTTTAACCCCAGCACTTGGGAGGCAGAGGTAAAAGGACCATTGTGAATACAAGGCCAGCCTGGGACTAGAGTAAATTCCAGGTCAGCCTGGGCTAGAGCGAAACTCTACCTTGAAAAACAAAAAAAAAAAAGGTTTTAGTGTGGATACAAAATAATGGGTTTTATTATCGCATTTTCATACTAAATTTTAATATTTTTGGTTTTTAAAAAATATTTATTAAAGATTTTCTTTATTTATTAGAGACAGAGAGGGAGAGAGAGACAGAGAATGGGCGTGCTAGTACATCCAGCCACTGCAAACGACCTCTAGACATGCGCCACTATGTGCACCTGGCTTACGTGGGACCTGGAGAATCAAACTTGGGTCCTTAGGCTTCATAGGCATGCACCTTAACAGCTACGCCATCTCTCCAGCCCTATTTTTTTTTTGTTTTTCTTTTTTTTAATTTTTTTATCATTTTATTTATTTATTAGATACAGGAGAGAGAGAGAATGGGGAACGCCAGGGCCTCTAGCCACTGCAAACGAACTCCATATGCATGTGCCACAATGTGCATCTGGCTAACGTGGGACCTGGAGAATTGAACCTGGATCCTTAGGCTTCGCAGGCAAGTGCCTTAACCGCTGAGCCATCTCTCCAGCCCCTATTTTTTTGTTTTTCAAGGTAGGGTCTCACTCTAGCTCAGGCTGACCTGGAATTCACTATGTAGTCTCAGGGTGGCCTCGAACTCATGGCAATCCTCCTACCTCTGCCTCCCAAGTGCTGGGAGTAAAGGCACACACCATCATGCATGCCTCTTAGAATATCTTTTTTTGTTTCAATATTTTATTTTTATTTATTTATTTGAGAAAGAGGCAGAGAGAAAGAGGGAGACAGAGAGAGAGAGAGTGAATGGGCACGTCAGGGCCTCCAGCCACTGCAAACGAACTATAGATGCAAGCACCACCTTGTGCATCTGGCTTACGTGGGTCCTGGGGAATTGAACCAGGATTCTTAGGCTCTTCAGGCAAGCACCTTAACCATTAAACCATCTCTCCATCCCCTAGAATATCTTTTGTATCACCTAAATTTTCTTAAGTAGGTTGAAAAGATTCCTAAGGATAATTTTTCTATCTACTCTCAAACAAAATTTCTTTTTTTAAAAACTATTTTATTTATTTATTTGAGAGAGGGGGGGGGAGATAATGGACACCTGTGCATCTGGCTTGCTAGAGTCCTGGGTAATAGAACCTGGGTCATTTAGCTTTGCAAGCAAGTGCCTTAACTGCTAAGCAATCTCTCCAGCCCCAAGTTTTCTTATGTAGGTAAATATTCTTGTAACCTCTGTCACCTTGGGATGACTCAGAAGGCACCATGGTGCTGAGAAGTGACAAAGGAGGATCATTGTGAGTTCGAGGCCACCCTGAGACTTCATAGTGAGTTCCAGGTGGGCCTGAGCCAGAGTGAGACCCTACCTCAAAAAAACAAAAACAAAAACAAAAACAAAAAATTTTTTTTTTAGCTGGACGTGGTGGTGCACGCCTTTAATCCCAGCACTCAGGAAGCAGAGGTAGGAGTACTGCCATGAGTTCGAGATCACCCTAAGACTACATAGTGAATTCCACGTCAGCCTGGGCCAGAGTGAGTGAAACCCTACTATGGAAAACCAAGATATATATAAACTTTATCTGCAAACAGAGACAGACAGAGAGAAGGGGGGATGGGCACACCAGGGCCTCTAGCTGCTACAAATTAACTTCAGATGCATGCACCACTGTGCATCTGGCTCTATGTAGGTACTGGGGAATCGAACCAGGGTCATTAGGACTTTACAAGCAAGCACCTTAACTGCTAAGCCATCTCTCCAACCCCAATCTAGCTTCTAAATGTCTCTGGAGCCGGACCTGGTGGCTACTTGGGAGTCTGGAACATTCAAAGAGTGAGGCCTGTCTGGGATACACAGTAAATTCAAAGCCAATCTAGGCAACTTAATGAGACCCTATCTCAAAAAAAAAAAAAAAAAAAAAAAAAAAAAAGGAGCTGAGGATATAGCTCTGTTGGTAGAGTGCTTGCCTAGCATGCACAAGGTCTGACTGTTCCCCTTCATCAAATAAACTGGGCATTATGGCACACACCTGCAACTCCAGCACCAGTGAGGTGGAGGCAAGAGCAACATAAATTCAAGGTCATCACCAGTTACACAGGGAGTTCAAGGCTCACCTGGGCTACAAGAGACCATCTCAAAAACAAGAATAAAAAAAAAAAATAAGAATAACTGATTGAGATGGGGAGGGGATATGATGAAGAATGGAGTTTCAAAGGGGAAAGAGGGTATTACCATGGGATTCTTTTATAGTCATGGAAGTTAATAAAAAAATTTTGAAAAGAAAAAAATAAGAATAGAAGCCAGGCATGGTGGTGCATGCCTTTAATCCCAGCACTTGGGAGGCAGAGGTATGAGGATCGCCATGAGTTCAAGGCCACCCTGAGACTACACAGTGAGTTCCAGGTCAGCCTGGGCTAGAGTGAAACCCTACCTCAAAACAAAACAAAACAAAAAAGCAAGGCGTGGTGGCACATGTCTTTAATCCCAGCACTCAGGAGGCAAAGGTAGGAGGATCGCTGTGAGTTCAAGGCCACTCTGAAACTACATAGTGAATTCCAGGTCAGCCTGGGCTAGAGTGAAACCCTACCTTGAACAACAAAACAACAACAAAAAAAGAGTTCCATCAAGTTTGAGGCTAGCCTGGGCTACAGAAGAACATATCTCAAAGAAAAAAATGATTAAAATTCCAAAGAGTTTTTGGGGTTTGTGTGTGTAATTGAAGTGACTTGAGTTTGAGGTCAGTGAATTCCAGATCAGCCTGGGCTAGAGAAAGACCCCACCTAGAAAAAAAAGGGGGGGGGGCTAGAGAGATGGCTCATCTTGCCTATAAAGCCTAAAGACCAGGTTCTATTCCCCAGTACCCACATACAGCCAGATGCACAGTGGTGCATGTGCCTGGAGGTCATCTGCAGCAGCTGGAGGCCCTGGTGTGCTCACTTTCTCTCTCTCTCCCTCTGCTTGAAAATACATACATATATATATATGTATTTTTTTTTTGAGTGGGGGCAGTGTTTAAGGGCTGAGACAGTATAGCTCTCATTGATAGAATACTTGCATGGTATCCATAAACACTACAAAAAACACAGTTCCATAGAATTTTAATGTGGCTAGGGAGGCCTAAATAGCCCAATTCTAGATTCATTAACTAAAAAAAAAAAAAAAAAAAAAAGGCTGAGCATGCTGGCACAAGCCATTAATCCCAGCACTGGAGAGACAAAGGTAGAAAGATGTCCCTGAGTTTGAGGCCAACCTAAGACTACACATTGAATTCCAGGTCAGTTTGGGCTACAGTGAGACTTGGAAAAAAAAAAAAAAAAAAAAAAGGAGTGGGATAGTAAAAAGCTTATATATGAAGGCAAACAGACAGGACCTACAAATTGTGATTGCATACAGTGGGCCTCAGTTTTTCTTAAAACTAGAAAGTTTTTCAAACTTCTCATAAACTTAACTTAACCTGTCTTTCCTGAAAACTTCAACCTGTCTGGCGCAGTGGTCCATACCTTTAATCCTAGCACTCTGGAGGCTGAGGTAGGAGAACCACTGTAAATTCAAGGCCAGCCAGGTATGAGACCCTATCTCGGGGAGGGGGTATATCAGCCTAGATTTTTCTTTTGTAGTGAAGAGCCCAAGTTGATATCAATTCCTACATGGTACTAGAAGGATATGAGGGGAGGGGACTAAGTCCATCAATTCAACAAAGCTTTTTAATGCAAGAACAGAGTAAACTCAAACATATGCCCTGTTTAACTTCTTTTCCTACCTACGAAGGGAGTGGGATCCTAATCTTCCTAGTTCATCTAAACTCAAAGAAAAGTATAAAGTCTCTAGCACGTATTTATTTAATGCTAAACTCAGGAATACAGGAAGTCATCCACTAAATAGTAGTTACACTCAGCACGGATATTTATAAACCATCTGCAGCTAGTGACCCAGAATTCAATTACAACATCAACCCTCACATTTCAGGAACAAATTACCAGTCTAGTCAAGAATAAATTCATTCTGACCTACTGGCGCTTTGGATCATTTGCACAACCCCCCCCCCCCAGGGGAGGGGGACTAAACTGTCTTAGCCCCTGGAGTATCAGATTACTGCTAAGGGGTTAGCATAAGGATATTTTAAATGGAAGGGGAAAAAAAAAAAAACCTTCCATGGTCACCTATAACAACATAACCAGCCCGTACTCCCGACTTTACGAGTTTTTCACGTCACTTGAGATCAGAGTGAAATTAAGTTTCTGTCCCTTTGAGATCTCTGAGCACAACCAAGTCAGGCTGCTATCATTCTAAGGGGCAGGAGAAAAACGACTTGGTGCGCAAACTCGTGTCTTTTCGGCTTTTCACTGTCGGGGGCCGCACGGGTCGGGTCCCGCGCGGTGGCCCGGCGCGAGTTTGGGGGGCGCAGGAAAGCCTGGCGGGGGCGGCGAGTGCGTGTTCCCCCGCCCGCTCGCTCGCTCGGGCGGCGTTAGAGGCGCGAGCAAGCTCAGCCAGCCTAGCAGAGAGGGAGCTGTCGGCAGGCAGCTCTGGGGTCTCGCAGCCGCAGCAGCGCCGCCTGCGCCACTCCGCGGACACCGAGACCAGCGGCGGCGGCGACGCGCGGACCGGGAGCAAGCCGAGAGCGGCGCAGCTGCCGAGGAAGCGCGCAGAGCGGCCGGGTAGGTTCCGGGGGACAGGGGGGTCTGGAGGATGGGTAGTCCGAGACGCGTCAACCGGGACCAGAACCCTCCCCCCTCTAACAACAGCTCCCGGAGCCGGGACAGTCCAGACAGACCCCGTTTAGAGAAGGGAGCGGAAACCGGGGCTCCGTTACGGGATCGAGCCTCGGCTGGGGCCACCAGCTTCGGAAGGGGCGGAGGGCAGAAGGCGGGCCGCGGCCAGGCCATCAGCCGGGCCAAGAGTCGGCCTCGAGGGCAGAGACAAAGGAAGGAAAATGGAGTCGCCGGGCGCACAGGCCTCTGGTCGCCACTGCCGCCAGAGGCCTACCGCGCTGGCAGGAGGGGGAGGCCTAGCGGGCGGGCGTGGAGCGGGGGAGGGGGGAGGCTGGCCAGGCCATGGTGGCGACGGGCAATGGCGGCGGCCGCGCCGCAGCAGGGACGGTAGAGGGAGACAAACACCCCCCGGCGGCGGCGCTGGCGCCGGGCTGCAGCCAGCGCCGACCGGAGCGGCCCCATCGTGACACCTAGAGGCGGCCCGCGAAACCTCCTCCACCCCGGGCCCCCTTACCTCCGCGCCACACCCCCCGCGGCGTCCGCTCCGCCGCCGCTCCACCGGTCCGGCCACCCGGCGTCCCCAGCGAGCTCCGCGTGCTTGCACCGGCTACCGCTGCCGCCGCTGCCGCCAAAGAAGCAGCTCCGCGCACGGTTTAATCGCTCCACAGGCTCGGACACAAAATGGCGGCGGTGCAGTGCAGTGCGCCTGCGTCGGCGCTGCCGGGGCCGCGGGTGCTGATAAGGGAAGGGACTGGTGGAGGGTGTGGGGGGGGGGGGGAGGCCGGCCGGCGGCGAGTAGAGGGCGGGGGAGGAAAGGTGAGGGGAGGGGTTGGCGCAGGGCAGCATGGGAGGCGGCCCCGGGCGCCAACTTTCAAAAGCAGGCGCGATGGCGTCACGGGACGCGCCGAGAGTCGCGTCGTCACGCCGCGCGCGCCCTCCCGCGCCCTCGCCCGGTCGCGCGTGGGCTCTGCTGGCGCGGTAGCGTCCGGGTTCCCTTTGGGTGGGGCTTCCTGGGCGGAGGCTCGCCGCCTCGGGACTGTCCGGATCTCGGCCTACTTGACCTGATTCCTACTCCCTGCCGTGTCCGGTCCCCCCTGAAGCGGTGAAGGGTTTCAGGAGCTTGGGGAACTGCAGGAAACGCGCGCGGCCCAGCCGTGGGGCTGACGGCGGATCCTCGGCACGGCCCCGCCCCGGCTCCGCCCCAGCCGGGCCCCAGGAGCGCTGCTCCGTGGCCCGCCACCGAGTGAGGTTCCTGCACACTGGCAACTCTTCTGACACTCTGCCACGAGAAGAGATGTTGTTGCCCAGCGGTTTTTGGTGAACTCTCCGCTAACCCTGGTTTAGTTAAGAGGTTCATTTAAGGCCACCTCTGGATATCCCCAGGCCACTTCAGCCCTAAGAGGCTCGGTTTATGCAGTCGACTTTAGCCTGAGTAACATCTGGTATTTGCCGCCATGCGATTCTGTACTTTTTGTTTCGTTTTGTTTATTCGAGGCAGGGTCTCTAGCTCAGGCAGACCTGGGATTCACTACTGTAGTCTCAGGCTGTCCTCGAACTCACAGCCATCCTCCTACCTCTACCTCTCTAATCTGCTGGGATTAAAAGCGTGCGCCACCACGCCCAGCTAGCTCATTTATTTTGAGAGGGACAGTTGCGCCACCTTTGAATCTGGCTTTACATTGGTACTGGGGAATTGAACCCGAGTCCCTAGGCTTTGCAGGCAAGCGCCTTAACTGCTGAACCATCTCTCCAGCCTCTAATTCTATGTTTTGGTGTGTGTGTGTGTTTGTGTGATGTTGGTGGTGGTGGTTTGGTTTTGCAAGATAGAGTCTCACTCTAGCCCAGGCTGATCTGGAATTCAATATATAGTCGTAGAGTGACCTTGAACTCACTGCGATCCCAAGTGCTGGAATTAAAGGCTCATGCCACCAAGCCCCGCTTTAATTCTACGTTTTTAAAAATGCATCTCTGCATTTGTCCTTCACACTCTCCAAAAGGCACCTGCCCAAGGAGCGGTAAATTTGACCCTACTGCTAGGTGTTCTGGTGGTTCCTGGAGGAAAGCCTTCTGATAGTTAACCTGAATGTGACTGAAGACTATATTTCCAACACCTTTGCTTTAAATGTCCAGTATAACAAACACACCCAAGCATCAAGGGAGCTGCTTCTGGTTCATCCCATTGATTGCTATGTTTTGAGAAGGTTGAGCCAGTATTGACAGATACTGTTAGTCCCCTCAAAAAAATCAGAATGTGGGATCCCAAAATGGTGTCACTTGCCTTTAATCCCAGCAATTGGGAGGCAGAGGTAGGAGGATGGCCATGAGTTAGAGGCAAGCCTGGGACTACAGAGTGAGTTCCAGGTCAGCCTGAGCTAGAGTGAGACCTACCTCGGGGGAGGGGATATGTGAAGTTTTAATTTTTTTTTCATGGTTTGTTCCTCCCCCTCCCCCCACCACCAAGTATGTATGTATGTTCTCCATGGGTTGCGCAGGTGCATGTGGAGGCTAGGGCTTGACAAGTAGCTTCCTCCATAGCTATTCCATCTGTGTCAGGGTCCACTACTTCAACCCAGGCCTCCCTTCCCCCAGCGCCTGGAGGTACCTAGGTGCTGAGGATCCAAACTCCAGTCTTCATACTTTAGTGAAGCAAGTGCTTTATCCACCTCGCCAGCCCCAGAAATATAAATTTAAAAGAATGTAAAATCTCCAAATTTTCTGATGTTCACAAGTAACTTGAATGTTTTTAAATTTTATGAGCTAATTCAACCACAGTTGTGGGGAAAGAGAAAAGATAAATTATAAGGCTGAAGCCTAGAAACTCCAGATAGAGAAAGAGTGATGCTAGAGGAAGCTGAGAAGGAACAGATAGGAAGACAAGGAAGTCTAGAATGTTGAGTTGTGGAATCAAAAAGTCCAGAATCCAATTTCAGGCAGGAGGGAAATTTTAGTTGTCTGTTGCTGAGATTTCTGGTAAATTTGGGCCAGAGGTATGGCTAGTAAACTGGAAACCATGGAGATAACTAGAGAATGTTATTGGTAACCTTGGCTTGATTTAATGTGATTTAATTGAGGTTGTTGATCTACATAGAATGGGTTAAAGAGGAAAAAGGAGGCCTGAGGAGATGGTTCATTGGTTAAAGGCACTTGCTTGCAAAGCCTGTTCATCCTGGTTTGTTATCCAAGCCTCCTGTGTTTGCAGTCTTTGATGTTCATTTGCAGTGCAAGAGAACCTAGTGTGCCCATACACATAAACACATTCATGGAAATAAATAAATAAAAAATATAAGCTAGGAATGGT
Source organism: Dipus sagitta (assembly GCA_036346955.1). Taxonomy (NCBI): domain Eukaryota; kingdom Metazoa; phylum Chordata; class Mammalia; order Rodentia; family Dipodidae; genus Dipus; species Dipus sagitta. The sequence goes on along the minus strand of CM070770.1, from coordinate 249,774,695 downwards.
GCCACATGCCTTTATTCCCAGCATTTGGGAGGCAAAGGTAGAAGGATCGCCATGAGTTTGAGGCCAACCTGAGACTACATAGTGAATTCCAGGTCAACCTGGGCTGAAGCAAGGCCATACCTTAAAAAACCAAAAAAAGAAAAGAAACAAGAAAGTGATGAAAATGATATTACATTACCTGTAGGCATCTTTTTTGTTTGTTTGTTTTGTTTTTCGAGGTAGGGTCTCACTCTAGCTCAGCCTGACGTGGAATTCACTATGTAGTCTCAGGATGACCTCGAACTCACAGTGATCCTCTTACCTCTGTCTCCCAAGAACTGGGATTAAAAGCGTGTCCCACCACTCCTGGGTACATATAGGCATCTTGACAGATGTTTTGATGTGACCGAGCAGAAATTTGGGAATAAGTGCAAAAAGATGTGAGGTCAAGGGAGGAGTTGTGTTGTTTTCTAACCTTCTGGTGGTAAAGATTCAATCCAGGGCCATAAACGTGCTAGTCTCACCTGACCCAGAAATGTTTTAAAAGATTGTATGGTTCTTGCTGGGCATGGTGGCACACACCTTTAATCTTAGCACTCGGGAGGCAGAGATATCTGGGAGGATCACAGTGAGTTCAAGGCCACCCTGAGACTACATAGTGAATTTCAGGTTAGCCTGAACTACAATGAGACCCTACCTCGAAAAACCAAAAAAAAAAAAAAAAAAAAGTAAGGTTCTTGAGCATTTTTATGTGCCATTGAAAGGGATACTGTGATGAAGAAAGATGGGTGATATAGGAGAGAGAAGGCTGGCTTGGGAAGATAACAGGAAACAGGGAGGACTGACCTTTGATAGGATGATTTCATTGATAGTAAGGGTTATAAAGGTGAAGGTGGATAGTGGATACTAGTGCAGGTAGAGGGAAAAGTCATTAGTAGGACTGTGGTGGTGGCATTAGGTACTCATTTGAGGTTTTTGATCATGAGTTTGAAATTAAACCAGATGGCCAAATGTGTGGTTTTTCTCCAGAAACATTCAGCTGCTTGAATCAGACATGCTGGGTGTCTTAAATCCCACCACTTGGGAAGCAGAGTTAGGAGAACTGCTGTGAGTTCAAGGCTGTGACTACAGAATGAGTTCCAGGTCAACTTGGACTAGAGTGAGACCTTACCTCAGAAAAAGAGCCGGGGGTGGGGGAAATAACTCGGTTTCTTAACATTAAGACCCATGTTTTTCATTCCTAGCCCCAGTTACATGCCTTAGATTAGATATTATTCTAGAAATGTGTATATTAAAATATTTTTTAAATTTCTATATGATTCCCTTTTTTCTTTTCTTTAAATCAATTAATTTATTTATTTTCAAGAAGAGGAAATGGGGGTGCTGCCAGGGCTCTAATCATTGTAAACAAACTGCAGATGCATGTGCCACTTTGTGCATTTGGCTTTACATGGGTACTGGGGAATCAAATCCCGGTCATTAGAATTTACAGGAAGTGCCTTAACCACTGCATCTCTCCATCCCTGATCCCCTTTTTTCTAGAAACCAAATTATCTCATTTATCTCTTATGTATACATTACCATGCAAGCATAAGGAAATAGCAGACTTGCACTCAGGAGGCAGAGGTAGGAGGATCACCATGAGTTTGAGGCCACCCTGAGACTACATAGTGTATTTTAGGTCAGCCTGGACTAGAGTGAAACCCTGCCTCGAAAAATCAAAAAGTAAAATTAAAAAAAAAAAGAAGTTAAAACAGATTACTATTGCAGTGAGATACAGAGATACAATTAGAATGACTTAAAAAATAACAGGAACTGAGGATATAGCTTAGTGGTATTATTTGCCTAACGTGTGAGGCCCTGGGTTCCATCCCTACCGCTGAGGGGAAAAAAACAAAAATACAAGGTTTTTTTTTTGTTTTTTTTTCCCCATGAAGCACTAACCTGGACTACACCTACCATGAGAACTGAGAACCTGCCCTGATATGCTTTTTTTTTTGTTTTTTGTTTTTTTGAGGTAAGGTCTCACTCTAGCTCAGGCTGACCTGGAATTCACTATGTAGTCTCAGGGTGGCCTCAAACTCATGGTGTTCCTCTTACTTCTGCCTCCTAAGTGCTGGTTTTAAAGCATGTGCCACCATGCCTGGCTTTTTTTTTTAATATATATTTTTTTTTATTTTCAAGCAGAGAGAGATGAACACGGGGGTGGGGGAGAATGAATGGGTGCACCAGAGCTTTCAGCCACTGCAAACTCCAGATTCATGTGCCACTTTGTGCATCTAGCTTTACACGGGTATTGAGGATTGAACCCAGATCTTTAGGCTTTGCAGGCAAGCACCTGAACCACTGAACCATCTCTCCAGCCTTGTATTTTTTTTTTAAATATTTATTTGACCGAGAGAAAGAGGCAGATAGAGAGAGACAGTGGACATGGCAGGGCCTCCAGCTGGTGCAAACTAGCTCCAGACACATGTACCACCTTCTTCATCTGCCTTACATGGGTCCTGGGGAATCAAACTTGGGTCCTTTGGCTTTGTAGGCAAGTGCCTTAACCACTAAGCCATCTCTCCAGCCCCAGCCTTGTATTTTTTTTAAATATTTTTTCCTATTTATTTGAGAGAGACAGCACAAAAGAGAGAAAGGAGAAAGAGTATGGGCACTGTAGGGGCCATCTGCTACTGCAGATGAACTCAATACATACCACTTTGTGCATTTGGCTTTATGTGAGTACTAGGAAATTGAACCTGGGCTACCAGGCTTTGCAAGCAAGCACCTTTAACCACTGATCCATCTCTCCAGCCCTGCATGATGTTTTTTATTAAATATTTTTATTTATTTATTTATTTGACAGAGAAAGAGGGAGGGAGGGAGAGAGAGAAAGAGAGAATATGAATGCCAGGGCCTCCAGCCACTGCAAACAAACTCCAGATGCGTGTGTCCCGTGTGCATCTGGCTAACATGGGTCCTGAGGAATTGAACCTGGGTCCTTTGGCTTTGCAGGGAAACGCCTTAACCCCTAGGCCATCCCTCCAGCCCTTGTTTTTTTTTTTTTTTTTTTTTTTTTTTTTTTTTTTTTGAGGCGGGGTCTCACTTTAGCCTAAGCTGACCTGGAATTCACTATGTAGGTTTGAGAGGGACAGTTGCGCCACCTTTGAATCCGGCTTTACATGGGTACTGGGGAATTGAACCCGAGTCCCTAGGCTTTGCAGGCAAACGCCTTAACCGCTGAACCATCTCTCCAGCCTCTAATTCTATGTTTTGGTGTGTGTGTGTGTGTATTGGTGGTGGTGATGTTTTAGTTTTTCAAGGTAGGATCTCACTCTAGCCCAGGCTGAGTGCCTATGTATGGCCTCGAACTCATAGTGATCCTTCTACCCCTGCCTCCCAGATGCTGGGAGTAAAGGCATGTATCATGATACCTGATTGATTTTTTAAATTTATATATTTGAGAGAGAGAAAGAAATAGATAGATAGAGGCTGGCATAGTCGCCCATGCCTTTACTCCCAGCACTCAGAAGGCAGAGGTAGGAGGATAACTGAGTTCAAGGCCATCCTGGAACTACAGAGTAGGAGTTAGATCTGCCTGAGCTAGAGTAAAACCTTACCTTGGAAAAAAAAAAAAAAAAAGGAGAAGAAGAAGGAGGGGGAGGAGGAGGAAAGAAATAGAGTGTGTTTGTGTGGGGGTGCCAGGTCTTCTTGCCACCACTGCAAACAAACTCCAGATGTATATTCCACTTTGTGCATCTGGTTTTATTTGGGTATGAGAAATTAAACCCAGGACAGCAGGCTTTGCAAGCAAGTGCCTTTACCCACCGAACCATCGCCCTAGCTTCTTTTTTTTTTGTATACATGGGCTTGCTATGTAGCCCTGGCTGGTCTGGATCTTAGAATAGCTCTCATGTAAAAATATATATATATACACGTGTGTGTGTACTTATTTGAGAGAGAGAGAGAGGCACAGAGAGAGAATGGGCACACCAGGGCCACCATCCACTGCAAACAAACTACAGATGCACGCACCACAATGTGCATCTGGCTAACGTGGGACATGGAGAATCAAACCTGGGTCCTTAGGCTTTATTGGCAAGTGCCTTAACTGCTGAGCCATCTCTCCAGCCCAAGTCACCCTATTTTAGGATTTTGCCTTCAGTCTTATGGTCAGTACCGGAATCATGAGAGTAGTTTCATTAAAAGTCAGGTGCCCAGAACTTTGGTGGATAAATAGAGTACTGCCTTACTAACTGGCAGATGGACCAGTGTCCATGCTGCCAAGAGGCATGTTGTTACAGGTTATTGGATCAACACTTATCTAGCATGCATGAAGCTCTGGGATCAAACCTCAGTACCATAAAAAGTCATGTCATAGCTGGGTTTGGTGGCACAAACCTGTAACCTAACACTTGAGAAGCTCAGGCCAGCTTCAGCTACTTAGGGAAACCCTGTCTAAAAAAAGGGGGGGGGAGGCCAGGCATGGTACCCTACACCTTTAATCCCAGCACTTGGGAGACAGAGGTAGGAGGATCACTGTGAGTTTGAGGCCAACCTAAGACTACATAGTAATAAGTTCCAGGTCAGCCTGGACTACAGTAAGACCTTACCTCAAAAAAAAAAAAAAATCCAGGTGGAGGGAGAGGAAGAGAAGGTCACATCAGTTCTCTATAGGAGCATGGCCACAGAAACCAGATTACTAGAAAGCTTTTGGTGAGTAGTTAATTAGATTGAGATGTTAAATATGCAACTCAAATGTTCAATATCACCCTCTCTGAATATAAAAGTCAGATTGTCCTACATTCAGGTTTTTTGTTACTTCTTAGCAGCTATGTGGTCTCAGATGAATTAGTAATAGCTCGTCTACAGATGTATATAAGATGAATAACTGTATTTGACTTAGTAGTAAAATTTGCATGAATCATGATATATTGTCTGTATGTATGGAGGTTGTCAACAAAGTTAAAAAGAGCTGGGTATGGTGGCACACGCCTTTAATCCCAGCATTCAGGAGGTTGAGGTAGGAGGATTGCTGTGAGTTCAAGGCCAGCCTGAGACACTATAGTAAATTCCAGGGCTGGAGAGATGGCTCAGTGGTTAAGGTGCTTGCCTGCAAAGCCTAAGGACCTGATTTAATTGCCCAGTACCCACATACAGCCATTTGCACAAGGTGGTGCATGTGTCCAGAATTTGTTTGCAGTGGCTAGAAGCCCTGGTGCGCCCATTCTTTCTCTCTTATCTGCCTCTTTCTCTCTCTCAAATAAGTAAATAAATAAAATATAGTAAACTCCAGGTCAGCCTGGGCTAGAGCATGACCCTACCTCAAAAAAAAAAAAAAAAAAAAAAATAGGCAACTGCCCTCCAATTGGACTGGAGGCCCGCTCCATAGGAGGGAATACATCCCTGATACTGAAAACTTAAAACAGGGGTAGTCAGGAGCCCTAGGGGTGTAACATCTGCTGATGTCTGGATAAATGTATATACTATGCTTATTAAACTGCCCAGTAAGCACTTCTCAATATTTATACCGTTACATTAACGCTACTCTCACTTTGGGTAGAGAATCTTATCTTTTCAGATGGCAGTGACCTTGGGATGACTCAGAAGGTATCATAGTGCTGGATAGAAGTGACTGGAGTACTGAGTAACATCTCGATCACACCTTCCAAGGCTCAGGGTCTAATGCGGAAGAGGTGACAGAAAGAATGTAAGAGCCAAAGGAAGGGTAGGACTCCTTACAACGTGCTTCCTCCAGACATAAAATGGCCTGGATATCCATGACCTCATAGTGCCTGACACTACCTACACAAGGCCATCATAAGAGGAGGAAAAGATCATGACATCAAAATAAAAGAGAGTGATTGAGATGGGGAGGGGATATGATGGAGAATGAAATTTCAAAGGGGAAAGTTGGGGAAGGGAGGGTATTACCATGGGATATTTTTTATAATCATGGAATGTTAATAAAAATTGAGAAAAAAATACAGCTTATTTTAGAATGGTAAAAAAAAAAAAAATAGGGCTGGAGAGATGGCTTAGCAGTTAAAGCATTTGCATATGAAGCCAAAGGACCCAGGTTCGATTCCCCAGGACTCACAAAAGCCAGATGCAGAGGTGGCTCATGCATCTGGAGTTTGTTTACAGTGGCTGAAGGCCCTGGTGTGCCCACTCTCTCTCAATCTATCTGCCTTTTTCTCTTTCTGTCAAATAACAATAAATACATGTTTTTTAAATTTTTTTATCTTTTTTTTATTTATTTGAGAGTGACAGACAGAGATAGAAAGAAGCAGAGAGAGAGAGAGAGAGAATGGGTGTGCCAGGGCTTCCAGCCAGTACAAACGAACTCTGGACATATGCGCCCCCTTGTGCATCTGGCTAACGTGGGTCCTGGGGAATCGAGCCTCGAACCAGGGTCCTTAGGCTTCACAGGCAAGCACTTAACCGTTAAGCAATCTCTCCAGCCCATAAATACATGTTTTAAACTATTTTTTAAAAATATAATAAGCCGGGCATGGTGGCGCACGCCTTTTATCCCAGCACTTGGGAGGCAGAGGTAGGAGGATTGCTGTGAGTTTAAGGCCACCCTGAGACTTCATAGTGAATTCTAGGTCAGCCTGGGCTAGAGTGAAACCGTACCTTGAAAAACAAAAAAAAAAAAAAAAGATAATGCAAGCTGGGCATGGTGGTTACGTGTCTTTAATCCCAGCATTTGGTAGGCAGAGGTAGAAGGATTGCTGTGAATTTGAAGCCAGCTTTGGACTACATAGTGAATTGGTTACAGGTGCTTGCTTTTAATGCCTAATGGCCTGGGTTTGATTCTCCAGCACCCAAGTAAAGCCAGATACACGTGGTGCATGTGTCAAGTCTGCAGTGGCAAGAAGCCCTAGTATGTCCATTTGTCTATTTTCTTTCTCTCAAATAAATAAATGAAAGGTTTTTTGTTTTTTTTTAATTTATTTTTATTAGTTACGGACATACTTAGTATGTAAACAGCACATGTTGGTACCATCCTTTCCCTCATTCCTGCCCCTTTTCCAAAGGGGCCCTCGTTGGGGACACAGATTTAACATCATGGGGATTGTGGGTTGTTCATTGTGGGGATAGAAGTCAGTTATGAGGGAGAGGCAATGAATAATGTCCCAACTTATGGCTCTAACAATCTGTCCTCCCCCTCTTCTGCAAAATTTCCTGAGCCATGTTGGGTGTGTTCGAAGTCTACTTCAGTGATGGGTTCTTAGGAGCCTCTGGATCTCTGCTTTGGTAGGTGTTGAGTGTCCTCAGTGTCTATTTCCTTCGCCCTTGTGCAGAAGGTTCACCAAAAAAGCAGCACGCTTGCTCATCTCCCCAAATCCTCTGTGGTTTCAGCTGGGGCCAGGCTGAAGTGCAGTGGGTCATTTATCTCCTCCAATCCCGTTCCTGTCCCAGGAGTCGAAGCGTGATTAAGTGGACGTCATCTTGACGCTTTTTTGGTTTTTTTTTTTTTAAGGTAGGGTCTTACTGTAACCTAGGCTGACTTGGAATTCACTATGGAGTCTCAGCGTGGCCTCAAACTCAAGGTGATCCTCCTACCTCTGCCTCCCGGGTGCTAGGATTAAAGGCATGTACCACCATGCCTGGCTTTGCTTTTTTTTTTTTTTTTTTTTTTTTTGAGGTACAGGTTTGCTGTAGCCCAGGCTTTCCCTATGTCGTCTCAGGGTGGCCTGGAACTCATGGCAAAACAGAAAAATGCTAAAAACCAAAAAAAAAAAAAAAAAAAAAAAACAGTAATGTAGTAGTCAGGTGTGGTGACACACTCCTCCTTTAATCCCAGCACTTGGGAGGCAGAGTAGGAGGATTGCAGTAAGTTCGAGGCCACCCTGAGACTAAATAGTAAATTCTAGGTTAGCCCAGGCTACAGTGAGACCCTACCATGAGAAGCAAAAGGGGGGGGGGAGTGGTTGGAGAGATGGCTTAGCAGTTAAGATGTTTGCCTACAAAGCCAAAGGACCTAGGTTTGATTCCCCAGGACCCACATAAGCCAGTTGCACAAGATGGCACATGTGTCTGGAATTCATTTGCAGTGGCTGGATGCCCTGGCACACCTATTCTCTCTTTCTCTCTCTCCCTCTGTCTGTTTGTCTCTCTCAAATAAATAAATAAAAATATTTTTTTAAAGCAGTAATTGTTATAGCAGGAAGAAATGATTTCGCAGAAAATGTAGTAAATCTAAATCATTGTCCATCAGTATTTCATTTCAGCTGGATCCAAAGTATTGCAAAGTATTAATAGGTAAAACAGAGGCATCTAAGGTAAAGAGCCATGATCAAGGTTATAAAGTGTGTAAGAGTATCTGAGGACAGCAAGTCAGCCCACACTATTGGGCTAGGGGTAGAGTAGTGATGCTAAACCTCATAAAACGTTTGGAAAGCTTTCAGTATTTACCAATATCAACTGCCAAGACCAATTTCTTTCTCCTGATGTTTTAAGATTTCCACATCAGCCGGGCGTGGTGGCGCACGCCTTTAATCCCAGCACTCGGGAGGCAGAGGTAGGAGGATCGCCGTGAGTTCGAGGCCACCCTGAGACTCCATAGTGAATTCCAGGTCAGCCTGGGCTAGAGTGAGACCCTACCTCGAAAAACCAAAAAAAAAAAAAAAAAAAAAAAAGATTTCCACATCATCTCTTGCCTAGACCATAAGAATTTTTTTTTTCGTCATTAATGTCTGCTTTCTTCAGGCCCCAGTGAAAGCCATGTTTGTTTAATCTCTCCAGATCAAATGACTGCTCTAAAAGACAACTAGGCATGGTGGCACACACATTTAATCCCAGCACTCAAGAGGTAGAAGTAGGTGGATTGCTGTGAGTTCGAGGCCACCCTGAGACTGCATAGTGAATTCCAGGTTAGCCTGGGCTAGAAAAAGACCCTACCTTGAAAAACTCAAAAAAAAAAAAAAAAGTTTAAAAGACTTTACATCCAATGCTTGGGAAGTAGTTTAATTCTGTGCTCTTAACCTGCATTTTCCAAGCATCCATTCTGTTATCTAGTTTATCATTTTATCTTTATGCCTGCCTTTCCAAGTGATGCCCAGAGCAGTTCTATTTGATAAACCAGGTTGGTTTTGTTTCTCCCCTCTTATCTGCTTTGTTTTTTTTTTTTATTTGTGTGTGTACCACACACACACACACACACACACACACACACGTCTCTTGCCCTGAATGAATACCCATTGGGCTTTGTGTGAGTGCATGGGGAATTGAACCTCAGGGTCAGCACACTTTTCACTCATGTGCCTTTAATTAACTGCTGGGCTGTCTCCCCAAACCCCTGTTTTACTTTTTATTTTTGAGACAGAAGCTCACTCTTTAGCCCAGACTAGCCTGGAATTTACTTTGTAGCTGAGGCTGGTTGTAATCCTCCTGCCTCAACCAGCATGCCCATTTTAGCTTTGTCTTTAGTTCAAGAAATGATGAGGGTAAAGAGATGGCTCAGTAGGAGCCAGTAAGAGCACTTACTGTGAAAGCCTGAGTACCTCAGTTTGATCCCCAACACCCACATAAAAAGCTGGGTGTGGCCACATATACCTGCAACTCCGGTCCTGGAGGTGGGGCAGAGGTTTGCAAAGAGACTTACTGGGGCTTGCTATCAGCCAGTCTGACCAAAAAACAAGGAAACAAAGCTTAAGATTGGTAGAGGAAGATAGTCAGCATTCTAACTCTGGCCTCTGCATGCATACACAGGCTCACACATCTGCATACACATGTATATGCACTATACACACCACACACACAACACAAAAGAATTAAATGAGCCAGGTGTAGTGGTACACACCTGTAATCCCAGCACTCAGGAGGCTCAAGCAGGAGGATTGTGAGTTTGAGACCAATTTAGTCTACATAGTGAAGAAAAAGAAGGTGGGAGGGGAGAGGAGGAGAAGAAAGAAATTACTTAATGATAACTCAGGTCTCTCAGCCTCATTTTTTTCCCCTGTTCTCTCATTAGCTGCTCAGAGCTCTTCACTCCTTAGATAATATTTCTTTTTTTCTTTCTTTTCTTTCCTCTTAGAGATTGACTCTACCACTGAACTATTATCTGTAGCCCTCTTTTTTTGCTTTTTGTTTTGAGTCAGTCTCACTAAGTTGCTGGCTTTGAACTCATTCTATAGCAGAGGTTTGCCTTAAACTTGTGATCCTCCTGCCTCAGCTTCTGTAGTACCTAAGATTATAGACCTATGCTACTTGGCTCAGCTTCAGATAACTTCCCTCCCTCCCTCCCTCCCTCCCTTCCTCCTTCTGTGTTTTGCTATGTTACCCAATCTGATCTTGAAACAAGTGATCCTCCCACCTCAGCCTCGTGAGTGCTGGAATTATAGGTGTGTGCCACCACACTTTGTTCAGCATTTCTGTTTTTGTAGCAGTCTGTTGAAGATGGTGCTTCAGCTCTGAGAATACCTTGTATGGGGAAGGGAGGTTTCTCTAGCAGGGATTAAACACAGGCCCTATATATGTTAAGCAGATGCTCTTTCACTAAACTCCTTACTTCCTAAATTCCATGTGACTTTTTTTCGGGGATAAAAACGTTTTTCTGACCCTAACCAAGTTCATCATTACTGCTTCAAGTCAAAAGGAAGGGGGATTTATTTTTTAGCTTTAATATTTTTTTTGAGGTAAGTTTTTGCTATAGCGCAGCGAAACTGCAAACAAATTCCAGATACATGTGCCACTTTGTGCATCCAGCTTTATGTGGATACTGGGGAGTTCATCCTGGATCGTTAGGGTTTGCATGCAAGTGCTTTAACTGCTGAGCCATCCCTCCAGCCCTAACAAAACTTTTATTGAAATTTAACTTTAGAATTTAACACACTATTATAAATATTATTGTTATGTTCTTTTCTTTTCTTTTCTTTTCTTTTTTGTTTTTGTTTTTGTTTCTTGAGGTAAGGTCTTACCTTATTACTGTTTCGAGGCAGGGTTTCACTCTAGCCCAGGCTGACCTGGAACTCACTCTGTAGCCTAAACTGGCCTTGACTCTAACTCACAGCAATCCTACCTTAGCCTCTGGAGTGCTGGGATTTAAAGTATGAGCCACTGCATCTGGTCGTATTATTTTGGCTATTGCTAACCAGTATTCTCTCCTGCTTCACATGATTTCGGAGTGTAACTTTTTTTTTTTTCAAGGTAGTGTCTCGCTCTAGCCCAGGCTGACCTGGAATTCACTATGCAGTTTCCTTGAACTCATGGTGATCCTCCTACCTCTGCCTCCCAAGTGCTGGGATTAAAGGGGTGTGCCACCACGCCCAGCTCTAGGTATAACTTATAAGAACTAGACTTGTTGCGAGGCGTGAGACTCCACCTTGAAATACCCCCCCAAAAAAAACTAGAATTGTCTAATTTTCCTTAACATACTAATTGCATGTATGTTAAAATCTTAGTTCTTTTTTTGTTTGTTTGTTTGTTTGTTTGTTTTTCGAGGTAGGGTTTTGCTCTAGCACAGGCTGGCCTGGAATTCACTGTGTACTCTCAGTGTGGCCTTGAACTCACGGTGATCCGCCTACCTTTGCCTCCCAAGTTCTGGGATAAAAGATGTATGCCACGCTGCCTGGCTCCTAGTTCTTTCTGTTTTTTTCTTTTCTTTTTTAAGGCAAGCCCAACAGATTGACCTTTTATTATTTTTTAATGTTTTATTAAATTATTAAATTATTTGAGAGGGTCAGAGAGAAAGAGAGAATGGGCGAGCCAGAGCCTCCAGCCCCTGCAAACAAACTCCAGATGCATGCACCACCTTCTGCATCTGGCTTACATGGGTCCTAGGGAATCGAACCATGGTCCTTTGGCTTCACAGACAAGTGCCTTAACCGGTAAGCCATTTCTCCAGCCCTGTTTTTTGTTTTTTTGAAAAAGAGACAGAGGGAGAGATTGGCGGAGGTGGGGGGGGGGTGGAGAATGGGCGCACTAGAGCCTTTCAGCCACTGTGAACTCCAGATGCATGCACCCCCTTGCGTGCATGTGTGACACTGCATGCTTGCGTCACTGTGTGTCTGCCTTATGTGGGACCTGGAGATTCAAACGTGTCCTTTTTTCTTTTTTTTTTTTGTTTTTGTTTTTGTTTTTGTTTTTGTTTCTTGAGGTAAGGTCTTACTCTAGCCCAGGCTGACCTGGAATTCACTATGTCATCTCAGGGTGGCCTCAAACTCACAGTGATCCTCCTACCTCTGCCACCCTAGTGCTGGGATTAAAGGCATGTGCCACCACACCCGGCAAACATGTGTTCTTAAGTTTTGCAAGCAAGTGTCTTAACCACTAAGCCATCTCTCCAGCCTTTTTTTTTTTAAGAGAGAGAGAATTGGTGCACCAGCACCTCAGCCATTGTAATTGAACTCCAGATGCTTGCACCACCTAATGGGCATGTGCGACCTTGCGCTTGCCTCACCTTCATGTGTCTGGCTAACATGGGATCTACTGAGTAGAACATGGGTCCTTAGGCTTCACAGGTACGCATCTTAACCACTAAGCCACCCCCCCCTTTTTTTAATGTGAGAGAGACAGAATTGGCACACCAGGGCCTCCAGCCACTGCATTCAAACTCTAGATGCGTACACTCCCTTGTGTGCTTGCATCACTGTATGTCTGGCTTATGTGGGCCCTGGGGAGTCAAACTTGAGTCCTTAGGCTTCACAAGCAAGCACCTTAACCGCTAAACCAGCTCTCCAGCCCTTTAATTTTATTTTTACTTATTTATTTATTTGAGAGAGAGAGAAAATGGGCACACCAGGGCTTCTAGGCCGCTGCAAACAAACTCCAGCTGCAAGTACCACCATGTGCCTCTAGCTCAGGTATGTTCTGGGGAATCGAACCTGGGTCCTTAGGCAAGTGCCTTAAACACCGACCCATCTCTCCAGCTCCCCACCCCCCTTTTTTTGAGGTAGGGTCTCACTCTAGTCCCAGGCTGACCTCAAACTCATGGTGATCCTCCTACCTCTGTCTCCCAAGTGCTGGGATTAAAGGTGTGTACCACCATACCTAGGAGAAAGAAAGAATGGGTGCACCAGGGTCTCTAGCCACTGGAAATGAACTCTATATGCATGCACCACTTTGTGCATCTGGCTATTTTTTTTCCAAAAGGATTTACATTTATTTTTGGATCAACACATCCATGTAGATGTAGATGTAGAAAGTAAAATAGGATGTCAATTTAACATGCAGAAACCTCTGCAGTACTGACATTTTGGTAGAATCAATCGCAGAGTGTGCAAATCCTTACAGACCCAGCTTGGTTCTCCTCCAATGTCTTCTCTTGTTGTACCTGATTTTGTTACCAGTTTTCATCCAAATCCATTGGGGAATGGGACGGTTTTGCTTTTGTTTCTTGGCAAGGAATTGCTTGATTCTGAAAGTCTTGTGAGAAGACATGGCGAGATATCAGGCAACGGCACCGAACCACGATGGCGGAGGAAGTGCATCTGGCTATTTGTAGGTACTGGAGAATCAAACTCTAGTCATTAGGGTTTTTGTTTGTTTGTTTGTTTCTGGATTTTCGAGGTAGGGTCTTACTCTAGCTCAGGCTGACCTGGAATTCACTATGTAGTCTCAGGGTGGCCTCCAACTCACAGCGATCCTCCTACCTCTGCCTCCTGAGTGCTGGGACTGAAGGTGAGTGCCACCACACCCGGCCTAGTTGTTAGGTTTTACAGGCAAGTGCAGAGTACAATCCAGGTCAGCCTGGGCTAGAAAGAAAGAGGGAAAGAGAGATGGCTTAGCGGTTCAGGCACTTGCCTGAAAAGCCAAAGGACCCAGGTTTGATTCCCTAGTACCCACCTACAGCTAGATAGATGGTTGCACATGCATTTGGAGTTCGTTTGCAGTGGCTAGAAGCCCTGGCATGCCCATTCTCCCCCCCCCCCCCCGCCTCTCTATCTCTGAAATAATTAAATAAATAAGTAAGTAAAATATTTTAAAAGCAGGGCGTGGTTGAACACGCCTTTAATCCCAGCACTTGGAAAGTAGAGGTAGGAGGATCACTGAGTTTGAAGCCAGCCTGAGACTACATAGTGAATTCTAGGTCAGCCTGAGTTAGAGACCCTATCTTGAAAAAAAAAAAAAAAAAGAAAAAGAAAAAGAAAGAAAGAAAGAAAGAAATATTTAGAGCATTTAATTATCTGACCCATTAGCTCAGTTGGTTGGAGTGTGGTGTTAATAATTGAGAGGATTCTGATAAGTAGGTTGAGGGGACAGAGGAAAGAGACGAGACCCAGTGCTGGTGGAACAATAGTTTTTTTTTTTGTTGTTATTGTTGTTGTTTGTGTGTTTGTTTTTCTGTCTGTTTCTTTGCTGCTGAGGGCTAAAGTCAGGGCCTTATATTTTCTAGGCAAGCACTCTTCCACTAAGTAGCCAACCCCTAGAATCAGGTCTTGAGATGTTGAGTTTGAAATATCTTGAGTATTCAGAAGGAAGTATCCAGTCAGCAGTTGATACAAAGGTCTAGAAGTGTGAATGACTCGGCCTTAACATGTACACAGAAGCCAGAGGAACAATTAAAGGTCCAGGGGATGTATATCAAGAGAATGGAACCTTGTATGGTGCTGTTTAAAGAGAAAGAGGCTAGAGGAGTTACCTAAATACGTGGGTATTAGCCAGAGCAAGTCAACTGCTTATTCAGATATTCTAAATCAGCATTTACTGCATGTCCATATGCTTTGGGTATATGGCAAGTTCAGAGGCAACTGGGACTTTTAATATTAAAATTAAGCCAGACGTGCTGGTGCATGCCTTTAATCCCAGTACTCGGGAGGCAAAGGTAAGAGGATCATTGTGAGTTTGAGGCCACCCTGAAACTACATAATGAGTTCCAGGTCAGCCTGGGCTAGAGCAAGACCCTACCTCAACAAACAAGCCAGGCGTGGTGGCACAAGCCTTAATCCCCGCACTTGGGAGGCAGAGGTAGGATTGCTGTGAGTTCAAGGCCACCCTGAGACTACATAGTGAATTCCAGGTCAGCCTAGGCTAGAGCAAGACCCTACCTCAAAAAACAAACAAACAAAAAATAAATAAAAATAAAAATAAATTTGATTAGTGGGCTGGAAAGATTGCTGCTTAGCAGTTAAGGCATTTGCCTATGAAGCCAAAGGACCCAGGTTTGATTCCCCAGGACCCATGTAAGCCAGATGGACAAGGTGGCACGTGCGTCTAAAGTTCGTTTGCAGCAGCTGAAGGCCCTGGTACACCCATCTTCTCCTTCTCTCTCAAAATAAATAAAAATATATTTAAAAAAATTTGAGGCCAGGTGTGGTGGCACACGCCTTTAATCCCAGAACTTGGGAGGCAGAGGTAGGAGGATCACAGAGAGTTTGAGGCCACCCTGGTGACAGTGAATTCCACGTCAGCCTGAGCTAGTGTGAGACCCCCATCTCAGAAAACAAAAAACAAACAAAAAAATTTGATTAGTGACCATTACTTGGTTACAACATGCTGGAACAAGAGGCTTCTTTCTTGCAGGCCTGTGACAATCTTATTTTCTACATGATAATTTTGCTTCCTCACAAGGCACTGGAGCCTTCCCAAGTTTGACCATATCATCCAGGCCCCTAAAAACTGGCCCAGCAGCCAAGCCAAGAGTCATCTGTCCATAAGGGATGGATGTCCTGAATAGGACACCCCAGGGTTGTCTAAGGGGATGAGGGGAAGGAGCAAGCATCTCATGTGTGGGATTCAGGAAACTGTACCCATACACCAGGCACAGAAACACATAAGGAAGGCAAGCCCTGCTCTGTGGGTGAGACAAAGCAGCAATCCTCCCCCGTGCCAGCCCATCTGTTACTCTGCCTTCATAAACATGCTTTTTTTCTTTTCTTTTTTTTTTTTTGTTCTCTGCAGCTTTGAATACATGAGGAAGAAGAGTGGAAAATGAGAGGAAAGGTAAAGTTGGAAGAAGAAAGAGAAAGGGGAGGAGTGGAGGGAAGCTGCATCAGCTACCAACACAATAAATTATATTGTGGACCACCTCAGTCTGGCCCCTTTCTTACATTGCACACTTTTCAATTTCCTCTGTGAAGAGCCTCAAAGATGATGGCCAAGACATGGTTATAGCTTCAGTGATGGGGTACTTTTCAATGTGTCCCAGTCCTTGAAGACCCACTTTAGAAATCTGCCCTCTCATAGGGCTGGCAGACTCTACAGGAAATCTGGCACAGGCTGTTACCTGTGACTCCTGATGGTGTCATCAACCTCACAACTGTCCCGAGTCCAAGGTAGCAGGAACAAATGTCTCCTAAGCCTCCCTGATATCAGGGTAGGAGTAAGGAGTGATTTGGGGGGTAGGATGGATATGCCCTATGAGGGGCACTTCTGGGGTGAGGGGTGCTATAGGTGGGAGACAAGTTCTCTCTGCCCTCTGTCATCTGACAGACCAGGGTCTGTGCTGGGCAAAAGAGGCCAGTCACTGGGGACAAAGATGGAGAGGGGTCAAGTTGGTGTCCTGGGGTTCAGCTATGCTGCTGCTTCTAGCCTGGAATGCTTAAGGACATAGGCCTTGTTTTCCCTGGCTTTTGACATTTCTTTACCTGGTCATGCTCACAGTACCCTAATTTTGGCTTCTGTCCACCCTGACCCCACACCCTCCTCAGCTAGAGCTGAATCCTAAGCTCTGACCTCAGGATCCTCCTTGAGTGGAAAGAGGGATTCTGTTCCTTCCTAGCACTGGAGATTTTAGTGGCAGACCAAGTTGACCACTGGCTGGGATGATGACATTTTAACATCCTCCATTTCTTGTCTAGGCCTTGCCCTGTCCTGTGCATCGAGCTGTGAGTTTGTATTGGCCCAGTAACTGTCTTCACTTTCACAGGACCTGGTCAGCCAGGGCTCACTTCTTTCTCCACCACTTAGTAGACAGGCCTGCCCTACCTGTGGGTCTCTGTGGGGTTCCTATTTGTGGTTTTGAGACTGCCTTAAAGTAGTGACCAGCTGTGGGCTTTACTGTGGTCTCTATCCACCCCATGCTGCCCTAACTGACTGCCCAAAAATGCAGAGCTGCCCCATCCTGCCCAGGTCACCCTTCAGTTATAGAAGAAACAGAGGCATGACCGTATACATCGCCTGTCTGCCTGCCCTACCCCCACCAGTCTGGAGTCAGCCACCTGCATCCACTCACAGGTGTTTCCTGTGCTCCTTCCTGTTGCCGTTTCTTTTGCTCAGCACAACCTCCCCAGCAGGTGGTGAGAGCCCCAGCCAAAAACTCTTCATACACAACTAGCTCTAAAGCACTGTTGGGAGGGGGCAGGTGTCCCAGGGATTTGGGTCACCCCCCCCCCACATCAACAACCAGAGCAACTGTTGGCACCTCATTGGGTCTGGAACACACTGTTCTCATGTCAGTCCTGTACACATGGTGTCACACTGTTGTGCTAAGAGCGCAGGCACCAGGACATCAGAGTGGGTTCAGGGTGTTGGGGAGGCCCTTACCTATGCACGTCTCCATGGATAATAGTTCTGGTGGGAGAAGTGGAGGATCTGTTTTTCTAGCCATGGATGTGAACCTCCCTTCTTCTTCTTTTTTTTTTTTTTTTGTTTTGTTTTGTTTTGTTTTGTTTTGTGAGAGATGGGGCGGGAGTGAGCTTGGGTCTCCACTGCAAAAGAACTCCAGATGCATGCACCACTTTGTGTATCTGCTTTTACATGGGTACTGAGGAAGTGAACCCAGGCTGGCAGGCTTTGCAAGCAAGTGCTTTAATAGCTGAGCCATCTCACTAGCTCCAGGCTCTTATTTAGAAAAGGCCTGCCATCTTGAAGTCCCACTCCTCCCTCAAGTTCCTCTCAAAGGACTTAACGGCCTGGGTTAACAAACTCATGTGCCAGGCAGCTGGGGTAAAGAAGACCTCTCTTGGGAGTTCTGCTTTCTAAAGCAGCACAGGTCCCCTAGCTGTTGGGGGACCAGAGTTCAGCAGGTTTATTATAAGAGGAGGAAAGGGCCTTCCTTCCTGTCTCAGTTCAGGTTTACTGGACAGCCACCTGGGTCTCCTACCTCCCAGGATCCTGCTCTTTCCTTTCAGCAAGAATCTAGCTCTCTCCCCAGGCTTCAAGAGCTCCTTCAGTCCTGCTGTAGAAAGCTTCCTGACCAGAGGAGACTGCTCACAATCTTGGCCCTCACTGATGTAGTTATGCTGCCCCCTGGTGGCAAGAAGCTCAGCTACTTCATGATGTCTCTCTCCTCTGCCCCTTGGCCATAGCCAGTTTGGAATAACTTCTCTGAACTATACACTGTATCTCCACTTCAGGGACTGTATGTAGGTCCCAAGCCCAGCTGCAGGCTGAGCGTGCTGAGCGTTCCCTCCCCTTCCCTGTTCTCTTCTTAAGCCCAGCCCCAGACTCTGGGCTCGGTTCCACCAGGATTTCCAGGGCAAATGCACATGCTGTTGTTACAGATGGAGTATGAACACACCAGTGTGAGGATAGGCACACCAGAATGTTTGAGCAGAGTCCAGGAGTGCAGCAGGCCATGTAGGAAAGGCATTTTGCTTTTTTACTTTCTGTAAAACTCTGTAAATAAAATATAAAACCAAGGGATTTGGCGAGGCAGAGCAAGATGGCCGGGCCCCGGACATTATTTGTGGCAAAGGATGTGCTGAGCCAAGTCTGAGAGGCACTTCACTGCAGGCACTGACTCTACCAACCCCAGGGGCAACAGAAGAATATATTAGATTTTCATTGATAGGAATCTGTGTGGAGGGATGTCTGGAGCCAGCCCTCACCCTCCCTGCCAGTGCCTGGTGAGCCCTGAAAATGGGGGAAAAGGTGATTGGAGAGTTCAGAATGCTGTGCTGGCCATGCTGCTGGGCCCAAAGATGCAGGGCAGGGCATCCAGTGACTCCTCTAGCCGTCGATGGGCAGACTGTCCTTCTTCCCCTGTAATGCATGAGGATAGGGTTAAGATTGGCTCTAGTCAGAGCCACATGTTGGGTCATGATATGCAGACATTTATCCTACCCATAACTATGGGCTGACTCCAGAATGCATGACCCATATACCTCAACAAGGAGGGGCCAAGGGGAGGGGGTAGGTAATGGATGAGCCTAATAATGGTACTAAATTGACTGTATTAGCTGAGTACAAAACTAATTAATAAAAATAAATAAATAAATAATTTAAAAAGAAAAAAGATTGGCTCTAGCCCCCTTCTACCCTGGCAACATTTTGCCCTACTCCTATGAACTAAGATGTCTCAAAAACCACTTGAGACCCAGGCGTAGTGGTGCACGCCTTTAATCCCAGCACTCAGGAGGCAGAGTTGGAGGATTGCCTTGAGTTCAAGGGCACCCTGAGACTGCATAGTGAATTCCAGGTTAACCTGGACTAGAATGAGACTCTTCCTCGAAAAAAAAAAAAAATACTTGAGGGCTGGAGAGATGGGTTAGCAGTTAAGGCGTTTGACTACAAAGCCAAAGGAACTTGGTTCAATTCCCGAGGCCCCACGTAAGCCAGATGCACAAGGGGCCGCATGCATCTGGAGTTCCTTTGCAGTGGCTGGAGGCCCTGTTGTGCCCATTCTCTCTCTCCCTCTCTCAAATAAATAAATAAAAATAAAGTAGAAAGAAAAAAAAAACAACTTGACCTGTAATTCCCACCCCCGACCCACCCCAGCCTCACCGCACTGCTGCAGGCTCTGCCGGGCTGCTTCCCTCACAGCTTCTGTGTCTGTCTGGCATAGGTACACCAGGGGTTCAATGCCCTCAGGAGCCTATCAGGGAGGAGAACATTGAGGTGGGATCAGTAGAGCACATAGGGTAGGGTCCAGGGTGGAGATGCTAGGAAGGGAACGAACAAGTAGATGGATTGGAAGGGATCACCTTGATGCAGCCCAGGGCCAGGCATCCAGCCACTCGAGTCTGCACGTCCTCATCCTCAAGCTGGTCCAGGAAGCACAGAAGAGCCTGAGCAAGGGTGGAAGGGCAGACTTAGCCAGACACTGGCAGCCAGAGCCCAACCTTTGCCCTCAGGGGACCTCAGCCAAACTCACCCTTTCCCGGAAGACAGGGCCCAGTGACAGGCTCCGGAGCTGTGTGCTGACAGCAGCCATGACCTTGTTGTTACCATGGACCAGCAGGGAGCTAAGGGCCCGAAGCCCATCCCTTCGCAGCCGCCCCTCAGGCGCCAACCTCAGGGCCTTCAGCACAACAGCCTGATCATCGGAGTTCAGATTCCGTACCAGTAACACTGAATGAAGAAGTGGGGGGTAGGGATAAAGTGGCAAAGCAAGGGGCCTCATAGGGTGGGAGGCCTTGTCTTCATGTCCTCACCCACACTGTCAGGCCCACCCATGGGGTCAGACCATTTTTGGTCAAGGCTTCTGCCTCACCCTCCTCGGCAGTCTCTGTCACATAGGCGTCCATAGAGGGGCTGTCCACAGCTTCTACATAACTCCAGAACTGGAAGATGGTGAACTGTTCCCCATGGCCTAGCTGGGGCCTTTTGGGCAGCTTCTGCCCCAGGGCATCCTCCAGGAACTTCACACACACTGCAGGAGACAGTCACAGCCTGAGTTGAGATAGACCCAGGTTTCTAAGGGGAAGAGAACTGTTATAGCTCAGGTCCAGGGGCTCCTTATCCACACGCTACCCTAAGCACGAGCCTTCACTATTTCTCCTCAGTGCTCAGCTCATACAAGTTTGTATGTGCTGACCTGACCTTCCCTGAGGTCCTATCAACTGGGGAGCTGTGAAAGGGTGGAAGAAAGGGCAGATAGTCAACCTACTCACCAGCTTCTGCTAATCCTGTCTGGCGCAGGGAGAGACGGGCACCATACTGGCTGCAGAAGGTGAGGAGCACCTGCTCTATGGGGCAGATGAAGGGGCTTAGTCCCTGTGTGCACTGGTCCCAGAAGGTCAGGAATCCAGGCCTGGAGGCCGAGAACTGCACCACTGAGAGGGGAAATCAGCAATAGGTCGGGTAGGGGGACACAGGCAGGTAGAGCACGTTAAGATACCAACTTAGGGCAGACACCACAGCCTAAGTCCAAAGGGCCTTTACCTTCCTGGGCAGAAGTGACAGGGATGTCCCACAGCCTGCTGAGCTCACACACTGCCTCAAGCACACGAGCTTCCCGCAGCAGCCGCTCGAGGGCCCATGCCTCCTGGCAACGTAGGGGCCCAAATGTGCCCAGTTTCTGGAGAACAGGGGTGGCCAAGTAGCTCAGATTTTAGGGTAGGACTTGAAGAGTATGGTGTCCAGGTACTGTAAGTCCCAGCATGCATTAGGAGAGGCCAGGGTTGGGAGGTTAGCATGTAGGAGGTATTCAATTCATCAAGAGCCAAATGTCAGGGCTCTGGGTCAGTGAGGTATGGAATTCAAAGGTTTTGAGGGCTAGTGTTGGAGTGCAGGACTCCCTGGGTCAAGAGGTTCCAAGGGAAGAGTAGGGAGGACATCCTACCCGCCTCACCAGCAAGAGGCGTCTGCAGTGGTGCAAGTGCTGGACCAAGGCAGCATCCAGGGCTGGACACCCTGTGCTGAGGGGGTGGGCGCTGGATGAGTCTAGTCTGGCCTCAGGGCTGTTCAAAGGCCTGAGAGAAAAATGGGGTCCACCACCCCAGGAGCACACATCACCATCTCGTCACACCAGAGTTTATTTTTACTAAGCTCCTCCCATCCCAGAATGGAAGAACAGACAATGCAGACAATGAGTAGGTTCAGAGGACTTCCAGGAGGGAGAGGCTGCGACCAGCAGCAAGTAGCAAGGGTCTTTTAGTCTGCCTTTTGCTACCTCCAGTTAGGACCGCAGGGATCGCTGGGATCGGGATAGGCGGAAGTAGGGTTGCAGGCATGACGGTCTATGAAGTGTGGACTGCGAGGGGTGCAAGGTATGGGACCTTAATCTGGGAAGCAGCAGAGGAAGGAGGGACCTGGCACGACTCTCAACCAGGAATGGATAGAGGCCATTCCAGGACTGAGAGCTGAGGGTTCGGGGCCTCCGGTAAAGTCGGGGTCGTGACAAAGGGGGCCGATGATGAGGGACACAGGGTGCGTGGGGAGTCACTGAAAGAACTCCTTCATTGGCTAGGTCCAAGGTGAGGCCAAGGGAAAGAGGAGCGGCAGGAGGCTCCCGAGCTGACGGGGACTGGCAGGGAAGACAGGCATTGCACAAACGAGGAGCAGGGTGGCCAGAAGCACTGGGGACAGATGGGGTTGGAGACAATGGGCACACTGGTACACTTGTTAACAAGCCCATTCTCATGTGCTCTACCTGGCCCCACCTCATGTTTCCCTGTCTTGTCTTTCTCCCAACTCACCTGTTCCTCTGCCTGGTACTGCCTCACCTCTTCCCCTTCATCTGTCCCTGCCCCACTAGCCCCCACTCTTGCCTCGCCTAGCCCCCTCACCTGTCCCTG
This sequence comes from Dipus sagitta, assembly GCA_036346955.1. Taxonomy (NCBI): domain Eukaryota; kingdom Metazoa; phylum Chordata; class Mammalia; order Rodentia; family Dipodidae; genus Dipus; species Dipus sagitta. Next base: position 249,752,382 of record CM070770.1, on the reverse strand, counting down.
GGACCATCATTGTCTTCGTCTTCATCTTCATTGAGGAAGCTGAAGCTCTCCAGGGCATGCTCAACAGTGATGCTGAGACTGGAGGCCCGGCTACGAGTCAAGCCTTGTCTCTGCTGGGATTGTGAGGGGGGTCAGAATTATTGTCACTGGCTGGCTACCCTCGCTGTGTTGCCCCAGCCCAGCCTAGCCTCCTCACCATGAGCAGGCCCTCCAGCCGAGTCACCTCCTGCTCCAGGCCCTGTAGCTCAGGGAACTGGCCACGATAGTCATCCAGGGCAGCCATTAAGGCCCCCATGGCCTCTTCCAGCCTCCTGTCCCCAGTCCCAGCAGCTGCTCCTGGGACTGAGGCTTGAGCAGTTGTGGCCGGGAAAAGTTCTGAACACTGAGAAGTGGGGACTAGGGGTGAGGAAGGGGGACTTGGGTTCTTAAGGACAGGCTCTGGGATAGGCTCTGGGGGATCTAAGGCAGGGCTTGTGAAGGACTTACAACCAGAATAGGCAGGACTCTGGCAGGAGGTGCTGGGTGCTGTGGGGTCTGCCTGAGTAGAGGGAATAGAGGCTGGGTGGCTAAAGGGCAGGGATTCTATGCCTGGGCAGGCAGGGTCTGTAGAACATTGGGGGAGCATAGGAAGGCCTAGAGAACGGAATGGACTCCCAGTTATTGGTGTGGGACTTGTGGTGGTCTGGACTGGGCTGATGGCATTGGGCATAGGACCTGTAGTGGTATGAGTTGACATCCTCGCTTTGTGGGTGGGACTTGCACTGTTGTGGGTGGGACTTGCAGTATTGTGGGTGGGACTTGCAGTGTTGTGGGTGGGACTTGCAGTGGTATGGGTGGGGCTTGCAGTGGCGTGGGTAGAGCTTGTAGAGGTAGGGGTAGGGCTTGTGGTAGCATGAGTGGCACTTGTAGTGGAACTTGGAGTGGTATGTGTTGGGCTTGCAGTGGTATGGATGGGGCTTGGTGTAGTGTGGGTAGCAGGGCTTGTGGTAGTCTGGGCTGGACCTGTAGCATTAGGGTTAGAGCCTGTAGTGGTGACTGTGGAGAGCACTGGTTTGTGGGTAGAAACTGTAGTAGTGGAAGTGAGGCTTGGAGAGCTGTTGATAGGGCTTTTGGCACTCGAGGTGGAACTTGTAGTGGTGTGGGTAGAGGTTGGCAACTCAGAAGGGCCAGAGTCTGTGGCCTTAGGGACTAAGTCTAGCTGTGTACATGAGATAGGATCTACTGATGTAGAGGCAGGACCTGCTGTGCTGAGAGTGGGTCTTGTGAAGGTATGGTTAGTGTCTAGGACAGGAGGAACACTACTGAGGTGCTCCTCATGGGTAGGATCTGGGTATGTTAATGGACTCGGTCCTGGGGCTACGCTTTCTGAGCCCACAGCCTCCACTGAAGCCTCAGTCAAGGCAGCATCCACACTGGCCTCGCTGATGTGGCTCAGAGTCCTGCTATAAGGAGTATGACCATTGGCAAGGGCTGGGGCCATAGCCCGCTCTTCATCCATGGGGCCAGAGCTGGGAGTCTCAGGCCTTCGGAAAGCAACTTGGATGGGCAGGGGCTCAGGCTGCTGCACCAGGGGTCTGGGGGTTGATGAGTGGCGGGCAGTGCTTGACAGCTGTGGGCTGGATGAGTCATCTGATGATTCGGATGACAACGACCATGCTGTCCCATTCTCCAGATCCTCTTGCCGCCGTAACATGTTCTGAGAGAGAAGAAAGTGTGTTGTTTGATCATCCCTGAAAAGCCACTGGAAGACAGTGAAGCATGGGCCTACACTGTGACTTACATAGAAGGCCTGCTCTCGAAGCGAAGGTGTGTCTGGTGGGCTCTGGCTATAGGTAGAAAAGCGTTTGGTGACAGTGGAGGCTTTGTTAACAGTAGAGGCAGCCGAGGGCTGGTCATCTTTATCAAAGGGGCTGGGAAGAAAAGAAGTCATTCATTAGCTATTGCCACAACACTCCTGGGCCTGCCTCTAAGCCCTTCAGCCCCACCAACCTCCATATGACTTCCAGGCTGAGCTTGATGGTGCCAAGGTCATTGATGTCCACAGCCACAACCTGGGGCAGAGCAGCAAACAGGTCCTTGGTCTCACAGGAGACACTGCCCACAACTACATGGTTGGCCAGGCCCTTTAGTTCTGTCACCTGTAGCCAAGAGTGCATGATAGGGTCACAAGGGTATAGGGACCAGGAGCTCCTGGGTCTTTTTTTTTTTTTTTAATTTTTTTGTTCATTTTTATTTATTTATTTGAGAGTGACAGAGAGAGAGAGAGAGAGACGCAGGTAGAGAGAGAGAGAGAATGGGCGCGCCAGGGCCTCCAGCCACCGCAAACGAACTCCAGATGCGTGCGCCCCCTTGTGCACCTGGCTAACGTGGGTCCTGGGGAATCGAGCCTAGAACCGGGGTCCTTAGGCTTCACAGGCAAGCGCTTAACCGCTAAGCCATCTCTCCAGCCCAGCTCCTGGGTCTTTAGAACTGAGTTTGCATAGAGATTATAACTTTTTTTTTTTTTTTTTTTTTTTTTTGAGGTGGGTCTCTCTCTCTCTAGCCCAGGCTGACCTGGAATTCACTATATATAGTCTCAGGCTGTCCTCAAATTCACAGCGATCCTCCTACCTCTGCCTCAAAAAGCGTGCACCACCATGCCCAGCTATGCATAGAGATTATAAAATGGTAATGGGGCCATGAGGCAGGCAGAGTCCATGAGGATGGAAGTTCTCAGGGTCATGGGAACTCTGGGAGTATGGGGATCATAGAAGTCCAAGTTGATAGGGTCATTGAGGTTAGGGGGTCACAGCCTCATGGGGGCTCAGGATCAAATATTCACATGGCTGGAAGATCATGAAATGGTCTCAGAGTCAGGAGATCATGAAGCATAGGAATTACAAAGATTGTTTTCAAGGCCACAGAGGTCAAGAGGATATCACAAGGCCATGGGTCACACATTCACAGGGCCATGGAGCCATGACGGGGTCATCAGAATAAGGGTCTCAGGGTCATGGGGTTCATAGGACCACATTGTACTGTGGATCTGGTTAGAGAAATCACCTTGATGGACAGGAATTCCGTGAGCAGAGGAAGAAAGATAGTTTCCTCACTGTCCCACACCTGCTTTCCACTACTCTCAATGCGGCCTCTTAGTTTCCAGCGCTGACGGCCGTATTTCATGCAGATCTGGGGAAAGAGACAGATGAAGCAGCATTGAGGTTGTGACCCTTCCATCCCAGCCCTCCGGGTGCAACCTCATACCTCATACTGATCTCCCACACATAGCCTGGCAAAACCAGCCAGCCCTGGGTACAGAAAGAAAAGAATATGAGCCTTAAGCACACACACTCTTGCCTCTCACCTGCCCCCCACCCCAACTCAGTACCTTTCATCCTGAGGTGAAACTCGCCTAGCTGTGCCTCCAACTCGTTCTCTAACACACACATGCTCTGTGAGGGAGATGGGGGGACAGGACGGAATGAAGCACCAGTCCCCTCTCTTCAGCCCTTCCACTCCCTGTACCTCTGCCACACTGGTCTTCAGCTCTCACCTCTGTGTACTCTCGATGCCCCCGAGTGGCCTCAGCCAGGCTGTCTCGTGCCTCCCGACTCCCTGGAGACCCTGTGCTGTAAGCACGAACCATGTTGTAGGCACCATCCCGGAGACGCCGCTGGACACAGTATGCCTCGTACAGCTCATCGATCTTGGAAGGTGACAATAGAAGTAGCAGTAGGGGGACTGAGACTCACCACTGGGGTTGCTCACCTAGAACCCACTTCCCTGTGATACCCAAATCTCCATCCCACTCTGCATACATGCTGCACAAGTACCTTACTGGCATGGAACTCTAGTCGTCTCAGGAAACGTTCAATGGACTTGACTTGCTAGGAGAGAAATGAATTCAAGGAGGAGTCTGAGGCCCAGGACCCTTTCCTCTCCCCATCAGCCAACCTCTTCCAGCACCATTCTATTACACACTCACCTTGTCCAAGTCATAGAGAAAGCCCTACAAGGGGAGATAAGAAGTAATACTTAGGAAGCATGATAAGGACCCTACTCAAGGATACTTGTCCACCAAAACATCTTTCTTTTTTATATATTATTTATTTATTTGAAAGAGAGAAGATGAGTGTGCCAGGGCCTCCAGCCACTGTAAACAAACTCCATATGCATGTGCCATCTTCTCCATCTGGCTTATGTGGGTCCTGGGAAATTGAACCTGGGTCCTTTGGCTTTGCAGGCAAGTGCCTTAACTGCTAAGCAACCCCTCCAGCCCCAAGACACTTTTCAAGACTCAACAGTCCTAACTTCTTCCCAGAAGAACCCTGGCCCTCTCTTCAGTACCACTGCAATATATTCTCCTGCTATTGCGACTGGGGTCCAACTTCCCCCACTGGAAACTTCTGTGGGTAGGCACTGAGTCACCAGCAGAAACTGTGCACAGCAAAAAAGTTGGGATATAGGCATGGTGGCACATGCCTTTAATCCCAGCACTTGGGGGCTGAGGCAGGAGGATTTCTATGAGTTTGAGGCCACCCTGAGACTACACAGTGAATTCCAAGTCAGCCTGGGCTAGAGTGAAACCCTATCTTGGGAAAACAAAACACTTTCTGAAGCAACATTTTGCCTTAGTGGTTAAAGTTCTTGCCCACAAAATCAAAGGACCCAGGTTCAATTCTCTAGTACCCACATAAAGCCAAATGCACAAGGTGGCACGTGTTCATTTACAGTGGTTAGAGGGCCTGGGGCACCCATTCTTTCTATCTGCCTCTCTCTCTCAAATAAGTTGGGATAGAAAATGTGTACTCAGACATCTCAGAAAATAACCCCAAAGTCAAGCAAGGTTGCCTTGCCCAGCCCCTCCACTATTCAGGTAAAGGGCATTAGTCCAGGGTACCCCTGACATCACTCACCAGGCGGGAATTCCTCTTGGACTCCTTTATCTGCCCCTGGAGCTTCTCTTGCTCCTGCTGGTGCACTTCCAAGTAGGCCCTGGGGAAAGAGGTGACTACAGTCACCTTCTTTCTCCAGCCTCAAACCCAGAGTACTGGCAGTAGGGAAGAGGGAACCAAACTGGGGAAGGTTCATAGTAGCAGAAAATAAACAGGGGTTTGGAGTGGAAACCTGGGACATTGAACGAAGAGGGAGTTGCTTACTTCAGGCCTCTCTTAAGGGCAGTGTAGACCAAGTCCAGCCGCTCTGGTTGTGGCACCTTAGGTGTTGGGTGGGCCACAGAAAACATCCTGGACACTCGGGAGAGCACTAGGGGCTTTCGTGGAGGCCCTGGTGGGCTGAAGACCTGGAAGTTCCTGAAGAAGGGGCTGTCTTCAAAAAGTGGCCAACAAGAGTCCCCCCAAAACTCACTAGCATACCCAATTCCAAGCTCATCTGACTCAATCTCTTAACACCCTTTGCCGCATACCTGGGCCCACGCTCGAGGACGCCTGCGAAGGACTGGCTCCTATTGACCCGGGCGCTGAGCAGGCGGCGCTGCGGCCGCACGGACAGGGACATCATGGAATGAGTCCGCGCGGGGCTCCCTGGGGGTGGCAGGGAGGGGGTGTATCCAGCACCCATCGCGTCCCTGAAGCCCCCTTCCCGCCGCCAGGTCCCAAAACTCTGGGGCAACCGCTTTCAGGACCAGGTTCAGGGGCCCCAGAGGGCTCCTGCCTCAGTCCTCGGTCAGGCCAGCCCCCCCGGCGCTAATGACAGAGCCGCCGCAGACGACTCGGCCACGGACTCGGCGTGGCCTCAGCTCGGCCCCGACTTCCTGCGGAGGTGCAGGCTCCGCCTGCCTAAGGGTAGGAAGGGGGAGTCGCGCGGGGGACCCTTCTCCAGCTGGAAAGGAGCAGGAAAGAGGTGGGGCGCGCAAAGAATGTGCGGAAGCGCCAGTTTACTCGGGGGCGGGGCGGAGTCCCCAGCCGGCCCCGACCGCCACCCCCCCCCCGCCCAGAGTACCGAGAGTTGGGGTGCCACCACCCCGGGAGGCCGCGGGAGGTCACGGGGCGGGGTGCACGTTCGGATCCCAGCAGAGCTGCGGGACGGGCCCTGCCGGCGCGGCGTACTCTGCGCCCCAGCTTCCCACGGGCTCCGAGGGGCCCGACGACCGAGCAGTCCCCGCAGGGCGCCGGGGGATTCCCAGAGTGGGAGGCAGTGCCGAGAAGCGCCCCGCCTCCTCCACGCTCCTGTAGCTGCGGCTTGGAAACTGAGTCAAGAACGCGCGCTCTCACCCCTGCCCCTTGAGGAAGGGATCCAAGGCCGGACTCCACCCTCTCCCCTAGCGAAACACGCACCCCAAGATCCCAGAATCCGGCCTGTATCCCATGTGGCCAGCCCCAGAGCCTTCGCAGCCCCAGGCCGAGTCCTACCTCTCTTCTTGGAGTTCATGGTCGGTCCCGGAGGGTCCCCGACCTGTGCTCACCCACTGTGTCCCCGGCGGCCCAGGGCCACTAGGTACGGACACCACTGGGCTCCGCGTTAGCTCCCATCCGCTCTGGCCCGGGCTCCGGCTCCTCTCGGCGCCTCCCTCCCCCCTCCGCCCAGTTCCTGCCTCCTGATTCAGCCCACAGGGATAGGGCGGGACCGGGTCACCGGACTAGGGGGGTACCGGACCTCGGCTTCAACGAGGGGTGACTTCTCGGAAGGGACCGTCGGGGACTGAGGTCAGGGGTGCTCATGAAGAGGGCGGAGCACGGGAATGAATATGAAGGGATAGAATGGAGGGACTATGGGGGACAGTGTCAGTAGGGAGTTTTAAGTGGCTGCTGGGGTGCTGAAAGAAGACTCAGCATACAAAGAGGTGAGAATTGTGGTTCTAAGTGTGCAAAGGTTGGAAAGTGGGGAGTTGCGGCCTTTGAGTGGAGGGAGTGTCCCTGTAAAGGGCAGTGGCACATTACCTGTAGGAAGTTGAGGAGAGAGAGGTTGAAACTGGGGGCTAGATCAGCTTTATATTAATTATGTTACTGTCTTAAGACACAGAAAACTGACTAGGTAGAGAATTCCACAGCACCTTGCATCTATCCTTACTTACACTCACAAAGGGAATTGCTCAGTCTGGACACTCCCTCTTCTCTTGGGCCCAGGAAAAAGAATCAGGTCCCACTGCCCAGCCAGGGCCTCCCCCTCTAGTGGGAGGCTATATATCTATATGGCTAAAGAGTCATCTTTCTGGCTTCCAGCTCAGATGATCCCTCAGGTCCTGAATTGGCTCTTTCTTGTCCCAATTCTCTCTTTCTCTCTCTGTCTCTTTTGGTTTTCCAAGGCAGGGCCTTGCTGTATGTAGCACAGGCTGACCTGGAATTCACTTTGTAGTCTCAGGGTGGCCTCAAACTCACAGTGATCCTCCTACCTCTGCCTCCTGACTTCTGGGAGTAAAGACATTTGCCACCACTCTCAGCTCCCAGATATATAAATATATATTTATTTATGAGAGAATGGGTAGACCAGAGCCTCTAGCCTCTGCAAGCAAATTCCAGATGTAGGCGCCACCTTGTGCATCTGGCTTTACATGGGTACTAGAGAGTTGAACCTAAGTCCTTAGCTTTGTAGGCAAGGGCCTTAACCACTGAGCAATCTCTCCAGCCCAGGACCCCAGTTTGAGAAATACTATCCTGCCAGGGGTAGTGGCTCATGCCTTTAATCACAGCACTCACAAGGCAGAGGTAGGAGGATTGCTGTGAGTTTGAGGCCATCCTGAGACTACATAGTGAATTCCAAGACAGCCTGAACTAGAGTGAGACCCTACCTTGAAAAACAAACAAACAAAAAAAAGCTATTCTTCCTTATTCCTTGAAGACTGTTTACCATGAATTCACTAGTAACCTATGAATCCCTGTAGATCACCTAACACTGACCTCTGCACTCCCTTCAGTACCTCCTAATGTCCCCCAACTTCAGTTTTATTATCTGCTTTGGAATGTCCCTTATTTTCCTTTTAAGATATTTCTATTTATTTACTTGCAAGCAGAAAGAGAGAGAATGGGCACACCAGGGCCTCTAGCCACTGCAGACGAACTCCAGGTGCATGTGACTCTGCATCTGACTTTATGTGGATACTGGGGAATCGACCCTGGTTTGTTAGGCTTTGCAGGCAAGTGCCTGAACTGCTAAGCCATCTCTCCAGCTCCCCCTTTCCAAAATTATTTACTTATTTGAGAGAGTTTTATGGGCATGGTAGGGCCTCCTGTCACTGCAAACAAATTCTACATGCATGTGCCACTTTGTGCATCTGGCTTTACATGGGTACTAGGGAATTGAACCTAAGCCAACAGGCCTTACAAGTAAACACCTTTAACCACTGAGCCATCTCTCCAGTCTTGAAATACCCCTTTCCTAAACCATAGCCACCTGTCCACAACCACTACCTTATCTACTTTTTAAAATATTTTGTTTATTTATATATTTGAGAGAGAAAGAGGCAAAGAGAGAGAGAATGGGCGTGCCAGGGCCTCTAGCCATTGCACATGAACTCCAGATGCATGCACCACCATGTGTATCTGGCTTATGTGAGTTCTGGAGAGTTGAACCGGGATCCTTAGGCTTCACAGGCAAGCACCTTAACCACTAAGGCATCTCTCCTTCTTTTTAAGCCCTCATCTGCTTTTTAAATATTGTTATTTATTTGAGGGAGAAAGAGAGAGAATGGGTGCACCTGGGCCTCTTGCCATTGCACACAAACTCCAGACAAATGTGCCACTTTGTGCATCTGGCTTTTACATGGGTACTGGGGAATTAACCCAGGCTGTCAGGGTTTGCAAGCAAGTACTTTTAACTGCTGAGCCATCTCCCCTGCCCTCACCTGCTTTTTTTTGTTTCATTTTGTTTTTGAGATAGGGTCTCACTCTGACCCAGGCTGACCTGGAATTAACTATGTAGTCTCAGGACGGCCTTGAACTCATGGCGACCCTCCTACCCCTGCCTCCCAAGTGCTGGGATTAAAGGCGTGAGCCACCACACCTGGCCGGCTTCCTCATCTGCTTTAAAAAAATAATGTGTGTGTGTGTGTGTGTGTGTGTGTGTGTGTGTGTGTGTAAAATTTATATGCAGAAAGAGAGAGGGAGAAAGAATAGGAATGTGTGTGTTCCAAAACCTCTTGCCTGCTAAAAAATCCAGATGCATGCACTACTTTGTGCATCTATCTGGCTTTATATGGGTACTGGAGAATTTAACCTGGGCCATCTGGCTTTCCAAGCAAGCACCTTTAACCTCTGAACCATCTCCCCAGTCCATCTAGTTTTTACATGACACCTCTGGTTCCTTGACTCATTTATTCAACTATTCACTGAATGACAACCTTGTGCCAAGCATATGCCACTCACTGAAGATTCAGCCTGGAATTTAACAGACATCACCTTGCATAGAGCTCCCAGTCCGCCTCTGCTTGCTTTCTGCCAGCCCTCTCCTACCTTCTATTTCCGACCTTCATTACATACCCTCTTCCCAGCCTGCATCCACAGCCACCCTCTATCACTTGCCTGATAGAGAGTATCCTCGGCACTCCACACCACTCTCCTCCCTGGCAGAAACCAACTCTGGCAACCCAACTCCCTGTCCTTGCTACACCTACACACAGCCTGAAGGGAGCTGCCAGAGGTCTTGGCACAGTAGCCTAGCTGGAATCACAGAGCACTTCTCAACCTCAGCCAGGTTCTCATTCCCCACTTAGTAAATAAATCATCCTATACAGCCCCCATCTCTCTCTACCTTCTTATAGAAGATAGGTTTCATAGGGGCTTGAAAGATGGCTAAGCAGTTAGGGGCACTTGCTTGCAAAACCTGACAACCCAGGTTTGACTCCCCAGTACTCACATAAAGCCAGATGAACAAAGTAGTACCTAAATCTGGAGCTTTTCCTCTGTCTCTCAGCTTGCAAATAAAATAAAAATATTTAAAAAGTGGTACAAGGGGCGCTGGAGAGATGGTTTAGCAGTTAAGGTGAGTGCCTGCAAAGCCTAAGGACCCAGGTTCGATTCTCCAGTTCCCATGTAAGCCAGATGCACATGGTAGCACATGCATCTGGAGTTCATTTGCAGTGGCTAGAGGCCATGACGTGCCCATTCTCTCTCTGTCTCTAATAAATAAATAAAAATAAAAATAAAAGTGGGGCTGGAGAGATGGCTTAGCAGTTAAACGCTTGCCTGTGAAGCCTAAGGACCCCGGTTCGAGGCTCAATTCCCCAGGACCCATGTTAGCCAGATGCACAAGGGGGTGCACGTGTCTGGAGTTCGTTTGCAGTGGCTGGAGGCCCTGGCGCGCCCATTCTCCCTCTCTCTCTCTCTGCCTCTTTCTCTCTCTGTCTGTCTCCCTTAAATAAATAACTTAAATAAAATAAAATAAAAGTGGTACAAGGGCTGGAGAGATGGCTCAGTGGTTAAAGGCACTTGTTTACAAAGCCTGATGACCCAGGTTGGATTCCTCAGTACCCACATAAAGCCAGATGCACAAGGTGGTAAATGCATCCGGAGTTTGTTTGCAGTGGGAAGCAGCCCTGGAGCACCTATTCCCCCTTTTTCTCAAACTAAAATAAATAACCCGGGTATGGCAGTGCATGCCTTTAATCCCAGCACTCAGAAAGCAGAGGTAGAAGGATCACCATGAGTTCAAGGCCACCCTGAGACTACAGAGTGAATACCAGGTCAGCCTGGGCTAGAGTGAGACCCTACTTTGAAAAAAAAATTTTTTTTAATTAAAAAATTGTACAAACATCTGGCATTCATTTGCAATGGCAAGAGACCCTGGTTTGACCATACAAACACACACACACACACATACAAATAGAAACAAAACACAAGAGAGAGATGTGTATGGTTCCCTTGATAATGAGGTTCAAGAACAGGCAAGTAATCAGATAGAGTAGTGCATGTCTGTTATCCTAGCATTCAGGAGGCAGGGGCAGGAAGATCAGGAGTTCAAGGCCATTCTCTCCTACATATCAAGTTCATGGCTAGCCTGAGCTGCATTGAGATCTTGTCGCAAAAAAACAAATCCTAGCTGGGCGCATGCCTTTAATCCCAGCACTTGGGAGGCAGAGGTAGGAGGATCACCAAGAGTTGGAGGTCACCCTGAGACTACATAGTGAATTCCAGGTCAGCTTGTGCTAGCGTGAGACCTTATCTCAGGAAAAAAACAAACAAACAAAAAAAAAATCCTAAACTGGAGAGATGGCTTGGTGGTTAAAGTGCTTACCTGGGAAGCTTAAGGACCGAAGTTCAATTCTCCAGCACCCACATAAACCAGATGCACAAGGTGGTGCATGCACCTGGAGTTTGTTTGCAGTGACTGGAGACCTTCATATGCCCATTCTCTCTCTCTCCCCTCTCTCTTTCTCTCTTTGTTTCTCTAATAAATAAATAAACAAACAAAAACCAATGAGCTGGAGAGATGCTTCAATGTTAAAGGCACTTGCTTGCAAAACCTAATGGCCTGGGTTCAATTCCTCAGAATCTACAGAAAGCCAGATACACAAAATGGCACATGTATCTGGAGTTCATTTGCACTGGCAAGAAGCCCTAGCATGCCTGTATTCTCTCCCCCACTGTCTCTGTCTCTCCCCCCCCATCTCTGATTGCAAATAAATTACAATAATAATTTTTTAAAAAACAGTCTGGAAGCTGGGCCTGGTGGCGCACGCCTTTAATCCCAACACTGGGAGGCAGAGGAAGGAGGATCACTGCAAGCTCGAGGTCACCCTGAGACTCCATAGTGAAGTCCAGGTCAGCCTGGGCTAGAATGATACCCTACCTTGTGATAACAAAAAAACAGACTGGAGATGGCTTAGCGGTTAAGACGCTTGCCTGTGAAGCCTAAGGACCCAGGTTCAAATCCCCAGAACCCACATAAGCCAGATGCACATGGTGCCATATGCATCTGGAGTTTGTTTGCAGTGACTTCAGGCCCTGGCATGCTCATTCTCTCCCTCCCCCCCCCCCCTCTCTCTCTCATGCATAAATAAATACTTTCCAAAAAAAAAAGGGTTGGAAAGATGGCTCAGTGGTCAAAGGTCCTTGCTTGCAAAGTCTGATGGCATGATTCCCCAGTATCCTTGTAAAACCAGAGTGCACAAAGTAACACATGCATTTGGAATCTGTCTGCAGTGGCAAGAGGTCCTGGTGCACCCAATTCTCTCTCCCCCTCTCTTCTCTCTCCTTGCAAATAAATAAATATGTTTTTTGTTTGTTTGTTTGTTTTACATAGCCAGGTGTGGTGGCACTCGCTTTTATTCCCAGCATTTGGGAGGGCAGACATAGGATAGCCATGAGTTTGAGGTTAGCCTGGGACTACAGAGGGAGATCCAGGTCAGCCTGGGCTAGAGTGAGACCCTACCTGAAAAAAAAAAAAAAAAAAAACCACACACGCACAGGCAAAAGTAATCTATCCTTGGGTTGTTGTGACTGGAAAGGGGCATAAGGGTTCCAAGGTGCTGGCAATGTTTTATTTTCTACTGTTTTCTATTTCCTGATCATATATGGGTATGTTCTTTTGTAAAAATATAACAAACTGGGCTGGAGAGATGGCTTAGTGGTTAAGGCACTTACCTATGAAGCCTAAGGTCCCAGGTTCAATTCCCCAGGACCCATGTAAGCCAGATACACATATGCACATGCATATGGAGTTCGTTTGCAGTGGTTAGAAGCCCTGGCGTGCCCATTCTCTCTCTCTCTCATTCTCTCTGTCTCTGTCTGCCTCTTTCTCTCTCAAATAAAAAAAAATGAAATTATTTTTTTTAAAGGCAAATCAATTGGGCTTGCCTCAAAAAATATAATAAACTATACACTTAGGACATACATACTTTCTGTATACATACATATATATGTATAAATTTATGTTGCCTTGTTGGTTTTTTTTTTTTTTTTTTTTTTTTTTTTTTTTTGGTTTTTCGAGGTAGGGTCTCACTCTATCCCAGGCTGACCTGGAATTTACTATGGAGTCTCAGGGTGGCCTCGAACTCACGGCGATCCTCCTACCTCTGCCTCCCGAGGGCTGGGATTAAAGGCGTGCGCCACCACGCCCGGCTGTGGGGGTTTTTAAAAATATATTTTATTTATTTATTTGAGAGAAAGAGAGAGAGAGAGAATGAGAATGGGCATGCCAGGGCCACCAGCCACTGCAAACAAACTCCAGATGCATGTGCCCCCTTGTGCATCTGGTTTACGTGGTTCCTAAAGAGTCAAACCCGGATCCTTTGGCTTTGGAGGCAAATGCCTTAACCACTAAGCCATCTCTCCAGCCCATTTTTGTGGTTCTGAAATGGGATCTTACTAGTTTCCAGGCTGGCTTTGAACTCTTAGGCTCAGGCAATACTGCTGCCTTAGCCTCCTGAGTGACTGGAACTTAGGTATTTGCCACTGAGCCCAGCTACTTTCTGTATATGTTATATTTCAATATCAAGTTAGATTGAAGTAAATAAATACAGAGGGATGAGTGAGGTGGGGCTAGCTCAGCGGTAAAGTGTGCGCTTAGCATGCTCAAGGCTTTGGGTTCAACACCCAGCACCCTACACACTCGAGTGACTAAATACAGAAATTACCTCTCTGTGTGCCCGATGACTGTCTCTTGCTATACCATCCCTCACTCCATGGATGCCCCCTTTCTGAACCAAGTTTCTGGAAGGATGGTTGGTCTCCACTTCCTTACCACACCCACCTACTCCTCTTCCCATGCTGGCTGGATTTCTGTACTCACCCTTCCCCTGACTGGTCTGGACAAGGTCACCAGTGACCTCCCAGTTGCTGAATCAACCCAGTGTCTAATGTTTAGTCCTTATCCTGCTTGATCTCAATAAAGTATGAGACTTGGTGGCTCCCTTCCTCTTCCTCAAGGCCTTCCTTCCCTTCAATTTCAAGTACATGCTCCTGCTTTTCCACCTACTCCTCTCTAGACACACTTTTTTCCCCCCACAGAGGCTCTGTCCTTTCCCCCATCCCCAAAAGGGCTTCATCTCCTGAGCCCTTGGGCTATGTACATCTCCCTCAACTTCCTTATCTGTCCTAGACTGAAGCCATTCTTACAAGTACTTTGCACACGCACACTCCAACTGCCTCCTACATACCTCCTCACAAGCTGATGATGCACAGTGGCCTATAAGGGGATGAGTTAACATTGAAATCCCTAGATTGACATTACCACTTCCTCTGTATTAATCTACCTATGACAGTCTACTATTTACGTGCTCACTTGTCCAACACAGAAACTGGGAGTCATCCTTAGTGCCTCAGTCACTTATACCCAACCTCCGCTCAAATCACCCACTCCAGCCTGGTCCAGCTTTTAAATGTCCCTGTAGCTGGGTCTGACGGTACAGGCCTGTAAGCTCAGCTAGTCCAGAGGCTGAGGCAGGAGAACTGGAAGTTGAGACTTGTGTAGATTACAGAGTGAGTTCATAGCCAGCCTAGGTAACTTAGTGAGACTCTATCTCAGTATTTTCTCTCTCTACTCACAAATATATATATATATATATATATATATATATATATATATATTTTTTTTTTTTTTTTTTTTTTTTTTTTTTGGTTTTTCGAGTTAGGGTCTCACGCAAGCTCAGGCTGACCTGGAATTCACTATGTAGTCTCAGGGTGGCCTGGAACTCATGGTGATCCTCCTACCTCTGCCTCCCAAGTGCTGGGATTAAAGGCGTGCGCCACCACGCCCGGCCTAAAAATATTTTTTTTAAATAAAAATGATGAGCTGGAGAGATGGCTTAGCGGTTAAGCGCTTGCCTGTGAAGCCTAAGGACCCCGGTTCAAGGCTTGATTCCCCAGTTTGTTTGCAGTGGCTAGAGGCCCTGGCACGCCCATTCTCTCTCTCTCTCTCTCTCTCGTGCTTGCTCACTCTCAAATAAATAAATAAAAATAAACAAAAAAATAAAAAATATAATAATGATAGAAGTCCTGGTATAGAGCTGGGTATGGTGACTCAGCCTATAATCTCAGCACTCAGGTGGCTGAGGTAGGAGGATCACAGTCAGCCTGGAGCTATGAGTGAGTTCCAAGTCAGAATCGGTTAGAGACCCTCCCTCAAAAAAAGGGAAGGGAGGCTGGGCATAGTGGCTCACAACTTTAGTCCCAGCATTCAGGAGGCAGAGGTAGGAGGATCACCATGAGTTCCAGGCCACCCTGAGACTACATAGTGAATTCCAGGTCAGCCTGGGCTAGAGTGAAACCATACCTCAAAAAAGCAAAAAAAAAAAAAAAAAAAAAAAAAGGGGGGGGGGAGGCTGGAGAGATGGCTTAGTGGTTAAAGCACTTGCCTGTGAAGCCAAAGGACACAGGTTCAATTCCCCAGTACCCACATAAGTCAGATGCACAAGGGGGCACATGCATCTAGAGTTCATTCATTTGCAGTGGCTGGAGGCCCTAGAGTGCCCATTCTGTCTGTCTCTCTCCTCTTACCTCTCTCAGTTTTCAAATAATTAAATAAAAATATTAAAAGGGGGGCTGTCTTAGCAGATACGGCACTGTGAAGCCAAAGAACCTAGGTTCAGTTCCCCAGGACCCATGTAAGCTGGATGCACAAGGTGGCACATGCTTCTGGAGTTTGTTTGCAGCAGCTGAATGCCCTAGCACACCCATTCTCTCTCTTGCTCTTTCTCAAATAAATAAATAAAAATAAAATAATAAAACCCAAGCCAGGCGTGGTGACACATGCCTTTAATCCCAGCACTTGGGAGGCAGAGGTAGGAGGATCACCATGAGTTCAAGGCCACCCTGAGAATACACAGTGAATTCCAGGTCAGCCTGGGCTAGAATGAGACCCTATCTTGAAAAACCAAATAATAATAATAATAATAATAATAATAAAACCCTACCTCGAAAAATCAAAACTCTGAACCCTCACCTTAGATCCAAGGCATCACCAACTCTCCCCTAAAATCTTATAACAGGGGCTGGAGAAATGGCTTAACGGTTAAAGTGGTTGCCTGCAAAGCCTAAAAATCCAATTCCCCAGTAGCCACATAAAATCAGATGCACAAGGTGGCACATGGGTCTGCAATTTGTTTGCAGTGGCTAGGAGGCCCTGGCACACCCAAGTTCTCTTTCTCTCTCTCTCTCTCTCTCAAATAAATAAATAAATAAAGCCAGGCTTGGAAGGAAGAGGTAGGAGTATTACTGTTCAAGGCCACCCTGAGACTACATAGTGAATTCCAGGTTAACCTGGGTTAGAGCAAAGCCCTACCTCAAGAAACCAAAAATTTAAAAATAAATAAAAAGCAGGGCTGGAGAGATGGCTTAGTGGTTAAGGTGATTGCCTGTGAAGCCTAAGGACCGGTGTTTGATCTCGCTGTAGATCCCACATAAGCCAGATGCACAAAGGTGAGGCAAGCACAAGGTTGCACATGCCCACTAGGTGGTGCAAGCATCTGGAGTTTGATTTCAGTGGCTGAGGCCCCGTGCCAATTTTCTCTCTCTCTCTCCCTCTCCCTCTGTTAAATAAATAAATAATCTTATAACAGCCTCCTCCTAATCTTTGCTTCCCCTTAATTGTCTTCCAATCAGCCATTCTTTTTTTTTGTTGTTGTTTGTTTGTTTTTGTTTTTCCAGGTAGGGTCTCACTCTGTCCCAGGCTGGCCTGGAATTCACTGTGTAGTCTCAGGGTGGCCTCGAACTCATGGTGATCCTCCTACCTCTGCCTCCCAAGTGCTGGGATTAAAGGCATGCGCCACCACGCCTGGCTAAATCAGCCATTCTTGTAGTCAATAACAACGTTCCCCTAAACATTTCAGTTACCCAACAATGCCAAAAACTGTCCCTTTTTTAGTGCATCTATATGTCAGGTACTATGCTGAACAAACACCATTTCATTTGGTTCTACCAACAACCATTTTGTCCTGTCGGCCCTGCTTCACACCTAAGAAACCTGAAGTGTATGACCTTGGGCAAGGCACTTCTTAAGCTTCTGGATTTCAGACACCCATAAACTGAAGATAATAATAACAACCACAGCTGGACGTGGTGGCGCACGCCTTTAATCCCAGCATTTGGGAGGCAGAGGTAGGAGGATCGCCGTAAGTTCGAGGCCACCCTGAGACTACATAGTTAATTCTAGGTCAGCCTGGACCAGAGTGAGACCCTACCTCGAAAAACAAAACAAAACAAAACAACATAAGATATATATATATAAAACAACCACAACCACAACCACTGCTGGGAGCATGAAGAGAGATGCTTCCCTCTACAGGGAGAATTTGAGGAAGGGAGAATTGCATGTGCGAGTAGGGAAGTTGTGGTAGAATACTACCTCATTGTTAGCACACAACAAATATAAACTGCTATTATTATTAATGATGTTAATATGCCCAGGATTACACAGCTGGTAAATAGTAAGGTCTGGCTTCAAACCTACGCTTTCTGACCCAGGACTATAATATATCTATCACTATAATGTTAATATTCCCTTCATTCCTGTGGGCTGGGGAGATGGCTCAGGGGATAAAGCGCTTGCTCTGCAAGCTTCAGTACCTGGGACAATTGCCGAGAAGCTCACAGACCAGCTAGCCTAGTGAACAGCACAGTGCCCCTCTCTCTAGCAATTGTGACTCTCCTCAAAGTTCTCCCTCATTCTTCCCATACCCCTTTTCCACAATTATGTGTGTGTGGTATTGGGGAGCAAACTCAGGACCTCTAGGCAAGCAGTCTAGCACTAAGCGACATCCTCAGTTCCTTCTTTGTATTACACTTGGCCCTCTCTAAGTCTGACCCTCTAACTTCTTCCTCCTTTTTGGTGCCTCTATAGCTTCCTCTCTCTAATCCCTGAGGCCACATAGCTAAATCGTCAGTTCTTCATTAAGGTCTGTCTTCTTCTCAACATCCTGCACTCTGTGAAGGCTGGGGCCTACTGGCTGGCTCACTAGCACTACGAGTAATTTCCTGGCTATGCCACCAGAGCCTGAGAACCTGGGAGATGAAGGAGGGAGAGAGCTGAGTGGGAAAGCTGGGCTGCCCAGGACCCTGGAATAGTATCCTGACCTATTGGAGGGGTAGATCTCAAGTCTATGTCCATGCTGACTCCCCTACCCATCAAGCATCCTCCCTTTTCCTTTTCATCTGCTAATTACATCATATACCATCTGCAAGTGGGAGTCTGCTCCCCTCCCTGGGAATGGGGTAGGGTGGAGGTGTCCTGGGATTATGTATTCATAGTATGCTGATGTTCTATCAATTTTCTTTCCCTGGCAATAGCTTTCCTGCCACCTACCCCTATACTCAGGAACCAGGGTGTATAATTGTTGGCATAGACGTCCCCCCTTAAATGGCTATGGAGAATGTACTTCTGACCATTTCAGAGGGTGGGTAAAAATTAGGATCTCCCCTGCTGGGGGTGGATAGCAAGGACTGACCTCTTTGAGCTCAAAGGAGAGAGGCCATCTCAACTGGTGGGGGATGCTGGCTGCTAGGAGCCAGGGGGGTTTTCTGAGCTTATGTAAACCCTACAGCGTGTTGTGGAAAAGAATCCAGGTCCCATGTCCCAAAGGTTATGAGGCTTGCAACACAGCCAGCTCTGGACAACAGTGAATGAAATCTTGACCTATCTGCACGAACCCCATTCACACAGCCTCGAAATACCTCCTGTTCACCAAGACTGGAACACCTGTGGGGGGAGGGGCATGCAGAAAGTCTGACCACCATGAAACTCAGTAGTATTCCAGGCTAGCAGCAGCCAAGAGTCCCTAAATCCAATCCCGCTGGTCTGCAGGGCCACCCCAGACTGAGGTAAACAGAAACTATAAATAACTCGGACAAGGGGTGGCTGCAAAGGGAGAAGGGGGTCGCTCAGGAGCCTGTCCCTGTCTCCATGGCAACTGACCCAAACCCAGCTGATGACGTCATCCGACAGCTGCCAACCAGAGCCAGCAGGGAAGAGGGGCCTAGGACCCCCCACCCCGGAACCGGGTGGAGGCGACTGGGTGGCCTCACTTCCTGTAGGCCTCCTCCCTGGTCAGCTGGTCACATTCCCTGTCCCGCCGCGTTCTGGGAGCTGGACAGCCTCCCCCGACTGGGCCTGGCTAAGACGCTAGTACCAGCGGCGGCGGATTGGGAACGCCGTGACTCACCCTCTCCCTCCCCGCCTGCTTTTCCACCTGGGCAGAACCTAGTCCAGTACCCTGCGTGCTCCACTACCACCCAAGCCCAGGCCCCTGGGACGGCTCATCCCGCTCTTCTGGCGCTGCTGCCCACAGAACCCACAAACGGGTGGGAGGTAGAAAGAGGAGGGAGCTGTGCCAGTCTTTCTTGTCACTCCATAGTGTTGTGTAGTTCTAGCCCCAGTATTCTCTCCCCACCCCCCCACTGCCAATGCGGGGAAGGTGGATGGTGCAGGGAGCGAGGATCCAGGTCTAATTCTTGCTTCTCCTCAAACCAGCTGTGTGACCTTGAGAACGTTACCAGCCTCTCTGGGCTAGTAGCTACATTTGCCAGATGGCCGGACCCTCCCTCAGAAGGCTGCATCTCGGCTGAGCGCTGCAGACCCAGGGTGCAGCCTCACAGGCGGTGGGTGACCAGAGCACCGCTATTGTTATATATTAGACTACACATAGTAGACACCAGCCTGGACCCACATCAGAACTGGCTTGGAAGGGTCCGTATAAGAGACTGGACCCACGCTTCAGTCGGGACGGGAGGATTGAGGTTTCTTAAGCTGATTTAGCAGGCTTTAGAGCCCCCTCTTCAAATTAGTTCTACAAGGTGTCCAGCCCTGCGTGCAAAGTCCCCACAGCAGCCACCACTTCCAGTGACAGGATCTAGTCCCCGACAGCTGCCAACACGAGCTTCTCCTGCTCCAGCTATGCCGGGGTTGGGGGCCCCTGGCCAGACTCAGGCACCTCGGGCCTGGCCTCCGAAGCGGCTTAGGTCGGCCTAAGGATGGGGAGATTAACTCATCTGGGAGGCTGCCTGCATCCCAGCCGCCCTCTCCACGTTCCCAGATCAGCCTGCCCCGCGGCGTGGGCAGCGCGGGCGAGCCTGTCCGAGGCCCAGGCTGGCGCCTCGGGCCCGTCCCTGCGGCCTGCCCACCGCTGAGCCCCGGGGCACGGCGGCCGCGGCCTTGCGGAGGGGAGGAAGGAGGCGGCACCGGGCGCGGCAGGCCCGGAGGCGGCGGCTTTTGTGGAGCGCAGCGGCGTCCTCCGCGCCAGGGGGGAGGGGAGGGAAGACTCGGCGCGGCCCGGGTCGCACGCAGGAACCGGGTAGAGGGGGGGGGGAAGCGACAGAACCGGACCCACCGGGCCAGGAGACTGCAGAGCCACCGCGCGCCCTTTCCCCGCCCGGCCCCGGGCCCCCGGAAACGGCGCGGACACTCACATGGCTGCGCTGGGCTGCAGGGACCTCGCGCGGTCGGTGCTCTCGGCGTTGGCCGGCCCGATCGCGCCGCAGCTGCCGCTGTCGCCGCCGCTGGCGCCGGTCCTCCCTCCTCCCTCCCGCCGCCCCGCCCCTGGCCCGCCGGGCCCCACCTCCCGCGCTCCCCCCTCCTCCCGCACCCCTAGAGGAGCCCGCGGCTATCTCCGCCCTCCTGGGTAACGGGGCCCGGTGACCCACGACCCAGTCCACCACCTTGTGGACAGGGGGGATCTGGAGGGACACCAGGGCGTCTGTACGAACCCAGCGGCTTCCTGGCAACCGCACGCCGGGGAGAGGGGCGCTAGGGAGCCCCTCCTGTTTACCTTCACCCCAGATCCCTAGGGTTCTTCTAAAGACCTCAGGCCTCCTGTGTGTGACTGCCATAAACCGGTCTCTAGAGCTGCCACTGCTGGTTGGGGTTAGCTGGAGAAAAGGGTCAGGGCCAGTTTTTCCGGAGGAAAGTGATTGCGAGACCAGCCGCCTGGCCATCTCACACCTTCTGTGCTAAGACACTGCCCCTCTTACCTTTTCAGGCAGCCTCAGTTTCCCCCGTGTAGGATCAGGTAACCCTTTTTACCATTGTTTGGCTGGTAAATTCAAACTTAAAAACGCCAGACCATGCATTCAGCGCTCATTGAATACTGTTATCTGGGGAATCATAGATTTTACTCCTGAGATACAGATGGGGAACCTAGCAGGGTCTGAGTATGTAAACCGGGAACACACAGGGCTGGAATGCTGGCCTTCCACAAGAATGTGGTAAGGTGAAGCTGAGAACTGACCCCCAATGGGGTCAAAAGACTAGCTCTACTTCCCTTCCCTTCCCATTAATCAGATGCCACTGGCTCTCTCCAACACAAGACCCCTAAGCTCTCCACCTTTTGGTCTCCTGACCTCTCTGGTCTCTACTTGTTGCAGCTCATCTTTAGAAATAGGTCAGACATACCCAAAAGTGGAGGGATTTTAAGAACTGGATTACTGGCTCACTACCCATCTCTAAGGTCATCTTCTCAGCAAGGCTTTTTTGTTTGTTTGTTCTGTTTTTTTTTTTTTTTGTTGTTGTTGTTGTTTTTGAGGTAGGGTCTCACTCTAGTCCAGGCTGACCTGGAATTCACTATGTAGTCTCAGGGTGGCCTCAAACTCAAGGCATTCTTAAAGCACTTTCTCTGCAAACAGCCTCCCTCTGTTACACTTTGTCCAGCTTCTGGTCAACTCTCTTCTGCCTTTCACCAAGGCCATGCAGCAAGCAAACTGTATGCTTAGGGGCCTGACTATGATCTCTAAGCATTATGGGGGCAGAGCCTCAGAAGTACTTCTCTCCGTTGTTCTGGCTCATCATGGGCATTCAAGAAATATTGTGCCAGGCATGTTGGCTCACACCTTTAATCCCAGCACTCAGGAGGCAGAGGTAGGAGGATCGCTGTGAGTTCCAGGCCACTCTGAGACTACATAGTAAATTCCAGGTCAGCCTGGGCTACAGTGAGATTCTATCTTGAAAAAACAAAAAAGGAAAGAAAAGAAAAAGAAATTAATTAGATGAGTACATGAATGAACAAAATACATGATGTCTCAGTGTCCTGCTCTGCTTCTGCCACCCTTTCGTTGTGCTATTAGTCCTCTTGTTCACTTGTTTGTTTTTGAGGTAGGGTCTCACTCTAGCCCAGGCTGACCTGGCGCTCACTCTGTAGTCTCAGGCTGGCCTCACAGCAATCCTCCTACCTCCGTCCACTGAGTGTTGGTATTAAGGACACCCATTTTCTCTCTCCCTCACCTTCTCTTTTCTCCCTCCCCCTTTCTCATTCTCTGAGAATCTAACCTAGAGCCTTACTCTGCTAGGCAAGTGCTGTCTTACTGAGCTGCATTGTCCTTGGTTTTCTGAGAGAGTCTTGCTATCTCCTCTTGCCTCTGCCTCCCAAGTGTTGGGATTGCAAACATGCATCACCCCACCTAGCTCCTAATTCTCTAGATTATATTTGCTTAATATATTTTTAATTCAGTTCCTCTGCTACTCCCCCCACCCTCCCTAGTGCTTTGTCATTCATTCATTCGTTCAACAAATTCTTCCTGAGCACCCAGGGTTAGACAGCATGCTTACTGCTGGGTTGACAATGGCATAGAGCTGTTCTAGAAAAAATCCACTTAGCTCCCCATGGCATAATGTGAAGAACTCTTTCAAAGTCTGGAGAAACCATTACCTTCTCCAGTGCTGGCCTTGTGCGTTCTATGCAAGCACTCTACCACTGAGCTACATTCTTAGCCTGAAAAATCCCCATTTTCAATGGACAAAATCCATTGCTTCATATTCAGCCCTTCTGTCATAAGTCTCGTCACATCTCTCCATTGTTATTGCTCATACCAGGCCCTAAACTACTTTCCCCCCCCCTGGCCATTCTATTTCTACTTTTAACACCAAAAATTAATCTATACCCAAAAGACCAAGTGATTTTTTTGGAGGGGGGGGGTTCAAGGTAGGGTCTTGCCAGGTATGCTGGCGCACATCTTTAATCCCAGCACTTGGGAGGCAGAGGTAGGAGGATCACCATGAGTTCAAGGTCACCCTGAGACTACATAGTGAATTCCAGGTCAGCCTGTGCTAGAGTGAGACCCTACCTTAAAAAAAAAAAAAATCTTGCTGGGCATGGTGGTGCACACCACTCAGGAGGCAGAGGTAGAAGGATCCCTGTGAGTCTGAGGCCATCCTGAGAATACATAGTGAATTCCAGGTCAGCCTGAGCTAGAGTGAGACCCTGCCTCGAAACCCCCCCCCAAAAAAAAAAAAAACAACAATCAATGTAGGGTCTTGCTCTAGCCCAGGCTGACTTGGAATTCACTATGTAGTCTCAGGGTGGCCTTGAACTCACAGCAGTCCTCCTACCTCTGCCTCCCGAGCGCTGTTATTAAAGGTGTGTGCCATGACACCCAGCCCAAGTGATCTTTTAAATCATGAATGAATTTGATCATATTCTCCTGCTCAAGAGATTTCAATGGTTCCTCATTATTATCTAGATTCTGATGGGCCTCAGGGAGGTCTGGCCTAAGATGAGTTCACTTCCTCGTCTCCCACCTATTCCACACCAGGTCTATGCTGCTTCCCCTTCCACTATACCAGCTGGTCTGCAGTTCCCTGAACATGCTCATCACCCTCTGGGCCCTGCCTTTTCTCCCAACTTCTCTTCTGCCTGGGATGCTATGCCCCTACCCTATTCACTTGACAAATTGTTCAAGTGGTGTCCTTCAGTGCCCTCTGGCTTCCCTTTGCCTCCTATGGGCACTCATCACTGTTTATTGTCCTTGTCTATGGCTAAACCTGTGTCCACCAGGACCAGGCACACATGGGGCTGCATGCAGTAAGCAGATGGCACTTCTGAGTTCACCTCGCCCTCTCACCTTTCCCAAAAGTATTGAAGGAGAGGTAGCATCCCAGGCCTTTATGCAACCACTAGCAAGCTGGTCCAGGAAGGATACAGCAGAAACCCTCTCCTCAGGGGAGACACCTGAAGTTTAGGGAAAGCAGAATTTTCCAGGTCACGTGGTTAGGAAGGGCTGGGTCTGAGTTCCAAATGGGCTTCCTGAGTCATAGCCAGTTTGGCTCTGCCTGAGTCAGGCATCATTCCCTGAGCACATCCTTCACCAGGCGCTGAGCTGGGCTTTAGCAAGGAATTATGGGCGCTTCTAAAAGAGCTCAC
The DNA here is from genome assembly GCA_036346955.1 of Dipus sagitta. Lineage (NCBI taxonomy): Eukaryota > Metazoa > Chordata > Mammalia > Rodentia > Dipodidae > Dipus > Dipus sagitta. Next base: position 249,728,390 of record CM070770.1, on the reverse strand, counting down.
GTTCTTGAAGGGAATGACTCAGGCTGTAGAAAAATTCCTCCAGCAGACACGATAGATGGTAGAGGCCCTGATGAGCCCTTGGGGCTCACATATGATGATGTCTGCTCCATTTTGAGAACTTATGCAATTTAAGTTCGAAAACCCAGAAAAACTGAGACTTCTGTCACCCTATCCCACAGCCCCCACGAGTTACAGCTCTTTGGGATGCAACTTCCTCCCACTTTCTGAGAAGAGACAGAATGGAAACCTTCCTCCTACTGTGCTTTGGCCACGTCATTCTTTCATTTGCCAGATATTCAACAAGCATTCATGGAATGTCTGATATGTGTCCACCCACCTGGGGGGGACCAGGTCATCACTACCACTGCCCTTTAGGGCTCACAATCAAAACAGGTACATCCCCAAGTTTCTGTACCTTCTGCATCATCAAAGCTGAGGATAGATATGTATGAGATTGGATGTCCACATTTGTGTAAGTGTGTGTGCTGGTTAGGAAGGCTTTTCTTTTTTGTTTGTTTGGTTTTTCGAGGTAGGGTCTCACTCTAGCCCAGACCTGACCTGGAATTCACTATGTAGTCTCAGGGTGGCCTCGAACTAATGGTAATCTTCCTATATTCCAGCACTCAGGAGGCAGGGGTAGGAGGATTGGCATTTGGAGTTTGTTTGCAGCGGCTGGAGGCCCTAGCTCTCTCTCTCTCTCTACTGCTTTCTCTCTTTCTTAAATAATAAATTAAATATTATTTTTTTAGAAAAGAAATATTCAGAAGGCAGAACACAGAGCCTGTGCTCCCAAAGGATCTAGAGAGAGGGAGGCATCCTAGATGATGAAGGGGCTTTGGGACTGTGTGTTTCTTCAGTGGGGTAGGGAGACAGAGAATCAGGTTAGGGGAAAGGTGACATATCAGTTTAGACAGATGGAATCTGAAAGGAAATGTCCAGAGCACAACCAGATGATGAAAGAAGGATGTAGGCTAAAGATAGCTTTTGGTTGTAACACCTTTTTTTTCTTTTTACAAAGCAGGGTCTCATTGTAGCCCAAGGTGACCTGAAACTCACTCTGTAGCTCCAGGCTGGCCTTGAACTCTCAAACTCACGGAGATCCTCCTACCTCAGCCTCCCAACTGCTGGGATTAAAGGTGTGCACCACCACACTGGGCCGAAAGACAGCTTTTAGAAGACAGTAGTCAGTCAAGTTAGGAAAAAGTTAAGTGAAAGTTCACTAAAAGTGCTGGGCGTGGTGGTGTATGCCTTCAATCCCAGCACTTGGGAGGTAGAGGTAGGAGGATTGCCATGAGTTCGAGGCCACCTTGAGACTACTTAGTGAATTCCAGGTCAGCCTAGGTTAGAGCAAGACCCTACTTCCAAAAAAAAAAAAAAAAAAAAAGTGCTAGAAAAGGGATATGAGGGCTATCTGGTTATGACATCTGTCACCCCATTGATTCCACCGGTCTGGGTGAGCCTTCACCACTCTCTGTGCATCCTTCCTGAAGCTACATGTACTCCTTTGAAGAGGATGACCTTCCCCAAATAGAGGAAGGCCTGTCTTCCATCAAGGTTACACAGTCAAGGGTATATGAGCGCCTGTGCTGCCCTGCTAGAACACCCAAACAAAAGTGCCTGACAAGTAGCTTGCTAGAACATGGGGGTAAAGGAAGGTTCAAAAGGCTAAGTGTGTGGCTATGTGCTCATTACCCACATTCATTCATCTTCCATGCCTCTCCAGCCCTAGTTCAGATCCTACTCTTCATCATGAAAATTAAATGGCTCAGAGGTTAAGGCGCTTACCTACAAAACCTAAGGACCCAGGTTCGATTCCCCAGTGCCCACGTAAAGCCAGATGCACAAGGTAGCACACATGTCTAGAGTTCACTTGCAGTGGCTAGAGACCCTTATGTACCCATTCTCTCTCTCTATCTATCTGCCTTTCTCTTCTCAAATAAGTAAATAAAATTAAAAAAAATAAAATCAAGGGGCTGGAGAGATGGCTCAGTGGTTAAGGTGCTTGCCTGCAAAGCCATGACCTGGGTTTGATTCTCTAGCACCCATGTAAAGCCAGATGCACAAAGTGGTGCATGCAACTGGAGTTTGTAAGAAATTTAAAAGTCAAGGGTCAGCTGGGTGTGGTGGTGCACATCTTTAATTCCAGCACTCAGGAGACAGAGGCAGGAAGATCACTGTGAGTTTGAGGCCACCCTGAGACTACATAGTGAATTCCAGGTCAGCCTGAGCTAGAGTGAGACCCTACCTCAATAAAACAGAAAAAAAAGAAAAGAAAGTCAAAGGTCAGCCAAGCATGATGGTGCATGCCTTTATTCCCAGCAGTTGGGAGGCTGAGGTAGGAGGATTGCTGTGAGTTCGAGGCCACCCTGAGACTACATAGTAAGTTTCAGGTCAGCCTGGGCTAGAGCAAGACTCTACTTGGAAAAACAAAAAGAGAGAAGGGGAACATCAGGGCCTCTAGCCATCGCAAATGAACTCCAGACACATGCACCACCTTGTGCATCTGGTTTGCATGGGTACTGGGGAATAGAACCTGAGTCCTTAGGCTTTGCAGGCAAGTGCCTTAACTGCTAAGCCATCTCTCCAGCCCTCTTTTACTTTTTTTTTTTTTTTTAGGTAGTGTCTCGCTACCAACTGAGCTACATCCTCAACTCAGGAAGTCTTCTTTGAGGTAGTGACATTGGAGCCTTACTGACAAGATGGAAAATAGTCACGGAATGATTCACAGGAAGAGTATCCCGGGAAGAAAGAACAGCAAGGGTGACGGCTAGGAGGTAGGCAGGATCTTGCTGTATTTAAATCCGTAGGCTACAGGAAAAGAAAGGAAGTGAGGTCAAAACAAGGTCAGAGAGGGTGGGGGGAGGACTTTCATATCTCTGAACACAGAAGATTGTTCACCACAGAAAGAATAGAGTGGTGCAAGCTCCAGAACATCCTGGGTCTGCATTCATTGGCCCTGAGAGCTATGCCAGTAGGCCATCATATCCTGGAGTAGTAATTTCACTTGTTTGGATTTTCTTCTCTGTTTGCAGTAAACTTGGCATATTTTCAAAAGCGGCATGGCTGTGACTTGTCTGGACATCTCCAGGCTGGCTTCCATGCTGAGAGGTGTAACTTTCTAGGCTGGGTGGGCAGCTTCCTTAGGAACTCCCCAAACACCCAGCTAGCTGTCTCTGCTATTGTCCCCACCGATCCAGCTTCAAGCCTACAGGGGGAGCTATGAGCAGGGCCATACTAGCCTGGTGTAGGCAAAGGGTGGGGTGACTGTGTGTCCCTCAGGCTGAACCAGGAGACCAGGAGTCCTTTTTTTTTTTCTTCCTGACACCTTTCTCCTAAGGGACAAATGGAGGGATGTCTTAGATCATGAGATGATCAGCTGCCATAGGAGCTTTTCAGGCTAGGCCCCCCATGAAGGTTGTAGTGGGTGGTGCATAGTTTGTTTCTGAGTATCTTACTGTTAGAAGTGTCTGACAGAGACATGTGGAGGGTGGGGTGTCATGGCGGAAAGGGTCCTGAACACAGCATCAGGGCTTTTAGCGTGAGATCATGACCTATGGGTGAGGACCCCCAAACTGACCCCTGCTATGCCAGGTCCAAGCCCAAGTAGAGTTGGCCTTTGGTGCCACCGTGTGGGAAGTATCCACAGTGCAGTTTTAGACTTCCCCCGAATTTTACACACTCCAGTAGTACCCCATCAGTTGGGTTCAGTCTTCTTAAATAGTCACTGGTGTGAGTGTGCAGTGCACAACTCGTTTAGTCAGATGTGACAGGCTTGCTTACATGAAACCTAGAGAGACCACCCCCACTAAAACTGCCCCACAGTCCAAATCCTCTTCGGGAGGGATACATTTCTCAGTCCTTGCCTCCTTTGAGCTACTCCAAGAGTGTTGATTGAAGCTGTCTTCCTTTGGAAGCTTCCTTTGGTTTCTATGACTGCTGCTCTAAGGCTGCTAGCTGTTTCCTGGGCTGGGGAATGGTTTCCCTTCCCTTTTCCTTGATATGTCTTTCTAGGGCGTCCCAACAACTCCCAGGGGCTTGTTTCTGGACCTGCAGTGGTACCTTGAGTTTTAGTCTCCCTTCTCTCATTCCATTCCTCTCTCCTTCGGATGACCCTTGAGCACCAAAAACTCAAGGGGTAAAGTTGATCCTATCTCCTCTCCTCAGAACTATTCTGAGTCATCATGTTATCTTTCCTGTAATACTCCATCTTCCTTATATATATCTATCTTCATATATATATATATATATATATATATATATATATATATATAATCAACCTTTGGCCTTAGTGTCTTTAATTTATTTTTATTTTATTTTATTTATTTGTTTGCAAGCAGAGAGAGAGAGAGAGAGAGAGAGAGAGAAGAGAGACAGAGAGAGAATGGGTGAACCAGGGCCTCCAGCCACTGCAAATGAACTCCAGACACATGTGCAACTGGCTCTTGTGGGTCCTGGGGAATCGAACCTGGGTCCTTTGGCTTTGTAGGCAAGTGCCTTAACTGCTAAGCCATCTCTCCAGCCCTAGTGTCTTTAATTTCAGTGGGTTGGTCCTGTTTCCTCCCTCAGACCCTGTCCCTCCTCACTTCCTGTGGTGGTTTGAATGTAAAATGAACCCCATTGCCTCCTGAATTTGTGGTTAAACTTCATACTTAATCTCCAGCTGGTGGAGCCTTTGGGCAGTAGATCCTTGCTGGAGGCAGTATGTCATTGGGAACTGGCCTTGGGGTGCTATAGCCTAGCTCTACTTTCTGTACTGAGCACCCTCTCTACTACCTCCCTGCTGATGTGGACATGTAATGCATAGCTGCCAGGTCCTGCCATGCTTTCCCTAAAATGACGAAATTTCCCCTAGAAACTGTAAGCTGGAAATAAATCTCTTCCTTCCACAGGGTGCTTCTGGTTGGATACTGTGTCCTAGCAATGAGAAAGTAAGTGCTACGCTTTCTCATTGGTCCTTCATGTCTGGCAGGATCCATCGCCAGGAGGACCTAACTGTCCAGCCAGACAGAACATTTTTCTTTGTGTCCCCAGAATATACTCTTGCTTTCCCATGCCCCCCTATCTCTTCATAAGCTATCTGTGTACTTCAATGTTTTTTCTTCTTTCTTTTACCTAACTCACTCCTGCTTATTATAAGTTCAATATCAGCTGACACCTCACTTCTTTTGAGGTGGCTTCCATGGTCTCCAGTCTTGATCAGGAGGTGTGTGCATGCATATGTGTGTATGTTGTGCATGTACATGTATGCATGTGAGAGGGGTGCACATGTGGGTCCATGTACACATGGAAGACAGAAGTTAACATTGGGTGTTTTCCTCAATTGCTGTCCATGTTTGTTTGCTTTTTTCCTTTTTGGTTTTTTGAAGTAGGGTCTCACTATAGTCCAGGCTGACCTGGAATTCACTATGTAGTCTCTATGAACTCACATCAATTCTCCCAAGTGCTTTTAAAAAGAGCCACCCGGGGATAAGGAGATAGCTCAGCAGTTAAAAGTGCTCACTTGAAAGGCCTGCTGGCCTGGATTCAATTTCCCAACACTCATGTAAAGTCCAATACCAAGTGGTAAATGTGTCTATGATCCCAACAGACCCACAGCAATGGAAGATGGAGCCAGAAGAATCCAAAGCTAGTGGGTCAGCTAGTCTGACATTTGTTTGCAATCTGGCAATTACTCTGCAGTGGCCAAAACCCCTATCTCAAAAAAAGGGAGAACACAGATACCTCAAAGTTGTCTCCTGACCTCCATATACAAACTATGGCATGCTTGCCCCCCACCCACCATGCAAGTAAATAAAAATTAAAAACAGGAGAGCCACTTGCTCATGATCAGAGCTTCCTACTCTTAAGGCCAAGGCCACATCCACACTGAATCATCTGACTATACCCAGTTACTATACTCAGAGAACCCAGTTCTTTTTTCTTTTCTTTTCTTTTTTCTTTTCTTTCTTTCCTTTTTTTTTTTTTTTTTTTTTTTTTTTTTTTGAGGTAGGGTCTCACTCTAGCCCAGGCTGACCTGGAATTCACTCTGTAGTCTCAGGGTGGCCTTGAACTCATGGTGATCCTCCTACATCTGCCACCCGAGTGCTGGGATTAAAGGCATGTGCCACCACACCCGGCCATGGGACCAAAACTCTTACCTTCCTCTCCAGGGCTCCCTTGCTGCCCTAGATGACATTGTTAGGTGAGTCAGGATCCTTGAAGGCCAGGGGAACCTTGGTAGGAAGAGAATTGTCCTAGGAGCTCCTGTCCTAGAGGAATGGTAGCCATCAGCCCAGGCTCTTTAGAGCCCAAGGAGCTGTCCCAAGATGCTAGTGGAGTTAGTGTACAGGTGCCTGCAGGTCAGCATATCTGAAGAGAAGACCTAATTAGACTCCCTTCTTCCACAAGGCTGCACAGTGGGAGTGCTGGCCTACATGTTATTCAGGGAGGCCTGGAATTCCTAAAGGGTGCTAGCGGCAGCTGTCGCAGTCCACAGGTTAATTATTTCCAACGTCACATAGAAGAGAATGTGCTGAGTGAGACCTCCCCGACTCAGTCTTGGCCTCAAAGGGCACTGATCCCCAGACTGATGCCTGAAGCTTAACCTAGTATTCCTTCAGACCTCTGCACCCTCATTCTGCTGCAGCTTCGCAGGACTCCTGGCTCTTTGAGTCTGCTTTGCAGGGTCACAGCTCAGGCCTTTGCTCCCGCTATGCCCTCTACCTGCTTCATGGGTGAACTGGGCTCCTTTGCTCAGGGAGTCTTGTAAACATTAGTGAAGTGAATTGGTCTGTAAACACAAAAAGTGCCAAAGAGGCTGTGTAGCACTTAAGAGGTACTCCTCCACCTTCCAAATTTGCTAAGCAAACAAACCAAAATAGAATGGAAAGGACTGTTCCAGTCTCTTCTCACGCCTCTCCTCCCAAAAGTGCTCTACTTGAATTTCTTTGCAATAGCCCCAGGATCCCCACAGTGCCCTTCATGCCCTCAAATCTTGTCTATAATGACATGCTCAATGAGTTCCTGTTGGATCTGGAGGCCTGGGGCACTGGGAGACTTCCTCTCTCCTCACCTTGCCTGGACGGTGCTATCTTGGTTGATTGTTCCAAACTGCCCAACAGTACAAACAAGCTCTCTCTAGCTTAAGCTGCCTGGATCCTTGTGCTTTCTCTTGGTTTTTCTCAGGCCGTTTTGCTCCAGTGTTTCCAGAATATCTTGGCTTTATGGTTTTACACTAACACTGAAAGCTTTCCCTGAGATTTCTCTTTGCTTTTTTACTGAAATCTGTTTTCCATCTCCCTTGGCCTATAAAGCCCCATGACTCATTTACCCAGCAAGCAGTGTCTTCTCCACTGGGATTTCTCACAGGAAACCTGAGAACAGCAGGGACATCTCATTTTTAGCCCCCCCCCCCACCTCCTCCTCTGGCTCTGGCTTTTCTTATCTAAAATCCTGATTGGTGATATCACAAGAGGTATTGAAGTTGTTAGTTTTTCCCTTGAGTTAAACAGCTCTCATTAAATCAGGGCCCTGTATCCTCAGGGGTCCAGGCCAGAGCTTTTGCAAAGCCTCCAAGGCCCCCTTAATCTCCAAATATCTTTGTTGCTATACTGTTTCCACATAATGACAGTTTCTGGAGCTCTCTGGAAATCTAGAAAACTATTTCTAATATTTTTAAATGCCAAACTTCTTATCTTTCCTAGGCTGTCAGGAATCCGCACACATGCACACATGCACGCACACACACACACACACACACACACACACACACACTTTCTAATTTCTAAGACTTTAAAAATGTTCAGGGCTGGAGAGATGGCTTATTTGGCCCCCCCCTTTTAAGTTTAAAAATTTTTATTTTTATTTACTTATTTATGAGAAAGAAAGAGAGAGAGGAGAGAATTGGCGTGTCAGGGTGTCCAGCCACTGCAAATGAACTCCAGACACAGGCGCCACCATGTACATCTGGCTTACATGGGTTCTGAGGAATTGAACCTGGGTCCTTAGACTTTGCAGACAAGTGTTTTAACTGCTAAGCCATCTCTTTCTTTCTTTCTAGATAGCTCAGGCTGGCCTCAAATTCATGGCAGTCCTGCCTCGATCTCCTTAATGCTGGAAGTACAGTCTGTAATCCCATGCCCAGCACAAAATGCTTCACAAAAGCACTAATGAAAGAAAGCTGTGATAGCATGTGGATAGTGAATTACTCAGCCTTAGATAAAGTTCAAAAAGCAACTTTGGAGGAGTTCACTCAGTATATCACCATTAATAATAACAGTACCAGGGCTAGAGAGATGGCTCAGCAGTTAAGGCACTTTCCTGCAAAGCCTAAGGACCTGAGTTTCATTCCCCAGTGCCCACATAAAGCCAGATGCACAAGGTGGTACATGCATCTGGAGTTCATTTGCAGTGGCTAGAGGCCCTGGTGTGCCTATTTTCTGTCTGTCTCTGTCAAACAAATGAATAAATAAAATAAATATTAAAAAACAATAACAGAGTTGGAGAGATGGTTTAACAATTAAGGCACTTGTCTGCAAAGCCAAAGGACCCAGGCTCGATTCCCCAGCACTCATGTAGGCCAGATGCACAAGGAGGTACATTTGTCTGGAGTTTGCAGTGGCTGGAGGCCCTGGCGTGCCCATTCCCTTTCTCAATTCTTCTCTCTGCCTCCATCTCTCTCTCTGAAAAATATTTTTAAAAAAACAATAACAGGGCTGGAGAGATGGCTTAGCAGTTAAGCGCTTGCCTGTGAAGCCTAAGGACCCTGGTTCGAGGCTCGATTCCCCAGGACACACGTTAGCAAGATGCACAAGGGGGTGCACGCGTCTGGAGTTCGTTTGCAGTGGCTGGAGGCCCTGGCGCGCCCATTCTATCTCTCTCTCTATCTGCCTCTTTCTGTCTCTGTCTGTCACTTTCAAATAAGTAAAAATAAACAAAAAAATTAAAAAAAACAATAACAGTAAAAATAGGCATTATTTTTTTTTTCTCCTCTGTACTAAGTCCCCTCCCCGCCCCGAGGAATGGTCTTGTTCTAGTCCAGGCTGACCTGAAATTCACTCTGTAGTCTCAGTATGGCCTGGAACTCACAGGATCCTTCTACCTCTACCTCCCAAGTACTGGGATTAAAGGCATGAGTCATAGTCTCTTGCCACTGCAAATGAGCTTTTTTTTTTGAATTTTTCAAGGTAGGGTCTCACTGTAGCTCAGGCTGACCTGGAGTCTCAGGGTGGCCTCGAACTCACAGCTATCCTCCTACCTCTGCCACCCAAGGGCTGGGATTAAAGGCGTGTGCCACCACACCCGGCAAACTTTTGTTTTTTTGAGGTAGGGTCTTGCTCTCTAACCCAGGATGACCTGGAATTCACTATGTAGTCTCACACCCAGCTGTACTAAGGTTTGAACCTAAGGCTTTGAGTATGATAGTCAAGTGCTCTACCACTGAACTGTATCCCCAGCCCTATTTTTTATTTGTTTTTATCAAGGTAGGTAGGTCTTACTCTAGCCCAGGTTCACCTGAAACTTACTCTGCAGTCCTAGGCTGGCCTTGAACAAATATGAATCCTCCTACCTCTGCCTCTTGTGTGCTGGGATTAAAGGTGTGCACTACCATGCCTGGCTCTAGTCCTACTGTTTTCTTTCTTCAGTTTTTCGAGGTAGGATCTCACTGTAGCCCAGGCTGACCTGGAAGCCACCATGCCCAGCTCCAGCCCTATTTTTATTATCTTTATTTTTAAACATAAAGTTCAGGTTGGCTTTGAAGTTTCTGTCCTCTTGCCTCAGCCTCCCTAGTATTTGGGATTACATGTATGCAGCCCCATACCAAACAACTACTATCACTTTTAAATTATATTTAGTGTGTGTGTGTGTGTGTGTGTGTGTGTGTATGTGTGCGTGTGTGGGGGGGGCACCCACACCACTACATGGAAGTCAGAGGATATCCTCAAGGTATCTGTGCTCTACCTTCTTTGAGTCAGGGTCTCTTGCCACTGCAAACGAACTGCCAGACTGCAAATTAACCCCACTGTTGTAGGTGTGTTAGGATCCCAGATGCATGAGCCTCTTTACATTCAGCTTTTTTCTTTTTTCTTTTGGTACACCAGGGCCTCAGCCACTGTAATCGAACTCCAGACGCTTGCACCCACCTAGTGAGCATGTGCGACCTTGCGTTTGCCTCACCTTTGTGTATCTGGCTAATGTGGGATCTGGAGAGTAGAACATGGGTCCTTAGGCTTCGCAGGCAAGCGCCTTAACTGCTAAGCCATCTCTCCAGCCCTACATTCAGCTTTATGTGGGTCCTAGGGACTTGAAACCTGGGCTGGCAGGCTTTGTAAGCAAGTGCCTTTAACCATTGAGCCATCTCCTCAGCACCAGTCATTATCACTTTTGAGAACTTTTTTTTTGAAGCAGAGTCTCACTCTAACCTAGGTTGATCTGGAACTTATTCGGTAGTCCAGGCTGGGATTTTCAGTGTGTACCACCACTCTGGGCTTGTTAGTTCTGAGGACTTAATATGTACCAGACACAGGTGTCATCTCTTGGTCACTCCCACACTTCAGCCACATGAAGTTGTCAGAATCAAGCCAGATGACACATCCAGATGTCACTGGTAACCCTAGACTAGGAAGTTGAAACAGGGAGGATTGCTGTGAATTTTTGGCCAACCTGGGCTACATAGCAAGACCCTGTTTTAAACAAAACAAAAAAAAAAAAAGTGAAAACAACACCCCCCCAAAAAAAAATTTTGTCAGAATCAAAATGGAGTAACTTATGTCAAACCCAAACAAAGTGGAGTCAGGAGACCATTAAAGAATTGACACTTATACAATCATGTCCATGACAAAACCTACTACAAGGACTCCTGAAAAGCCATAATTTTGCACAAAGGCCGCCACAATGTCACACAAAAATAGCTTCTATAAAGACAAGCTAGCCAGCAACTGTCTCTTCAGTTGTACACTATGCCACCTTGATGATCTTTGCAGCCAAAGGTAATTGTTTCAAAACAACTTATATTACCCTCCTCATTTTACCTTTAAAAAAAAAAATCCTTGGGCTGGAGAGATAGCTTAGCAGTTAAGGCGCTTGCCTGCCAAGCCAAAAGACCTAGGTTCTATTCCCCAGGACCGATGTAAACCAGATGCATAAGGTGGCCCATGTGTCTGGAGTTGGCTTGCAGTGGTTGGAGGCCCTGGCATGCCCACTCTCTCTATCTGCCCTTCTCTCTCTTCCTCTCTTTGTCAAATACATAAATAAATAAAAATATTTTGAACCGGGAGTGGTGGCGCATGGCTCTAATCCCAGCATTTGGGAGGCAGAGGTAGAAGGATCGCCATGAGTTCAAGGCCACCCTGAGACTACCAAGTGAATTCCAGGTCAGCCTGGGCTACAGCAAAATCCCACCTCAAAAAACAAAAACAGGGCTGAAGAGATGGCTTAGCAGTTAAGGCAGGGCCCACGTAAGCCAGATGGACAAGGGGGCACATGCATCTGGAGTTTGTTTGCAGTGGCTGGAGGCCCTGGCATGCCCATTCTCTCTCTCTCTCTCTTTCCCCCGCTTTCTCTCTCAAATAAATAAATAAATAAAACATATAAAAACAACAAAAAAAATCCTTGTCATCCTTTGACTCTCAGGGTGTGCCTATAATCCATCACAATTTGTATATTTTGGAATACAATCCCCTGTTTATTCTTGAGTAAACTCATTTTTTGGCAGGCCAATCTGTATTATTTCAAGTTGACATACCTTTCATGCCCTGGTCTTAGAACATTTTACCCAGGACATAATTTGTGGGACTCAGTGCAAAAAGAAAATGCAGCTCAAGCCGGGCGTGGTGGCGCACATCTTCAATCCCAGCACTCAGGAGGCAGGGGTAGGAGGATCGCCATGAGTTTTTGAGGCTACCCTGAGACTACATAGTGAATTCCAGGTCAGCGTGGGCTAGAGTGAGACCCTATTTCAAAAAAAAAGAAGAAAGAAAGAAAAGAAAATGCAGCTCAAAACCTATGAAAGTGCTGATGAGAAGTGACAGTGGAGTGTTCATCACTGAGACGTCTCTATCACACCCTCCAAAGCTCAGGGATCATAGCAAAAGAAGTGGCGAAACATAAGAGTCAAAGGAAGGGGAGGAGTGCTTTGCAATACTGTCTCCAAGACACAAAGTGGCTGTGGTTATTCATGACATAGTGGCTGATTCTACTTACACAAGACCTGCATAATAGGAGGGAAAAATAATGACACCATAATGTAAGAGAGAGTAGTTGGAAACAAGAGATTCACTGGAGAGGGGATACAGGAGGGGAAAAAGGGAAGGTTGTGAGAGGGGATTATGATCATGATATATTAGACTATATGTATGGAGATTATCAATAAAAATGTAAAGAAAGTTGGGTGTGGTGGCACACACCTTTAATCCCAGCACTAGGGAGGCAGAGGTAGGATTGCCATTAGTTTGAGGCCACCCTGAGACTACATAGTGAATTACAGGTCTGCCCGGGCTAGAGCGAAACCCTGCCCCAAAAAACAAAACAAAAAAATATTAAATAATGTAGAATTTTTTTTAAAATACGGGAACCAGGGGTAGTGGTGCATGCCTTTAATCCTAGCGCCAGGAGTAGTGGTGCATGCCTTTAATCCTAGCACTCGGAAGGCAGAAGTAGGAAGATCATGGTGAGTTTGAGGCCAGCCTGGAACGACAGAGTTAGTTCCAGGTCAGCCTGGGCTAGAGTGAGACCCTACCTTGAACTCCCCCTCCCCCCCAAAAAATTAGATTAACTTATTCAAAATTGTTATGAGCTAGGTGTGGGTGGAACACACCTTTAATTCCAGCACTCCAGAGGCTGAGGTAGAAGGTTCGCCTTGAGTTTGAGGCCAGCCTGGGGCTACAGAGTGAGTTTCAGGTCAGCCTGGGCTAGAGTGAGACCCTGCCTTGAAAAAAACAACAACAAATTATTATAAATTTTAAGATGGCAACAGTAGAGCACAAAATCTTTGGGACCTTTTTTGACCTCTAGAGCCCATTATGATTACAGATTTTAGGCTTGCGAACTTTTACTACTAAATTATACCTAGATGGGTAATTGATCTGTTTTGTTTTGAAGTAGGGTCTTGCTCCAGCCCAGGCTGACCTGGAATTCACTATGTAGTCTCAGGGTGTCCTCAAACTCACAGCGATCCTCCTACCTTGGTTTCCCAAGCACTGGGATTAAAGGCTTGCGCCACCACGCCATCGTAATTGATTTTTTGTTTGTTTTTTTGTTTTTTTTGTTTTTCGAGATAGGGTCTCACTTTAGCTCAGGCTGATCTGGAATTCTGTATGTAGTCTCAGGGTGGCCTCGCACTCATGGTGATCCTCCTACCTCTGCCTCCCAAGTGCTGGGATTAAAGGCGTGCGCCACCATGCCCAGTGTAATTGATTTTTAATAGACAGAATCCACATACTTGGCCTAAGGTTCTGTGTGTCCACCCAGAAGCCAGTTGTGCACCTGTCCAAAGGTTCTTTTTATTCTGCTAAACTGCTGCTGACCGTGTGTGTGTGTGTGTGTGTGTGTGTGTGTGTGTGTGTTATTAACGTTTTGGGTTCCATGTTTAGATGCTTCTGACTGATGTCCACCAACACTAGAGGGATGTCTATTACTGCTTTTAAGTCAGATTCTGGGAAGCAGAGCTAGACACACATCCTAGGATAGATAATTCAGCACAAGGCTGGAGTTTTTCTGGAATCTGATCTGGAGCCTTGAGGGGAGGATAGAGCTGTGGGGCCATAATAATAAACAGAGACGACCAAATGATAGGAAAGTTCCACAAGGGAGGTGGAAATAAACGTATAACCACAAGGGGGCGTGCACTCGCTTTCAATCAAAACAAAAAAGTTTAGCCCAGCGTGGTGGCGCACGCCTTTAAACAGGGCACTTGGGAGACAGAGGTAGGAGGATCGCTGTGAGCTCAAGTCCACCCTGACACTTCCGAGTGAATTCCAAGGTCAGCCTGGGCTAGAGCGATACCCTACCTCGAAACCACCCCCCCAAAATTTATTATAATATATATTTTTTTTTAAAAGAATGAAGTTTATTTCAGGGCTGGAGAGATGGCTTAGCGGTTAAGGCGTTTGCCTGAAAAGCCAAAGGATCCCGGTTCCATTCTCCAGGACCCACGTAAGCCAAATGCACAAGGGGGCGCATGCACCTGGAGTTTGTTTGCAGTGGCTGGAGGCCCTAGCGTGCCCATTCTCTCTCTCCCTGTCTCTCCCCCACCCTCAAATAAATAAATAAATACAATTTAAAAAATAATAATAAAGTTTATTTCAGAGAGGGAAAGAAAACAATCCTTAGAGAGGAGGGGGGCTCCCAGGGCTAGAGAAAAACCCTATTATTGATTTTGTTTGTTTTCTTATGGTAGGGTCTCACTCTAGCCCAGAATGACCTGGAACTCACTCTAGTTCAAGGCTGGCCTCAAACTCACAGCAATCCTCCTGCCTCTGTTGGGATTAAAGGCATGCACCACCACGCCCAGCTATTACTATTATTATTATTTTCTTCTTATTATTTTGGTTTCACTCTAGTCCAGGCTGACCTGGCATTCACTATTGAGTCTCAGGGTGGCCTTGAACTCAACAGCGATCCTCCTACCTCTGCTTCCCTAGTGCTGGGATTAAAGGCATGCGCCACCACGCCCGGCAACTATTACTATTATTATTTTGTTTTGTTTTAGTTTGGTTTGGCAAGGTGAGACAAGGTCTCACATAAACCAGGCTAATCTTTTTTTAAATTTTTATTTATTTATTTGAGAGCGACAGACAGAGAGAGAAAGAGGCAGAGAGAGAGAGAGAGAGAGAGAGAGAGAGAGAGAATGGGCATGCCAGGGCCTCCAGCCACTGCAAATGAATTCCAGATGTGTGTGCCCCTTGTGCATCTGGCTAACGTGGGTCCTGGAGAATCAAGCCTCGAACCGGGGTCCTTAAGCTTCACAGGCAAGCGCTTAACCGCTAAGCCATCTCTCCAGCCCTTTTTTTTTTTTTTCAGGCTAATCTTAATTAAACTCATATAGCCAAGAATGTCCTTGAACTCCAGATCCTCCTGCCTTCATCTCCCAAGTGCTGTAATTACCAGCATGTACCACCACACCTGCCTGCAATGAAAAAATTTAAAATTTATATATACATATGCATATTTTGGTTTTCGAGGTAGGTAGGTTTTTTGAGCCCTTATTTATTTATTTATTTTGTTTTTCGAGGTAGGGTCCCACTCTAGCCCAGGCTCTCTCTCTTTCTCAAATAAATAAATAAATAAAAATATTTTATATAAAAAAAGAAAATAAAGAAATACAAACAAAAATATATCATTGAATGATGATGAATACATCAATAGTAAGCAAGTACTTGCTTAGTATGCTCAAGACCCAGGATTTGGGAGCTAGGGAGGTGGCTCAGTGGTTAAAGGCAAGCCTGATGACCAGAATTCTGGTTTCTAGCAACCACATATAAAAATCTGAGAAAAATAAATAAAGCAAGAAAGGGGGAGACTGGGCAGATGACTCAGTGGTTAAAGGGACTTGCTTACAAAGCTTGACAGCCTGGTTTCAATTCCTCGGTACCCACCAAAGGCCTGACACACAAAATGGCAAATACGTCTGGAGTTCCTTTGCAGTGGCACCAGGCTCTCTCTGGCATGACCATTCTCTCTCCTTCCTTCCTTCTTTCCTTCCTTCCTTCCTTCCTTCCTTCCTTCCTTCCTTCCTTCCTTCTTTCCTTCTCTCTCTTTTTCTTTTGGTTTTTCGAGGCAGGGTCTTGTTCTAGCCCAGGCTAACCTGGAATTCACTATGTAGACTCAGGCTGGCCTTGAACTCATGGTGATCCTCCTACTTCTGCCTCCCAAGTGCTGGGACTAAAGGTGCATGCCACCATGCCTAGTCCCCCCGCCCCTTCTCCTTGCAAATGAATAAATTAAAATATTAAAAAAAATTTAGGGCTGGAGAAATGCTCATCAGTTAAGGCACTTACCTGCAAAGCCTAACGATCTGAATTCAATTCCCCAGTACCCATGTAGAGCCAGATGCACAAAGTGGCATATGTGTCTGTAGTTTGTTTGCAGTGGCTACAGGCCCTGGTATACCCATTTTCTCTCTCTCATAAATAAATAAAATATTTTAAAATTTTTATTATATATATATTTTTTTTTTTCTTTTTTTTCGAGGTAGGGTCTCACTCTAGCCCAGGCTGACCTGGAATTCACTATATCATCTCAGGGTGGCCTCGAACTCACAGTGATCCTCCTTCCTCTGCCTCCAGAGTGCTGGGATTAAAGGCATGCGCCACCATGCCTGACTCTATTTTTATTTGAGAGAGAGTGAGAGAGGCAGGGGGTGGGGGAGAAAATGGACACACCAGGGCATCCAGCCACTGTAAACAAACTCCAGACTCATGAGTCACCTTGTGCATCTGTCTTATGTGGGTCCTGGAGAATTGAACCTGAATCTTTTGGCTTTGTAGGAAAGCACCTTAACCACTAAGCCATCTTTCCAGCCCTAAATAAAATATATTTTAAAATTTTAGTTGGAGGGCTGGAGAAATGGCTTAGTGGTTAAGCACTTGCCTGTGAAGCCTAAGGACCCTGGTTCAAGGCTCGATTCCCCAGTACCCACGTAAGCCAGATGCACAAGGTGGCACATGCATCTGGAGTTCATTTGCAGTGGCTGGAGGCCCTGGTGCACTCATTCTCTCTCTCTCTCTCTCCCTTCCCCTCTCCCTCTTTCTCTCTATCTGTTGTTCTCAAGTAATAATAAATAAAAATAAACAAAAATTAAAAAAAATAGTTGGAGCCAGGCATGGTGGCACACACCTTTAATCCCAGCACTCGGGAGGCAGAGCTCACCGTGAGTTCATGGCCACCCTGAGATTACATAGTGAATTCCAGTTCAGCCCAGGCTAGAGTGAGACCCTACTTTGAAAAACAAACAACAGCAACAACAACAAAAAAATTAGTTGGGCACTGGAGAGATGGCTTAGTGGTTAAGGCACTTGCCACCAAAGCCTAAGGACCCAGGTTTATTTCCCCAGTACCCACATAAAGCTGGATGCACAAACTGGCACATGTGTCTGGAGTTCATTTGCAGTAGCAGGAGGTCCTGGCATGCCCATTCTCTTTCTCTCTCTTTCTCTCTGCCTCTTTCTCTCTCTCAAATAAATAAATTTTAAAAAATAAATAAAAATAAAAAAGAATTCTCCTAGGGGCTGGAGAGATGCCTCAGTGGTTAAAGGCACTTGCTTACAAACCCTGATGGCCTGGGGTTCAATTTCCCAGTACCCATGTAAAGCCAGATGCACAAAGAGGTGCATGTGCCCATTCTCACATACTCTCTCTCTCTCTCTCTGTTCTTTCAAGTAAATAAATATAGCTGAGTATGGTGGCATATGCCTTCAATCCCAGCCCTTGAAAAGTCCAGGTGGGAAGATCACTGAGAGTTCGAGGCCAGTCTGGGACTACAGAGTGAAATTCAGGTCAGCCTGGGCTATAGTGAGACCCTACATTGAAACAAACAGATAAATAGTTGTGGTGGGACATGCCTTTGATCCCAGCACTTGGGAAGCAGAAGTAGGAGGACTGCTGTGGGTTCAAGGCCACCCTGAGACTACCTCATGAATTCTAGTTCAGCCTGGGCTACAGCGATTCCTACCTCGCAAAACCAAAATAAATAAATAAATTAATAAATAAATAAATCCCAGCACTAGGGAAGCAGATGTAGAAGGATCCCTGTGAATTCAAGGCCAGCATGGGACTACAAAATTAATTTCAGGCCTGCTTGGGCTAGACAGAGAGACCCTACCTCAAAAAACCAAATAAATAAATAAATATGTATATTATAAAATATATTTTTATTTTTATTTTTTTCTCAATTTTTATTAACATTTTCCATGATTATAAAAAATATCCCATGGTAGTACCCTCCTGACCTCCCCCACTAAAATATATTTTTATATATGTATAATTTATTTATTTGAGAGAGACAGAGGGAAAGAATGGGCATGCCAGGGCTTCCAGCCACTGCAAACGAGCTCCACATGTATGTACCGCCTTGTGCGTCTGGCTTATGTGGTATGGTGGTTTGGTTCAGGGGTCCCCCATAAACTTAGGCGTTCCGAATGCTAGGTTCCAGCTGATGGAGATTTGGGAATTAACAGCTCCTGGGGGCAGTGTATTGTTGGGGGTGGCCTATTGGTATTATAGCCAGTTTCCCCTTGCCAGTGTTTGGCAGACTCTCCTGTTGCTATTGTCCACTTTATGTTGGCCAGGGTGTGATGTCCACCCTCTGCTCATGCAATCGTTTTCCTCTGCCATCATGGAGCTTCTGTTCAAGTCTGTAAGCCAAAATAAACCTTGTTTTTTTCCCAAAAGTTACACTTGGTCGGGTGATTTCTGTCAGCAATGCGAACCTGACTGCAATAGTAATGCTGGTGCTGAGGAGTGGTGTCATTTGCTGCTAGACACCTCATTGTGTGGCCTTCCCTTTTGGAGCTGATTTTCAAGAGGACTGTGGGAGGATTTGAAACTTTGGCCTAAGAGACACCTTACAGTGCTGTAAGTACAGGCTGTAAGTGATGGACTATTCTGGTCAGAGTTGAAAGACCTGAATGCAGTAAGAACTAAGGACTATGATGTTTGGCTTATGAGGATGAGAAAGAGCTTTGCCTGGACTGGGCTAGAAGCAGTTTTTAAGAGAGGCTTGCTGTTATACCCGTGTCCTGAGAATTTGTGCAGGTTGTATTGTGTAGAAATGGGCTGGTGTTGAGTAGAGGGATATGGCACAGAAATGAAATCTTTGGGCTGAAACTTCTGGCTGCTTAGCTACAATTATATGAGAGATTACAACCTCTGAGATTAGGCCAGCTGACCTGTATTGGAGCAACAGGAAGAATGTAGATTCTTTTGAAGGAGCCTGAATATTCAAGAAGTGTCCTGTTCTTCAAAGTCTATTTTATTCCCCGCCTGGATTAACAAATTGGCACCCTACCTGGTATTATGGGGTATAAGAAATGCAGGAAAGAGAAGGTCATTGAGTTTGCAATGCAGTCTTGTGTTTTGGAAATGGCCATGGGCAGTGTGAAGTAAGTTTGCTGGATGTCTGCATGAAGACCCAATGAGGCCATAAGGATGAACTGTGGATTGCAGTGGAGACCCAGTGACCATGAGATGGCTGCCAAGAAGGGCTGCTGTCCTTGGATAAAATTTTCCAGGACTGTGCGAAGCCTAGCTGTAGGGGCAGAATTGGAACTCCAGAGACTTGTTGCTGGTTAGAATTATCAGACTTGGAGATTTGTCACTGACTAGAGTTGTTGGACTTGGAGCTACAGAGTTTGATGTTTGCCCTGTTTAAATCTTGTATTAGTTGAATATTTGCTGTGCCCAATGCCATCTTTTGCAGTGTGAATGTTTATTCTGTACCATTATGGGTTTTTTTGGTATCATGGCTCAGTTAAAAGATTTTAATTATAGGGATGTTTGAACATCATTAGGATTGATAAAAACATGGGGACTTTTTGGGGGCTGGAGAGATGGCTTAGCGGTTAAGCACTTGCCTGTGAAGCCTAAGGACCCTGGTTTGAGGCTTGATTCCCCAGGACCCACGTAAGCCAGATATACAAGGTGGCACATGCATCTGGAGTTCGTTTTCAGTGGCTGGAGGCCCTGGCATGCCCATCCTCTCTCTCTCTCTGTAGCTTTCAAATAAATAAATAAATAAAAATAAACAAAAAAATATGGGGACTTTTAAAGTTGGACTGAATGCATTACATTTTACGTCATGGATGGTTATCAGTTTATGGGGGCCAAGGGCGGAATGTGGTGGTTTGATTCAGATGGCCTCCATAAACTTAGGTGTTCTGAATTCTAGGTTCCCGGCTGAGGGAAATTTGGGACTTAATGCTTCCTGGAGTCAGTGTATTGCTGGGGGCGGGTTTATGGGTATTATAGCCAGTTTCCCCTTGCCAGTGTTTGGCACACTTTCCTGTTACTATTGTCCACCTTATGTTGGCCAGGGGGTGATGTCCACCTTCTGCTCATACCATTATTTTTCCTTGCCATCATGGAGCTTCCCCTCGAGTCTGTAAGCCAAAATATAAACCTTTTTTTTTTTTTTCTCCAGAAGTTGCTCTTGGTTGGGTGATTTCTAATAGTAATGTGAACCTGACTACAACACATGGGTACTAAGTAATTGAGTCTGCATCCTTAGGTTTCACAGGCAAGCACCTTAACCACTGAGCTATCTCTCCAGCCCCCCCCCCTTTTTGTTTTGTTGTTGTTGTTTCAAGGTAGGGTCTCACTCTAGGTCAGCTGACCTAGAATTCACTCTGTAGTCTCAGGGTAGTCTCTAACTCATAGCAGTCCTCCTACCTCTGCATCCCAAGTGCTCGGATTAAAGGAGTGTGCCACCATGCCTGGTTTAAAAATATTTTAAAAGGGCTGGAGGGATGGCTTAGCGGTTAAGGACCCAGGTTCATTCCCCAGGACCCACGTTAGCCAGATGCACAAGGGGGCGCATGTGTCTAGAGTTTGTTTGCAATGGCTGCAGGCCCTGGTGCACCCATTCTCTCTCTTTCTCTGTCAAATAAATAAATAAATAAAAATAAAATATTTAAAAATATTTTTATTTATTTATTTATTTTCAAGCAGAGGGAGATAGAGAGGAGACAGACAGAAAAGGCGTACCAGGACCTCCAGCCACTGCAAAGGAACTCCAGACACATGTGCCGTCTTGTGCAACTGGCTTAAGTGGGTCCTGTGGAGTCAAACCTGTGTCCTTTGGCTTTGCAGGCAAATGTCTTAAAGGCTAAGCCATCTCTCTAACCCACCTAAAAAAAAAAAAATAATTTTTTTTTTTTTGGTTTTCAAGGTAGGGTCTCATTCTAGCCCAGGCTGACCTGGAATTCACTATGGAGTCTCAGGGTAGCCTCGAACTCACGGTGATCCTCCTACCTCTGCCTCCTGAGTGCTGGGATTAAAGGTGTGCACCACCACGTCTGGCCTAAAAATATTTTAAAAAGACACTTCTAGATAGATAAAAAGGTTCTAGCAGGATTTCTGTCTCTTTTAAGCTTTTGGTTTGTGAAGGTTCTGATGGCACCTGGCCAAATTATGAATCTAAAATTTCCCTACTCTAAATACTCTGTCTTTTCTTAGGCCCTCTTTCCAGAAACCCCTGAGGAGCCCCTTGTTCCATGAGGAGTCATGTTCATCCCTCCTGTACATACCAATAGCTCATGCCGCAGCCTCAGGGAGAGAGACTTTGTCTCAGTACCAACTCCATTTCTTTTTGCACTTATTCTCTTTTCCAGCAGCCATAGTGGTTGGCTGCATGAGTGTACAGGCCTGCCTCTTTTCCCACTCACCAGGATTGAAGGTTACCATAAGCAGAGAGAAGCTGGGTAGGCACTGACCCATTTAAGCCCTGAGAATAGCTTGATGACAGGGGACAGCTGAGGCCTAGGTTATAGCTGGTACCGAACTGGTACTGTGCAGCCTCCCAACTGGTGTTTGTCACCTGCTGGTATCCTGAGGCCCCAACCACAGGTAAGAGTCTGCCAAACCTAGTCTGGGATTGGGGTAGGGTGAAGGCTTGTGTGGCCCAAGCTCACCCTTGCCTCTTTTCCAGTTCTGGGATAGGAAAATACCCTGTGGCTCTTTCAATTTAGTGAGAGCAATGCCAACCATGAATTATTCCTATCCCTGCTATTGAGTTTCCTGCTGTAATCGCTCTTGTATCTCTGCCACTACATGTGCCTATATGTGATTCACACTTGCCTCTGGCTCCTCCTTCAACTGGCTTTCATGTGGGCATGAAATTCAACTAAGTGAACAGCCTCTGGAGAGACTGTGCTCTACCCTCCTGACAGGTCAGGGTATAAAGTCTTTGATATTCAGCTGATTTGTGAAGAGGGCATGGTAAGGAACCAGAAACTCTTTTTAAACATTATTGGCTAAGGCTGTAGAGATGGCTTAGCAGTTTACGGTGCTTGCCTGCAAAACCGAAGGACCCAGGTTTGATTCCCTGGTACCCATGTAAAGCCAGATACACAAAGTGGCACATGCGTCTGGAGTTCATTTGCAGTGGTTAGAGGCTCTAGCATGCCCGTTCTATTTGTCTCTTTCTCTCTCTCTCTCTCTCTCTCAAATAACTAAAATTAAAAACAAAACATTATTTCCCAGACATGAAGCCCTTAGGTTTTAGCCCAGCCTCAATACACACAGGAGGAGTTACTACTAAGAAGGGGTGGGCTGAGCAGCAAGAAGAAGCCTAGTGAATAACGGGAAGGAGTAAGATTCTGAAACCAACTTTAATGTTTCTCAAAACTTGTCAACCTTGCATTCATTCAACTAGCTGGAGTACTGGAGCTTCTGAGAAGAGAAGGCCAATCCTTGTCACAACAGTTTGACACTGTTGAAGGTTTCATCTGATGTAGAAATTGTTATATTAGGCTAATGTAGTGAGCCAACTCTCCTCTACAAACTACCCACACTAGACCTTGCCCTTGGGCTCTTCCTCTGTCCCCAAGGGCCTCAGGCAAAGGAGGAGACTTGAAGAGGCCCAGGCAGGGGAAGAAGTCTGGTCTCCTACACCTGCTCCCCTGCTGAGTCATGTAAGCCTTCCTGTGAAATGAGAATGAAATGTCAGGTTCAGAGAATGTTTATTTATTTTTTAATTTTTATTTAATTTTTTTTTATTTGAGAGAGATAGAGGCAGATAGATAGATAGATTAATAGGTAGGTAGGGGGAGAGAGAGAGAGAGAGAGAGAGAGAATGGGCACGCCAGGGCTTTCAGCCACTGTAAACGAACTCCAGACACCTTTGCCACCATGTGCATCTGGCTTACATGGGTCCTGGGGAATTGAACCTGAGTCCTTTGGCTTCCCAGGCAAACGCCTTAACCACTAAGCCATCATTTCATTCTTTTAAAATTATTTTATTTATTTATTTATTTATTTGCAAGCAGAGAGAGATAGAGAGGAGATAAACAGAGAGAGAATGGGCACGCCAGGGCCTCTAGCCACTGAAAATGAACTCCAGATGCGTGTGCTCCCTTGTGCATCTGGCTTAGGTGGATACTGGGAAATTGAACCTGGGTCCTCCGGCTTCACAGGCAAGTGCCTTAAGCACTAAGCAATCTCTCCAGCACCCCCCTTTTTGTTTTTGTTTTTTGTTGTTTGTTTTTTTCGAGGTAGGGTCTCACTCTAGCCCAGGCTGACCTGGAATTCACTATAGAGTCTCAGGGTGGCCTCGAACTCACGGTGATCCTCCTACCTCTGCCTCCCGAGTGCTGGGATTAAAGGCGTGCGCCACCACGCCCGGCATAGCACCCCCCTTTTTGTTTTGGATGTAGGGTCTCACTCTGGCCCAGGCTGACATGGAGTTCACTTTGTAGTCTGTCTCCTGAGTGCCGGGATTAAAGGTGTGTGCACCACCTCAGAGAATGTTTGTTGCCAAGGCTTTGCTCCTTCTTATCTGCAGCCATTCCTCTGTCCCAGGCCTATAGATAACTAAGTGCTGAGGAAAGCTGCCTGAATCTACCCCCACAAAGTTCTGGGCACAAGACAAAAATTGTGGTTTGGAACTATAGGCAAAATAGTGATGAGCTTGGGGGAGGGCATCAAATGGGAAGTTTTAAGCCACACTGGGACCTCCCTGGGTCAGCCCTAGCTCTTCCCAGTTTATTCCTCTTCAAAGATTGTCCTGAACATACTCTGGCCTGGTGCTAGGCTCTGCCCTAAGGAGAGAAAGACATTTTGTATGCCAGCATCCCTCTGTGATCTTCCTACCTCTGCCTTCAAGTGCTGGGATTAAAGGTGTGCACCACCACACCTGTTTTTTTTTTTTTTTACAAGCAAGCCTCTGAACCATCTCCCTAGTCCTGCTACAACCTAATATACATATATTTTTAATTTTTTTGTTCATTTTTATTTGTTTGAGAGTGACAGACAGAAAGAGAAAGAGGCAGATAGAGAGAGTGAGAGAGAGAGAGAGAGAATGGGTGAGCCAAGGCCTCCAGCTATTGCAAATGAACTCCAGACGCATGCGCCCCCTTGTGCATCTGACTTACATGGGTCCTGGGGAATAGAGCCTCGAACAGGGGTCCTTAGGCTTCACAGGCAAGTGTTTAACCGCTAAGCCATTTCTCCAGCACCCTTTTTTGGTTTGTTAATGTAGGGTCTTACTCTGGCTCAGGCTGACCTGGAATTCACTGTGTAGTCTCAGGGTGGCCTGAACTCATGGTGATCCTCCTACCTCTGCCTCCCGAGTGCTGGGATTAAAGACGTGCGCCACCATGCCTGGCTTTTTTTTTTTTTATTTTTGGTAATTTTATTTTATTTTATTTTATTTGTGTGTGTGTGTGTGTGTGAGAGAGAGAGAGAGAGAGAGAGATATTGAGAAATTGAGAGTATGGGTGCACCAGGACCTCTTACCACTGCAAATGCTCTCCAGACATATGTACCATGTTGTGTATCTGGCTTTACGTGGGTACTGGGGAATTAAACCCAGATCACAGGCTTTACAAGCAAGTACCTTTAGCCACAAAGCTATCTCCCTAGCTGGAAAGTGTTTTCTGATTTCCAACATTATAACTCTGCTGGAATCTGAAGACAGGGGTGCTCAACTGATTTCTGAGGGGAGCCTGGCAATGATATCAAGTCAAATGCCCTTAAAGTCCACCTTTAAAGGAATGAATACCTGGTAAGGTTATGCTCTTGTTAGTGGTGTGGCCACAATCTAGGCTCGTTTGTGTTTAAAATATATTATTATTGGTCGGGCAAGGTGCCACATGCCTTTAATTCCAGCACTTGGGAGGCAAAGTTAGGAGGGTCACTGTGAGTTTGAGGCCAGCTTGAGACTACAGAGTGAGATCCAGGTCATCCTGGGCTAGAGTGAGACCCCACCTCAAAACAAAACAGAACAACATATATATTTCTATTTATTTGAGAAAAAGGAAAGAGAGAGTATGCATGTACCAAGGCTTTTTGCCACTGCAAATGAACTTCAGATGCATGTAACACTTTGTACACCTGGCCTTACGTGGGTACTGGAAAATTGAATCAGGGCTGGCAGGCTTTGCAAACAAGCCCCTTTACCCTCTGAGCCATCTCCCCAGCCCCTAGATGTGAGTTTAGATACATTTTAGATATAATGAAAACAGAAGCTCTTGAGACCCTGCCCTCTCCCAGGACTTACCTCTTCAGTGGTCACTGATGGAGTGAGTTTTCATGGCTAATAGCTGTCTCTGTGATGCTCTGTCCTTTCCAAGCTCTTTCTAGAAGTTGGTCAGAAGTGCCAGGAGTTAGCCTCTCCCTGTGTCCAACTCTCCAGGAGGGACAAAATGGAGTTGCTGTAAATCACTCCAGCTTCCTCTTGCCTCAGGTAGAGCCTCTCTGAGTTATATATTCAGCACTGTACCCCAGGGCTCTCGTCACACCCTATGTAAGGATAGCCTGGGGAGAACAACTCTCACCTTGTGGGGACTCCTCAGCTCTTCTCCCTTATCTTTTTTTTCTTCATATTTTATTTATTTATTTGCAAGCAGAGCAAGAAAGAGAGAGAGAGAGAGAGAGAGAGAGAGAGAGAGAGAGAAAATGGGCACACCAGCACCGCTAGCCACTGTAAACTACAGATGCATGCACCACCTTGTGCATGGATATTGGGGAATTAAACACCGATTGTTAGGCTTTGCAGGCAAGCACCTTAACTGCTCAGCCATCTCTCCAGCCCTCTTCCCTTGTCTTTACTGCAGTAGTAGAAGGTTACACCTTCAATGGTCAAGAGAGGGGCCTCAGGGTTCTCTGCCAACCCTAGGGAGTAGGCCCTGGCCTAGATTACCTAAGAAAACTCCCAGGACTTCCTCAGCCACTGGTTATTTTCAGGGAAGGCAAAAGTAGGTTGAAACCCTTGATCCTGGAACCAGAAGCTGAAGGTGGAACAGTGGAGGTTGAGGGTGAGACTGCTTGAAGCCATAAGGGTCATTAGGATTCCCATCATAAATAACAGTAGAAAAGCAGTCCCACAAAGTTCTTCTTTCATATGTATTATTTATTTATTTATTTTGAGAGAGAGGCAGAGAGAGAGAGAATGGGCACACCAGGGCATCTAGCCACTACAGACTAAATCCAAATGCATGTGCTGCCTTGTGCATCTGGCTTACATGGGTAATGGGGAATTGAACCTTTGTCCTTAAGCTTCACAGGCAAGTGCCTTAACCACTAAGCAATCTCTCTCCAGCCCTCTGCATCATTTAAAAATTTTTATTTTCATTATTGGGGTTTTTTTTTTTTGAGTTAGGGTCTCACTCTAGCCCAGGCTGACCTGGAACTCTATAGTCCCAGGCTAGCCTCAAACTCATAGATCCTCCTACCTCTTCCTCCCAGGTGTTAGGATTAAAGGTGTGTGACATCAAAAAAAAAAAAAAAAAAAAAAAGTGTGTGCCACCAAGACTGGCTCCCTCCATCTTCAGGACCTCTTCTAAATACCTTACCAGGGAATCCAAGATTTCCCAGAGACCTCAACATAGAGTCTTTCGGATTATAAATGCATCCTGGGGAAGGATACCACAATGCCTTAGGGAATCTGAGGAAGTAAGTATGTTTGGGCACTGCTCCAAATAAAACTGGGAATGAGTACTGGGAAGGCAACCAACTGTGTTTGCCCCACTGAGTGCTCATAAACTCAAGAGGTATTCTATCAAACTACAACTGAAACCAGCCCTGCTTCTGTACTTTTTGAGTTATATGAACCAATATTATTTTTATGTTTTATTTTATTTATTTGAGAGAGAGTGAGAGTAAGTGTATGGGGGTGCCAGGGCCTCCTGCCACTGCAAACGAACTCCAGACATACGCACCACTTTGTATACCTGGCTTTATTTAGGTATTGGGGAATAGAACCTCAGGCCACCAGGCTTTGCAAGCAAGCACTTTTAACTGCTAAGCCATCTCTCTCTAGCCCTTCCCCCTTTTATTTCGAGGTAGGGTCTTGCTCTAGCCCAGGCTGACCTGGAATTCACTATATAGTTGCTCAGGGTGGCCTGGAACTCATGGCGATCCTCCTACTTCTGCCTCCCAAGTGCTGGGATTAAAGCTGTGGGCTATCACACCTGGCTAGGATTAAAAAAAAAAAAAAAGGGTTTAGCGGGGCATGGTGGTTTGTCTGTAATTCCAGCATTTGGAAAATATTGGTAAGAGAATCAGGAGTTCCAGGAATGCTGAGCACCCTTTGCAAAGCCTGTCAGCCTGCATTCAATTCCCCAGCACACCCATAAAGCTACACTCATATAGTGGTGCATGTGTCTGGTGTTCGTTTACAGCTGCAGGAGACCCTGGGTGCCCACACCGTCACATAAATACACACACACACACACACACACACACACACACACACACACACTTTTGGTTTTTCGAGGTAGGGTCTTGCTCTAGCCCAGGCTGACATGGAATTCACTATGTAGTCTCAGGGTGGTCTCAAAGTTATAGCAATCCACCTACCTCTGTCTCCTGAGTGCTGGGATTAAAGGTGTGTACCACCATGCCCAGTAATTTTTTTCAAATTTTTTTATTAACAACTTCCATGATTATAAAAAATATCCCATGGTAATACCCTCCCTCCCCCTACTTTCCCCTTTGAAACTCTATTCTCCATCATATCTCCTCCCCCTCTCAATCAGTCTCTCTTATTTTGATGTCATGATCTTTTCCTCCTATTATGATGGTCTTGTGTAGGTAGTGTCAGGCACTGTGAGGTCATGGACATCCAGGCCATTTTGTGTCTGGGGGGAGCACATTGTAAGGAGTCCTACCCTTCCTTTGGGTCTTATATTCTTTCTGCCACCTCTTCTGCAATAGACCCTGAGCCTTGGAAGGTGTGATAGAGATATTGCAGTACTGAGCATTCCTGTCACTTCTTTCCAGCACCATGATGCCTTCTGAGTCATCCCAAGGTCACTGCCATCTGAAAAGAGAAGGTTCTCTACCAAAAGTGAGAGTAGCATTAATATATGGGTATGAACATTAAGAGAAGTGCTTACTCCATGCCCAGTAATTTTTAAAAAATAAAATAATATGCCTGGCATGGTGGCACACGCCTTTAGTCTCAGCACTCAGGAGGCAGAGGTAGGAGGATCGCCATGAGTTCAAGGCCACCCTGAGACTACATAGTGAATTCCAGGTCAGCCTGAGCCAGAGTGAGACCCTATGTTGAAAAACCCAAAAAATAAAAATAAAAAAAATAAAATAATAAAAACAAACTAAGAGGTTTATCAAGCTTACAGTTTGGGAGGCTGAAAGTCAAAATGGCCTATTGCAGACTGCCCCAAGACAGATGTCTACAGGGCAAACTAGACGAAGGAGTCACAGAGCCAAAAGGAAGGAGAGACTTGGGTGGAGCCCGGCTTGCTCCTTTTACAAGAACCCTCTGGCAAAAGCTCCTGGGGTTTCTGGAGAAGGTAGTGCCTCAGTGAGTTAAAGATTGCTGGAGAGATGGCTCAGAGGTTAAAGGCACTTGCTAGCAATGTCTGACAACTGGGTCCAATTCCTCAGTACCCATGTAAAGCCAGATGCTCAAAGTGGCACATGCATCTGGGGTTTGTGTGCAGTGACAAGAGGCCCTGGCATGCCCATTCCTTCTCTCTCCTTGCAAATAAATTAAAAAAAAATGTTTTTAAAGATTCCACTACAAAACAAACAAAAAGCCACTACCTCTCAATAGTGCCACCTTCAGGGCTGGGCCTTTAATTATATAAATCTTGGTGGGGGTGGGGGGCACAAATCATGTTCAAACCACAGCATTAAGGAAAACAATATGCTAGAAAGGCAGAAATTTTATTTATTTATTTACTGTTTATTTATTTTTTTGAGGCAAGATTTCATTCTAGCCCAGGCTGACCTGGTACTTACTCTGTAGCCCCAGGCTGGCACAGTGATCCTCCTACCTCTGCCTCCTGAGTGCTGGGATTAATGGCATGTGTCACTGCGCCTGGCCTATATTTATTATTATTTTAAATATTTTATTTTGAGAGAGAGAGAAAGTCAGAGATGCATGTGCCACTTTGTACAACTGGCTTCATGTGGGTACTGAGAAATTGAACCTGGGCTGGCAGGATTTACAAGCAAGTGCTTTTAACTGCTGTGCCATCTCCCTAGCACTTCAAGCAAATTCCTTTAATGGCTGAGCCATCTTCCCGGCCCCAGAAAATTTGAATTAAAAATTCAGTTAGGGGCTAGAGAGATGATTTAGTGGTTAAAGGTGCTTGCTTGCAAAGCTTGACATCCCTGTTTAATTCCCCACATAAAGTACCCACGTAAAGACAGATGCATAAAGTAGTGCAAATGGGCTGGAGGGATGGCTTAGTGGTTAAGGCATTTGCCTGCAAAGCCAAAGGACCCAGGTTTGATTCCCCAGGACCCACCTTAGCCAGATGCACAAGGGGGCGGACGCATCTGGAGTTCGTTTGCAGTGGCAGGAAGCCCTGGTATGCCCATTCTTTCTCTCTCTGTCTCTCTTCACTCTGTCTCTCTCCACCTTGCAAATAGATAAATAAAAATATTTTAAAAAAATAAAGTAGTCCATGCATTTGGAGTTCATTTGGAGCAGCAAGAGGCTCTGGCATGCCCCATACTCACTCTCTTTCTCTCTTTTTGCTTGCAAGTAAAAAAATATACAAAAAATAGCTATTTAAAAAACTGAATTTGCTTCCGAGGCCCTTGGTTTCCCACCAGGAAGAGATGGTAAGACCGTAGTGCTGAAGACTGCACATACTTGGGCTGCAAGATCATTGAGAAATCCTGCTGGAGCTGAGCTGATAACCTCCTCCATGTAGACCAGCTGACAGAAAGCTGGAAAAAGCCACAGCTCAATGGGAGAGAGAGAAATCACCAATGAAGATACTCAACAGTGGACACTGCAAGCCTTATATTTGGCCAAATAGGCTAAATGAGCTAACGGGTACATTAGTGGCACGTCTGTTTGGGGGAAACCAACTGCCCTCTAACTTGACTGGAGGCCCGCTCCATGGGAGAGAATACATCCCTGATACTGAAAACCTACAACAGGGGTAGTCTCATGAGCCCTAGGGGTGTAACATCTGCTGCTGTCTGGTTAAATGTATATACTATGCTCATCAAACTTCTCTTAATGTTCATACCCATATATTAATGCTACTCTCACTTTTTTCCTTAGAGAACTTTCTCTTTTCAGATGGTGGTGACCTTGGGATGACTCAGATGGCATCACGGTGCTGAGAAGAAGTGAGAGAGGAGTGCTCAGCACTGCACTATCTCTATCACACCTTCCAAGGCTCAGGGTCCATTGCGGAAGAGGTGGCGGAAAGAATGGAAGAGCCGAAGGCAGGGTAGGACTCCTTACAACGTGCTCCTCCAGACACAAAATGGCCTGGATGTCCATGACCTCACAGTGCCTGACACTACCTACACAAGACCATCATAAGAGGAGGAAAAGATCATGACATCAAAATAAAAGAGAGGCTGATTGAGATAGGGAGGGGATATGATAGAGAGTGGAGTTTCAAAGGGGAAAGTGGGGGGAGGGAGAGAATTACCATGGGATATTGTTTACAATCATGGAAGTTGTTAATTATAAATAATAAAAAATTTTTAAAAATTAAAAAAAACTATAAATTATATAACTTCATTTATATTATAGGCAAAACTATGTGGCACAAAATTCAATATGTTGCTTAGTTCCATGGTGGATGAGGATTGTGCGTAAAGGAGCATGAGAGATTATGGAAGGATGACAGCAATGTTCTGTTTTCCTTTTAGTATTAGTTACATGAGTATACATTTGCTCAAAATCAATAACTGTTCACTGAAAATGTAGATCATTTATTTAAATGAATTAAACTCAATAGCAGTAAAACAAAACAAAACAAAACAAAACAAAACAAAACAAAACTGGATTTGGGCTGGAGGGATGGCTTAGTAGTTAAGGCGCTTGCCTACAAAGCCAAAGGACCACAGTTCTATTCCCCAAGACCCACGTAAGCCAGATGCACAAGGTGGTGCATGTGTCTGGAGTTTGTTTGCAGTGGCTGGAGGCCCTGATGCACCCTTCTCTTTCTCTCTTCTCCTCTCTCCCTTCCTGCCTCTTTATCACTCAAATAAATAAATAAAAACTGAATTTACTCAAAGATTGCTTATTTGCAAATATGAACAGAAGTATAACAAGAAACTCAGAGGACAACACTGGAGTGTAAAGGGAGTTGGAGTGGGGAAAGGTATAGACAGATGTTTATTTCTTCCTCTGGACTCTATGTGGGCTTATGGGTAGGGTGAGTAATACCAGGCTCTTGTGCAATGGTCTGAGCCCATGCCCACTCACAGTAGTTGTACAATGTGATGATAACTACAGATGCTTGCTGACTGACTCACTAGCTAAACCAACTCTGAGAACACTTTGGGAATCACTGTCTTCCCAGCTTCAGTTGAGAGAAAGGAGTTGCTATTTACCAGGCTGGGCCTTTGGGCATGGCCCAGGTTTGGGCAGAGCATGTATAGATAGAGTGGTAAACAATGTGCCAATTATGAGTCCAAGGAACTTATACTGCCCTTTGCCTGGCACTCCTCAACTCTTACTCAAGTTTCATGACCAAGGAAAAGTACTCTCCTCCAGGAAGCCTTCCCTAGACAACTCCCTGTTCTAAAGTGGTAAACTGGTCCAACAGGCCTTTAGACATAAAAAATTCCTTTTTGATTTTCATTTCTTTACTTATTAATTTTACGGGGTGGGGGTGGATATGGGCAGGCCAGGGCCTCTAGCCACTACAAACTCCAGATGCATGCACTACTTTGTGTAATTGGCTTTACATAGGTACTGGGGAATCAAACCTGGGTCCTTAAGCTTTGCAGGTAAGTGCCTTAACTGCTGAGCCATATCTCCAGCTTTTTTTTTTTTTTTTGTTTGTTTTTCGAGGTAGGGTATTGCTGTAACCCAGGCTGACCTGGAATTCATTATGTGGTCTCAGGGTAGCTTGAAGTCACAGTGATCCTGATCCTCCTACCTCTGTCTCCTGAGTGCTGGTGTGTGCCATTACATTGAGCTGCTTCTTCTTCTCTTTCTTTCTTTTTCTTTTTCTTCTTTTCTTTTCTTTTTTTTTGGCTAGGCATAGTGGCACATGCCTTTATGAGAGAGAGAGGGAATTGTGCCAGGACCTCCAGCCACTGCAACTGAACTCTAGGCGTGTGTGCCCCTTGTACACATGCTCATGCATGAACTTGTGCATCTGGCTTATGTGGGATCTGGACATGGGTCCTTAGGCTTCACAGGCAAGTACCTTAACTGCTAAACCATCTCCCAGCCCTCCCCTTTTTGTGACACAGTTTCACTACAGTGTAACCTTGGTTGGTCTGGAACTCTCTATCTAGGCCAGGTTGGTTTTGAGCTTGCCATGCAGCTGAGACTGGCCTTGAAGTACTAATTCTTCTGCCTCCACCTCTGCAGTGCTGGGATCACAGGCCTGGACCACCATACCTGACTTTTCTCTTTCTCTTTCTTTTCTTTCTCTGTCTGTGTGTCTGTCATACGCACATGTATGTGTCCTTGCAGTGTGTGTGATATGTGTGGGTGTGTGCATGTATATGTGCCTGCAGTGGCCTGAATGTAACCTCTGCTATCTCATATCCCACTCCATCACTCTTCCACCTTTTCTTTAAAAATTTTTTTAAAAAAACTTAATATTTATTTATTTGAGAGAGAGAATGAGAGGTAGATAGATAGATAGAGAGAATGGGCATGCCAGGGACTCTAGCCACTGCAAACGAACTCCAGATGCATGTGCCACCTTGTGCATCTGGCTTATGTAGGTCCTGGGAAATGGCACCTGGGTCTTTTGGCTTCGCAGGCAAGTGCCTTAACCACTAAGCCATCTCTCCAGCTCCCCTTTTCTTTATGGTTTGAGGTAGGGTCTCTCTTTAGCCCTGGCTGACCTGGAATTAACTAGGTAGTCTCAGGCTGTTCTTGAACTCACAGTGATCCTCCTACCTCTGCCTTCAGAGGGCTAGAATTAAAGGCATGTACCACCACACCCAGCATCCACCCTTTCTTGTTTGAACCAGTCTTTCATTGTTTCTGGAGCATGCCAACCTACAGTTTCCACCCTTCCTGGAATGATTTTCTGAGACCTACCCCTGGTCAGAAGAGTCACTGTGGACTGGAGTGTAAACTCTTGACAGATTTTATTTCATTCTCTCCCACTGCCTTGCACCAGCTGACTGTGCCTCCAAGCTGATTCAAGCCACAACCCTTTCCCTGGTGGTCATATATATGATAAAAAGCTCTCCCCAGGGGAGTGAGGGAAGGCAGGGACAGGTAGAGTCCTGTGTGTCCTACCATGTCCACAAATGGGAAGTTCTCTCTACGTCCTCAAGCTGATGAGACCAAGCGTGGGCAGAGGCCTGACAACACAGGGCGGAAAGGAGCGGCCATTAGCACTAATGAGGCAGGCGGCCTGAAAGCTTTTTACTCTGAAGCTGTTTGCCCACCCAGAGAACAGTCTGTTTTGCTCCCTTGATTTCCAGGAACCCTAGGCAGGAAGGGGCTTGGGGACAGGAGTAGAGGTGGGGGTCTTGGAGAAGCCTAGAGAGAAGGGGGAGGGAGGCAGGGCCAGGGATGCAGTCAAGAGAGCCTGGTTTTAGCCAGAAGGGCTTCTCTCTACCTGTTTCCAAAGAAACATGGGGTCTGGTTCTTTACTACACCCACAATCACTCACCCCCTTTGATGCCCTTGACCAAAGTTCCTGGAAGCGAAGGAAACAACATGCCATGTAGGGGCTGAGTGAACATTTCCGGGTCTAGAAATTAAATTATGCTTTCAGGGCTATCTACTTTGTTATTGCTAATGGCTCCAACCTGACCCACCCACTAGGTCCTGGTCCTATGGAAATGTTGGGGTCTGGACACTCTATCTTGTTCCTAAGGTTTAATTAGTCATTGGAGGTCTTATGCTAAATTGGAGATGGGTACTCCTCTAATAGAGTACTCCAAGGCTCACGTTCCAGGGAGAAAGCTTGAACTGTGCCCTCCCTTTCCAGAGAGGGCCCCTCATGTCCTGCTGCAGGAAACAATCACGTGTGGGTCCTTTATTAGACCCTGACATATAAGCTGAAGGCACGAGCGGCCAGAAACTCTCTAGGCAAGGACCAGCAAGCAGAGGTAAGTGCTCAGGCTGGGCAGGGACTCTTCACTTTCTGGGGACGTCTCTCTGGCTACCTGAAAAATATTCCAAGGAATGAGGAGAGACTGAGTGGGGGGTTTTCCTGCTGAGCCAGGCCATGCTGACTACAATGCTGCTGAGTTGTGCCCTGCTGCTGGCACTGCCTGCCACACATGGGGCCCAGATGAGCTTGGCCTCCCTGGAGGGCATCAGAAGGCCTGGCCAGACCCTGTTTCCAGAGTTCACAGGTCAGTTTGGGTTGGGGTTGGGGCGTGGACACTCACTGGTCACAACCCTACCTGCCTGGGTGGTGTAAGTCCTCCTTCCCCTTTGTCCATCCCAGCCTTGGGAGGTGGGTACTTCCTGTATGGCAGGGTGCTGCCTTCACATCCTCTGATCCAGGCTTAAGTCTGCATGTCCCGAAGAGGACGACTGTAGACCAAGCAGAAGAAGCTCTGCTGCAGAAGGCAGAAGCTCTGGCCGAGGTAACTCCTCAGGGAAACGGTTAAGGCAGCAGGTAGGGGGACCAATCAGGTACCATCCTCTCTCTCCACCTCAGGACAGACATTGCAGATCATCCCTCCCTACAC
This sequence comes from Dipus sagitta, assembly GCA_036346955.1. Lineage (NCBI taxonomy): Eukaryota > Metazoa > Chordata > Mammalia > Rodentia > Dipodidae > Dipus > Dipus sagitta. The sequence goes on along the minus strand of CM070770.1, from coordinate 249,693,632 downwards.
TCCATTGCCATCCTGCTGTGATTGGAGTTGGGGAGGCGCCCGAATCTGCTGCTCGTGCCCACGTACGTTCTTTCTTCCCTGCTACCACAGGTGCTAGACCCGCAGAACCGTGAGTCTCGCTCCCCGCGTCGCTGCGTACGGCTGCACGAGTCCTGCCTGGGACAGCAGGTGCCCTGCTGCGACCCGTGCGCCACTTGCTACTGCCGCTTCTTCAACGCCTTCTGCTACTGCCGCAAGCTGGGTACCGCCGCGAACCCCTGTAGTCGTACCTAACCAGCGGATGTCGAGCAGGGGCAGGGGGACACGAATAAAGGATGGGACCTATCAAAAAGCTGTGTTTATTTCAAATGTGGTCGTCTAGTGGAGGTGGGGGTGGTGTTGGGCTCAGGGCAGGGGGTGGAAATTGTCAATCCAGGAAACTGCACACACACACACACACACACACACACACACGCACACACAACCACACATCAGGGTCCCGGCTCCCCCATCATCTACGTGCACTTTTAGGGCACCGGGCATCTTTGGGAGAAGCCCCAGAGTCTTGTGCAACACCGTGGAGGAAAGCGGTGCACATTTGACTCCAGGCAAATTAACCTGCAGCAAGGGTCGCCCCTCACCGGACCTCAGTTCCCATGTGGCGGGTGGAAGCAGTGTAGAATTTTTCCAGGAATAAGAAGCACTTCACTTTTACCCAGTTCGCCCTTAACCAATGCCAAGTGTATCTAAACCCGGGAAAGCTAGCGCCGAGGCCCTTCCCGAATCCGGCTGCTACTTGCGCCACCACGTGGTTGTCCTCAGACCTGACCCGGCTCTGGAGACTACAGGCCGCCTTCGCTCAGTACGCAGGCGCGGGAGGGCGGTCCCCAACTTACGCACTTGCGTAACACTTGCACTCTCAACCACGCGGAAGTTGGCCACCGCTCGGGGCCCCGCCCCGCCGTGGTCACGTGAGGCGCTTGCGCATCACCTGACGCACTTGACAGCCTGCTGCGGGCGCCGCGTCAGCTGATCTGGGAGTCGCGTTGTGTGCGGGCTGTCCGGGGCTCTCCGGTCCCGCCGCAGCCATGTCGTTCTTCCCGGAGCTTTACTTCAACGTGGACAATGGCTACTTGGAGGGATTGGTTCGCGGCCTGAAGGCCGGGGTGCTCAGCCAGGCGGACTACCTTAACCTGGTGCAGTGTGAGACGCTCGAGGGTGAGCCGCGGGTTCGGGCTGACTGAGGGGCCTTGAAAGGCCAAGAACGGAGGTGGTCGTGGCCCGGGAAGCCGGTAGCAGGGGGCCTGGAAGGGCCCTAGAGGTCGGGCCTCTTCGGGAACTCGCGAGCTGATGGCGGGCGGGAAGGGGAATTACCTGTAGTTGAGGCTGCGCGCGGGCCCAGGCTTTAGGAACCGCGGTGTTTTTGCTTCTTTTGCTCGTCATGCGGTTTGGGAGGACACGGATGCGAGGTGTGCGGCATAGCAGCCTCTTTACCCTGACCTAACCAGGGGGGGAGCCGTCTTGTGGCCATACTTAGGGAAGTGTAAAAGCCCTGTCCCCTCCCCCATGGTCATTGGAATCATTGGGTCTTGGTGCTTGTCTGTGGGTTTGAGCCTTCCTCAGGAAGTGCTGAGCCAGTTTAGCCAGGAGTCCCTCCCAAATGAACCTCTGGCTGGGCAGTGTCCCCTAAAGAAAGTATTTGGGGAAGCGAAGGGTGGCTCTGCAAATTTCTTATTCATACCCAAGTTCATGCGCAAATATTTGGCCAAAACTTTCTTCCCTTCAGCGAGAGGAGATGTCTGTTGAGACACGTTTTCTTACATAAGAGTTACAAGAGGGCTGGAGAGACGGCTCAGCGGTTAACATGCTTGCCTGCAAAGCCTAACGACCCAGGTTCAAACCCCCAGTACCCATGTAAAGCCAGATGTCACAGAGGGGCGCGTGCATTTGGAGTTCTTTTGCAGAGGCTAGAGGCCCTGGCGCGCCCATTCTCTCTCTCTCCTTGCAAATAAATAAAAACATCTAAAGTAAAAAAAAAAAAAAAAAAAGAGTTACAAGAAGCTGAATTTCCATTCTCTGAACATAGATCTAAGTAACATTGAGGGCTGGGAATGTAGCTCAGTGGTAGAGCACTTCCCTAGTGTGTACAAGGCTCTGACTTCAATCCCCAGTACTGCATGAAGAAAGTATAAAAATAACAAAGCATATACTCCTTGGAGCTCTCAACTAATACATAAAGTGAGATTGACTTCCTTGGGTCCTGCTGCAACAGATGTACTGAGTTAGAAGTGTTCCTAATTCCAGGTCCTTGAATCAGACGAGCAAGGTTGGGATGAGAGTTCCCATCTCTCATCCCCCAAGGTCTACCTTTGAATATTTATAGCTGAAGGTGGGATGATTCACATAGTACTGATTAAGAAACTTAAAAAAAAAAAAAAAGGGCTGGAGAGATGGCTTACTGGTTAAGGTGCTTGCCTGTGAAACCTAAGGACCCAGGTTCAGTTCCCCAGAACCATGTAAAGCCAGATGCACATTGTGGCACATGCATTTGAAGTTTGCAGTGGCTAGAGGCCCTGGCATGCCCATTCTTCTCCCTCTAATAAATAAATAAACAAAAATTAAAAAAAAACTTTAAGGTTAATTTGATCTGTCAACTGAAAATACTGTTAAAACAGAGCCAGGTGTGGTGGCGCACTTGGGAGGCAGAGGTTGGAGGAGCACTGTGAGTTTGAGGCTAGCCTGGGACTACAGAGTGAGTGCCAGAAAATACTGTTAAAACATAAACTTATTGAGGTTAAAGTGCAATAATTGTAGATTTTTATGATTTTAATATTAATCTATACAAAAATTTGTTTCCTTATGTGAGTGAAAGTAGAAAAAGAGAGAGAACACTTGTGGGTGCTGGGGTGTAGGAGCCATCCAGCAAGCTGATACTGAATTCACTGTGGGAAAAGGAGAAACTGAGACTGCCTAGGGCAGGGCCTAGCACCTACTTGGCACTTAATGTCAATTCTGTGGGCTGACTGGGACTTGAAGAAGACTTTTCATTTTCGAGGTAGGGTCTCACTCTAGCCCAGGCTGACCTGGAATTCACTGTGTAGTGTCAGGGTGGCCTCAAACTCATGGCGATCCTCCTACCTTTGCCTCCCGAGTGCTGGGATTAAAGGCGTGCGCCACCATGCCCGGCTTTCTTTTCTTTTTCTTTTTTTTTTAAAATATATTTTATTTATTTATTTGAGAGAGAAAGACGGGGGGGGGGGGGGGCTCCAGGCACTGCAAACGAACTCCAGATGCTTGCACCCCCTTGTGCATCTGGTTTACGTGGGTCATGAAGAATCAAACCGGGATCCTTTGGCCTTGCAGGCAAATGCCTTAACGGCTAAGCCATTTCTCCAGCCCTCTTTTTGTTTTTTCTAGGTAGGGTCTTGCTGTAGCCCAGGCTGACCTGGGCTAATTCACTATGTTAGTCTCAGGATGTCCTTTAACTAATGGCGATCCTCCTACCTCAGCCTCCCAAGAGTGTGGGAATTAAAGGCATGTGCCTCCATCCCCAGGTAGTTTATTCTTTGAGGAAGCTATTCATTTGCTTAATTCTTCTGGCTTTCCATACTCCTGTTACTGCTTACTCTCCTGGAGAAGTTCTAGGAGGATAGGGTTCCCATCTTTCCAGCAGACCCTTCCATCTTTGTTTTTAGCATACTAGGTTGTTCTTCCTGCATAACAGCTCAGCACATGGGCCGCCTTGTGGCATCATCCAGATCTTTATTAGAGTGGCATTCGGGGATCCTTTGCTCTTTTACACAAACTTTCACCTAGCACAGACATGATGAGACTTTAACATCAAGCAAATCTGGGTTTGAATCTCAGCCTGTCAATTACTGGATTACCTTAGACAGGTTACTTAACACTTGTAGGTATAGAATTCTTCATCTGGTATATAAGTAGCATCTGTCTCATAAAGCTTGTGAGATTTTACACAAAGCTATGTTGTGTAAAAAAACTGCCCAGCACCAAGGACCCAGTAAATGCTAAAGACAAAGAAGCATTCAGTAAATGTTGGCTCACACTGTTTTGCTATTTCACCTCCTGTTCCTCTGCTTCCCCCTTCCCTTATGAAGCACAACCCCAGTATCACCTCATTTTTTGGGGGGGACAGTAGTATAGTCAGCTAACCAGTTAAATGTTGAACCACAAACACATCCTCATCTTTTTTTGATGCCGGAATTTGAACCCAGGGCTTTGCAGATATTGGGCACTCTACCACTGAGTTGTGCCTCCAACCCTCTTTATACTTAAAAAAAAATATTTTGCTGGGTGTGGTGGCACATACCTTTAATTCCAGCACTCAGGAAGCTGAGGTAGAAGGATCACTGAGTTTGAGGCCAACCTGAGACTAATTCCACATCAGCCTGGACTAGAGCAAGACCCTACCTCATAAAAGAAAAAAGCCAGGTGTGGTGGTGCATGCCTTTAATCCCAGCACTAAGTAGGAGGCAAGTAGAAGGATTGCGGTGAGTTCGGGACCACCCTGAGACTACATAGTGAATTCTAGGTCAGCCTGGGCTAAAGCAAGACCCTACCTGGAAAAACCAAAAAAAAAAAATTTGTGTGTATGCGGAGGGGGCCATACATGTGCCACACATGCCACTATGCATTTGGCTTTATATAGATAGTGCTCAAGAATTGAACCTGGGTCGATTAGGCTTTGCAAGCAAGTACCTTTACTTGCTGAACCATTTTTTCAGCCTTCTTTTTACTTTTTTTAAATTTATTTTACTTTGGGGGTTTACTGTGTAGTCTCAGGCTGCCCTCGAACTCATGGTGATCCTTCTACCTCAGCCTCCCAAGTGCTGGGATTAAAGGCACATGCCACCATGCCTGGCCTTTGCTTTTTATTATTATTATTACTATTATTATTATTATTTTATTGTTTTTTGTTTTTTTGAGGTAGAGTCTCTAGCCCAGGCTGACCTGGAACTCACTGTGTAGTCTCAGGGTGGTCTTAAACTCACAGCGATCCTCCTACCTCGGCCTCCTGAGTGCTGGGATTAAAGGCATGTGCCACCATGCCCGGCTATTTTTTTATTTATTTTTGTTTTGTTTTAATATTATTTGTTTACTTATTTGAGAGAGACAGAGAGAGAGAGAGAGAATGGGCCCAGGCCCTCAGCCACTGCAAACGAACTCCAGATACATGGGCCTCCTAGTGCAGCTGGTTTATGTGGGTACTGGGGAATTGAACTGGGGTCCTTTGCCTTTGCAGGCAAGTACCTTAACTGCTGAGCCATCTTCTGTAGCCCTTTATATTTTATTTATTTAATTTTTTGGTTTTTCGAGATGGGGTCTCACTGTGGCCCAGGCTGACCTGGAATTAACTATGTAGTCTCAGGGTGGCCTTGAACTCACAGTGATCTTCCTACCTCTGCCTCCTGAGTGCTAGGATTAAAGGCGTGTGCCACCACGCCTGGCCTTTTAAAAAAATTTTTAATTTAATATTTTAGAGAGAGAGAGAATGGGTGCACCAGGTGGTCCAGACACTGCAAATGAACTCCAGATATGTGTGTTACCTTGTGCATCTGGCTTACATGGGTCTTGGGGAATCAAACCGAGGTCCTTTGGCCTTGTAGGCAAATGCCTTAACTGCTAAGCCATCTCTTCAGGCTGTCCTTTACTTTTGTTTGTTTGTTTGTTTGTTTGTTTGTTTTTTTGAGGTAGGGTCTCACTCTGGCCCAGGCTGACCTGGAACTCACTATGTAGTCTCAGGGTGGCCTCGAACTCATGGCGATCCTCCTACCTTTGCCTCCCGAGTGCTGGGATTAAAGGCGTGCGCCACCACGCCCGGTACTGTCCTTTACTTTTTATTTGGAGACAGGATCTCACTAAGTTGTGCTGGCACACCTGTACTTTGTAGCACAGGCTGGTTTTGATCTCATGGTCCTTCTGCCTCAGTCTCTGGAGTACCTGGAATTTTTGTTTTGTTTTGTTTTGGTGGTGGTGTATTCCCCCCCCCCCCCCAGGTAGGCTCCTCAAACATGGTGATCCTCCTATCTCAGCCTGCCAAGTGCTGGGATTAAAGGTGTATCCCACCATGCCTGGCTCTTTTTTTTGGAGATAGGGTCCTAAAGGTGATACCAGAGGCCTGGCCTGGAGGCTACTATTGCTGGGTAATTTTGTCTCTCCAGCTCTAAGAGAAAAGGGAAGAGAGACAGGAAATGGGAAGACCAAGGAAAACCTGTGGTTGTAGTTACCTTCACACCCAACCTAAAGCAGCTGATGGGCGGGCGGGGTGGGGGGAGTTCTTTTGGCTCACAGTCTGAAGGGGAAGCTTCATGGTGGCAGGAAGAAAGCATTGCATGAACAGAGGGTGGACTTACTTCTTGCCATAGCAGATGAAAAATAGCAAGAGAAGCCGGCATGGTGGCACATTGCCTTTAATCCCAGCACTTGGGAGGCAGGAGTAGGAGCATCGCCATGAGTTCAAGGTCACCCTGAGATTACATAGTGAATTCTAGGTCAGCCTGGGCTAAAGTGAGACCCTACCTTAAACCCTCCCCACCCAAAAAAAGTATATAGCAAGAGAGTGAGCTGAGTGGTGCTGGGCTATGAATACCCCAAAGCCTAATGCTAGCAAAGCTGTACCTCCCAAACTGCCAACAGCTGGGGACCAGACACTCAGAATATATGAGTTCATTGGGGGACATCTGATTCAAACCACCAACCTGTGAGCCCTGCTGAGATATTTAGGTATGTGCTTGGGTGATAAAGATTCCAATGTACATGTTTCAAGTGTTGGGTAGATCCCAGAAAGCATTATGTAGACAGTGTTTATTTGCTCTGCAAGACAGCGCAAGTGAAAGTGATTGTGAGGAGCAAGCTTCTAATTGCAGTACTCAGGAAGTAAAGATAGGAGAATTATGAGGCTGAGACCAGTCTAGGCTATATAGTGAAACCTCGTCTGAAATGCAAAAAATTAAACCAAAAGCTTGGGCGTGGTGGTTGGTGCATTCCTTTAATCCCAGTTTGGGGCCACCCTGAGACTGCGTGGTGAATTCCAGGTTAGCCTGGGCTAGAGGGAGACCCTAACTTGAAAAACTAGAAAACAAAACAAACAAAAGAGATAGGGCAGTTATAGCATCTTAATCTTCCTCCCTGGATTCTGACATGTTCCCCACTGATTGACCTCTTCTGTAAGTACTCCCTCTTAGGATCTCCAACACCAGTTTGCCCTCCATCATGGGCCTTGCTTGTCTTTCTCTACTTAGAAGTAGAAGAAAGACTCTTTAGAAACCATGCCTTTTTATTTTTTAAAATTTTTATTTGTTTATTTATGAGAGAGAGAGAGAGAGAGAGAGAGAAAGAGAGTGAGAGAGTGAGAGAATGGGCTCACCAGGGCCTCTAGCCACTGCAGATGAACTCAAGACACATGTGCCACCATGTGCATCTGGTTTATGAGGGATCTGGGGAGTCCAACCATGCCTTTTAAAATTTATTTATTTATTCATTCATTTTTAAGAAGAGAGAGAGAGAGAGAGAGAGAGAAAAGAATATATGAGAATGGGCATGCTAGGGCCTCTAGCTACTGCAAATGAACTCCAGATGTATGTACCATCTTGTGCATCTGGCTTATGTGGTACTGGGAAGTAGAACTGCGGTCTTTAGGCTTTTCAGGCAAGCACCTTAACTGCTAAGCCAGGCCTCCTTTTGATGAACTGAGAGAAACAGATGAGTGGTCATAACAATGTTTTTGGGGGCCATGGTTTGAGGTAGGGTTCTCACTCTAGCCCAGGCTGACCTGGAACTCACTCTGTAGTGAGTTCTCACAATGATCCTCCTACCTCAGACTCTTAAGTGCGGGGATTAAAGGTGTGCACCACCACACCCAGATTGTTTTTTCAAAAAAATATTTTATTTATTTATTTGACAGAGAAAGAGGGAGGGGGAGAGAGAGAAAGAAGGAGGGACAGAATGGGCGCACCAGGGCCTCCAGCCACTGCAAATGAACTCCAGACGCGTGCGTCCCCTTGTGCATCTGGCTAACGTGGGTCCTGGGGAATCGAGCCTCGAACCGGGGTCCTTAGGCTTCACAGGCAAGCGCTTAACCGCTAAGCCATCTCTCCAGCCCTAGATTGTTTTATTATATATACTCCAGGGCCTCCTGCCACTGCAAACAGAACTCCAGATATATGTACCATTTCATGCATCTGGTTTTACATGGGTAGTGGGGAATTGAATCCAGGCCGTCAGGCTTTGCAAGCAAGTGCCTTTGCAAGCAAGTGCCATCTCTCCAGCCCTGCAAAAACTCTTTATAGTTTTATATATACATTTTTCTGGTTGTATTGAATACCTTCTGAGGCTGAATCCTGTGCTAGGAACTTGGTGTGGGGAGAGTGGGTCAGAAATATATCAATAGAAATCACATACTAGCTGGGTGTGGTGAGGCACACCTTTAATCCCAGCACTCAGGAAGCAGAGGTAGGAGGATTGCCTTGAGTTCGAGGCCAGCCTGAGACTACAGAATTAATTCCAGTTCAACTTGAGCTAGAGGGAGACCCTACCTCTAAAAACCAAGGTAGGGTCAAGGTAGGGTCTCCCTCTAGCTCAGGCTGATCTGGAATTCACTCTGTAGTCTCAGGGTGGCCTTGAACTCACGGTGATCCTCCTACCTCTGCCTCCCATTGCCCAGCTCCTTACTTTTTTTTTTTTTTTAATATTTTATTTACTAGCAAGCAGAGAGTGAGAAGGAGAAAGACAGAGAATGGGCACACAAGGGCCTGTATTCACTGCAAACAAACTCCAGATATGTGTACCAGTTTGTGCATCTGGCTTTATGTGGATACTGGTAAATCAAAGGGCCATTTAGGCTTTGCAGGGAAATGCCTTAACCTCTGAGCCATCTAATCCAGCCCTTCACTTACTATTTAGTTTTTGTGGGAGGGAGTGGGAGTAGGGTCTCATCTAGTCCTGGCTGGCTGCAAACTTGAAATGTAGCCAAGGCTGGCCTTGAATTTCTTTTTCCTTTTTTTTTTTTTCAAGGTAGGGTCTCATTCTGGCCCAGGCTGACCTGGACTTCACTGTGTAGTCTCAGGGTGGCCTCTAATTCACAGCAATCCTCCTACCTCTGCCTCCCTGATGCTGGGATTAAAGGCGTGGGCCACCACGCTCGGCTTTTGAATTTCTTTTTCAAAAAATATTTTTAAAATATTTTATTTTTAGTTATTTATTTGAGGTGGGGGGAAATAGGCAGCTGGAGAGTGGGAGAGAATGGGTGCACCAGGGCCTCTGCAAAGGAACTCCAGATGCATGCACCCCCCTTGTGCATCTGGCTTACATGGGTCCTGGGGAATCAAACCTGGGTCCTTTGGCCTTGCAGTTAAGTGCCTTAATCACTAAGCCATCTCTTCAGCCCTGGCCTTGAACTTTTGATGCTCTTGCCTCCACTTTCAAGTGCTGAGATTACAGGCATGCACTACCAAGCCTGACTTCATTCTCTGTTCTTTTTCCAGATATTGCACAGAGGCCAACATTTACTCAATGTTCTCTTAGCTTCATAGTCTGGGGATGGATAGCCACAGGGCAAGGGAAGACATTAAGAGATTAGTGTAGTTTAGTGGTTTCTAATATGGACTTGTTACCTCATGGCTTGTGGCCATGATTGAGGTATGTAATCTCTTGGTCCTGACTTTCATCATATGTAAAATGATGGTAATGTTAGCACCTATCTCATAGGGTGGTTATGACAGTTGACTAAGGTAATCCACATACAGTCCTGTATTAGTTGGTTTTCTGTTTCCAGTAGGATTTCTCAGTGGCCTTGCAGCCCAAGTATGTAGAGTCTTTAGCAATACAGAGATCAACTCTTGAAAGATTGCAAAAGCCAGAGGAAATAATTTTTCCTGAGTTCAGAGAATGGGAGAGTAAGATTACAAAACTTGTATGTTCAAAGATACCTGCAATTGGAAATGCACTAGTGGTAGAGGCCATGCTAGAGGAGGAAGAGCAGTCTGTAGGTTCTCCTCTTTTTTCTTTTCCCTCCCTCCCTCCCTCCTCCCTCCTTCTCTCCCTCCCTTCCTCCCTCCCTTTCTTTCTTTCTTTTTGAGGTAGGGTCTCACTGTAGCCTAGGCTGACCTGGAATTCACCCTGTAGTTTCAGTGTGGCCTTGAACTCACAATGATCCTCCTACCCCTGCCTCCAAAGCGCTGGGACCAAAGGCATGTGCCATCATGCCTGGCTTTTATTTTATTTTATTTTTGTTTTCTTTTAAATAGTTTTATTTATGGATGGGGGGGGGAATGAATGGGCATACCAGGTCTCTTGCCACTGCAAATGAACTCCAGATGCGTTATCACTTTGTGCATCTGGCTTTACATGGTCACTGGGAAATTGAACCCAGGCCATTAGGCTTTGTAAGCAAGCACCTTTAACTGCTGAGCCACCTCCTCAAACCCATTCTGTAGGTTCTTATAGGAATATAGGCCAATGGGGTTGGTAGTTTTGTCTTTAGGCATTGGTTGGAAACACTGTGGGGGAATTTTAGGAAGTGTATAATGAGGCTGAGCAAGAAAGAAGACTGAGGCTGGGCATGGTGGCACACACCTTTAATCCCAGCATTTGGGAGGCATAGGTAGGATTGCCATGAGTTTGAGGCCACCCTGAGACTACATAGTGAATTCCAGTCAGCCTGGGCTAGAGCAAGAGCCTACCTTGAAAGAACAAAACAAAGAGAATGAGGAAAAGAAAACCCAAAAACCTAACTGGGTGTGCGGCAGTTGCACACCTTTAATCCTAGCAGGATGTGAAGGCAGGAGTACAAGGTCATTCATAGCTACATAGTAATTTCAAAGCTATGTGATACTCTGCCTCAAAGGAAAAAAAAAAATGCTGGGTTGGAGGGATGGCTTAGTGGTCAAGGTGTTTGCCTACAAAGCCAAAGGACCCAGGTTAGCCAGATGCACAAGGTAGCATATGTGTCTGTAGTTCATTTGCAGCAGCTGGAGGCTCTGGCACATCCATTTCCTTTCTCTCTTTGCATCTTTCTCTCTGTCAAATAAATAAATAAAAATAAAATCTTTTTTTAAAAAGGCTGGAAAGCCTAGTGACCTGAGTTCGATTGATTCCCCAGTATCCACATAAGTCAGATGCACAAAGTGGCACATGCATCTGGAGTACATTTGCAGCAAATCTCAGGAGGCCGAGGAGGATCGCTATGAGTTTGAGGCCATCCTGAGACTACATAGCATAGTGAATTCCAGGTTAGCCTGGACTAGAGTGAGACCGTACCTTGAAAAGCCCCCCCCCCCAAAAAAAAGTGGAAGTGCCTATAATCTCAGCACTGGGGAGACAGAGATAGGTGCATCCCTAGAGCTCACTGGCCAGCCAGCCAGTAGCCTAGCCTACTTGATGAACTCCAAGCCAATGAACTGAGTTTTTCCTCTGGCTTCCACAAGCATGTACACACAGAGGAATGCTGAATGTGTACACACACAAAATGGAAAAATTGTGTGATAAAGGAATTAATATTAAGAAAGCTTTAAAAATTAGCCACAACTAGGTGTGGTTGTGCATGCCTTTAATCCCAGCACTCAGGAGGTAGAGGTAGGAGGATTGCCATGAGTTCAAGGCCACCATATGACTACATAGTGAATTCCAGGTCAGCCTGGGCTAGAGTGAGACCCTACCTCAGAAAAAAAAAAAAATTAGCCAAGCCAAAGATGGAGGAAGAGTATCCTAGGGAGAATTAATGGCATTAGAAATCTCAGCACAGGGCTGATGAGATGGCTCAGCGGTTAAGGAGCTTCCTTACAAAGCCTAAGGACTGGGGTTTGATTCCCCAGTACCCATGTAAAGCCAGAACCATCAGGTGGCACATGTGTCTGGAGTTCATTTGCAGTGTGGCTAGAGGCCCTGATGGGCCCATTCTCTCTCTCTTAAATAAACAAAATATTAAAAAAATAAATAAATTACAACACATTGTTGGGCTTGGTGGCTCATGCCTATCATTCTAGCACTTGTGAGGCTGAGGTAGAAGGGTCGCTGTGAATATGAGGCCAGCTGAGTGAAATCCTATCTCAAAAAAATCAAACCTGGGCTGGAGAGATGGCTTAGTGGTTAAGGCGCTTGAGTGTGAAGCTTAAATACTCATGTTCCAGTCTCCAGGAACCACGTAAGCCAGATGCACAGTGGCACAAGGTTGTACAGGTGCACCAGGGGGCACACATATCTGTAGTTTGATTGCAGTGGGTGGAGGCCCTGGTGCACCAATTCTCTCTCGCATTAAAAAAAAAATCATGTGCTCCCCTGCGAAGCCTGAGAACTCAAGTTCAATTCTCCTGATTCCATGTAAGCCAGATGCACAATGTGGCACATGTGTCTGGAGTTCGTTTGCAGTGGCTAGAGGCCCTAGTGTGCCTATTCTCATTCTCTCTTTCTGTCTCCCTACCTCAAATAAAAATAAATTAAAAAAATCAAACCAAAACAACAGCAACAAAAGAACTCCCAAGCTGTGTGTGATGGCATACACCTTTAACCCCCAGGAGGCAGAGATAGAAGGATCACTGAGAGTTCAAAGCCACCCTAAAATACATAGTGAATTCCAGGTCAGCCTGAGCTACAGTGAGATGCTACCTCGAAAAACCAAACCAAAACAAAAATCCTCAGAACAAACTACAGAGTATCTTTGTCAACAGAAAAGAACGTAGTACATGGAGTATGTGGTGTAGGAACTGTGTCTGGATAGGTGCATCTTATTGGTGTGTGGAAGACCATAGTTTCCTTGGAAGGGGATACAGATCAGGAGAGATGAAAAGAGAGATTCTTAGGTTAGGTCAAAGTCATTTGTGGGAAATACCTTGTTTAAGGGTTTTTGAGGCCAGACATGGTGTCACATGTCTGTTATCCTAGCACGTGGGAAGTTGAGGCACAATGATCTTGAGTTTAAGGTCAATCTGAGTTACATAGAAATACCTTGTCTAAAAATCCCCAAAACAACAATAAAACAAATAATTTCTTTAATGTCTGGTGTGGAAATATTTACTTGTTTTGTTTTGTTTTATTTTTTTTTTATTTTTATTTTTTTCGAGGTAGGGTTTCACTCTAGCCCAGGCTGACCTGGAATTCACTATGGAGTCTCAGGGTGGCCTCGAACTCACGGCGATCCTCCTACCTCTGCCTCCCAAGTGCTGGGATTAAAGGCGTGCGCCACCACGCCCGGCTGTTTTGTTTTATTTTGAGGTGGCGTCTTACTCTAGCCCAGGCTGACTTGGAACTCTGTAGCCCCAGGCTGGTCTTGAACTCATAGTGATCCTCCTACCTCTGCCGCCAGTGCTGATATTGAAGGTGTGCACCACTGTGCTGTCTTGTGAGGAAATATTTATATGTTCCCTTATATGGAATTGGTAGAATTAGATGGTCACAGCTCTGACAGCAAGATTAGCTTACCTTGTCCTAAATTCCTCAGAGTCAGATGTGATCCAAATGAGATGTCACAGTCCTAACTATCCAGAGACCACAGCACAAATAAGATGTTCAGAGGGCATTGGGAGAAACATGTGCAGAAGGTGGTAACCCAAGAGTAGTTTGCATTGTATAAGGAAGGGAATGAACATGAGCCTGATCTGTGTGAGACTGGGCCTCACACACTCCTAAAGAAAGTTTGTCCCCCAGTATTTGAGGATTTGTATTATCCCAGCTATCCTGGGCAGCACTATCACTTCATGAAGAGACCCTAGTGCCCATGGATCAAGAAGCTGGCATGGGTCATTGGTGACAGCTGTGGCAGTCTGCTACCTTGGTTGCTTGCTGCTTCTGTTGCTTAAGAGGATGAGATGCCCCTCCCAGGGTGGGAGTAGAGGCTAGAGAGAGGCAGTTGGGAGGTTGGGTATTTTGCTGCTGTGAGTCCTTAGACTTTCTCCCTTAGTCCATGAAATAGGAATTGTGAAGGAGATAGGGGATTGGTGGTGTGATATAATTAGAAACCTGCTCTGAGACCCAGGGGTTGATCTAGGAGGAGGCAGGCTGAAGGCAGGTGACAACATGAGCTGAGGGGGATGATGGACTGGGTCAGATATCAGGAAAGATGATCAAGTCCACAAGATAGGGCCACTTTTAAATGAAGTCCAGATGCATGTGCATCTGGCTGTACATGGGTATTGGAGAATCAAACCCAGGCCAGCAAGCTTTGTAAGCAAACACCTTTAACTATTGGACCATCTCTCTAACCTTAAGCCCCCCCCTTTTTTTTTTGGTTTTTCAAGGTAGGGTCTCACTCTAGACCAGGCTGACCTGGAATTCACTGTGTAGTCTCAGGGTGGTCTTGAACTCACAGCAATCCTCCTGCCTCTGCCTCCCAAGTCCTGGGATTAAAGGCATGGGCCACCATGCCAGGCTAGGACCACTTGTAAAATAATTTTTTATGTGTATGGTGTATGGACATGTGTGTTCAGGTGTGCATGCTCCATGTACACGTGTGGAGGCCAGAGGAACATATTAGGTGTCCTCTACTTTTTTAAAAAATATCTTATTTATTTATTTTTTATTTGAGAGAAAGAGAAAGGCAGAGAGAGAGAGAGAGAGAAAGGGAGGGAGGGAGGGAGGAGGGAGAGAACAGACGTGCCAGGGCCTCCAGCCACTGCAAATGAACTCTAGACACATGTACCACCTTGTGCATCTGGCTTATGTGGGTCCTGGGGAATTGAACTGGGGTCCTTCAGCTTTGCAGGCAAACACCTTAAGTGCTAAGCCATCTCTCCAGGCCAGGTGGCCTTTTCTATTACTCTTTCACTGTATTTCCTTGAGGTGGAGTTTCTCACTGAACCTAGAGCTGCTATTTTTATTATTATTATTATTTTTTTTTTTGAGATAGGGTCTTACTCTAGCTCAGGCTGACTTGAATTCACTGTGTAGTCTCAGGGTGGCGTTAAACTCATGGCGATCCTCCTACTTCTGACCCCCAGCCCCCGAGTGCTGGGATTAAAGGCATGTGCTACCACGCCCAGCTTGCTATTTTTATTTTTAATAAGATTGGCTGATCAGCAAGCCCTAGCACTGGGTTTACAGGTTTGGGTGGCTAAGCTTAACCTTTTTTTTAGTAGTATTTATTTACTTATTTAAGAGAGAGAAAGAGACAGAGAATGGGTGCAACAGGACCTCCAGCTGCTGCAAATGAACTCCAGATGCTTGTGCCAACTTGATCTGGCTTATGTGGGTCCTGGTGAATCGAACCTGGGTCCTTTGGCTTCACAGACAAGCACCTTAAGTGCTAAGCCATTTCTCCAGCCCAGCTTGGCTTTTTTTCTTCAACATTTATATTATTTATTTGTCAGAATTTCCAGAATCAGGTTTTCTACCGGGTAAGTAGAAAAATAGAAAAGAGTTTTCTTTTAAAAGGCAACGATGACAAACCAGCACATACTCAGGAGAGGGTTTCTAGGAGTCAGACACAAAGAGCTTAGACTCAGCACACTGTAGTTTGCAGTGTTGCTGAGATGACAGGTATGAACCTGTGTTCCCCACATCCTGAGATTTGAGAGTGTAATTTCTCTGCACAGCTTGGGCTGAATCCAAGAGGTCTTTCGTGGTCCCACTAGCTAGCCCAGTCCTGGAACCAGGAAGCAGTCACTTGCTATCTTCCACACTGTGTTGCTGAGTGAGGCCTGGGTGGTCAGGATGAAGTTCTGGTTAAAGTCCCGTTGCTTGTTGCCCTCAAACTTCACTGTTCCACAGATCACCACAAGGACTGTGGTCTAATTTGGCATGGCTTCATCATGAACAGGCTGGCAATCAACCATGTTGATTTGGAATTCACTTGAAGGCAACATCTCAAAAAACTCACTCAAGGATTCTTGTCCGTACCATACCAGGGTGGCTGTGCCCATGTACAGGTGGGACAACAGCCGCCACCACTTGTCCATTGTAGTGTAGTAGATGTTGACGAACTCCTCTGCAGGCCTGATCCACATAGGTCTTGAAGTCCACAGATGCCATCTCTGGGTCTGTGGGTGGAGGGAGGCCACTGCCAGTATCTTTCTCTGACTGTAGGACACCAGGGACTGCACTGCGATGCCCCAGCCGGTGTGCAAGCGGCGATTTTGATTGCAGAGACCCGGTGCTGGGCTCGGGTCCACTGAGAGGCCAGCACCCCCTACCTACCTCCAAAGGTCATGGGGGGGGGTGGCTGGTGCCCCTCCACCCCTTGCCCTGGTGGGGGCTCAGGAGGATCACCTCTTCTTCCCTCCTCTTTCTCCCGAAGGCCCCCCAGCTTGGCTTTTTAATGTGGGTGCTGTGTATCGAATCTGTGTTTTGTTTTTTTTTTTTTTTTTTCGAGGTAGGGTCTCACTCTAGTTTAGGTGGACCTGGAATTCACTATGGAGTCTCAGGGTAGCCTCGAACTCTCAGTGATCCTCCTACCTCTACCTCCCAAGTGCTGGGGTTAAAGGCATGCGCCACCATGCCTGGAAAATTTGCGTTCTTTTGCTTGCACAGCAAATGTTTTTACCCACTGAGCTATCTCCCCAGCCCCAGGGGCTCTTTTTGTTAGGTAAGGGTGAGAGATGTTGGAAATCAGGCAGGATTCTGACTTCACAGAAGACTGGTATAAGGCATCAAGCTGTTTCTGAGATGGGAACACCAGAGGAGAAGAAAGTTTGGGTGTGGATGGTGTGATGGAATAGGAAGTGTTCTGTCTCAGATGTGTGAGGGAGGAGTCCAGTAGGCATGTGGCCATGTGGGGAAGTAGCACTAGAGACACCAATCTGGAAATCATCAGCACGCTGGCTGGTAGCAGTTAGACACATGCCGAGCCATCTCCAGGCTTGCAGCCAGGCAAGCCTGCCTTAGAAACCTAGTCCTGCCCGAGAGTTGTGCCAGATGACTAGAGAATAGCCTTAACTGTGGGCCAAGTGGACAGAAGCATGGCCTAACAAGGACACCTGGCATGGGGCCTGATTTGGCAAGCACAGCAGAATAGAAACAGCCAGGGATTCCCATCCAGATTCCTGTCATGTTTCTTTCTTCCTGCATGATATGGATGTGGTGGTTTTTGTTATTTTTTTTTTTCCTACCCCCAGGTAGGGTCTCACTCTAGCCCAGGCTGACCTCCAACTCACAGTGATCCTTCCACCTTGAGTGCTGGGATTAAATGCATGTGTCACCATGCTCGGCTCTTTAAATATATACACGCATGCATACATATATATACACACTATTTTTGTGTTTTATTTAAATTTGTGT
Organism: Dipus sagitta; assembly: GCA_036346955.1. Lineage (NCBI taxonomy): Eukaryota > Metazoa > Chordata > Mammalia > Rodentia > Dipodidae > Dipus > Dipus sagitta. The sequence continues at coordinate 249,676,430 of CM070770.1, read as the reverse complement.
GTATGTGCACATGTGTCACACCAGAGTCTTTTGACACTGCAGATAAATGTCCAGTTTTGCATGGGTTGGGAAATTAAACCCAGGCTGGTCAGCTTTGTAAGCAAGTGCCTTAACTAATAAGCCATCACCCCAGCCCCACCAAACCTGGCTAATAAAAATATTTTTAAAGATTTTTTTAATATTTTTGTTTATTTTTATTTATTTATTTGAGAACAACAGAGAGAGAAAGAGGCAGAGAGAGAGAGAGAGAGAGAGAGAGAGAGAGAGAATGGATGCGCCAGGGCCTCCAGCCACTGCAATCGAACTCCAGATGCATGCACCCCCTTGTGCATCTGGCTAACATGGGTCCTGGGGAATTGAGCCTCGAACCAGGGTCCTTAGGCTTTACAGGCAAGCACTTAACCGCTTAGCCATCTCTCCAACCCATAAAAATATTTTTAAAAAGCAAAAACATTTTTTCGAAGTAGGGTCTCACTGTAGCCCAGGCTGACCTGGAATTCACTATGTAGTCTCAGGGTGGCCTGGAACTCATGGTGATCCTCCTACCTCTGCCTCCCCAGTGCTGGAATTAAAGGTGTGTGCCACCATGCCTGGCCTTCTTTTTTAATTTTTAAAACATATTTTGTTTAAGGGCTGGAGAGATGGCTTAGCAGTTAAAGTGCTTTCCTGTGAAGCCTAAGGACCCAGGTTCGACTCTCCAGGTCCCATGTAAGCTAGATGTACATGGTAGCACATGCGTTTGTAGTTCGTTTGCAGTGTCTAGAGGCCCTGGCGTGCCCATTCTCATACTCTTTCTCTGTCTCTCTGTCCCTCTGTCAGTCTCTAATAAATAAATCAGCTGGGTGTGGTGACTCTCACCTTTCATCCCAGTATTTGGAAGGCAGAGGTAGGAGGATGGCTCTGAGTTCAAGGCCACCCTGAGACTACAGAGTAAATTCCAGGTCAACCTGGGCTAGAGTGAGACCCTACCTTGAACCCTCCTCACCCCAAAATAAATTAAATAAATAAAATCAGAAAAAAAAAAATTCTATTTAGCTGGGTAGGCATGGTGGTGCACACCTTTAATCCCAGCACTTGGGAGACAGAGGTAGGTGGATTGCTATGAATTCAAGGTCACCCTGAGGCTACATAGTGAATTCTAGGTTAGCCTGGGCTAGAGAAAAATCCTACATCAAAAAACCAAAATAAATAAATAAATAAATAAATAAATAAAATCTATTTGTTTGAGGGGGGAGGGAAAGAGAGAAATAGGTAGATAGAGAGAATGGGTGTGCAGAGCTGTAACTGCAAAGAAACTCCAGACATATATGCCACTTTGTACATCTGGCTTTATGTAGGTACTGAGGAACCAAACCCAGGCAATCAGGCCTCGCCAGCAAGCACCTTTAACCACTGAACAATGCCTCCAGCCCCAATCCCTGTTTTTTGTGTTTTTAAAAAAAATATATGTTTTAAAATATTTTATTTATTTACTTATTTAATAGAGAGAGAGAGAAAGAAAGAGGGCATGCTAGGGCCTTCAGCCACTGCAAACGAACTCCAGATGCATGTGCCCCATTGTGCATCTGGCTTACGTACGTCCTAGAGAATTGAACCGGGATCTTTTGACTTTTCAGGCAAACACCGTAACCGCTAAGCCATCTCTCCAGTCCCTGTTTTTTGTGTTTTTGAGAGGGAGTCTCATGTAGCCCAGGCTGGCCTCAAACTTTATATGTAGCCAAGGATGACCTTGAACTCCTAATCCTCCTGCTTCTACCTGCCATGTGCTGGGATTACAGGCACCTACCACCATGTCTGACCTTATATAAATGCGTATGTGTACACACACACACACAAGCTGGTAGAGAGATGACTTGGTACAGACCTATTGAAGGACAAGTTTTCACCCCCTTGTCAGGAAACACTGCCTGTTTATGTTCTGAGTGTCCCTGCAGTCCCATTTGTAGGATTATAGCCTCTATAGATTAGCATGGGGTAGCATGCATAGGGGTATTTGTGGAAACCTTGTTGGTAAGAGTAGACTCTTAGAACTAATGGCATATCTACTGGATTGTTCATGTTTTTACTAAGTAAGTCAGGGAATATATCCTTACAGTGGAGAACTAGTAAATACGCCAAAGCAGCAGGTTCTCTAAGAGATGACTTTGAGACATATACTTGGGGGAAAAGTTGCAAAGCATTATGTATAGCATAACCCTATTTAGTAGAGCAGTAGGTAGAAGGCACATGAGCAAGTGTTTGGAAACACAGGTTCTAAATTGTTCAGAGTAATAAACTCTGGGAGAGGGATTGGAGAGGCTGGGAGGAGGAACTATTTCAAGGCTCAATTTCCGTTTTCTTCTGTTTGAATGCAACAGAGCAGACAAATCATTCCTTTTTTTTTTTTTTTTTGAGGTAGGGTCTCACTCTAGCCCAGGCTGTCCTGGAATTAACTATGTAGTCTCAGTGTGACCTTGAACTCACAGCGATCCTCCTACCTCTGCCTCCAAGTGGGATTAAAGGTGTGCACCACCACGCCTGGCTTCAAATTATTACTTTTAAAACAACATCTGAAAAAATATAACAGTATCTGGTGAAGATATTTAAGAAGAATTAGGACATACAAGCAAGCAAGGAGAAGGTACCCATATCCAGCAGCCATCTAAGCTGAGATCTGTGCTGGGGAGCCTGGTGTATATTTCTTCCATATTTTGGTTCATGGCGTTATAGGGTTCATCTGAAACAGGAAAGGGCCTATCAAACAAACCCCTTCTCTTTGTACTGGAGGCTCCAGGAAGTATTTGAGACCCCAGGCTGGGGTTTGAACCTTTTCATGTCTCCCAAGCCAAAGACCCAGGGCCCCTGACCAGCTATAGCTGCACTGGGCAGGTCCCCTCTTATCTGGCACTTTTCTCTTTTCTTTGCCTCTTCTTCTCCACTCCACTCCTGTTTTTCCCTTGAGATTACATCTTGCAGTAGTATATACTTTCACCTGATTTTATCTGGGAAGCTAATTATGGTGAGGCCAGTAACAGTCTCCACAGGAGTCTGGCCCAGTAGATCATGTCTGAACTTGCTCTGATCAGTGATAATACACTCTTAGATTTACTCAGCAATTTCTGGGGCCTGGTTTCTGAGATGGAACCAGTGCTTAAACTCTTGTCTGGACCTTTTTATTTATTTATTTATTTACTTTTTTTGAGGGAAGCCCAACAGACTGGCTTTTTTTTTTTTTTTTAAATGTGAGAGAGGGAGAGAGGGAGACAGAAGGGGCAGGGGAAGAGAGAAAAAATTGGCACACCAGGGCTTCCAGCCACTGTAATAGAACTCCAGATGCATGCACCACCTTATGTACATGTGTGACATTGTGTGCTTGCATCACTGTGCATCTGGCATACATGGGGCTTAGAGAGTTGAACCGTGAGACCTTAGCTTCACAGGCAAGTGCCTTAACCACTAGGCCATCTCTCCAGCCCTATTTATTTATTTTTATTTTACCATTATTATTTATTTATTTTGTTTTTCGAGGTAGGGTCTCACTCTAGCCCAGGTTGACCTGGAATTCACTATGTAGTCTCAGGGTGGCCTTAAACTCACAGTGATCCTCCTACGTCTGCCTCTCAAGTGCTGGGATTAAAGGTGTGTGCCACCACACAAGCAAGTGCCTTTAACCACTGAGCTGTCCCTATTCCCCCCAAATTTCTTTTTAAAAAATGTTTTATTTGAGAGATAGAGAGAGAAAGAGAGAGTGGGTATACCAGTGCCTCTAGCTGCTGCAAATGAACACCAGACATAATGCCGCCTTGTGCATCTGGGTTACATGGGTACTGAGGAATCGAAGCTGGGTCTTTAGGCTTGATAGGCAAGTGCCTCACGACTAAGCCATTTCTCCACTCCAAATTTTTTGTTTTTTTGTTTTTCGAGGTAGGGTCTCACTCTAGCTCAGGCTGACCTGGAATTCACTATGTAGTTTCAGGGTGGCCTTGAACTCATGGCGATCATCCTCCCTTTGCCTCCAGAGTGCTAGGATTAAAGGTGTGTGCCACCATGCCTGGCTGCTGCTGCTGCTTCTTTTTTTTTTTTTTTTTAATGAGAGAGTGACAGATAGAGGGAGAATTGGTATGCCAGGGCCTCCAGCCACTGCAGTCAAATTCTTACACCACCTTGTGTGCAAGTGCTGCCTTGCATGCTTGCATCATCTTGTGTGTCTGGCTTATGTGGGACCTGGAGAGTCGAACATGGACCCCTAGGCTTCGCAGGCAAGTGCCTTAACCACTAAGCCATCTCTCCAGCTCCCCCCAAATTTCTTTTTTTTTTTTTTTCAAAGTAGGGTTTCATGCTAGCCCAGGCTGTCATGGAATTCACTATGTAGTTTTAGGCTATCCTTAAACCTACAGCAATTCTCCTACCTCTGCCTCCTGAGTGCTGGGATTAAGGTCATGCACCACCATGCCTAGCCCAAATTCCTTTACACATTTTTTTCCTTTTTAAACATTTCATATATATATATAATTATTTTGATTATATTCACCTCCTGTGACCCTGTTACCCACTCGTACTGAACTCCTCTTTTCCTACTAGTCCTCTTCTACTTTCATGTCTTTTTCTTCTTTTGTTACCCACTGAGTTTCATTAGGGTTGCTTTCATGAGCATGGGTTAAGGGTTATTTATTGGAGTGTATGGGCAACTTACCAACGGCTAAAGCACTGAAGAACCTGAGTCCTCTTTCCCAGCAACTGTTAACCTCCAATAGCTTCTTTGGGAGAGGTGGGGTCTTGTGAATCATTCCCTCATCCTGGGTGGAGTGTTGATGGGCTCAATCTTATGTTGAAAACCACAGTTGCTGGGAGTTAATGAATGTAACAGCCATGTTATGTCCAGAAAACAGCATTCCATAGCTCTCCTCCCTATCTTCCAGCTCTTACATTCATTCTGCCCACTCTTCCACATTGTTCCCTGAGCCTGTGAGGGGGTGATATAGATGTTTTGGTTAGGATAAGCACAGAGCAGTCACTTATTCTCAGCAGTTTAGCCAGATTTCTCATATATATGGCATTTTATCCTCTGTCCACTGCAAAAAAAGCTTCTCTGATCAAGGCTGAGAACAATGTACTAATCTATGGGTTAAGCATAAATATTTAGAAGACACCTTCCCTGGTTTTATATATATTTAACTGGGCTGGAGGGATAGTTTAGAGTTTAAGGCATTTGCCTGCAAAGCCAAAGGACCCAGGTTCGATTCCCCAGGACCCACGTTAGCCAGATGCACAAGGGGCACACATGTCTAGAGTTCTTTTGCAGTGGCTGGAGGCCCTGGTGTGCTCATTCTGTCTCCCACTTCCTCTGTCAAATAAATAAAAATATTTTAAAATATATTTTTATTTATTTCTTTGAGAGAGGGAAAGAGGGAGAGAGAGAGAGAAAAAATGGGCTTTCAGCCACTGCAAACGAACTCCAAATGCATGCACCACCTTGTGCATCTGGTTTACGTGGGTCCTGGGGAATTGAACCTGGGTCCTTTGGCTTTGCAAGCAAGCGCCTTAACTGCTAAGCCATCACTCCAGCCCTATTTTTAATTATTTTTAAAAATTTATTTGCGGGTTGGAGAGATGGCTTAGCGGTTAAGGTGCTTGCCTGCGAAGCTTATGAACCCTGGTTCAATTCTCCAGGTCCCACATAAGCCCATTCTCACTCTCTCTCTCTCTCTGTCTCTAATAAATAAATAAATAAAAATAAAATCTTAAAAAAATTATTTGCAAGGAGAGAGAGGGAGGGGTGTGGGGGGGAGGAGGGAGACAAGCAGAGAGAGAATGTCTAGCCATTGCAAATAAACTCCAGACATGTGCACCTTGTGTGTCTGGCTTATGTGGGTCTTGGGGAATTGAACCTGTGTCCTTTGACTTCATAGGCAAGTGCCTTAACCACTAAGCCATCTCTCAGCCCCTGGTTTCTTTGTTTTGAGAGATAAGGTCTCATTATGTAGCCCAGGCTGGTCTTGACAGCTTGTTTGGGGGTTCCAGCAGGGGAACACAGCTACTCTTGACCAAAGACTGGTCGTCCTCTATTCCTTTTTTAAAAAAAATTTTAAATTTCAATTTATTTATAAGAGAGATCGAGAGAGAGAGAGAGAGACAGAGAGAGAGAATGAATATGGGTATGCCAGGGCATCCAGCCACTGCAAACAAACTCCAGATGCATGTACCACCTTGTGCATCTGGCTTATGTGGGTCCTGGGGAATTGAACCTGGGTCCTTTGGCTTTGCAGGCAAGTGTCTTAATAGCTAAGCCATCTCTCCAACTCCTCTATTCCTTTTTGACTGAGGTGGCAGCTTCAGGAGGGACATACATGGAGCAGTGAGGGAGGAAGGGGAAACCCACCTAGCCAGCCAGATCAGCCAAATTAACCATGGTGATCAGATGTTGCAGCCAGATTGTTCTCACATCCCAGGTTGGTCTTGAACTGGCTACTTTACTGCCTCAGCTCCCCAAGGGCTGGGATTATAACCATGCCCAGATCCTGATTGCCTGCTTGCTTTTTCCCCTCTCTCTTCTTGCTTGCCTGCCTGTCTTCCTTCCTTCCTTCCTTCCTTCCTTCATTCTGTTTTTTTTTTTTTTTTTTCAAGGTAGGATTTCACTCTAACCCAGGCTGACCTGGAATTCACTATATAGGCTCAGGCTGGCTCGTGATAGTCCTCCTATCTCTGCTTCCCCAGTGCTGGGCTTAAAGGCATGCGCCACTGCACCACACCTGGCCAGCTCCTGCTTTCTTAAGTATCACATGCCAATCATAGTAGAGTGTCTCCTGCATAAGAGCAGTTAGACTTGAGAAGAACAGAACCACCATCTCCTAGAACCTAGTTCTGTCTCCAATGCTTTTGCCTCAGGCCTTCCTGCCCCTTGGCGCCTTCTCTAACTTGTTGCTATTGTACTTTGGACTCAGCAACCAGATATAGTTCAACCTATAGGAAAGGTCTGCATCAAGGACAAATAGGTGCAAGGACATATATAATGAGCTGTCTGTTAAGTAATCTATGCATGCTTAGGATAAGGGCCATAGGGCTTCTCTGTTTGTAAAAACTTGCCATATTCTGTGTGGGATCAGACATGGCTCCCTTTCTTTTCTTTTCTTTTTTAAATTATTTATTTATTTGCAAGCAGACAGAGATAGAAGAGAGACAGAGAAAAAAGGCATGCCAGGGCCTCCATCTGCTGCAAACAAATTCCAGATGCATGTGCCACTTTGTGCATCTGGCTTTATGTGGGTACTGGGGAATTGCACTCAGGTCGTTAAGCTTTGCAGGCAAGTGCCTTAAGTCTGAGCCATCTCTGCAGTCCATGGCTCCCTTTCTAGCCAGCTGTATAATATTAAGCATGCATTTTCCCACCTGTAAAGTGAAACAGAAGTTACTGACTTGCAAGTTGTTTCTTGTTAAGATTCAACAACACAGCTATAGCCAGAGTGGATGCTCAGTGGGTATTTTTGTGACAGGGTGAGTGACAGTTCTGTACTAGTGCTGGAAGAGTACTAGGATTAGGGATATAGGGGAAAGAAAGCTAAGGTCTCAATCTAGAGAGGTCACTATATCACAGGTTGTCCTATTTTTGAGTTATCAAGCACCTATTTATTTATTTATTTTGAGGTAGGGTCTCAGTCTATAGTCCTAGGCTGGCCTGGAACTCACATTGATCCTCCTACCTCTGTCTCCCAAGTGCTGGATGTAAACTACCATGCCTGGCTTCAAGCACTTTTTTAAAAAAAATGTTTATTTTTATTTATTTATTTGAGAGCGACAGACACACAGAGAGAAAGACAGATAGAGAGAGAGAATGGGCGCGTCAGGACCTCCAGCCACTGCAAACGAACTCCAGATGTGTGCGCCCCCTTGTGCATCTGGCTAACGTGGGTCCTGGGGAATCGAGCCTTGATCCAGGGTCCTTAGGCTTCACAAGCAAGCGCTTAACCTCTAAGCCATCTCTCCAGCCCACTTCAACCACTTTTTTTTTTTTTTAAAGTTAATTTGCTGGGCATGGTGGCACATGCCTTTAATCCCAGCATTCTGGAGGCAGAGGTAGAAAAATTACTGTGAATTCGAGGCCAGGCCGAGACTACATAGTGAATTCCAGGTCAGCCTGGGCAAGAGTGAGACCCTGCCTTGAATCCCCCCTCCAAAAATAAATAAATAAATAAAATAAGTTAATTTGTATGTATGTGTGTATGTGTATGGATGGGTGTGCTTAGAACTCTTGCTGCAGCAGATGAACATCAGAATTTTTTTATGTCTGGTTTATATGGGTGGCTTGGTAATTGGACCTGGTCCAGCCAGGCTTTGTAAGCAAGCACCTTTAACCAATTAGTCATCTTCCTGACCTCCTTAAGCACTTTGATTAAAGACGCACTAGGCAGTAGAGGCCAAATAGTTGAGAATTAAAGGGAATTGGAGACTTAGGAGGGTCTGACTGAGCTAGAAAACAAGAATGTAATGGCTGAGGGTGGCCAAGCTTCCTTCCACATCCTCTTAGCCTCACTCCTCAGATAGCTAGCTGTTGTACAATGTGGGACTTGTGTGAAACATATGCCCACTGGGTTTCCATTTTGTCCTTCCCAGGGTCATGTCCACCTATAGCCTAAGTTCCTCTTCTTCTTGACACATTTTTGCACTGCTCTGTCAGTGTTGGCAGACTCATGCCTATAAGGGGCTAATGGCTGGGGAAGATAAGAGACCTAGAATCTGAGGCATATTTAAATTGGAGAGCTATGAAGAGAGAGGGAAGTGAAACTGAAGCCTTTTACTGTTGTCCAGTCCATCCTCCCTTTGGCCACAAGGGGGTGCACCAGGATCACTGCCAGAGAGCCTGGGGAAGAGATGTGGCTGGGGTCAGTACCTCTCAAGCTCTACCTAACACCTGTACATGGTGCTGTTCTTTAAGATTCTGTTCTGGGCTCTACTTCCCTCTTAAAAATCCCAATTGGCCTTTCAGATTAGTCTCATGGCTCAGTGTCTCCTGTCTGTCCATTTTTTCCTGCTCCCTCCTCGTGCCTCGGCCTCCAAGAATAGGAAGGAGGAGGCCAGGAGACATTCCTTGATGCTCTCTGTCCTGGTATCCTTGACCATTAAACTATCCTCATTTACACCCCCAGGTCATTCTGGCAGCTCTCAGAGTTGGAGCAACAGCCACTGCCTAGTGTGCTATGAATTCAGGTGTCTTGGGAGCTCCAGGTAGGAGCTTGAGGCTCTTGTAGGACTTGGGATCATGCTTTTCAAGCATGGTGCCCATTCTTTTTTTTTTTTTTTTCACTTTTTAAACATTTATTTATTTATTTATTTATTTATTTTAGAGAGCGAGAAAGAAGCAGAGAGAGAGAGAGAATGGATGCACTAGGGCATACAGCCATTGCAAATGAACTCCAGACACGTGTGCCACCTTGTGCATCTGGCTTATGTGGGTCCTGGGGAATTGAACCTGGGGTCCTTTGGCTTTGCTAAGCCATCTCTCCAGCCCACATACTTCACTTTTTTTTCTCTTTATCTGCCTGGGTCACTTTTTTTTTCTTTTTTAAAAAATTAACAACTTCTATGATTGTAAACAATATCCCATGGTAATATCCTCCCTCCCCCCACTTTCCCCTTTGAAGCTCCAGTCTCCATCATATCTCTTCCCCCTCTCAATCAGTCTCTCTTTTACTTTGATGTCATCATCTTTTCCTCCTATTATGATGGTCTTGTGTAGGTAGTGTCAGGCACTGTGAGGTCATGGATATCCAGGCCATTTTGTGTCTGGGGGGACCACATTGTAAGGAGTCCTACACTTCCTTTGGCTTTTACATTCTTTCCGCCATGGTGCCCATTCTTGTCCTACTATTTTGGTTGGTCTAGAAGAGGCAAATTCATCTTTAGTACACAGACTCTTCTCAGTCTCCGTAGACGTCTCCTGAGAGTCTCCAGACTCTTAAGAGGAACACTTTGGCATGTGTGTGGCATAAACAGGTACATATACGTAGGTGATTCTAGGAGAGACGTAAACCTGACACCAAACTCCCAAGTAAGCACAGTCGGTCCCATAGTCATGTTGGAAATGGGGTTATTATCATGTGTTGTCATTTGGGAGCCTTTCCATTAGCCCCCCCAGTCTCTGCCTCAGCCAATAATGACACCAATTCTGAGGCTATTTATTTATTTATATTTACAAGGAGAGAGCAAGTGAGTGCAAGAGTGTGCAGGGCTTCCAGACACTGAAAACAAACTCCAGACACAATGTGCCACTTTGTGCATCTGGTGAGGTGTGTGTGTGTGTGTGTGTGTCTGTGTGTGAGAGAGAGAGAGAGAGAGAGAGAATCGGTGCGCCAGGGCCTCCAGCCACTGTAATCAAACTTCAGACGCATGTGCCACCTTGTGCACCTGTGCAACCTTGTGAGCTTTTGTCACCTTGTGCAGATGGCTTACATGGGATCTGAAGAGTTGAACATAGGTCCTTAGGCTTTGCAGGCAAGTGCCTTGACTGCTAAACCATCCTTCCAGCCCTGAAGCTGACTTTTTTTTTCTTTTTTTTCCAAAGCAAGGTCTCACTCTAGCTCAGGCTGACAAGGAACTTACTATGTAGTCTCTGGCTGGCCTCGAACTCATGGTGAACCTTCTACCCTTGCCTACTGAGTGCTGAGATTAAGGGTGTGCGCCACCACGCCAGGCTTTGAAGTTGGCTTTTAAGGAGAGAAGACCATCAGGCCCCTGTGAGCTACTTTCGCTAGACTGTATTGCACAGCCTAAACCTCGGTTTATTCCTGTAACCAATATCCTGCAGTTCCCCTGAAGGACTGTGGAGGAGTGCTCATGCTGCTATGATCCTGTATTACTAGGTTGTCCTGAGGATAGCCAGGCAAATGTGTAGTGAGGAAAGGGTATGTGTTGGGAGGAATAGTCCTGACTGGGCTCTGGGCACTGCTTTCCTGGCCTAGGGCACTTGTCCTTATGTTGTTTATCCATGGACCCTCAGGCAATGGATTTAGGCAGATGGGGTTCCCCTTCTGAGGAGTCATCTGCAGTGTCCTTGTTGCTGCTACCTGTGCTATAAGGGATCTAGCCCCAGGGCCTTCTCTGCATCTGTCACTAATCCTGCCAAGGTTGCTTCATGGGTACCCAGGTCACCAGTGTCACCTGAGTCCCAGTGTGGCCTTCAGGAGTTTGGTTACAGTCACAGTGACCTGGGCCTGACCAGGCTAGAACAGTGGCAGAGCTGCACAGGGCCATGGGGATAAACTTACCCAACCTTTTATTTTACCTGGGAAATTCATTTCCAGATATTGGTCAGTCCCAAAGACTTATTTGGGTCTCCTGACACGTCTTGATCCAATCACTCTAGATTCTTTTTTAAAAAATATATTTTATTTATTTATTTGAGAGAGAGAAAGAAGCAGAGAGAGAGAAAAAATGGGCATGCCAGGGCCTCCAGCCACTGTAAACAAACTCCAGATGCATGTACCCCCCTTGTGCATCTGGCTTACGTGGGTCCTGGAGAGTCGAACCAGGGTCCTTTGGCTTTGCAGGCAAACACCTTAAACCGCTAAGCCATCTCTCTAGCTCGCACTCTAGATTCTTTAATTTTTCCCCTTCACTTTGTCATTTTGTTATTGTTGTTTTGCTTTTCAAGGTAGAGTCTTGCTTTAGCCCAGGCTGACCAGGAATTCAGAACTATGTAGTCTCAGGCTGGCCTTGAACTCCTACCTCTGACTCTGGAGGAATGCTGAGATTAAAGGTGTTTGCTACCACACCCACCGCACTTTGTCTTTATTTTTTAAAATTTTGTTTATTTATTTATTTGAGAATGACAGAGAAAAGAATGGGTGCACCAGGGCCTCCAGTCACTGCATATGAACTCCAGATACATGTGCCAACTTGTGCATCTGGCTTACATGGATACTGGGGAATCGAACCTCGAACTCGGGTCCTTAGGCGTCACAGGCAAGTGCTTAACCACTAAGCCATCTCTCTAGCTTCTGTCTTTAATTTTTAAAGAATAATTTATTTTTATTTGTTTATTAGAGGGAATAGGCACGCCAGGGCATCCAGCCACTGCAGATGAACTCTAAACGCATGTGCTACCTTATTTATCTGGCTTACATGGGTCCTGGAGAATTCCTAGGTCCTTTGGCTTTGCAGGCAAGTGTCTTAACCACTAAACCATCTCTCCAGCCCATCTTTAATTTGTTCACTCAAGGTTCTCTGGGTTATGCCTCTGTCTATCTAGCTCCTAATGTAGGAAGGGGTTGTCAGGGGAAAGAATCCCTGCTTCTGTGGCCCTTGTCAATCCCTCAGGCCTTGTCACAAATAGTCTGGCTTGGAGCTTAATGGGTGGGAGTTGAGACAGTCAGGTGAGCTGTAACACAAGATCAGCACACAGAACTCTGAGGCTTCTAGGCCACAGGTAGCAACTCACTCATTTTCTTCAGCCCTTAAGCTAGGCTTAGGGGAACAGAGGGTCCTGGAGTGTTCTCCTTCAGCTCTCACCTCCCACTTTCCTCAGTGCACTGTCATTTGGATCTAAGTTTTATTGTGAAGCTTCCCAAGTAGGTCAGTGACCACTTCCCTCCATAGGGCCAGCTCAGGTCCACAGTGGTGCTCATACTCAGTTTGTGTCCTTGAGTGGGGTGGCTGGGGATAGCCTGAAGGCAGGGTGGGTGAAGAATGCTATACAGGATGAGTCTGGATGGTGACTTCTACTGCCACCATCCTGCCTGGTCGCACTTCTTGGCTCTATGGAGCATATGTACAGTGGGGATCAACTCTACTCCTAGCCTGGGCTGCTTGGTGCAGTTTATATGAGCTGTAGCAAATGGGGCTCCATACTGAAAGCAGTATGTCCCCACAACCCTGAATAAGGTTTGATCCCCTGAGCTCATCCATAGAACCTAGGTCAAAGAAAAATGAGTCTTTCCTACTTCTTTTCTCTGGGCTCGTTCTAGGTGCTATGGAATTGGCAAGATGCTCCAGCCAGGATCCTGGCTTAGTCTCACCGAGATTAGCAGTCTCTGAGGAGCCCTAGAACCGCCCTTCCCCATCTGAGCAAGCCTTAGTTTTCCTTCATGTCCTTCCTCCAGAGGTCTGTGTGTGTAGGACAGGAGCCTGACATCAAGAACTGACTGGATCACTCAGGTGCTGTGGGCCAGCAAACACAGCAGCTAGACATGGACATGAGCCAGCTTTTAAGCACAGACCACAGCTACTGCTGGCTTTCCCTTGACTGCCTGGCATCTGGCCAAGTCAGACCACATTACCTCTCTTACACCCAGACAAACTTACATCTTTGGGAAATGCAAAACAGTTCTTCCATAGGCCCAGACTCGCTCCAGTCTACAGATTCTGTAACTGCAGTGACAAGTCTGGAGAAGAGCTTGCTTGTGGTCAAAGTGCAGAATCCCAGATGACAGTATAGCTCCACCTCCCAGGGTCAGACTAGGTCTCTTGATTGTCAGGCTAGGCAGTGGCTGAGGAAGATAAGGAAGTTTCCCTATAAGTGTTGTGTCTTTTGGGACATGCCAGTCCTGTGAAACCATAGGGCCTAGGAGGGATGTTCTAGTGAGGGCTGTCCACTTGGATCACCACTCAGTCAGAGTAGAGCTTCTTGGAACTTGCCCTGGGTGCAGCAGTAACCAGTTCAGCCCCTCCCTTTGGCACATGAAACCATTGCCTGCCTGGCACCCTCCTGACTATTGGATGAATTGACTTCCTCATGGGTTATGAGAGATGCTTTCATTGTCCCAGTAACAGGGACGAGGTGTTCCTGAGATCATGTGGGTAATTAAATGTCACTCTGTTGCCACCTGCCACCTGTCTTGGAGCTGGGAGTAGGGTGGTGAACCCAGAGTAGACATCCTGCTGTCTCTTGGACATGGGGAGTCTGATATTGCTAGGTGGTGCCGCTGGTATCAGCTGGTCTACCTCAATGAGTTAGCCACACCCTCTTGCTGCCAATGCCTCACCTCACTGAAAATTCTCCAACATGAAACAAAATGCAGATCCAAGGACCACGGAGGAGAACTTACTGTCCTTTCCCTGCAGGAGCTCTTCCCCATGCCAACTGAAACCCAATAACTTGTATGCAGCCATGCCATCAGCAGACTTCAGGTTCTCCCAAAACTTCTGGCTTGCCAGCCCAGGGGCTTCCCATGGAGCAGAAGCTATACTTGGCTGCTTCACCTCCTGCTTGCTCCCAAGACCCTGAAACTGTAGTAGCTTAGGGCTGCTCAGGGTGTAGTACTCCGGGCCAGAGTTGAGTCTTAGCCTGTGTCCAAATTTTCTTGTTTTGTTTTTAAATATTTTATTTATTTATTTGAGAGAGAGAGAGAGGGAGGGAGAGCGGTAAAGATAGATAGAGGGAGGCGGGAAGAGAGAATAGGCATGCAAGGGCCCCTAGCCATTGCAAACGAACTCCAGATGCATGTGTCACCTTGTGCATCTGGCTTTACGTGGGTACTGAGGAATCAAACCTGGGTCCTTTGGCTTTGCAAGCAAATGCCTTAACTGCTAAGCCATCTCTCCAGTACCTGTTTGTTTGTGTTTTGTTTTTTTCAAAGTAGGGTCTCACTCTAGCCCAGGCTAACCTGGAACTCACTCTGTAGTCACAGGGTAGCCTGGAACTCACAGTGATCTTCCTTCCTACCACTGCCTCCCACGTGCTGGGATTAAGGGTACATGCCACCACACGTGGTCTTATATTTCTTTCTCTTTTTTTCTGAGGTAGGGTTTCGCTGTAGCCCAGGCTGACCTGGATCTCACTTTGTAGTCCCAGGCTGGCTTCTAACTCAGGACTGTCCTACTACCTTTTTCTTTCTAGTGCTGGGATTAAAGGCATATGCCACCATACCCAGCTATTTTCTGTCCAGATTTTTAAGCTGCTGAAAACTCTGTATGATCTTAAGGGTAGGTGAGATGACACATGGGCTTTGGGATAGGTTTCCTAATCTTGAGCCAGCCCTATTCCCTATCTCCAGTGGATGGTAGAGTGGGGCCTGTGTAATATATGTCCATGCTGTACAAGTTTCCCCCCTTCCCACAGGCAATGACAAGGAAGATGTGCTAGAGCCCAGAAGGAAGGGTGGTTCCAGACCATGGAAAGGAGGCTCAAAGGCATTTTTTGGGTGCCAAAGCAGGATAGCCTGAGCTACAGCTGGTGTAGAACACAGACCATTGGGCTAAGGATGTTATAGTTGGGAAGCATTATGTAGAGTGTTGTGCCAGAAACACAATGGTCTCTGGTGTATTGTATTTGTGCCTTTATACATCTGTGCCTCAGTTAATGTCTGTGTAGGTAGCGCTGTAAGTGCCAGGTAACCAGCTAGGAACCTGAGTCCAGAGATGTTCTGTAAGATGCTCAGGGCCAAGCTATGGGACAGGATTTTTAAAAAATATTTTATTTTTATTTATTTATTTGAGAGAGAAAGAGGCAGATAGAGAATGGGCACCAGGGCCTCTAGCGACTGCAAACGAATAACAGATGCATGTTCCACATTGTGCATCTGGTTTTATGTGGGTGTTGGGGAGTCGAACCAGGATCATTAGGCTTTGCAGTCAAGTGCCTTAACTGCTGAGCCATCTGTCCAGCTCTGGGACAGGATTTGAACCTACAGCCTTATGATTCTATGCTTAGACTTTCTCTCCCATGTACATGGCAGCATTGTAACACATGCCTGTAATCCTAACACTGAGGAGGTAGAGGGCAGGAGGATTTATTATAAGAGGCTAGCGTAGGCTAAATAGCCCTGTCTCAAAAAGGGGGGGGGGGAACTAGGGATGTAGCTTAGTTAATGTGTTTCCCTAGTTTGTATAAAGCCCTAGGTTTGGTCCCCAGCAAGTGGTACATGTCTAGAATCCTAGCCCTCAGAGGTATAAGCAAAAGGATTGGAAGCTCAAGATCATCCTTTGCTACATAGTTCTAGGCCAGCCTGGACTACATAAGACCCTGTCTTAAAAACATACAAACAAGCTGTGCATGGTGGTGCACACCTTTAATCCCAGCACTCAGGAGGCAGAGGTAGGAGGATCACTGTGAGTTCGAGGTCACCCTGAGACTACATAGTGAATTGCAGGTCAGCCTGGACTAGAGCAAGACCCTACCTCAAAATAAAACAAAGCAAAAAAGGCTGGAGAGATGGCTTAGCCATTAAGGCGCTTGCCTGTGAAGCCTAAAGACCTAGGTTCGATTCCCCAGTACCTACGTAAGCCAGATGCACAAGGTGGCACATGCATCTGGAGTTCGTTTGCGGTGGCTAGAGGCCCTGGCACGCCCATTCTCTCTCTCTCTCCACCTGTTTTTAAAATACTATTATATTTATTGAGGGAAGTACAGAACCAAGGAAAGGCACCCACATGGCTAGAGATCCCATGTAGAGCCCTTGAAAAAAGCATGGAAAGAAAAAGAAAGTTCAAGGAGCTCCTGCTTTGTAGGGAGCTGGAGGGGATAAAGGAGCCCATGTGGAAAGTAAGGGCTAGGGGTCCTTCCCAGCTGGGACTTGGGCCGGGGCCTAGGTTGAGCCCCTCCCGGAGCCAGCCCAGGCCCAGCTGAGGGAAAAGCTCACCCACAGCTGGAAGTCCCTAAGTGATCAGAGTCTCTCTACCTATTTTTTAAAAAGAACATACAGTGAGCCAGGCTTTGTAGTGCATGCCTTTAATCCCAACACTCGGGAGTCAGAGGTGGGGGATTACCATGAGTTTGAGGCTACCCTGAGACTACATAGTGAATTCCAGATCAGTCTGGGCTACAGCGAGACCCTACCTTGAAAAAACAAAAACAAAAAAATACAAACTGGATAGATGGCTAAGTGGTTAAAGGTACTTGCTTGCAAAGCCTGATAGCCTAGGTTCAATTCCCCAGTACCCACATAAAGCCAGATGCAAAAAGTGGTGCATGTGTCTAGAGTTCTTGTGTTTTTGGTTTTTTGAGGTAGGGTCTCTAGTCTAGGCTGACCTGGAACTCACTATGTAGTCTCAGGGTGGCCTCGAACTCACTGCAATCCACCTACCTCTGCCTCCCAAGTTCTGGGATTAAAGGCGTGTGCCACCACATCTGGCATAGAGTTCTTTTTTTCTTATGCAAGAGTGAGAGAGAGAGGGAGAATTCGCACACCAGGGCCACCAGCCCCTATAGTCGAACTCCAGATATGTGTGCCCCCTTGTACACATGTGCAGTCTTGCACACTTGTGTCACTTTGTGCATCTGGTTTACATGGGACCTGGATAGTCGAACATGGGTCCTTAGGCTTCACAGGCAAGCACCTTAACTGCTAAGTCATTTCTCCAGTCTGTGTCTGGAGTTCTTTTGAGGGGCAAGATGCCCTAATACTTTCATTCTTTTTTTTTTTTTTTTTTTTTTGAAGTAGGGTCTTGCTCCAGCCCAGGCTGACCTGGAATTCACTATGCAGTCTCAGGGTGGCCTTGAACTCATGGTGATCCTACCTCTGCCTCCTGAGTGCTGGGATTAAAAGTGTGTGCCACCATGCCCGGCCTAATGCTCTTACTCTTTCTCTCTCTCTCTCCTTACAAATAAATACATGAAATATTTTAAAAATATACAAACAAAAAATATTTTACTTGCCTAAGAGACAAAATGAGTTTGCTAAAGGAACTTGAGCTTGTAGTGTAGACCAGCTGAAGGAGAATGGGTGTGCCTGCACTAGCAAGAGCAGGGTCGCTGGGCACCCTAGTTAGGAGTGGTGGGGGAGGGCAGATGGTATGTGGGGAGGGACAAAGCTGCCATTTGAAGAGTTGAGATGCAGAGCTGATCAATCAGTTGGGGTTTGCAGGGAGTCTGGGATGGGCCCTAGCAGAGCCCCAGAAGCTGCAGAGGATACTCAGTTTATAGTACAGGACTTAGGTAAACCCAGGGTTAAATATTCCCATGCTGAGGCTCCCACACTGTGAGTTCCAGATGTGGCACTCTGACCCTGTAGATCTAGCCGGCCAGTGCACACATCTGCTTTGGAGCTGACATAAGCCTGAGGAATTCCCCTGAGCTGAAAGAAGAGGCTTAGGCACAGCATATTCACCAAGAGTCAGAATGGCACAGGCTTCATTGCTCCATCACGCTGTCCACATCAGTCTGTGTATTTCCACTTTGAGCTCCTACGAGTCATAGTATTGAGGGTAAACCCCAATCCTTCAAAGCAGACTGTTACCTAGGCCTGGAAGTGTGGTAGAACACACTTCAAAGCTCTGCAGGGAATGATAGTGGGGTGGGCACACCAGGCTTTAGAGAACATATTCTAGCATCTGGTTTCATACAATTCCTGAAAACTCCTGAGCTCCCTAGGAGAGCATCATTGAGTAACCTCTGGAAAAGCAGAAGTAAAGTCTGGGAACACACTGTCCTCTCACATTGCACTCTGGCCAGCTGGCCTGCAGGACCCTACTGTGGGCCATGAGGCCATGGGTGAGTTTAGAGCTGGGGCCACCCTGCTTAGTATATTAGTCTGTAGGGCATGTGGGACCAACTCCCTGGTATAGGCTACCCTCTCTTCCTGCCTCCCTGGATCCTTGAGGAAGAGCTGCAAAGGCCCAGGGGCTAGAGAGACCATGTGCTACCTGCCTGTGAGAGCCATCTGAAAGGGCTGGAAGATTCCCTTCATGGTTGGCAGGCTCAGGGCATGCTTTCAGGAAGAGGGTGGGAACAGGGCTGGCTGCCAAGCCCGTACTTTATGTCATTCAGAGAAGAGAGTACTAATCAGGTCAGGGGTCCTCATGCCCCTGAACTAATTAGGAGCTTGGAGTCAGCAGTGCCAGCAAGGCCCAGAGGCCTGCTACTGGAGGGCCCTGGCCCAAGGAGACTGTGGATTTGAGGTAGGCAAGGGATTGTAGTGGACAGGTAGAAGCTATGGGGCTAGCTTAAAACCTATGCAGACTTACAAAACCCTGGAAGAAATAGCCATGCCACTGTCTCTCGGCTGCAGTCTTCCCAGGTGCCTTTAGAGAGATCTGCAAAAGCTGGGGCAGTGGCCTTTGACATGTAACCTCAAGGTGGCCTGGGCTGCCCAGTGGAAGAGGGAGGGCAGATGCTTTTGGTTTCCAGGCTGAGGGTGTGTCTTCCCAGCTCATCCTCCCTGGCTAGGCCTGAGGAAATAGCCCTGTTTCCTGTACTTCAAGGGCTTCTTTCTATGGCCATCTATGGACTTCCCTGGGCCACTTGCTGGGAGTTGAGATGATAGAAAGGTGACTGTAGCCAAAAAATAGCACTGGTAGGCCAGAGTCAAGGACAAGGCAGTGTAAGTGCTGAGGGCATGGGGCCTTAGGCTGCAGGAGGAAGCAGAGCTGTAACTTCTGGCCACAGGGCTGTTGAATAAAGGTGATAGCAACTGGACACATTAGACTTGGATGACTTTGCTCTGCAGATAATGTGAAGAGTATACTTGGGAACTGAGGCTGAGGGGTGGAGCAGGAAGCCTGGGCACTGGGAGATGAATTTAGGTAGGATCGTCTGGGATGGTCCTGAGAATAGGGTGCTGAGGAACAAGCCTAAGGCTCTGAGAAAAGACTGGAAACATGAGGAACTGAATTGATCTGCTTCCTCTGAGGTAGAGTTTAGGTCAGACAGAGACAAGAACTTCCTGATAGCAATAGCATCTTCTTAAACATGAGAGATCAGCCTCTGAGGTCAAGGCTTTTGCTGTGAGAGATCCCAAACTGGCCAGACACTTCTGGTGCTAGGCCACTGATAGGAGGATTTGGGGTAGACAGCTGGCCTTGTGGGTAGAGCAGAACAGTCCTCCTGCGCTTACTCTAACCAGAACACTGCTCATGCCTTAGCATGTCTGGGCCTATCCAGGGCTGACTGAGGCTGTCAGGCTGCTGAGCCCGGGGTCCAGAGAAGAACTAGCCCCTGCCTTTCCAGAGCCCTTGCTGTCCTCGGGTGCCCTTGGGGCTGGAGGGGGGGCCATGCGCTAGGCCTGGGCTGGGTGGCCAGGTCTCCTGCAAAGTTCTCTACAAGTTCCAGGCCTCTCCCTGTGTTTGGATCCCACCCCCAGTCATATCCCCTCCTCCACATCCCTCAGAGCAGGAAGCTGAGGAGGAGAGGGCGTCCTAACCCGCGTTTGTCCTAGCCCGCCTTGTCCTAGCCATGGCCAGGCCTGTCTGGAGGGCTTGGGGCTGCCAGCCATTGCGTCTGGGCGCCAGGTTTCTCCAACAGGGTCAGAACTGGTTTAGAAGCCCTGTGTGGTCCCCTCGTGGGCGAGCTGAGGGATCAGCCTGCCTGCCTCCCTCTAAGTCGCCTTCTTGGCTGGCAGGCTGTCCCTTTTCCTTGGGTCACAGGGAGATGTGGGGCTTGGCCAGGGAAAGTGGTCTGAAACAGCCCTTTGACATTGTCCCTGGGGGCTTTTAAAAATGAGTTTCCTGGTAAGGAAGACTCCTCTAGCCTTGGGCAGGATTCTCAGTAGAGTCTCCCGGGTTTGCTGTGATCTGACAATCGCCAGCAGAAACCACCCAGCCGCCTGCATTCCAGCAGTGCTTGGAGCCGCGGCTTCCCCAGATGCAGCGTCAGCAGAATGCCGCAGCCAAAGCACAGGGGTGTTTGCTCTGAGGCCCATGCTGAATCCCGGGAGGGGGGTCATACAAAGGAGAGCTCCCCAATTTTGCCCTGTTCAATCACAAGTACACATCCTAGCTTCTCTAGGAATGGTTGGTGTCACAAGTGATGCTAGAGGGACTTACTACTACTAAATCATGATAGTCGGAGCCCATACCCATGACTGACAGGTGGACAGTGAGTGTTCAGGTAGCCTACAGGCCAGTTTCCTTAGTCTCTTCTGGGACTGCAGGCTGGGCAGTTGATTCTATATCTGAAATGCCTGTCACAGTCAAGACCTGTGGAAGAATGTGGTCAAGGAGGCAGAAAGCAGGAGAGCAAAGGAGACCAGAGGCAGTCCACCAGGCTTGTAAGATATCCTGACCTGTATTACTCCAACTGTAGGACTCTGAACAAGGGTCTAGTTCCATCTGACTTGTTGATAAGTCTGTGTAGTGGGCATGGCTGGGAGGTCCAGCACAGAAGTTATATCTGGTATGAACTGAGTCCATTGCATGGCTTATGTGTTTGTAGTTGAGTGAGCCTGAGGTAAGGACTCCCACCTGATCAATACCACGCTTTGGTTGTAGAGTCACTGGGAGTTGGAGAGGATGCTTGGCAGTAGGGAAATTGCTGAGCTAGTCTTCCTAGGGAGAGAAGCCATGTGGAGCAAAGGCAGAGGCTGGGACAGAGGAAGTTTCATGCTACTGAGGAGTTCTTGAGGATCCCCAGTGGGAGGTGACGCCTTGCTTGGGGAAGCCTCCTAGAGCATGTGCCAGGGCTCAGAAGGGCAGAGAGCACACAGATGCCTATGGAAGCCTGGCACTTCAGTGCTTTGGGCAGGAAGGATCAGGAAGCTGGGCTATTCTCCAAGGCCAGACTTGCTGTCCTGAGAACTAATGAGACACCTGGCAGGAGGGGCTCCACTCTGAGAACTGAATTTTTCCCTGAAAACCTCCCTATGCATCTAGCCTGGCCTCTGGGCCCAAGCTATGAGCTGAAGAGGAATTCTGTAGGCCTGAAATGGGCTCTCACCTGGCTGCATTGACTGCATTGATAAATGAGACAGGTTTACTGGCAGATGGTCTGACCCAGAATACCACATTCCAGCCCTAGCTCTAGACACTGTCTTTTCAGAGCATTTCCTACTGGAGTTTTGGGCACTTGGTGGACCTGAACCAGAACCTCCTGCCAGTGTTTTTATTCCTCCCCTAGTATCACAATGTTTATTAATAGATAAAATTTAAAAAATATTTTATTTTTATTTATTTATTTAAGAGAGAAAGAGAGAGAGAAATACAGAAATAGGCAGGTAGAAAGACAGAGAGAATGGGCGCGCCAGGGCCTCCAGCCACTGCAAACAAACTCCAGATGTGTATGCCCCCTTGTGTACCTGACTTAGGTGGGTCCTGGGGAGTCAAAGCTGGGTCCTTTGGCTTTGCAGGCAAGCACCTTAACCACTAAGCCATTTCTCCAGGCCCAGATAAAAAATTTTTTAAATAAGGGCATAAACATGACTTGATAAATGTAGGCTTTTCCCCCCAGTACTTTAAGGTATACCAATTTGTATTATTATTTGTTTCACACCCATAAAACCCATTTCAGAAGCCAGGTGTAGCGGTGCACGCCTTTAACCCTAGCACTTGGGAGGCAGAGGTAGGAGGATTGCCATGAGTTTCAGGCCACCCTGATACTACATAGTGAATTCCAGGTCAGCCTGGGCTAGAGTGAAATCCTACCTCAAAAAAAAATTAATTTAAATTTTTATTTATTTTGGTTTTTCAGAGTAGGGTTTCTCTCTAGCCCAAGGCTGACCTGGAATTCACTATGTAATCTTAAGGTGGCCTCGAACTCATGGCAATCCTCCTACCTCTGCCTCCCAAATTCTGGAATTAAAGGCATGCGCCAGCATGCCCGGCTCTATTTAAATTTTTTTTTTTTTTTGTTGTTGTTGTTTGTTTTTTCGAGGTAGGGTCTCACTCTAGCTCAGGCTAGCCTGGAATTCACTATGTAGCCTCAGTGTGGCCTCGAGCTCCTGGTGATCGGCCTTGAACTCCCTATCTTTCTTTTTAAAAAATATTTTATTTAGGCTGGAGAGATGGCTAAGTGGTTAAGGTATTTGCCTGTGAAGCCTAAGGACCCAGGTTCGATTCCCCAGGGCCCATATAGTAAGCCAGATGCACAAGGTGGCACATGTATCTGGAGTTTGTTTGCAGCGGCTGGAGGTCTTGGTGCACCCATTCTCTCCATCTGCCTCTTTCTCAAATAAAATAAATAAATATTTATTTATTTGTAAACAGAGGGAGAGAGAAAATGGGTGCACCAGGACATCTTGTCACTGCAAAAGAATTCCAGGTGTTTGTACCATTTTATGCATCTGGCTTTACATAGGCCCTGGGGAATTGAACCTAGACTATCAAGTTTTGCAAGCAAGCACCTTTAACAGCTAAGCTATCTCTCCAGCCCTCCTTTGTATTTTAGTTTTTAAAATTTGTTTTTTATTTTTATTTATTTATTTGAGAGGACAGAGACAGAAAGGGGAGAGAGAGAGAGAATGGGCACGCCAGGGCCTCCAGCCACTGCAAACGAACTCCAGATGTGTGTGCCCCCTTGTGCATCAGTCCTGGGGAATTGAGCCTTGAACTGGTGTCCTTAGGCTTCACAGGCAAGTGCTTAACTGCTAAGCCATCTCTCCAGCCCTAAAAGTATTTTTTAACATTCATTTATTTGCAAGCAGAGAGAGAGAGAGAGAGAGAAGAGGGACAGACAAGAGAGAATGGCCTCCAGCTGCTGCACAGACTCCAGATGCATGCACCACTTTGTGCATCTGGCTTTATGTGGGTACTGGGGAATTGAACTCGGATCCTTAGGCTCTGCAGGCAAGCACCTTAACTGCTGACCCATCACTGCAGTCCTCTTTTATCTTTTTAAAAAATATTTTACTTATTTTTATTTTCTTTGCAAGCAGAGAGAGACAGAAAATGGGTGCACCAGGGCCTTTAGCCACTGAAAACCAACTCCAGATGCATGCACCACTTTGGGTGTGTGGCTTTATGTGGATACTGGGGAGGCGAAACCCAGGTCATTTGGCTTGGCAGACAAGTGCTTTAACAGCTGAGCCATCTCTCCAGCCCTCTTTTGTTTTTTTCTTATCTTCCTTTTAAGACTGAATCTCATGTAAGGCTAGCTTTGAACTTACTATGTAGTGCAGTTTAGAGTGGAACTCCTGATCCCCCTTGCCTCCACTTCCCAAGTGCTGGGATTACAGGCATGCATTACCTTGTTTGCCCTGCTCTGTATTTATTTTCTTATTTTCCATATGTGTGTGGGAATGGTGTGCACGTGCATATGCCCATGTGGCACTTTGTGCACTCATCTGTGACAAGTTACACTTTGCTGAAGTGGCTGGAAGGGGTGTCTGGTGTCCTACCTTATCACTCTTCACCCGTTCTTACACTTGAGTCAAGAGTCTCATCAATCAGTCTGTTGATCCCAGAGCTTGTTTTTTTTCACAAGCCCCGGTGATTGTCTGGCCTCTGATTTTTTTTTTTTTTTTTGTTGTTGTTGTTGTTTTTGTTTTTTTGAGGTAGGGTCTCACTCTAGCCCAGGCTGACCTGGAATTCACTATGGAGTCTCAGGGTGGCCTCGAGCTCACAGTGATCCTCCTTCCTCTGCCTCCCAGCTGGGATTAAAGGCGTGTGCCACCAAGCCTGGTTTGGTCTCTGATTTTCAATCCCCTACAGAGCTAAGGTAACACATATATATGGCCACACCCCATTGTTTGTTTGTGTCAAGCCATCTTTCAAACCTCCTTAGACCCTCATGCTTGCACAGGAAGTCTTAACAGCTGAACCATCTCTCCAACCCCTTATTTAGTTATTTTTGAGGTAGGGTCTCACTCCAGCCCAGGCTGACCTGGAACTCATTCTATAGTTCTAGGCTGACCTTGAGCTCAGCGATCCTCCTACCTCTGCCTCCCAAGTGCTGGAATTAAAGGCATGTGCCACTATGCCCAGCTTGGGGCCTGAAGAGATGGCTCAGTGGTTGAGATGCTTGCCTGAAAAGCCTAATGACCTGCATTTGATTCCCAAGTATCCATGTAAAGCAAGATGCAGTGGCACATGCGTGTGGAGTTTATTTACAGCTGCTAGAGGCCCTGGCATGCACTCTTTTTCTTCCCCCCCCCCATCTCTCTCTGCTTGCAAATAAATAAAAAATATTTTTAAAATTTCTATTTGGGCTGGAGAGATTTCTCAGTGGTTAAGACATTTGTCTGCAAAGCCTAATGGTCCAGGTTCTATTCCCCAGTACCCACATAAAGCCACATGCATAAAGTGGCACATGCATCTGGAGTGCATTTGCAGAGGCTAGATGCCCTAGCATGACTGTTCTTTTCCCCTCTCACTCTCTTCCTTCCTTCCTTTCTTATTTATTTATTAATATTTTATTTATTTATTTGAGAGAGAGAGGAAGAGGCAGAGAGAAAGACAATGGGCGTGCCAGGGCTTCCAGCCACTGCAAAGGAACTCCAGATGCATGCGCCCCCTTATGCATCTGGCTTACATGGGTCCTGGGGAATTGAACTAGGGTCCTTAAGCTTCACAGACAAATGCCTTAACTGCTAAGCCATTTCCCCAGCCCTCTTTCTTTCTTTTCTTTCTTTCTTTCTTTCTTTTTTTTTTTTTTTTGAGGTAGGGTCTCGCTCTATCCCAGGCTGACTTGGAATTCACTATATAGGCTCAGGGTGGCATCAAATTCACAGCGATCCTCCTACCTCTGCATCCTGAGTGCTGGGATCACTACACCTGGTTCTCTATTTTTGTTAAATATATTTTTATTTATTTATTGGGGGGGGGGAGAATAGGTGCACCATGGCCTTTAGCCTCTGCAAATGAATTTCAGACATATGTGCCACTATGTGTTTCTGGTTTACATGGGATCTGGGAAACCAAACCTGGGTCCTTAGACTTCACAGGTTAAGTGCCTTAACTGCTAAGCCATCTCTCTAGCTGCTGGCTCTCTATTTCCCTTTCTCTTTCTCTCTCTCTGTATGTCTCCATCTATCTCTCTGTTTGCCCGTATTTCTTTTTCTTTCTTTTTTTTTTTTTTTTTTGGTTTTTCGAGGTAGGGTTTCACTCTAGCCCAGGCTGACCTGGAATTCACTATGGAGTCTCAGGGTGGCCTCGAACTCACGGCGATCCTCCTACCTCTGCCTCCCGAGTGCTGGGATTAAAGGCGTGCGCCACCACGCCCACATTTCTTTTAAAAAGACTTGTGCACTTGCCCAATCTCAATCTCAAGGATATTAAAATTTAGTACATGGGGTTCTCTAATAGAAATGCAGGTAATATACTACTATGGTAGTAACCATCAATTAGAGAGAGTTTTTCTGTAAAAAATAAACTGAATAATAAAATACTGACAGAACACCTTCTATTACGTGTTTTACTCCAGAGTAACAAGACTGATAGGGGCACATTGCACAGGCCCTGCAGCAGAGACATAGAAATGTGTGCACAAATTCTAAGCTAAAGTAAGCCAAATGGCTTCTCTTTAACCTACTTTGCCTTCTCTTTTATCCCCTTTAGAGTGGCCATGAGAGAAAAGTAGATACGAATGGCAGAGCAAAGGTGAAAACAATAGTTTCACCTTCAGGCCTCAGAAGATTAAGGTTCACTTTGTGAGTACCCAGAAGCCACAGAGAACATGAGTTCTGCTTGTTTACTCCTAGACATGTAGGTGGAACATACGCACTCCAGTGCTGGTACGCTGTCGCTCCATGCTCTTCAGTATCCTATAGTACATCTGCCTGCAAACTGGGAGTATTCTCATAGGATGTCATAGAAAGGACATCACTGGGCTGGAGAGATGGCTTAGCGGTTAAGCGCTTGCCTGTGAAGCCTAAGGACCCCGGTTCGAGGCTCAATTCCCCAGGACCCACGTTAGCCAGATGCACAAGGGGGTGCACGTGTCTGGAGTTCGTTTACAGAGGCTGGAAGCTGTGGCGCACCCATTTTCTCTCTCTCTCTCTCTCTCTGTCTCTCTGCCTCCTTCTCTCTGTCGCTCTCAAATAAATAAACTAACAAAATATTAAAAAAAAAAAAAAGAAAGGACATCACTGAGGTCTCTGATGTCTGAGGGGTCGTATGCTCTACCTCCCCTTCTCTTGAAGCAGTCCTGGATCATATGGCCTTCTGGGCAACACCTGGGTTCCAGCGCTATTCCTTCATAGGTCCTTTCTCAGCCACTGTCCTTGGTACTGCCTTTATATCAAAATCCAGGAGTAACTTTCCTGCCATATTTATCCTTTCCCATTTTTCATTTCTACAGTAGCTTACTGAACACAAGCATATACCACACTGTACTCTGAGCCAGAGTCCTCGTCCTCATGGCACTTACATGCCCTACATTCAGTGGGATTAAGTACTCCTTAGAAAAAATGACACAGAAACTGGGCATGGTGGCACACACCTTTAATCCAAGCACTTGGAAGGCAGAAGTAGGAGTATTGCCATGAGTTTGAGGCCAGTCTGGGCTAGAGTAAGACCCTGCCTCAAAAAACCAAAAAGAAAAAAATGACACAGGTGAGGGTAATGGGGCTGCAGGAGAGACCTGGGACCTGGGGGCTGTTTGAGGAGTGATCAGAAGGAAGAAAAGGAAATCAGCCATCTTTGTCCCGACTAGGAACAGGGAAAGGCTGTTAGGGTTGGGTATGACTAAGGTGAGGAGAAGATGCAAGGAGATGATGATGATGTGGTGATCCCATCCCAGTAGGGACTCTCACTTGAAACGAAATAGGCACATGAGAGGGCTTGAGGCAAATAAGAAAAATAGTTGCTTTATGGTTTTTTGTTTTGTTTTTTCAACCTAGGGTCTCACTCTAGCCCAGACTGACCTAGAATTCACTATGTAGTCTCAGGGTGGCTTCAAACTCATGGCGTTCCTCCTACCTTTGCTGGGATTAAAGGTGTGCTCCACCATGCCAGCTTTTTTTTTTTTTTTTTGAATGGACAAATGCTTATATGATAGAATATGCTAAGTTTTTTATTTATATATTTATTTATTTGAGAGAGCATGAGAGAGAAGGAGGCAGGCAGACACACACACACACACATACACACACACACACACACAGAGAGAGAGAGAGAGAGAGAGAGAGAATGAATATGAATGGGCATGTCAGGGCCTCCAACCATTGCAAACAAACTCCAGACACATGAACTACCTTGTGCATCTGGCTTACATGGGTCCTGGAGAATTGAACTGAGGTCCTTTAGCTTTGCAGGCAAACACCTTAACCGCTAAGTCATCTCTTTAGCCTTTTTTTTTTCTACTTGAGAAATAAAAAAAGGCAGAGAGAGAGAATGGGCGTGCCAGATCCTGTACTTACTGAAAACAAACTCCAGATGCATGTGCTACTTTGTTCATCTGGCTTATGTGGGTCCTGGGGAATTGAACCTGGGTCTTTAAGCTTTTACAGGCAAATGCCTTAACCACTAAGCCATGCCACCAGTGTGCCACTTCCCTGTTAAAAAAAAAATTTTTTTTTTTTTAAGGTAGGGTCTCACTCTAGCCCAGGCTGATATGGAATTCACTATATAATCTCAGGGTGGCTTTGAACTTACAGTGATCCTCCTACCTCTGCCTTCCAAGTGCTGGGATTAAAGGCTTGTGCCACCATGCCCAGTCATTAAATATTTGTTAATTTTTGCAAAGGAGAGAGAGAGAGAAAGAAAAAGTGCATGGGTGTACCAGGGCCTCTTGACACCACTCACTGCACACAAGCTCCAGATGCATGCGCCACCTTGTGTATCTGGCTTTTTGTGGGTACTGGGGAATCAAACCCAAGACTGCAGACTTTGCAAGCAAGTACTTTAACTTCTGAGCCATCTTATCAGCCCTGCTTTATGTTTTTAAAGGCTCACTGTGTGGCAGGAGAGATGGCTTAGCAGACAAGAGTGCTTGATACAAGAATAAGGGACTGAGGCCACCTGAGTTGGATTCCTCAGGACCCATGTAAGCACCTGGTTGTGGTCATACATGTCTGTAACCCCAATCCTGTGGGGAGTTGAGACCAGAGCATTGTTGGAGTGAACTCTGCAGCTCTACCTTCAGAGTGAGAATCTCTGTCTCAAGGAAGTGATGAGTGACAGAGGAAGCACACCACACATTCTTTTCTGGCCTCTGAGCACATTTGTTCATACATGTGCATATACCACACACACGTACATAGTTCACATCACACATAACTGCACAGACATACACACTAGATTACTGTAAATAAGATAGGTGTGGTCACACACATCTATAATCCCAACACTCTAGTACTAGGACTTAGGAAGTTTAGGTAAGAAGATTCAAAGTTTGAGGCTAGTCTGGGATACATAGTGAGTTCCAGGCTAGCCTGGACTACATAACATGATACTGTTTCAAAAAGTAAAATAGGGGCTGGAGAGATGACTCATTAGTTAAAGGTACTTGCTTGCAAAGTGCCTCCTACTGCTGCAAACAAACTCCAGATGCATGTGCTTTACATGTGTACTAGGGAATTGAACCCAGGCCATTAGGCTTTGCACACAACCGCCTTTAACTGCTGAGTCTCTCCAGCCCTAAAATAATAAAACTTTTTTTTTTTTTCAAGGTAGGGTCTCACTGTGGCCCAGGCTGACCTGGAATTCACTATGTAGTCTCAGGCTTGTCTCAAACTCAAGGCAATCCTCCACCTCTGCCTCCTGAGTTCTGGGATTAAAGGTGTGTGCCACCTGGCCAAAAATAATAAAACCTTTAAAAAAGATAATTCTGATCACCATGTGGACAATAGACTGGGGGCAGGGGCAAGGGCAAAGCCTAGAAACTTCTGGGTTGTTGCATGACCCCACCTGTCCTCCTCCCAGGTCTCTTCTGCTCTGTCTCCTTCCGTTTCCATCACCTTTGTCCCTAAAAGCTCAGGAGAGCCCTTAGGCTAGTCTGTCTACCTCCTACCACTGCTAAGGTTAGCCCTTCATCCCCTCCCTCCACATCCACCCTCAGGTGATGCCTCTGCCCCCAGTCCCTTTTCGCTCTCACCAAGAAGGAAACGTCATGCTTTCAGTTCCTTACCCTCTGCTGTATCCCTCTTTAGCATGGCCTTCTCTGCTCAGTCCTGTTTTGCTACTTTCACTCTTCTTTCCTGATAGCTTTCGATATTTCTTTCTTTTTCTTTTTTTTTTTTATTTTTTTGAGGTAAGGTCTCATTCTAACTCAGGCTGATGTGGAATTCACTCTGTCACTCTGTAGTCTCAGGGTGGCCTTGAACTCACAGTAGTCCCTCTGACTCCCAAGTACTAGGATTAAAGGCATGTGCCACCACACCCAGCTGGTATTTCCTTTTTTAAAAAAAATACTTTCTTGCTGGGTGTGGTGGCGTACACCTTTAATCCTAGCACTTGGGAGGCAGAGCCAGGAGGATTGCCATGAGTTCGAGGCCACCCTGAGGCTACATAGTGTGAGACTCTACCTTGGAAAACCAAAAATAAAAATAAAAATAAATAAATAAATAAATAGTAATCTAGACCTGTGCCACTATGCCCAGCTAGGTGGCTGTGGGTTTAAAAATTTTTTTGTTTATTTTTATTTATTTATTTGAGAGTGACAGAGAGAGAGAGGGGAGAATGGGCGCATCCAGCCACTGCAAACGAACTCCAGACACGTGCACCCCTTGTGCATCTGGCTAACGTGGGTCCTGGGAAATCGAGCCTTGAACTGGGGTCCTTAGGCTTCACAGGCAAGCACTTAATCACTAAGCCATCTCTCCAGCCCAAGGCTGTGGGTTTTAAATGGCATGTTGTGTTGAGGTTTCTCAACCTTTTCATCTTTTTTGTTTGTTTTACAAGGTAGGATCTCAACTCTTGCCCAGGCTGACCTGGAACTCTACAGAGTGAGACCCAGGCTGGCTTGAACTCGTGCCTATCCTCCTACCTCAGCCTTCTGAGTGATGGAATTAAAGGCAGGTACCATCACACCCATCCCAGCCTTGTCATTATTACACAATTAGTCTATTATATATAGCCACCCAGCTTATTACAAATATTTTATTTTATTTATTTTATTTTTTTGAGGTAAGGTCTCACTCTAGCCCAAGCTGACCTGGAATTCACTATGTAGTCTCAGGGTGGCCTCAAACACAAGGTGGTCCTCCTACCTCCCAAGTGATGGGATTAAAGGCCTGGCTTTGTTTTTCCCCCAAGGTAAGGTCTCCCTCTAGCCCAGGCATGTGTGTATGTATGTGTATGTATGTATGTATGTATGTATGTGTGTGTGTGTATATATATACTATTGTTTTTTTCAAGGTAGGGTTTCACTGTAGCTCAGGCTGACCTGGAATTCACTATGTAGTCTCAAGGTGGCCTTGAACTGTTGGCAATCCTCCTACCTCTGCCTCCCCAAGTACTGGGATTAAAGGCGTGCACCACTATGCCCTGCATTAAAAAATATTTTTAAGGGCTTGAGTGATTGATTGGAGAGATTGCTCAGTGGTTGAAGGAGCTTGCTTGCAAAGCCTGATGGTCTGGGTTTTCCCAGTACCCATGTAAAGCCAGATACATAAAGTGGTACATGCATCTGGATTTCGTATGCAGTGGCAGGAGGCCCTGGTACACCCATACTCACTCTGTCTGCCTCTCTCTCTCTCTCTCTCAAATAAATAAAATAAAAATATTTTTTTGTATATTTTGTATATAAATATTTATTTGTGCATGTGTGTGTATGGGGGGCATACCAAGGTATCTTGCTGCTATAAATGAATGCCAGATGCCACTACTACTTTTCTCACATCTGGCTTTATTTGGGTGCTGGGGAATTTAATCTGGGCCTCAGGCTTTGCAAGCAAGCACCTTTAACCACTGAACTATCTCCTTAGTCCATTTATCCTAATTTTGTTTGTGTTCTGGGGCCCAGTTTGCTAGATTGTGGTCCTACAATTTCGGAGCATGGTTAGGGCCTTAGCCTGACTGCCTATAATGGATTCTGAACCAACAGGGAGATGGAAGTCAGGGTAGCAGCAGGACACAATTTCAGGGGAGAGGCTGGATCCAGAGTTGGGTGGGGAAGGGAACTTAGGGTGCTGGGGAAAATTCAGCAAGACTAGCCCACACTCTCTACCCTTGAATTTCAGACTTGAAGCTACACCTACAGAGTACCGACTATGGCAACTTCCTGGCCAATGAGGCCTCACCTCTGACAGTGTCAGTCATTGATGACAGGCTCAAGGAGAAGATGGTAGTAGAGTTCCGCCACATGAGGAACCATGCCTATGAGCCCCTTGCCAGCTTCCTGGACTTCATTACGTGAGTGAGCCTGCAGTGCTGGGCAGGGTAGTTATACCTGCAGAAGCTGGCAACAGCATGGCTTAGGCCAGCTGCTTTTGTGCCTCTGTCAGCTGTCAGACCTGATGACAGCTCTGTCAGGCCAGCTGTCATTTAAAGAATGTCTTTAATAGCCGGGTGTGGTGGCGCATGCCTTTAATCCCAGCACTTGGGAGGCAGAGGGAGGAGGATCACTGTGAGTTCAAGGCCACCTTGAGACTACATAGTGAATTCCAGGTCAGCCTGGGCTAAAGTGAGACCCTACCTCGAAAAACCAAAAAAAAAAAAGTCTGTCTTTAGCATTCTCTTAGGTTGTTTAACTGGGCTAGTAGTCATTCAACAACCTGGACCTTGAGGTCACAATCTATACAATGGGGTCATTGGTCTCTTTCCCTGTCCTCTCTTACTGTTATAGAGGTTAAAAAGATTATGGAAAATGGGGGAAAAAAGATTATTGAAAATGGGAACCTCTCCCCCTTTTTTTCACTTATCCTATAGCATACACACTTAGCACTCACCAGGCCTCACACCTTCATGCTAGGATCAAGGTTCAGGCAGGTTAGACAGCTCTGAAGAGCCTGGTTCTTGGTAAGGGTCATACAGTTTTTCTGGCCCTGCTAGGGCTTAGGACCAATCTCTATCAGCTCTGCCTGTGTCAGGGAGACTGGGTCCAGGATTTAATACATTGCTTTAGGTGGGCAAGCCACCATGTTTATTACCCTTAACTTACCAGCTTCTCCATCATGACCTTTGGCTAGGGCTCTGCCTATGCTCGTCTAGAGAAGCTGAGCAGAGGAGAGGATACCTGTACTGGGCTTGTATATCCTGTGGACTCACACGGTAGAGGGGCTCCTTCTGAGCAGTGGTCCAGGAGTCGTGGTCCAGAGCCTGGTGAACAAAGAATGGTCCCAGCCCAGGTGGCTGCCTCATGCAGATGGTGAGCAGGCAAGGATCATAAACTCAGATACCTGAGGAGCTCAAGGAAGCTGAGCTAGGAAGTTAGCCCTCTCTTAGCCACAGGTGTTCTTCCCCAGTGCCATTTCCCCTCATGGGGGATCCTAGCTAGGCCCAAACTCACACTGCATTATTCCCTGTGAAGTTATGCCAACATGAATTTAACTGGGGCAGAAGGCCAGAGATAGAATATATCATATGCTGCCACATTGGGAGGTGGGGTTCATACTGCAGTATAGCATCCATCACCTAACCCCTGACCTGGGCCTGTGTCCCCCACCTCAAGGCAAGAGTTAAGGACATACCAGGAAGCAGTGCATTTATTGCCAGAGCCCAACCTTCACCTTCGGCTTGTTTACACAAGGCTTCTCAGCTTCCTGGTGAATGTTCTGGTCTTGCCAGCTAAGCTGGCCGGAAGAAGCTTGACCCCATGCCAGTGGTCAGAGGATAGATGTTATCCATCTTGCTGCCCACTTGCCCACCTGCCTGTGCATCCACCCTGACTTGTCTTGGTGTCAGCCTGCCAGGCCACAAAACTGGAGAGGGCCCTGAGCGTGACTGAGACTGAGCAGCTGCCAGCTCTTTGCTGGAGGTTGGCTGCAAGCACTAAGTATGCATAAAGCAGCCAAGTGCTATCCTGTGGCAGGCTGTCCGAATCCGCCACTTCCCGCCCCTTCCATTCATGGGTGATTGTGGCTTACAGCCTTCCCATCCACTTACTCCTGCCCTCACTCAGGAACAGCTCAGCAGCCACGTGTCAGCCCGTCTGAGCCTGTGACTGCTCGTTCTCTGACCTCTTCATCTTCAGTGACCAGCTCCTTTGCTCTCCAAATGAGCCACCCCCGATGGAAAGCTGCCCAAGGCCATGTCACCACCTGGAATTACTTCACCCCTGAAATTGCTGAGTCAGACACCCCTTCTCCACCCACAGCTTTCAGGTCCTCGAACCCACTCTCAGTCCCTTGTGAGGCATGGGTTCTGGTGAACTCAGCAGGACACTGGGCTTTGCTTCTTCCTCTGCTGCCTCTGTGTCTTCATTTCCCACCGTCCCCAGCTGAGTTTCCCTGGTCCATCATTCAACCTCTCTTCTGCCAACATCTGCAATTCTCTTGGCTGCCCGACTCATGGTCCCGCCCGGCTGGCAGCCCCCCAGCCCTGGAGGAATCCCAGAGTCTCCAGCCTGGAGCTGTCCTCCCCCCACCTTCACTGCGGGGAGCAGAGTGGGGGAAGCTAGCCATTAGGGGGGTCATTCTTGCTGCCAGACATGCATGCTCACCCACTCAGCTAGCCTTAGCTTGTCTCTGCCCAGCAGCCTCTTGTTCTCCCTACTTGGCACCCTGAAGCCCCCCCACCATCTTAAACATCATCTCTTTCTTCCCCTCAGCCTCCTCATCTCTGGGCAGATGGCCTGCCTTCTTTATAAAGACAGTAGAAGCCAGTATACTTCCCAGCACTGCATCTGCACCCCAGCCCCAGTCCCATTCCAGTGGAAGTGCTCTCCTTACTCCAGCATCCTGATCACCTACCCTACTTCCTGGACCCTGAGTGCCACTTCTCCTGTTTTTGCTTCTACCTTCCCTTCCAGCTCCCTCCCATCTGCTTCTAACGCTATTCCCTGAATCTCTAGTACCATTAAACACTCTTAAAAACTCATGGGGGAGCCGGGTGTGGTGGCGCACACCTTTAATCCCAGCACTTGGGAGGCAGAGGTAGGTGGATCACCGTGAGTTCAAGGCCACCCTGAGACTACATAGTGAGTTCCAGGTCAGCCTGGACTAGTGTGAGACCCTACCTCGGAAAAAAAAAAAAAAAAAGGAAAAACAACTCATGGTGGGCTGGAGAGATGGCTTAGCAGTTAAGACGCTTGCCTACAAAGCCTAAGGACCCAGGTTCAATTCCCCAGTTTCCACATAAACCAGATGCACAAAGTGCTGCATGTGTCTGGAGTTTGTATTGACTAGAGGCTCTGGTGTGCCCATTCTCTCTCTCTCTCTCTCTCTCTCTCTCTCTCTCTCTGTCTCTTCCTCCCTCTCCCTCTCTTTGTCTCTAATAAATAAATTTTTTAAAATTAAAAAAAAACCTCATGGGGCCTATACTCTTACATTCCTTATCTTTTCTCTCACCTACCCCTGTCTCTTCAGCCTCCAGTCAGTTTCCAGGAGTACTGTTTTATCACCATAAGACCCTGGCTAGCATCACTCTGGCCTTCATGTGCCCAAGGTCTCTAGGCTTGGCCACTGGGTAGCATCCAGCCCTCAGCAGCCTCTTCCTCCTCCTCTCATGATATCTCATTTAACTCCTACCTCCCTAGCTGCTCTTGCTCTTCTACTGCTCCAGGAGGTCATGCCAAATGTGAGGAGAATTGCAGAAAGAGATGGATGAAGCCTTCCTTTGGGGCCTGTGTCAAAAGAGCTCCCTAGGCTGGGGGCTGGTTGTCCTGGGAGGGTGACTACTTGGCTGAGAGGAAATGTGTTTAAGCAAATAACTAAGGGAAGGTGTCTAGGCTGAAGGAACTATATGTCCTGAGTAGTAAGCATGGATCTCCTGAGCCTGTGTTCCCCACAACAGCCTCCAAGTATGGCCACTTCCAGGATGGAGGAATCTACCCTAGAAATGCCCAGATGACTATGCCAAAAGAGATGAGTGCCGTTCTCTGGAGATGGAGTTAGCTAGAGACTGCCACAGACAAAGCTGGCTCACTTGGACATAGAGATTGGCACAACCATAGAAATCACTCAGCTTCACCTTAGAGAGCCTCTGACTTGGGAACTGCCCCAGGATGGCTGGATAGGCTTTTGCAGGAGGTAATGCACTCCCTGTTACTGAAGGTGTGCAAGCAGAAGCTGGTGAACGCTTTCCCTGTCCTTCTGAGTGAAAGCGATCATCTAGTGCTTTTGTAGATCACAGCCAGCTGACAGCCATAGTACTTTCTTGGGGTGCGAGTGCCAGGAGAGAGATGTGTGATTTTAGGGAGATGGTGCCACCGGTGTTGCTGAGAGAACAGATGGCCACAGTAGAGGCCACTATCTGTCATGGAGCATACAGTCTAAGTGGGATGCTCCCCCTTCCCAAGTTAGACTTGCCAGTGTGTGGTCTTGAGATGATCTAGCTCACTTTTATGGTGCTAACATGTTAATATGTCAGTGAACACATTAACCTGCCAGGCCCAGCCATTAACTTACGATGTAACTTGGAATAAAGCCTTTTGGTTTTTTAATTTTTTATTTTTTTAACCTTTGAGGAAACCTTGATCTGGGCTATTCCATGATAGTTTCCCACAGGAGTCAGCTGTAGAAGAGAAGCTGGGAGAGTTGCTTGTAGAAGTAAGCCTGGTCTCTAGAGAGTGCTAGGTGGGCCCTAAAAGCCCTTGTCTTTGGGAGTGAGCCTCCCTGGAAGAGGCCCTCCCCAATGTGTAACACCTGCCTCCAGCCCAAGTGTCCAGTGGCAGAACCTGTGTGTATGTGAAACCTGTGCCATCCCATATTTCTCCTCACTGCTACCAGCCGGGATAGGAAGGAAGTTTTGTCCCGGGATAATGGCCCCAAACACCCAAATGGATCTGCCAAACACATCTGCCATCCTCCCCAGGACATCTCGTCACCACCTTGGGGACTTGATCACATAGGGGTATCAGATTTTCCCAGGCTTCCTTATCCTAACCCACCAGCCCTCACTGTCAAGCTAGATTTCTAGGACTGCAAGTCTCTGCAGAGCAGGATCCTACAAATGCTGTGGTTTCTGGCTTCTGGTCTAGAACTGGATCCTGTTAGCACTGACTCTTTTCTTCAGGGCTTGAGGATGAGCACTACTGTGAAGGGCTCCTCAAGGTCCTTAAGGCTCAAGCCAGTGGGAAGACCAAACCGGACCTTGGAGGAGGGGCAGGATTTTAATGAGGAGAAGGCCAGAGTCTCACTAGCTCTTCTATGGGCCACATTGCACTCATTGATTGCAGAGGGGAAACTGAGGTTTGAGAGGTGCTGTGCTAAGGCCACAGCTGATGTTTCTGTTCATTTTTAGGCCTGGGTGGGGCTTTTCAGGACCCAGATGTAATTCAGTACAGATATTATCACTAGCAGCAAATGAAGGTTCCCTGATGGGGCTGCAGGTGGACAAGTTGGCAGGGGTACCCAGTCATGGCCTCCTGGCCCCAGGACTGACAAGCCATGCTGCTCCAGCAGGTGGCACCAAAAAGGCACAGTGGAAGGGCAGGGTTGGCTTAGGGACTTTGAAGGCTTCTTGGAGGAAGTAGCTTCCTAAACTCCAGCCTGAGACTTCTGGGGGCCCAAAGTGTTTGGGAGGCACAGGGCAAGGGAGAGCCTCAGGGCAGAGGATTACAGGCTGCCCTACCCCCACCCCAAAAGGGCCTCTGGCCTGGCGGGCAGCCGGCCATCCACTCCCCAGCTGTCTTCCCCTGGAGGAAGATGCTGACCAGCTGGAACTTCATTCTCTCCTATTGAGGCCAAATGAGGGGAGAAATGGTGGAGTGGATCCCTGGGGGCAGGGAGGTAGCTGCTGAAGCCAGGCAAGAAAGAAGAGGAGGGTAGAAAGGCTTCAGCATATGGCTAAGTCTTATCATCTCTGTCAGACCTGTCCTGCCTTCTTCCATCTCCTAGGAAAAGGGATTCTGACTTTCACTGAGCAGGGAGGGAAAGCAGGGGCCTCTGCTGCTGCAGCCTTGCAGTTGGCTCAGAAGGAGGGACGTGCTGGGCCTGGTACAGGATAGAGGCTGGCCTGGTAAGAGGCCTTGGAAGGGGGTGGTAAGTGCCATGATTGTGAGTGGCCCTTACTTGGCCCAGCATCCTCTGTGCTCGACCAAGGCTTATAATCAGCAAGAGAGAGTAAGGAGGAGTTGAGAGAGGTTGAGAGCTACAACCAGCTTCCACATGTGCTGTCTGGGTCAAAAATGAATCACAACTAATCTGGCCCATTTAACTGGAGGTCGGACAGTAGTACAGCCAGGTGACAGCATCTTCCCACAGGGTTCTGTTCTGAGGCTGGGCAAGGACCTTCAGGAGTACCAGAATGCCTTATTTTGGCTGACTCCAGCATAAACAGATACCCTGAACTGTGAGCATAGGCAACTTGCTTGTAAGGATACCTCTAAGAAGACAAGGCCTATAGAGCCAGAACATTGGGTCCTGGCCATAGGTGAATGTGTATGGACAGTGGTTGTGGGGACTGAGCTCTTCTGCCTTATGTTATGACAGATCCTGGTGCTAGCTCACTCTGGATCTTATCTGTCATGACACAGGCTGGTGGTTGTGGTACCACTAGGATAATGTAGGCCCAAGGAATGTGCTGGTCTCCTCCCTGTCTGAAGGGTGTGAGAGATAAAAGAGCATTTTAGTCTCAGGGTTGTCATCTTTGTGGCTGTCTTTGGTAGTGCAGTGGTTGCTGGGGTTGGATGGAGTGTCAGAAGTACTGCAGGGGGTGGTGGATATGCCCTGGTCGAAGTGAGATACAGAAAACCTCAAGGACAGGAGGTGTGTGCTGTCCAGGGTAGAGGAAATGGAAGCCAGGTCTGGAGACCAAGGCATAAAGTTCTTGTGGGCTCACTCTGCGGTCCCTCCACTCTGTTAGTTCCATGGGCTCAGGGGCAGGAGGATGGTTATATAGGCCTCTTGGCTTGTAGATGCAAATGAGCCCTGCCTGAGGCCCTTAATTTGGAAAGGGACACCAGTTTTTTTTCTCAGTGTACATCTTGTAACTGACCCAGTCAGACTAGGGGTGGAAAGTGGGCAGCTCCCTGGCCCCAGGCCCAGGAGACCAGAGTTCATAACAGGCCCCTGAGCTTTGTTGGAACTGGGGGGAATGTACAGCAAAAGCAAGTACAGGGAGTTGGGGTCAAGCTGGGACAGGAGCTGGGGCCTTTTTCTAAAGTTCCCTGGAGGGCCTTGTTGGGAGCACCTAATGGCTAGACCTCTTCTGACCTGACCACTTCCTCTCAGGACCTGTCCTAAACAAGCTTAGCCCTGGGTGCTCAAGATCTGTCACAGGATTGGGGTCTAGCTCCAGCACTTCTAGAAGCCAGACAGGACAAGACCTGTGTTCAAGGCCCAACTCACATCAGCCTCCACCTCAGTTCTCACCTTTCCATGACTCAGACTGGCCTTTGAGGACATTTCCCTGAGGCCTTATCTAGCTCCCTTCTCTCCTAAGTGTATCCCTAGTAACAAGACAGGCTACTGCAGCCTGACTAAGGCTGGGAGCCTGTCCACTTCTGTATCACATCCCCCCCCCCCACCACCACCACTACCACCACCAATAGGTGATGATATAGAACCTTCTGCCCCAGCCTCTTTGGGGCCATGTCTTTGACTAGAGACAGAGCCTTGTTTTTTGCCAAGTCTGAACTGGGTAGCCCCACCTTCCCCAGCTCCACAGCCCCCTCTGCTGCTCAAGGATGCTCCCCGGCTGGCCCTTTCAGGAAATAGCCTAGGAGAGCCTTGGCTTGGGACTGACCTGGGCCTCACTCAGTCTATTAGGCCTCTGAATCGCATACAGGCCCTTCTGGATAGATATGTGGCACTGGCTTC
This sequence comes from Dipus sagitta, assembly GCA_036346955.1. Taxonomy (NCBI): domain Eukaryota; kingdom Metazoa; phylum Chordata; class Mammalia; order Rodentia; family Dipodidae; genus Dipus; species Dipus sagitta. The sequence continues at coordinate 249,637,077 of CM070770.1, read as the reverse complement.
AGGCCCCAAGGAGGAGAGTGGCTCTATGCCTTCAAAGTGGAGCTGTGCATGTCGGCCTGACCCAGTCCTTCACTGTAGCTCTTCTCTGGCCTTTCCTGAAGAAGCCTCATCCCAGCCTTTCTTGTCTTCCTCCTCTGCCCCTCAAGGAGCCAGAGTGGCCCTAACTGGACTGTGATACCCTGCTTTATGTCCTTTTTATGGATCCCTGGTTCTTGATGTGAAGTTAGGACACAGCCTGTCCTGAGCCCAGTTTCCAGGTACCCTCTTGCTGACAGCACTGCCCTGCCAGTATCTGTACCCTTCCTCTCCCTCTGCCAGTCCTGATGGCTCTCAGTTCCTCAAATGCAGCCTCACTCAGTATGTGCCTCCAGGTCTTTGCACACATTGTTCCCTCTTCCTAGAACACGCTTTCATCTCCCAGTCCTTTTATCTCTCCTGACCACACCTACCCTTGGGCTGGGCTGCGTGCTTCACCTGCAGGTGCCCACAACTCTTGTAACCTGTTGGAATACCACTCACACTGTGGGGGAGCTGCTTGTATCCTAGCCATTCATTGAGTGGGAGTCTTCCATCCCCTCAAGGGAGAGACTATGTCTCTCCTGTGTTCCTGGTTCTGAGTGGAGGTCAGGAACTTGATAGGAACGCGGGCAGGGAAGAATCTAAGGCTATCTGTGGAGTCTGTCTGCAGTACCCACGCACCAGCATTTATGCTCAGGGCCTGCTGGCCCATGCAGGGTGGGAACAAGGGCATGGTGTTAGACCAGGTCTTCCAAGACCTCCATCCTAATGGATTGCCTTGCTGTTGTCTGCTTCCCACAGATACAGCTACATGATTGACAACGTGATCCTGCTCATCACAGGCACATTGCACCAGCGCTCCATTGCTGAGCTTGTGCCCAAGTGTCACCCACTAGGCAGCTTTGAGCAGATGGAGGCTGTGAACATCGCGCAAACACCTGCAGAGCTCTACAATGCCATTCTGGTGGACACACCCCTGGGTGAGCCACTGTAGTGGAAATGAGCTGGGCAGTAGACTCAGTGTCAGCGTATCAGTGTGGGCTCTGTTGACGAGAGGTGGGGTGACCCTGAAACAGAAAGCAAGACCCTGTCTGCTGCTGCTAACTTTATGGAAAGAGGAGAGAGAGAGAGGTTTGGAGTCCTGGGAACTTTGACAAACTATGGCCCCAAGCAGGGCCATAATGGCCAGCTGCCTATGAGGCAGAGGATAGAAGCAAATAGTTTACTTGCCTTCACTGAGCAGCTCCCAGGGGCCAGGTCAGATAGTGTCCGGCAGGATGCAGGGTCCATGTCAGAGGCCAAGAAAGGGAGGGGAATCAGGAGCTTCCTGTCAGACCCCACCTTAGCAGTCCTGGCCTAGAAAGCTGCTGAGAAGGCATGGAGGCCATAATCAGCTACTGTCCTTACAGCCAGAGACTGAGGCCAGAGGCACTATTCTAGGAACTCACCAGAGTTGAACCACAGGGCCCTAAGCTAAGAAGCCCCAGCCATACCTGCTGGCCTGATCTGCCCTCACATCTCCCAGCAACTCTGAGCTGGTTCTGGACTGTTTGTCACTTCTGCAGTTTCTTCATCTTTTTGTTTTTTCTGTTTGGGGTAGGGTCTCACTCTAGCCCAGGCTGACTTCAAATTCACTATGTAGTCTCAGGGTGGCCTTTTCTTCATCTTTAAAAAAGAAATAGATCAGTGAGCCTGCAGACCCTCCTGAAAAGTAGGATTGTTCTATGCTGCCTTGGCCTCTCTTTCTAGCCCTGTAGTGACTCCTTGGGTCACTGGTCCATATTCAGATATCGTACTCCTTCTTATCTTAAGGATAGGAGACTAGTTTTTCAATTGTGGGCACCAGGCCCTCCTTAGGAGATGCAGAGCAGTGGGTGTCAGGCCCTGAATCCACATCTGTCCTGGAGAAAGGAGAATCTCATAGTGTCTTATGCAAGCCTGTCTTTGGCATGGTCTAAACTTGGGTCTGCCCCAGCAGTGATTAGATCATGTTATGGCTGGCCGCCTCCTTTATAAATCAATTTTAGGAGCAAGGAGGCAGGAAAAGCTCAGGTCAGTGCACATGGCTCAGAGAATTGCTTCTGCTTCTTCCAAAGCAGTATCTCAGGCTGGATTGAGGACCCCTAATATCCAGCCTTGTGGCATGGGCCCTCTCATACCCACATAAGGCCCGATCCTTCATACTCATTTCTTTCCTCCCCAGCGGCTTTTTTCCAGGACTGTATCTCAGAACAGGACCTTGATGAGATGAACATCGAGATCATCCGCAATACACTCTACAAGGTAGGGCTCCTCACAAGAGTGGTAGCTTGATGGGTGGGGCTGTGGGCGTGGTGGGTGGGTGATTTATGTGAGGTGCTGGGACAGGACGCAGCTGCACCAGGCTCATGTCCTGGAGGCTTATCCTCTTGCTCTCTGGCTCCTGTGAAGGGTGTAAGGCTGCATGGAACAGGTTATCCATCCCATAGTGCCTGCGGCAAGCTCAGATAAGATCAGCAGGAGTGGTTGGTGCTCCATTGCTTGGCCTGTCAGAGCTGGCTCCTGGACAGCCACTCCCTCAGCATCTAGAAGGGTCATGGGCCACCACCCATGCTATAGCCCTCAGATCTACCCTACCTGAGCTGTTGCCAGGCAGGACAGGCATTTGAGCAGAGGCAACAGTTTGTTCAGTTATGATGGTAGAGGCGTCCAGCCAGACATAGCCAGTCCATTACGGTCCTTTCAGGTTCCCAGGCCCAGAGCCAATGCCATATCTCGCTGTCTTCATCCCTTGTCTACCTTCTGCTTCCCTGGGCTGTGGCATAGATTGGCTAACTCTTGGGATGCAGGGTGGGCTTGGGATTCCTGGGTCAGCACTATTCTAGCAGAGATTTAACACCAACTACCAGTTAGGGCTGTTTGGGACAGACTGGGTTCAGCCTGTGGTGAAGTATGGAGCTGTGGTGCCAAGACCACTAATGGACTGTAGTCAGGAACATAGATCAGCAGTGGGCAGGCCTTAAATGGGGGCACAGGATGGTGCTGGCCAAGAGACCTGCTGACCTAACCCTGAGGACATCTGTCTATGGAGTCTTCATAGCAGGAATCCGGCAATGGACCACCTGGGCAGGTGGGAACACTAGGAGATTTGTGTGCGTCACCTAGACCTGAAGGGTCTAGTGGTAAGTTGAAAAGCCTACCTAGAGGTCATGATGGTGTAGGCAGGGGGTAGCACATACAGAAGGAAAGCCTGGAACATGGGCCAGATGGCAAGGAGTTTGCTGTGAAGTGCAGGTTTCACATGGGCAGTGGGAAAGACATCAGAGGAAGAGGCAGGCACTGGATCAAGTCACCCAAGGCCTTGAATGCGAGGCCAGAAGATTGAACTGGGAGTGGTGGAGCACACCTGTAATCCCAGCACTCTGAAGGCTGAGGTAGTATTCTGCTAGTCTAAATAGTGAATTCCAAGCCAGCCAGGTCTGCATAGCAACAGCCTATCTTTAAAAAAAAAAAAAAAAAGCCAGGCTTGGTGGCATACACCTTTAATCCCAGCACAGCACTCAGGAGGCAAAAGTAGGATTGTCATGAGTTCGAGGCCACCCTGAGACTACAGAGTGAATTCCAGGTCAGCCTGGGCTAGAGTGAAACACTACCTCGGGAAAAAAAAAAGTTTAAATTTTATTCTGTGGGCAGAATAGAGGGCAGATTAGAGGCAATAGTATCATCCAAACCTTTGATCCAAAGAATTATCCTAGCAGCTAGTAGGCGTCATTGTCCCCATTCTAAAATGAGGAAACAGTGTCCAGAGAAGCAAAGTGGTTGTCTAAAGCCACACAGTAAGTCACTGTCAGCTCTAGAGATTATATCTGGCTCAGCCTGTTTGCAAAAATAAGGGTTCTCACTCACCCTGCTAACAGGGAGGCAAGCCAATACAGTCAGTGGGGAGAGAGTGACAGAAAAACAGTGTTATACACACACACAATCTCCTACTGCTCGAACCCACCCAGCTGGCCCATTGCCGGATTTCCTGCCCCAAGACAGGGTGAGGGGTGCGGCTGTACCCCAGCCTCACCCACACCCTCACTGGGCCTAACTGGTTCTAGCTGGAGTCACTGGGGAGGGCTGCCCAGGCACCAGCTCATAAACACAGACCCGACACTGTGGGCGCTGTGCCAGGACTGCCTGCCCATCAGGCGATGTCCCAGCCCGGTGGCCACAGATGGGAGATTAGGCGGACCCTTAGCCGCCTGGCAGGTGGGAACTGTAGGCAGCTGGTACAGCAGCCATGGGCTTACAGACTCCAGGGGACAGGGTGGGGGTGGGGAGGTGACCTTGGTACCTGAGTCTTGCCAGTTTCATTAGCTTTCCTTTCTTCTAGAAGAGAGTCTAGGTCTATCTTTCCAGATTTCTCAACCCTAGGGTCAGTTTCTCTAGGGCTCAATACAGTTTGGCTAATTAGGCAGGAGCCCAAGACCTCGATGGTGGCTTCTCACACAGTTAAGAGCTTTAGGCCCTACTAGGGTAGGCCCTGAGCACAGCCACCTTGGCTGGCCAAAGGGGACTGAGAAGTACTACAGTACCACCAGACTCCAATAGAGGTTGACAGTTGTTTCTGCCCTCAGGCCCCTCAGATTCCCCACAATCTTCTGCTGGGTTCCATTGTCCCTTCCAAGGCTTATTTCTGGCCTATCCTGGTCTTTTTTTTTTTTTTTTTTTCTGTGATCCCAGTGGTCACTCTCAGGCTCTCCCATGAGCCCAACTTGCCTAATATCTGTTGTTGGTCAGGCTAGGCCTGGGCTCATGGAGTCCTGGGTCTCATCTCTCTTAGAATGGCAGAGTCTGTGGGTCCAAGCCAGCTTGGAGGGCATACCTGAGTGTGGAAAGCTTTTCCTGGTTCCTTGGTCATCCCCAATTCAGAAGAGTATCCTCTAGGCTGCAGATCCAGAAGATCTATGGCCATACCACATGTAGGACCTAGGAGGGGGTCAGAGTGAAGGTTTTTACAAGAGAGCTCCCCTTTAAGCATACATGACTATGGGGCCTTGTGAATGATAGGAAGGACCTGTGGCCTAGTCTGACCTGTGCTTTCCTCATGCCCAGCAGATCCAATTTGCCTGGGCAGGAAGTACTTGTTCCCGCCGGTAGCACACTTGCCCAGTCATTGCACTGAGACTGACGTTCCATAGGCAATAACCATCCTTCAGCAGGAACTGGCCTGATAATTTGGTTCCTGCTGTGTAGTGTCTAGGGGCAGTCTGGGGGATGGGAGGAGGAGGAGGAAGAATGTTCTCTAAGGTGAAGTGAGAAAAAGCCCCCAGTACCTAATCCAGGCCATTTCTGATTTTTTTTTTTTTTCCAGTAGGGTCTCATTCTAGCCCAGGCTGACCTGGGATTCACTATGTAGTTTCAGGCTGGCCTCGAACTCTCAGTGATCCTCCTATCTCTGCCTCCCAAGTGCTGGGATTAGAGACGAACGCTACCACACCCGGCTCCCATTTCTGAATTTTTAGGATAACCTTTCCTCATTAGCCCACAGACTCTGAAGCTGAGGAAGGGGATGCTTGGGAAGACAAGGGGAAGAGGAAGGCAAAGCCCAGCAAGAATATAGAAGAATACAGAGTCTAGCCAGGCGTGGTGGCGCACACCTTTAACCCCAGCACTCAGGAGGCAGAGGTAGGAGGATCACCGTGAGTTCGAGGCCACCTTGAGACTACATAGTGAATTCCAGGTCAGCCTGAGCTGGAGGGAGACCCTACCTCAAACAAACAAACAAACAAACAAACAAAAAAAGAATATAGAGCCTGTCTGAGCCTGGCTCTCTGCTCTCTGCAGGAGGAAAGAGTGGGGACATGAACCCTGAAGCATACAATGGGCCAGAAACTGTATTGTCACTTGTGGATGGGAGGCAGCAAGCTACTGCTGCCTGACTGGTTAACTGATGGAATTGGTGTGGATGTTTCAGGAATTTGCCATAGAGCTTCTCTGGCATATCTCTACCATAAAAGAGGCCAGGGAAAGGAGAGAAAACTGTGACTAGGGTCATAACAAGACCTCAAAGTTGCCCTACTTGCTCTAAACAAGTTCCATTCTCTGTATAGGCCTACCTGGAGTCCTTCTACAAGTTCTGTACCCTACTGGGTGGGACCACAGCTGATGCCATGTGCCCGATCCTGGAGGTGAGTACCTGCCCACCCTTCTGTCTGCTTGTCCCCACTAGCCTTGGCTTGGGAGAAGCTCTGCCAACTGACTTACTATGGCCTCCCTCTTCTTCCGTCTCTCCTTGCCTGTCTACTGGCACTGCAGTTTGAAGCAGACCGCCGCGCCTTCATCATCACCATCAACTCTTTCGGCACAGAGCTGTCCAAGGAGGACCGTGCCAAGCTCTTCCCACACTGCGGGCGCCTCTATCCCGAGGGCTTGGCTCAGCTGGCTCGAGCTGATGATTATGAGCAGGTCAAGAACGTGGCTGATTACTACCCGGTGAGTGCCATGTCTGGCAAGATGGTAGTGGGCATGTTGGCACCACATATATCCCAGCACCACCCTCATGCTCGTTTCCCCCTCTCCACACCTCTGTTTCCTGGCCAGGAATACAAGCTGCTCTTTGAGGGTGCAGGAAGCAACCCTGGAGACAAGACCCTGGAGGACCGATTCTTTGAGCATGAGGTGAGCCTGGGGCTTTTCCAGGGCTTGCTCAGCATAGGGAAGGTTGTGGCTTGGCCTTGACTCAGGCCACTGCCACCTGTGTACCATGCCTTTCTCTCTCCACAGGTAAAGCTCAACAAGTTGGCCTTCCTGAACCAATTCCATTTTGGTGTCTTCTATGCCTTTGTGAAGCTCAAAGAGCAGGAATGTCGTAATATCGTGTGGATTGCTGAGTGCATCGCCCAGCGCCACCGCGCCAAGATCGACAACTATATCCCCATCTTCTAGCATCTTGATCCAAAGCTCCCAAGTGTGTGTCTGTATGTGCTGTGATGAAGCCCATGGCTCACCTGCCTGCCCTGTGGGGTAGCACATTGCCTGAGAAGCTGCCCATCTTCTCTGACCCCCCTCTGAGACTGCTCTTGGGCCTGAAGAGGGGCTGGGCACCACTTCTCTGACCAAGAATGGACCAAGACCCCTTCCAGAGCAATGAGCGCCCTCCCCAGCCCTATGTTTACAGCCACTGACATGTCTGAGAAGCATGTGGTCACTTTCACATCCCTCTCTAACCTAAGAACCCCTTAGGGGCAGTGTGAGCCTCCTCTCTCCTCTGTGGGTCACCCCAGAGCCATGGCCCATGGGAAGAATAGAGTGTATGTATCCTTAGAGCATGGGGGAAGTAGCTTTGCAGCCCCCTCCCTCAGCTCTGCACCTCTGAAACAATAAAACTGCCCTCTCTAAACCCATTGTCTGCTGCCTCCTTTAGGCCCTAGTTCCTCTCCCAAGCCCCCAACTTTCTTCATGACCACATCTTTGCTGAGCCTACTCCTGCAAGTCAGCAGCTCAAATTCCTCAAAGTTAAAAGGATTCCCTAGAGGACTCAGATGCAGATAGGTAGGAGCTGGATCCTGGCCTGTGAGAGCCTACTGACCTCCATAATTGCTTCACTTTGCCCTGTAGCTCCCTGCAGTCTGGCCATTACCCTCATCTCACTATACAGAAACCTAGACCTATGGAGAGATGATTTGCCAAAGGTCAGTGAAGGAACAGTGTGAACCAGAGTGCCTGGGAAGTACAGTCAGGTCTGTGCTCAGGCCCTGGCCCCCATGCTGAGCCCCAGGAGCTCCCAGGCAGTTCCTAACCTCTGCCACAGAGCCACACCCTGTCACCCAGGCAACCAGGCAGTCACCTCCTCCAAACACTGCATCTCCTTTATTCTAGGAGAAATAAAATTTAATCTTTATTTTTAAAAGTAGCAATCAGGCAAGTATGACACAGTTTCCCTGTGGCTTAGGGGTTGGTGGCTGGGGTCTTAAATCTTGAGCCAGTCAAGAGGCAGTTAGGATTTACCCTGGAATTGCAGCATTGAGGCACTGGTGCAGAGACAGTCCTGAGGAGGTCCCCATCCTCCCAGTCACTCCCAAGTTTGCAGAGGAACTGTCTGTAGAGTCCTGTGAAAGGCTGCAGCTAAGTCTTGCACTAAATTCTCCATCCAACTGTGTTCTTCAGACTGCATGGCGGAGAGTTGTGCCCATTAGGGTCTGTGTGGGCTCAGGAAGCAGCAGAAAGGTCCAGAGTCTCACTGGCAAACCACAGCCAACCAGACATTGGCAGTGTGGGCTGGGTTTCTTTATGCCAGGCTCTAGGGCACACTTGGGGGGCAGTTCATAATGGTCAGGAGAGAAGGCCAAGGGCTCATGGAGCCTCCTGTGCTAGAGCAGCTAGGCCATTTATGTACACAGCTCACCGAGCTGCCACTGGGGAAGGGTTGGGGTTTGGGTCCTGGGGTGTGTCCTGAGCAGGGGCAGTGCCAGGTTGGCCTGGCCTCAGCGCTCGAGGCAGGCAGTGACTGATGAAGAAGATCTGCAGGAAGCGGCGCCGCAGGCCCTCTGGCAGGTAGAAGTGGATGAAGTACATGAGGCCCAGGCCACGGCCTGGGTAATAGCGGTGGCGAGGCCGTGCTGCCAGCAGTGCATCGATAATGGCATCTACGACAGGGCTGAGGTCGGGCAGTGCCAGGCTGAGTGAATGCAGGAACTGCCCGTGCAAGTGCTCAATGTAGTCTTCGCCGTAGGCCTGCAGCAGCTCTCCAGGCAGGCTGGCCAGCAGCAGTTGCTTTCGCTTCTCCCAGTGGTTCACATTTGTCACTGACTCTGAAGAAGGGATGGCAAGGTGAGAGGGTGACAGCTGAGGAAACCAAAGGCCACTAGTCTGTCTAACCTGAGCTATGCCTCCAGCTGAATCCACACCAGCTCCTCAGATCTGCTGTGGGCCCCAAACATGCCCCACTCCAAACCCGGTCCCTCACCTGTCTTGAAGCACCCAGGCTGGATGACGCTGACCTTCACACCCCAGGGAAGCAGTTCACAGCTGAATGTGTCCATAAGCAGGGCTATGGCTGCCTTGGAGGTTCCATAGGCTGCCAAGCATGGGTATGGCATGTCTCCTGAGGATAGAATTGGAGGTGAGGGAGGCAGCCAGGGACTCCCTAAATCCACCCCTTACCCTGTAGCGGCTCCTTTACTGCTGTACTTTAGCCGAGTAGGGCACTTACCTGCTGGACTGCCCACAGTCACGATGCGCCCCCTTGAGCGGCGGAGGAGTGGCAGGAGGCCTTTTGTCAGTTCAAGTGCACCAAAAAAGTTCACTTCCATGCAGTTGCGAAATGTGGCCACTGGAGACAGCTCCACATCAGCCACTACATCGTTGAGGCCAGCATTGTTAACCAGTCCCCACAAACCTGATGGCACAGAGGCAGGAGGGAAGTCTCAGGTTAGTCTAGAGTAGCAAAGCCGCGGTCCATATCCCCCTCACACCCACCTAGCCGGACCCACTCTTACTGAAGATGTCCCTACTGACCAGTGCTGGTAGTGTGAGCCTTGGTGAACTCCAGGACACGGTTAATGTCCTCTGGCTTGGTCAGGTCCATCTGCAGCAGCCGCAGGCGAGGGGAACAGCAGGCACGTAGCTCTTGGGCACCAGGGCTATTCAAGTCCAACACAGTGGCCAGCACTGTGAAGCCCATGGCATCCAGTTTTTTGGCTGTTTCCTTACCAAAACCAGTGTCACAGCCTAGCCAAGGCAGAATAGTTGGTGAATTCCCACAGTGATCCAGACCAGGTCAAAATAACCCAAGATCTATGCCAGGTCTGGGTAGAATTCAGGTTCCTGAATGCTCAACCCAGTAGCAGTCAATAGCGTTCCCTCCTTCCCTACATACATCTCGGTCAAGCTTTGCCTTTATTTTTATTTTTTAAAATTTTGTTTAGAGAGTGAATGGGCATGCCAGGGCCTTCAGCCACTGCAAGTAAACCACACACATGCACCACCTTGTGTATCTTGCTAACATGGGTCCTGGGGAATCAAACCTGGGTCCTTTGGCTTTGCAGGCAAATGCCTTAACCACTAAGCCATCTCTCCAGCTCAGGCCTTACCTTTCTAGCTGAGCCCTGAGTACCAACTTTGTGACAGTGTTCCTGATCCCTCATAGCTACCCCATCAAATGTGGCTGGTGATCCTCTGAAGAATCAGAGACCTAGTACTGTCCCACCCTGCCACCTGCATCTCTCCTCTACCTCAGCAGCCAGAGAGATATTTCCAAAAATAACAGTATCATTCTGTTGCTGAAAATTTTCCCCAAGGCTCCTACCATCCTTAGGACACTGTGGTACTTAGTATGAAACCCAAACTGTGGTGCCATCATTCAAGCCCTGCCAGCCTCAGCATACCCCCTCTCTTCATAGCCTCAACACCACCTAATGTTCCAGGCTACAGGCAAGCTGGAGGCACGTCTGCACTCCCCCACCCTTGGAATTCCATCAGTGACAACAGGCATATTTTCTGAGCCCCAGACCACTTGCCTCACAGGATATGGACTATGGTGGGTGAACAAAACAGACCTGCATTTGAATCCCTTCCCACAGCACCAGTGTGACCTGAGGTCAGTAACCACTCTTGGAGGCTTAATTTCTTGTCCTTGGTATGCGGAGATAAGAACCACCAGGCAAGGCCAGTGTGGGGGTCCCTGGTATTGATAAGCCCCTGCTTCCTTGAAGGTTTCCATTCTGATTCTGGCTCCGTGGGTGGCCAGTGAGGGGAGGAGGAAGCTCTGTGCAGCCAGCCCAAGGGTTCTGCAGAGCAGCTTGGCTTCCCCACTCCTGGATGATCAGCACCCCTCCCCATCTCAGCCCCGCCCCCTCCGCTGAGAGAACAAAGCTGGGCAGGGGGCTGCGAACTGGGCTTTGTGTGGCTGGGGCCCGCCAGCCCGCCAGACTGTGCTGAGGGGTCCTTCCCGGGCAAGTCTGGCTGGGGGAGGGGAGTGTGCACGCACAGACACACATATTTTGCAGACAGCCTTCTACTGGAAAACTAAGGCCTCCATGAGCCTCAGCTCCAGGGGCCCAACTATCACCCCTGTTTTACCCTCTTGGTCACCTACACACACTCATATACCTGTATGTACCTCCAACCTACCTGGATGGTCACACATGAGCTTGACCCCTGTCACCATCAGCACACAGATAATGCCATATGCATGCACACAAGGCATCCAGCCACACAGCCCAAACCCTACACCATGGCTGACCCTGCAGAGTAGCTTTGGCAAACAGTTCTCAGGGGCAATCTTGGAAAGGGGTGAGTGGTAGCTCTGCAGGCAAAAGGAACTCTTGGAAGGCGGGGCAGTTCCACGAGGTGACAGTGTCTAAAAGCTGAGCTTAAGTGTCTTGCAACTTGGTGGTGATTAAGGAATTTGTGGGCACTAAGAAACTAGAAGCCCAAGCTGATGATTACACAGGAGTAGGGCTGGACAATCCTCTTCCCACTCCTAAACAATGAGCTTTGCAAACAGATGGAGGGAGTCCAGTCACTGAAAGCATCCCTCTTTTCACCTTTTGCTCAAACTCATAACTAGAAGCAACAGCAAAGATCAGAGGTGAGAGCTCTGGAAAGACTGCCCAGAGTAGCCACTAGTACCTGAGATGGCCAGGGTGCTGTTAAGGTAGCTCACACTAGAAGGTGGGAAGAAATCTGTCCTGTCTTTGAGAGCAAAGCTCACAACCTAGTCCCTGCTTTATGCCAGAAGGGTCTGGTAGCTTTCCTTCCATAAGCCCCTGAAACCACGGAGTTGATTGAGGCTTCATAGTCACCATGGGGGGAATCTCTCCCATCCAGCCTGAGTCCTGCTCAATCTACAGTCTCTCTGTTGAAGCCTTAAACTTTTGTGCCACCCTCTCCTTCTCTCCCACTTTAGCATAATCTCGCTTCTTACCTGACATTCAAGGCTCCTCCTAAGGAAACCTCATATCCCAACACACTTCCACAGCCAGACTAGTTAATGACTATCACCTACTCAGGTCATGCTTATTCCACCTTAAGTTTTTGTTTCACACCCTTTCTGTGATCCAGGACACCTTTCATATTACAAGCTATCTCCACCCTAACCCAGCTCAAGGATTTCCTTCTGAATTCTTTTAACCCCATCTGATTGATCATGCAGGATGCTCTTAATGGATGGAGATCTCTGAGAAGCCATGGCAGTTGGGGGAGAAACTAGGCTGCCCCTCCTCCCATGCAATGTACCAATGCCCTCTGGCCTTTCTCCCCCTCCCCACTTCCTGCTGGGTCTGGAGCCCCCCTTCCCCTTCCCTCTGATGACAGATTTATTCCCTGCTCCAAACAAAGGGAGCTCAGCCAGGCAGCCAGAGGCACCTGAGCCCGGTTCTCCAAGACCTCTTTCCTGGACACTAAGGACCAGGCGGGATGGGATGAGGTGCTGGATGCAGACTGCATACCGTTACCTCTGCAGTTTGACGATGTGTGTGGCTGGACCTGAAAAGCAGTTGAATGCCGAGCTGTTGTAACTTCAAGTGTTTCTAAACTCTAAGGATCCCAGCCAATGGGGTGGACGGAGCTTGTCATCTAAGCTCCTTCCTCTGATCCCCAGAGAAAAGAAGGTGGGGTGTCCCAGGTGGGGATGTCAAGCGGAGTTCAAATCATGGCTATCCTCCCGTCTCGTCTCAGGTCTTCGGACATCCCTCCGAGTACTGGACTCTGCACCATGCCTGATCTTTTGGGGAGGGGCACGGCATAAACTCCAAGGGGCTCTCCTTTTCTCACTCAACCACTGGTTTCCGTTGAGCACCTGCCCACTCTCTACCTTTTTCCCCTCCAACATTCCCTGCAGCGGCAGATAGATAGCCCGTCCTTGGAGAGCTGCCCTGAGCTTCCTACTTGGCTCACTCTCTTGAACCCAGGGGAGGGGCACGCTCACTTCTGCGCTGGGGAGCCCGCCTTGGCCGTGCCCAAGGAGAACCCTCTTCTAAGTGTGGCGGTCCCGCCCTCGAGCCTGGAGTCCCCGCGCTCTGCGCGCACTCACCGGTGATGAGCACCGCGCGAGTGGCCACGGGCAAGCGAGGCGAGCGCGCCAGGCGGGACAACGTGATCCAGCCGGCGGCAGCCAGCACGGCGAGTGCGGCCGGCGGGGGCAGCAAGTGCTGGCACAGCCAGTCTAGAGCCGCCAGCAGCGCCAGCGCCGCCAGCAACGGGCGGCCCAGACGCAGGTCTGAGCGCAGCAGCTGCAGCAGCGCGCGGGCCGCCACGAGCAGCCAGGCGCCGCCCGACGGCCAAGGCCAGCGCTCCATGGCGGCTGGGCCGGGCCGGGCCGGGGCGGGGCGGGGGCCGGGTGTTGGAGGGGGGGGAGAGAGAGGAGAGGGACTCGGGGCCGGGACGCAGGGTGCAGGAACACCGGCCTGGGGTGGGAGGGGTACTCGCTTTCTCCGCTGGCCCTGGGACCCAGCTTATAAAGCGCCCCGGGGGCGGGGCGAGGGAGGGGCAGAGGCGGGGCAGGGGTGGGGCTTGCCTGCACTTTACTCTCGGCACCCTTCGCCGGGCAGGTGCCCCCCCCACCTGCCCCGCCCCCTCGGCCAGATCCGCTTTCGAAGAAGCCGGAACAAAGTCCCAAGTTGCTGCGCTAGGCGAAGCCGTCTGCCGCGGGCATGGGGCGGGGGGGCGGGCGGGGTGGCGGAGGGTAGAGGGCCAGTCGGCCCAACCTTATGCCCTGCATCCATTCACTTCTGCGCCTCCACCCACGCGCCAAGGGCCCGGAGCCGCCGTGCCCAGGTGCGCACATGCAGTTTACACTTGCTCAAGGTACCGGAAGACACGCATAACTTCCACGCAAGCGTTCCACATGGATAGCAGTGTGTGGGACCAGCCCCAGCCTGCCGCGCCGGCCACACCGCACCCCTTATGCTTTGTATGGCCATAGGTCCTTAGCGTACTCGCCCAAATGCACACTCACAGACCAGAGTGGCCATCTGGTCTTGGGAGTTTGTGTCCTTCCTTCCCCCTTTCTTCCAGTGCCCAGAAACTGGAGGTGCTCAATCACACCTCCTGTCACCCAAGTGTGTGTGTGTGTGTGTGTGTGTGTGTGTGTGAAGTCAGACGATGTGCCATGTCTAAGCCTCCCTTTACTTTTGACTCACTCCTGCCCAAGAGCCAAAAAGACAAAGGGAACACCTGGAGAGTCAACGAAGGCAACCTGTAGGACAGGGTGGTCCCTGCCTTGCTTCCTCGAATCCTCAGGGGATAAAATAAGTCGTGTGTGGGTGCATTTCCCTCCCTGTGTGTATGAAGGTCCTTGTTCGTGTGTGGCCTGGCACCCCTCTGCCACCCCCGTGTCTGGCACCCTGTGCCTAGCATGCATGCCCAGTCTCTGCATGGTGCCAGTGAGTTGCTGGAAGTTGGTGCCAGTTCCTGGGTGCCAGGCCCTATGCTGAGGAGAATAGATGCAACCTATAGCATAGAAGATCCTTGGTCCCATGAGCCTTCAGGCCTTCCCCAGTTTCTCATCCCTGCCCTCTTTAGGTTCTGGAAGGCTATGGACTCCTTGTCACAGCTCCCAGTCCTGTGGCTCATTTTTTCCTATGCCCAGAGTCTGCGCCAGGGTTTTATGAAAATGTCCCATCCAAAGCCCACTGCATCACTCAGGCATCAGATCCTGATGGGTCAGGGAGATCCGAGACGACGATTAGGGGCAGATTCACTTAAGGGAAGGGATTCTGGGTGGGGAACCCATCTCTGCTCAAAAGTCACTCCTCCCTCATTGTGTCATTCCTCCTACAAGTATGGATGGCAAGTTAGTCCTGGCCTAGGAGGTAGGACTTGCTTGAAGAAGGTGTGTGTGTTCCTGACCTTGGTCATATGACCTTGTGCTCCTGTATTTGTATGCACTTGTGCCCATACGGCTCCATGGCTTGTCTGTAGCATGTGGTTGTGTCATTCCCTGACACTGTCTGTGCATGTGTGTGTGTACACACACAGGCATTGTGTGTGTTTCCTGTTGCTTTCCCTCTGGTAGGGTCATCCTACCTCTGGAAACTCAGGGAAACTTTTTTTCCAAACCTAATGACTGCTGTTGCCCTGAGTTCATGGCCCAGGCCCAGGACCTTGTTTTGACTCTAGAACTTGATTGGTCAGACCCTTCAGATCTAGTTGATCTGGCTATAGTTTCTCTCACCTCAGCCCATGAAGGGATTTCCCTAAGGCAGGGGAGCAAGAGGGAAGGGAGAGTCCTGTGGAGCCTTCAAGGTCAAAACGACACTTGTGTAGTAGCAGTGCTTACCAGAGCAAGAGTGGTGGATGGAGCTGGGTGTGGTGGTACATGCCTAATTTCAGCACTCGAGAGGCAGAGTAGATTGTCATGAGTTCGAGGCCACCCCGAGAGACTACATAGTGAGTTCCAGGTCAGCCTGGGCTAGAGAGGGACACCCTACCTCAAAAAAAAATTTTTTTTTAAGTAAAAGAGTAGTGGATGGAGTAGGGGGGTGGAGGCCATATCTACTCTGGTTCTGTGAAGGACATCAGGAAGCCCATAATGGGGAAGGAAACTGGCCCAGAGTGGATGGGGTGAAGGGAATCGCCTTTGGCTGTGGAGTATGGGACGACTAGGATGGGAAAGGGGTTGTTTCCAGCTCAGCTTTTAGATTCTGTCATCTCAGGTAGAACCATTCATCTGTGAGATCTGGGTCTTGGTGAGACTGGACTACGTGGCCATGTTGTTATATCACCTTACCTCAACCATCTCACTTTCTAGGCCAGGAGACCATGGTCCCTTCTTCCCTGTATCTGTGCTCTGGGCTCCCTGCAGTCCCCTTAGCCATTAATCCTTTCCCCTCATTGTGTGGAGGTGTGCTAGAAATGGAAGGTGTTTCAGGCAGTCATAACTGGGAGGGGCCGGCCCAGCCCTGTCTGAGGCCTGGTGCCAGTTTGCTCCTGCCTAGGGGCAGAGAACCAGCTTCTGCCAGAACCAGGAGCCTGGGTTGGTAAGGGCCTCCAGGGAAGAGGAAGAAAAGGAGCAGAGAGCAGGAGCCCTAAGATAAGGCAGAGCCTGGAAGGGCAGAGGGATGAAGGGCAGCTAGAACGAGCAGAGCCCCTGGAGCCACCCCGCCCCAAGCCCTCAGCCACAGTTTCCCTTAGTCCTTTGTCCCTCCTCCCAACTCCCTTGGGTCAGACACCTGGTGAGCCAACCTTTGCATTCCCCAGGCTGGGAAGAACCAAGGGTCTGAAGCAGGCAAGCTGGCTCTGGTCTGCTCTGGTACAGTCTAGCAACTCACTGACACCATCTGCTGGCCTTCCAGGATGGTGCAGCTGTGAAGGGGATAAAGACCAGTGTCCACTGGGTTAGAGGGTTAGGGAATAGCAGTGCGGGGCAGGAAGTGGCAAGTGGCAGTGTCCAAGCTCTCCCACACTTTGTTCTCTAACTAGGTTCCTGGAGTCAGATACTTACTCAATGCCTCTGTGGTCTAGCTCAGAGGTAGCCCAGTCCCAAGGAGCCCTGCCCTGCATGATGTTCATGCTTGACACCCCCTGTACTCAACAATGGCAGAGGAACGAATCCTTCTTCCTGCCAATGGCCAGTCCTTCAGCCATGCTCCAGATCCCATCTCACACTGTCCTCAAAGATATCATTTGTTTTAAGTTCTGGGGGAATCTTACCCAGGGATTTGTGCATACTAGACAAGCACTCTACTACTGAGCTTAGCTATATCCCCAGTCCCTAAAGCATCACATTTTTATTGACTTCCTACTGACTGCTAGGTCTTGCGCTGGGACCCCAGATAGAACAATGAACTACTGATCACTTCCTAGCTACAATACCACGCTGGCTCTGGCTTCTCACACTGGTAGCCTCAGTCCTATATCCCTTTTCTCAGGCATTGCTCTTCTGTAGTGCTTTCCAGTGCTTTCGCTTGTTCTTAGTCACTCTTGTCTAAAGTGGTCAATAGGTGCCATTGCTGTTCTTCCCTCCCCCACTTGAGCGCAGGGTCAACTGACCCTCCTGACCTTGCCACATGTCTTAGTCCTTCTCAGCTATCTTAGTCTCTGCTGGCCTCTCTTGACTGCTCCAGCCCTGTCTCCTTTTGGTGGCTGTGGAGCCACTACTGCTAGGTTTCCACCTATCTCTCTGCCTCACTTTCAGCCTCCTTCATGAGCTTGGCTTCCTCGTGGGTGAGCTTCTGGTTATGAAGGTCTCATGCTCACTCCTTCTACCACCATGAGCTCATCTTCCTACTCACATGCTGACAACACCCACACTCTCTGGCTCTCCAGCCAAGGCCTCCCTCTTGATTCCAGGCCCACACATCCAGCTCCCCTGGATACCTCCCTTAGACACACACGGGCCTCTTGAACTCAGCCTATCCAAAGCTGGTCTCAGCATCTTCCCAAGTCCTAGCAGTCACCTCCTTCCTAGCATATCCTCAACCTTCATTACATGCACTGGCCTCCAGACCTCTTGCTCTGTTCTGAGCCCTGGGTTAGAGGCCTTACCACAGCTCTCAGCTGCTGCTGCTTCTTCTGCTTCTTCTTCTTCTTCTTCTTCTTCTTCTTCTTCTTCTTCTTCTTCTTCTTTCCTGTGGTAGGGTCTTACTCTAGCCCAGGATTACCTGGAATTCACTATGTATTCTCAGGGTGGCCTTGAACTCAGAGTAATCCTCCTACATCTGCCTCCTGAGTGCTGGGATTAAAGGTGTGCAACCAAAACTCTTTATAATAGGACTCATTATTACCATTTTACCTTCAAGGAAACAGGCTTACAGGGCTAAGAGAATCACTCAGGTCTCAAATTCAAGTACTTTTTTTGGACTAGTCTCAACATTTAAACTGAAGTATACATGAACTCAAAGTCTGCACCTTTTTAAAAGTTTTTTTTTTAAATTTCATTTATTTATTTGCAAGAGAGAGAGAGAGAGAGAGAGAGAAAGAGAGAGAGAAGACAGACACAGAGAGAATGGGCATGCCAGGGCCTCTAGCCACTGCAAACAAACTCTAGATACATGTGACCTTTGTACATCTGGCTTATGTGGGTCCTGGGGAATTGAACCTAGGTCCTTTGGCTTCATAGGCAAATGCCTTAACCACTAAACCATCTCTCCAGCCCATCTGCACTTTTTTTCCCTCTGGTTTTTTGAGGTAGGATTTCACTCTGGCCCAGATGGGCCTGGAATTAACTATGTAGTCTCAGGGCGGCCTCGAACGAACTCATGGTGATCCTCCTATCCTGCCTTCTGAGTGCTGGGATTAAAGGCGTGCACCACCATGCCCAGATCCCACCTGCACACACACACACACACATATATTTTACAAAAAAAATTATTTGAGAGAGAGGGAGGGAGAGAGAGAACAGGTATGTTAGGACCTCTAGCCACTGCAAAGGAACTCCAGATGCATGCGCTACCATGTGCATTTAGCTTAGCTGGGGAATTGAACCTGGGTCCTTAGGCTTTGCAGGCAAACACCTTAACTGCTAAGCCATCTCTCCAGCACCCCCCCCCCTGGCTTTTTTAAAAACTTTATTTGCTCTCTCTCTCTCTCTCTCTCTCTCTCTCTCTGTGTGTGTGTGTGTGTGTGTGTGTGTAGCATATGTGTGGAGGTCAGAGGACAACTTTTGGGTTGGGCCTTTGCCCCCTTCCTTCTTTCAGGCAGGGTTTCTCATTCACCGCTCTGTTTGTGAGCTTTCAGGAAATGCTCCTGTCTCCATTTGTCTTCTCACCATAGGCACGTTGGCCTTACCCACCACAGCTTCTAGCTTTAATGTGGAGTCTGGAGTTCTGAACTCAGGCACTCCATCTGCATGGCAACAGCTTTACCCACTGAGCCATCTTCCCAGCCAGTCTGAGCTCTTGAGAACTGTTATTAGTGTACAGCTACGTTTGCCTCACATGGATGCTTAGACTTCAATCTGAGGGCCAAGAAGAACTTGGGGTGCTCTTGAGGAAATGAGAACTCTGTCCCAGTTGGCCAGGAAGTAGGTTTGGAATGGGTGGGAAGAGTGCATGCTGGGAGCCTGCCTGGTTGCTGCTTCCAGATGAGGGACAAGAGCCGAGGTCTCATTTAGACAAGCTGAGTCTGAGAGGTTTATGGACCTGCAAGGGCTGAGGTCAGCAGCTGGATGCTTGTGAGCTTCGGCATGTCAAGCATGTGGCACAGGAGCCCTAGAGATTGCTGACTCACCTCCAGATATCCTACTTGTGAACCAAAGCCCTCTCGCTTTGCACAGGCATCCAATGTAGAGCAAACACTTACAGATCATGCCCTGGGAGAGGGACCACAAGACACAGGAAGCTAGGGTATCACTTGGGTTTCTTTCAAACTGTGTCTGGGACTCTTCTGAATTCTTTTGTTGTCTCCAGGATTGAAGGCAGATGTTTGGGGAGTAGCGTCCTGGGAGGTGGAAAACACTTCGTGCTTTGCAGACGTTTCTGCATCAGCCCCAGGGGAAAAGCAAGGCCCAGCAGAGAGTACTTGAGACAGTGCTTAGCTGACTCCAAGTGAAATCCCTTTTGGATCATCCAGGGTGACTGTGGATTATTAATAATCCTTCCACATTTATTTTGTTTCCTGAGCTCCACTCCTTGTGTTCAGTTTACTTGTATTTTATTTACTATTCTTACATCATCCCTTGGAAGCAGGGACTTTCATGAGCCCCTTCCTATATATAAGGAAATGGACTCAGGGGGAGTTAAGTGCTGTGTCCTAGGTCAGAGCTGCTTAAACTTTTTCCACTCACACCCACTTGTAGCTGAGAATTTTTTTAAAAAATATTTTTGTTTATTTTATTTATTTATTTGAGAGCAACAGAGAGAGGGAGAGAAAGAGGCAGAGAGAGAGAGAGAGAGAGGGAGAGAGAATGGGAGCGCCAGGGTCTCTAGCCACTGCAAACGAACTCCAGACGCGTGTGCCCCTTGTGCATCTGGCTAATGTGGGTCCTGGGGAATCGAGCCTTGAATCGGGGTCCTTAGGCTTCACAGGCCAAGTGCTTAACCGCTAAGCCATCTCTCCAGCCCTTTTTTTTGTGTTTTTTTTTTTTTTTTTCAGGTAGGGTCTCACTCTAGGTTGACCTGGAATTCACTATATAGTCTCAGGGTGGCCTTGAACTCACAGCAATCCTCCCACCTCTGCCTCTTGAGTGCTGGGATTGAAGTCATGAGCCACCACGCCCGGTAAGAATTTTTTTATGTTATCTCAGGTTCATAGGTATATAAAATACAAGCCGGGAGTGCTGGTGCACACCATTAATCCTCCTAGCACTTGGGAGGCAGAGGTAGGAGGATTGCTGTGAGTTCAGTGAGTTCAAGGCCACACTGAAACAACATAGTTAATTCCAGGTGAGTCTGGGCTAGAGTGAAACCCTACCTTGAAAAACCAAAAAAATTAAATGAATAAAATAGGTATACAAAGCAAAGATTTGTTGATAACAAGTCACAAACATTTATTTTAGAACAATTCTTTGATATACATATAATTTTACCACTCATTAAAGATGAAAGTACATTTGCATATTAATGAGGTAGAGGTATTTATTTTTGCATAAAGAATTAAATCTTTGCCAGGCACACACCTTTAATCCCAGCACTCAGGAGGCAGAGGTAGGAGGATCGCTGTGAGTTCAAGGCCACCCTGAGACTACATAGTGAATTCCAGGTCAGCCTGGACTAGAGTGAGACCTTACCTCAAAAAACCAAAAGCCAAAAAAAAAAAAAAAAAAAAAAGAATTAAATCTTGGCTGAATTAAATTTGTGTGTGTGTATGTGTGTGTGTTTGGTTTTTTGAGGTAGTTCACTCTAGCCCAGGCTCACCTGGAATTCACTATGTAGTCTGAGAGTGGCTTTGAACTCACAGATTTCCCCCCCCCCCCTGCCTCCTGAGTGCTAGAATTAAAGGCATGTGCCACCATGCCCTCCCTGAATTAATTTTGACTTGTTTTACTGAGACAAGCTCTCACTCTCTAGCTCAGGCTGACCTGAAACTTACTGTGTAGTCAGGCTGGCCTCAAACTTACAGCAATACTCTTACCTCAGACTCCTGAGAGATGGAATTAGAGGCATGAGCCACCATACTTGTCTTGATTGAATGTTTGATACTACAAGATGTAGAGTCACTGTGTTTTCTAGAGTTGATTAATATTTTGATTTTATGCTTGTCAATCTGAGAAGATTGCTTTGCATAAATACATACCACAAAATGGCAGATGTAGGTTTAGGACCATTCCAGAAGTTGCTGGAAATTCTATACTAATCCTAAAGCAAATTTTATTTAATGATTTGTTGTTGCTTTGTTTTTCATGTAGCCCAGGCTGGCTTTGAATGAACTATGCATCCTGCCTTAGCCTCTGAAGTGTAGGGTATGTGCCACCACACCTGATCTTCATCTAATGACTTAAAAATTTTTTTAATACTGATTTATTCATTCACAAGCAAATAGAGAGACATACAGAAGTGGGAGGGAATGGGTGCAACAGGGCCTCCAGCCACTTTGTGCATCCGGCTCTACGTGTGCATTGGGGAATCCAACCAGGGTTAGTTAGGCTTTGCAGGAAAACCCCTTAACCACTAAGCTATCTCTCCAGCCTCATCTAATGACATTTTTTTGGTCTTTTGAGGTAGGGTTTCACTCTAGCTCGGGCTGACCTGGAATTCACTATGTAGTCTCAGGGTGGCCTCGAACTCACAGGTGATCCTCCTACCTCTGCCTCCCAAGTGCTGGGATTAAAGGCGTGTGCCACCACACCCAGCATTCTAATGACTTTTTATGAAACTTAAGACAGTAACTCAACAATTTTTTTCTTTCTTTTTTTTTAATTTTTATTTTTTAGTTATTTCTTTGTTTTTAATTTATTTATTTGAGAGCGACAGACAGACACAGAGAGAGAAAGAGGCAGATAGATAGAGAGAGAATGGGCATGCCAGGGCCTCCAGCTGCTGCAAACGAACTCTAGATGCATGTGCTAGCTTGTGCATCTGGCTTACATGGGTCCTGGGGAATCGAGCCTCCAAGCAAGGTCCTTAGGTTTCACAGGAAAGCGCTTAACCGCCAAGCCATCTCTCCAGGCCTCCTGCCTTTTTTTTTTTTTTTCAAGGTGGGGTCTTGCTCTAGCCCAGGCTGACCTGGAATTCAATATGTAATCTCAGGGTAGCTTTGAACTCACAGCACTCCTACCTCTGCCTCCCGAGTGCTGGGATTAAAGGCATGCCCCATTACACCCCACTCTCAACAACTTTAATTATGTATTTATTTATTTTGTTTTTCCAGGGAGGGTCTCACTGTAGCCCAGACTGACCTGGAATTCACTCTGTAGTCTCAGGGTAGCCTCAAACTCATGGTAATCCTCTACCTCTGCCTCCTGAGTGCTGGAATTAAAGGTGTGCACCACCATGCCGGACTCAAACAACAATTTTTTAAACAATATTTTAATTTATTTATTTTCAAGCCGAGAAAGACAGAGAATGGGTATGCTAGGGCCTCCAGCTGCTGCAAATGAACTCCAGATGCATGTGCTACTTTGTGCATTTGGCTTTATGTGGATACTGAGGAATTGAACCCAATGTTGTTAGGCTTTACAGGCAAGTGTCTTAATCACTGAACCATCTCTCAGTCCCTCAAACAGCAATTTTTAAGATCAAACACTACAACACAACCCAATCCAGAGATCTACTAATTTGATACTTACATGCTAAGGAATAACGGTAAGAAATATTAATTATTTGATTTCTACAGTTAAACCATTAGGTTTTGGGTTGGACAGACGACTCAGCTGCTAAGGCATTCCCTCAAAGCCTCAGGACCCAAGTTCGATTCCCCAGTACCCATATAATGCCAGATGTACAAGGTGGCGCATGCGTCTTGAGTTTGTTTGCAGTGGCTAGAGGCCCTGGCTTGCTCATTCTCTCTTTTTCTATCTGCCTCTTCTCTCTCTCTCAAAATAAACAAAATATTTTAAAAGCACCACTAGGAGACTGTAGAGATGGCTGAGCAGTTAAGGCACTTGCCTGCAAAGCCTAATGACCCAAGTTCGATTCCCTAGTACCCACATAAAGCCAGATGCACAGAGTGGTGCATGCATCTGGAGTTCATTTGTATTAGTTGGAGGCCCTGGTGCACCCATTCTTTCTCTCTCTCCTTGAAAATAAATGAATAAAAAATATTTTTTAAAAGCACCATCAGAGCCGGGCATGGTGGCATATGCCTTTAGTCCCAGCCCTCAGGAGGCAGAGGTAGGAGGATCACCGCAAGTTCGAGGCCACTCTGAGACTCCATAATTCCAGGTCAGCCTGGTCTAGAGCAAGACCCTACCTTGAATAAACAACAACAACAACCAAAAATCAAAATGAAACAACAACTAAAACAAACCACCATGAGGTTTCTATAAGAGCAGAAAACATAGTGTATGCAGAAACAAACACTGCAGCTCATAAATTATAATAGTCTTGAGTCTGAACTGAGGAGTATCTCAGGCTTCCTCTGCAGCATGATGGCGCAGGCAATGCAAAGCGTGCATGTTGTATGGTCAGAAGTAAGGCTGCAGTGAAGTTACATAGTGCAACACGGGCTAACACTGCCCGAAACACCTGATTCATCATGCATTTGATTTTGAATTAAGTTTTGTGTTTTTTTAGTGGGCATGTGTATTAAGAAACCTTTTACTGCCAGGCATGGTAACGCACACCTTTAATCCCAGCACTCGGGAGGCAGAGGTAGGAGGATTGCCATGAGTTCGAGGCCACCCTGAGACTGCGTAGTAAATTCCAGGTCAGCCTGGGCTACAGTGAAACCCTACCTCGAAAAACCAAAAAAAAAAAAAAAAAAAAAAAGAAAAGAAAGAAACCTTTTACTGTTTTACTGTTTTCAAGATTTTCCCCACTACCATATTCAATTATGCCACCCACAGTTTAGGAAGCTGGGCCTAGGTCACACAGCCATCGAGATCTTATGTTCTAAACCATGAGACCACACTGCCCTGGCCTTTAGGTTAGGAGGTTGGCATTACTTAGTAGGCACTACCCAGGTGAAAGACTAGCAATTTTTTTTTTTTGCTTCTGCATTTAGAAATATGTCTCCTAAAGACAGAAATAAGGCAACTTGATTGTTTAAAACTAATTCCAAAAACTTGCTTCCTTACAGCTTCCATCGTCCCTGATTCAGGCCTTTTCTTGGCAGAACAACCACAAAAGATACAAAAATTGGTTGCTGTTGGCTGGCTGGTGTAATTTATTTGCATATACATAATTCAGCTCCACCCCTGGTGGCTAATACCCCCCTGGGGAAGTGCAGACTGTCTTCTGATTGCTGGTGGGGAGGCCTGTATGTGTTGTTTTTTAAATAAACTGAAACCAGATGGAGGGGGTTTTGTTCACAGCCTTGCCTCCAATTTTCTCCAGCAAATTCCTTGAAAAGACAACCACCTATGAGTGGAGCCTGTGCTCTCTGGAGGTCCCTGGCCACTGGTATGCAAATAGTGAGTGGGACTGGCATTTCTAAACGTGAAAACAAAAGGGGAAAGAAAAGAGCTCTGTGCATCCAGAGCTTTCCGGAATGCAGGGTCATCTTCTGGTGGAGCCCCAAGTGTACATCTAATGTTACCATTTGTGTCTGCCCTCTCCCTCACCTTCCCTTGAGTTGGGATGGGCTAAAGGTAAAGAGAGTGTTGGGCTAGGTTTGACTAAGATTCACTTGAACCAACTATTTGGTAGAACATAAACCCAAGATGTCCACATATACCTCATTTGGCCTGAAACCTCACTTCTCTGGATGGGTTTATTTTTGTAGACAAGGATCCCCAAAGGGGGTTCAAATCCTCTCCTGCTTCCATGCCAGAAAGGCTAGACACTCAAAGTGATTATCAAAATATTATATATTATATATATGTGTGTATATATATATATATATATACATATATATATATATATGATGTATATATTTATTGTTGTTTTTAGGTAAGGTCTTGCTCTACCCCAGACTGACCTGGAATTCACTGTGTAGTTTCAGCGTGGCCTCAGACACTCACAGCAATCCTCCTACCTTTGCCTCCTTAGTGCTGGGATTAAAGGCGTGTGTCACCATGCCTGGCAAATTTTATATTTTTGAGTCAGGACCTTACTATATAAACTTGGTTGGCGTGGAACTTGCTCTGTAGACCAGGCTGGCTTTGAACTTGCAATGTTCCCCTTGCCTTGACTCCCCACGATGTGATTACAGGTGTGGACCACCATGTCCAACTCAAACTATTTTTGACTGCTAGCCAAGTACAGGGCATTGCAATGCAATCATTAAGGGATTCCTTATTCAGAGAAAACAGCCAAGTGTGTCCAATGCCAGGAGAGTTAGCATTTTTCTTTGGAACATGAATTGTCATGGTGAGGTAGGGCCCAGTCCCCAGGCAGGGGAGAGAACACGTCTTTCCCAATGTTGACCTTTGTTCCTAGTTCAGATTGTTGTTCTTAGGCTGAAGATGTACCTCAGTGGTAGAGAGCTTGCCTGGCATATTCAAGGCTTAGGGTTCAATTCCCAGCACAGCCAGGAAAAAAATGCTAAATCTGTCACTCTCAAATAAATAAATAATAAACAAAAAAAATTTAAAAAAAAGTCTTTATAAAAAAATGCTAAAAAGCAGAATATTGTTCTTTTGGATTCTAAGCTTTTTCAGATAACTGTGCAGGTTGTATAAGGTTTTGAGATGTGAACACTCAAAGGAAATTCTGCTAGGAGCAAGCCTTAGAGGTCCCAATAAAGAGTTGGTTTTAAAGTATTGAAAGAAAAATTCAGGTGTGGTGGTACATGCCTTTTATCCCAGAGCTCAGGAGGCTGAGGTAGGAGGATTGCTGTGAGTTCAAGGCCAGCCTGAGACTACACAGTGAATTCCAGGTCAGCTTAGGCTAGAGCAAGACCCTATCTTGAAAAAATAAAAAAAGGGGCTGGAAAGATGGCTTAGCAGTTAAGGCACTTACCTTCAAAGCCAAAGGACCTCGGTTTGATTCCTCAGGACCCACATAAGCGAGACACACAAGGTGGCTCATTTGTCTGAAGTTTGTTTGCAGTGGCTGGAGGCCTGCCTGCCCATTCTGTCTCTGTCTCTCTTTGCCTCTATCCCTCTCTCTCAAATTTAAATATATATATATATATATATATATATATATATATATATATAATATATATATGTCATTGACCCAGTACTAGGCAGTGAGTTTGAGGCCACCCTGAAATTACATAGTGAATTCCAGGTCACCCTGGGCCAGAGTGAGACCCTACCTCAAAAAGAAAAAAAATCACTGAAAGTGAGAGCAGGCTGAGTGTGGTGGCACCTTTAATCCCAGCACTCAGGAAGCAGAGGTAGGAGGATTGATGTGAGTTTAAAGACAGCCTGGGACTACAAAGTGAGTTCCAGGTCAGCCTGAGCTAGAGCAAGACCCTACCTCAACCACCCCCCACCACCACCACCAAAAGAAGAAAGAAAAGACAATGAGAGCAGCTAACAGCTTTGCATGCATATACCATTCCCCATAGAAACAAATAAGCAAAAAGCTGGATTTCAGACTGAAAGGAAATCCTCCTCCCTGGAGCCCAACAGTGCTGGTGGAGGTCAACTGGAGAGCAGGCAGCTGGAACAAGGCTGGCAGGGACTTGGAAATCCTCAGCACCCCAGGATCCATCTCTCCTTCTATTTCTTTCCCTTTCTGCATCTTAGGTAACACACATGGTAAATACAAGCCTTCAGTTTTCCAAGAAACATAAAATGAAACCTGAATTACTGGCAACCAAGCCTTAAAATATTTGGTTCCTAGGACTCTGTGGGCACATTTTCCACACACCATGATTTTTATTTCATTTGCCTCCCAGGAGTAGCCCTCCAGCAGCTCTGTTGTATAAGGTGCTGGTTCCAAACACCTTGTCCCCAACTGGAGACACACAGTAAATTTTATGTAGCTCTGAGGAGAGTTCTGGAAGGATGACATTATGTTCCAAGCCTTACTGGCTATAGTCAGCAGTCGGGGAGATGCCAGAGCCTTCTCACCAAGGAAGCTAAGAGAATATTTTATCTATCTTTTTATTTTTTTATTTTTCCAAGGTAGGGTCTCACTCTAGCCCAGACTGACCTGGAGCTGACCTGCTGAGATTATTTTAAATACTGAATGGCAATACTTGCTACAAAGCACAAAATAGTTATAAAAGCTATTTAAGGAAAAATTAACAGAAGCAAAAAGTCTTGAATGTAGCAAACTAAAGACACACACACAAGCAGGGTGTGGTGGCACATACCTTTAATCCCAGCACTCGGGAGGCAGAGGTAGGGGAATGGATCATTGTGAGGCCAGCCCGAGACTGCACAGTGAATTCCAGGTCAGCCTGGACTAGAGTGAGTCCTTACCTTCAAAAGAAACACAAACAAACAAGCAGGCAAACAAAAACCACACACACACACACACACACACACAAAACTATAACAAGGGTATTGAAGCAATAGATTTACTATGTTGACAGGATAATAATATTAGAAAGTCAACTTTTTTTTTTTTTGGTTTTCTGAGGCAGGCTTTCACTCTAGCTCAGGCTGACCTGGAATTCACTATGTAGTCTCAGGGTGGCTCCAACTCATGGTGATCCTCCTACCTCTGCCTCCCGAGTGCTGGGATTAAAGGTGTGCGACACTACGCCCGGTTTAGGAAGTCAACTTTTTCTTTTCTAGTGCTGAGTATCATACCCAGGGCCTCTTGCATGTTAGGCAAGCACTCTGTCACTGAGCTATATCCCCAGTTCAGGAAAGTCAATTTTTATAGGAAAATAATTCCATAGGTGGTTATTTATCAAAGACAATACTGTGCTTCCTCTTGGGAGTCGAGAAATTTTTTTAAAGCTCTGTATACCATTTTTATTGATAATGTTTTATTTATTTGACTAGTGTTTCATTATATAGATTTTTTTAAAGTTTATTTATTTATTTGAGAGAGTCAGAGAGAGAGAGAGAGAGAGAGAGAGAGAGAGAGACAGAGAGAATGGGTGCACCAGGGCCTTTAGCCACTGCAAACGAACTCCAGACGCATGTGCCACCTTGTGCATCTGGCTAACGTGGGACCTGGGGAATTGAACCTGGGTTCTTTGGCTTTGCAGGCAAACATTTTAACCACTAAGCCATCCTCCCAGCCCTCTCACCTTTTTTACTTTACAGTAGGCTCACAGAACAATCCTATAAATAACAATCTCCCTCCCTCACTTTTGCCATCTTCCCTTTTCCCTCCCTCCCTCTCTTTCTTCTTTCCTTCTCCATACACTCATTTATTGCTTGTTTGAAAGAGGGTCTTGTCATGTAGCCTAGGCTGGCTTCAAATATCCTCACTGTCCTCCTGCCCAAGCCTTATACCCAGCTCAGCATGCATTTATTGAGTGCTTACTGTGTTCCATGCTCTGTGAGGGAAGCAATAGTGAGCAAGGCGAACATCATTCCTCTCCTGTGGTCTCCCTTCCCTGTGGTCTGGCTGAAGCAAAAAGCCTCAATCAGATCATTACACAACAGGGGAGCCACTAAGAGAAGGAACTAGAAAGCAGAGTCCCATAGTGCTATGGAAATGAGGGCCTTCTTTCTACTCTGAGGCTCGGAGAAAGCTTTCCTGGAAGAAGTGATGTTCCAGATGGTGTGAGCACCAAGTGCACGTTCTACTGGCTCAGGACCAGGTAGGATGAACCAGCTGTTCCAGGAGGCTCCTCTGGCAGTTCCAGGAGTCATGAGAGCCAACCTAGGGTGGAGGGCGCTGAGTCCTTCCAGGAAAGGAAGGGCAACTAGTGAAGCCAGAGGTCAGCTAGAGTTAGGGGGCAGCAAAGCCTTGGGGCTGTGGTGGCTTTAATTCTAATTTCATAGCATATGAACATACCTCTCTTTTCCTTTCCTGTTTTTTTTTTTTTTTTCCCAAGGTTGCCACAGGGGAATGGATTGATAGGAGTGGAAGCAGAGACCCATCAGTAGGCAGTGATGCTGGCCAGAGAAGAGATGCCAGTGGCTACAGGGACAAGCCAAATGGAGGAGAGAGATGACTCATCTAGGGCCCACTGGAGAGGGTGTGGCCACCCAGATGAAGAAGTTGCAGAAAGGAAGAGCTCTGGCTGGCCACCACCCACCCAGGCTAATTTGACAATTAAATTTAATTGCATTCATTGGTGAAATGGATAGCATCATTCCCTGGTAGAATGACAAGGAAGGTCTGGAATATATATGATAAGAATCAAACACTTTCTGGTTGCTTTTTCTGCATGATAAAGTTTCAAGCCTCAACACAACCCTATACAAAAGCTATTGGGAGCTCCATTTCACATAGAAGCAAACAGATTTAGAGAGATGGTGGGTCATCAGTTGGTAACTGGCAGATTTAGGGTTGAAGTAGGTTGAAACAGGGGTCAAGTTTCAGGAACCTTGGGAACACATGACTCTAGTTGATGGAAGACTTACTGGCTCAGGGCCAAGAGAGATGAGCCCTGAACTTGCTAAGTAGCGAAAATGATCTTGAACTTCCGATTCTCCTGCCTCTGCCTTCCAAGGTCTGGGATTCCAGACATGCGCCACCAGCTTCACAAATGCTAGGAAAACTCTACCAACTGAACCACATTCGTAGCCCTGGACTCAGTCTTTGTGTCCCGAAGTCTCCTCTCACAGTTCCCAGAAGTTAACGGTAGTCAGCTCACAATCTTCTCACTCACAATTGTTCGAAGTATAAATACAGTTCAGACCATAAACATATACTCGCCCCCAACTCCCCCAACCCCAGCCAGGGCTCTTCTATCCTGGGCAAAACCTGCCCTGTGGGTCAGAGGTAACATCTCTGGGCAGGAACAAGCCCGAGGGACTGACTTCTGTCCCAGAAAAATGTGTCTCATGTTTTCATAAAAATTGGCCCTGGGGAGAGGGGAGGAGAGCAGCGGTTAGGACAACACTCCCAGTAAAAGGTAACCTGTGGGGAAAGGGCTGAGGCTGAAGCCAGTGCTGCAGTTCCAGGATCTGTACTCAACACAGGGGACAAGAAAGGACTCCATAGGCCAGGGATGTGGACAGAGCCTAGCCCAGCAGGCCTTTGGTAGTCATGCTTTAGTATTTTCATTAATCTCAAAGCAAAGAAATCCCTGGCGGATCTTGGATTTTTTGTTTTGTTTTGTTTTGCCTTTTTTGTTTGTTTGTTTGTTTGTTTTGTTTTGGTTTTTCGAGGTAAGGTCTTACTCTAGCACAGGCTGACCTGGAATTTACTATGTAGTCTCAGGGTAGCCTAGAATTTATGGTGATCCTCCCGAGTGCTGGGATCAAAGGTGTGTGCCACCACACCAGGCTCATGTTTCTATATATATATATATATATATATATCTTGGTTTTTCGAGGTAGGGTCTCACTCTAGCCCAGGCTGACCTGGAATTCACTATGGAGTCTCAGGGTGGCCTCAAACTCACAGCAATCCTCCTACCTCTACCTCCCGAGTGGTGGGATTAAAGGCGTGCGCCACTTTTTGTTTCTTTATTTTTGATGTAGGGTCTATCTATGTAGCTTAGACTGCACTTAAAGTCATGATCCTTGTACCTCCATCTCCTGAGGGCTGGCATTACAGATGCATATCACCATGTTGGATATTCCCTGGAGGTTCTTAAACAGAGCTGATGGGATGCTATTTTCAAAGCAGGAAGAGTTTTTTATGGCCTTCCTCAGTTAGTGATGCCCTGGCAATGCAGGCTTCTAGACTGATGACCCAATGATGCTGGCAGACTCAGAAAGAACATGATAGAGCTGCTCGTGCCTTTAGAAAGCAGTCAGCAATCTTCTGAGCATTGGGCCTAGAGACTCCTAGAGTCTAGGAGGACGTGGAGGAACTCTGAGCTGTCACTTGGATTTTTGTTTCAAATGAAAACAGCTGTTAATTACACAAAAACATGTAAGTGTTTATATGCATAGGCACTTACCCTTGTTTGAAACCCACTGTATTTGTTTCCTATTGCTGATGTGACAAATCACCACAGACTTAGTGGTTTACAGCAACACAAACTTATTATTACCCTCCAGTTATGGAGGTCAGAAGTTTGAAATGGGTCTCACTGGGCTAATGGTAAAGTGATAGCAGGCTAGTTGACTCCGGAGGCTACAAGATAGAATCTGTTTCCTTGCCTTTTCCCGTTTCTAGAACCTTCCTTTTTTGGTACATGGCTCATTCTTCTATCTTCAAAGCTGGCAGTAGGCTGTCTTCAAATCTTTCTGACCTCTATTTCCATCTTCACACATCTTTCTTCCACTGTGACTTTTCTGCCTCCCTCCTTAAGGGCCCTTGTACCTTGAGTCCACTCAGATAATCTGTGAAAATCTTCCCCCACTGAGATCTTTTTTTGTTTTTGTTTTGGTTTTTTGAGGTAGGGTCTCACTCTAGCCCAGGCTGACCTGGAATTCATTATGGAGTCTCAGGATGGCCTTGAACTCACGGCAATCCTCCTACCTCTGCCTCCCGAGTGCTGGGATTAAAGGCGTGCGCCACCACGCCCGGCCCCACTGAGATCTTTAACTTTATCTCACCTGTAAAATTTCTTTCTTTGAATTTGAAAAGTAGTTTACTTACAGAGTCTAGGGATTAGGACATGGACATCTTGCAGGGGGTGTTATTCAGATTGCCATTTACTTTAATTAATAGAGAAAGATAAGCTTGGTAGCTGGGAGAAGCATGGACTGATGTAAGCAGGCTGATGTTAGGGGGTCTAGACAGGAAGCTGCTGCAGGGTCAGCAAGAAAGATGCTTGTGGGCAGTCTGGGATGGAAGGGCAAGAGTGGACACCAGACATGTTTCAGAGGGAGGAGAGCTGGGCTTGGGGACTGTCTGGGCCAGGTGAAGAGCCATGTGAAAATGCCCTAGTGTAGACATGGAGTAGATGGTAGTGATCCTCACAGGGCCAAAGGGGAGGAACAGGTTTGTGGCAAGGACAAAGAAGGTAGGTGGGGACGTGCTGTATCGAAGGCATTTTTGGGACATCCAGGAAAGTGTTCTGGAGGCAGGTAGGTCCAGGATCTAGAAGGCTGTGACTCTTGGGTCCCTCTCCTTCCTGTAGACACATAACATAGGCCCATATTCCACTTTTATTTCTGGGTCACCAGCTCCATTTGACCATTTTCAGATAAAAACTGAGTTTTCCATTTTCCGATAAAAACTGAGAAGTCATCTTGCATTTCTTTTTAAGCAAGTGCTTATCCACTGAGCTAAATCCTCAACCCCTCCTTAAGTTTTTTTAAAAAAATATTTATGTGTGTGTGTGTGTGTGTGTGTGTGTGTGTGTGCTTGTGTGTGTATTGGTGTGCCAGGATCTCTTGTTGCTGTAAACAAACTCCAGACCAGATGCATCTCCACCTTACATCTGGTTTTACGTGGGTGCTAAAGAACTGAACTTGGGCAGGCAGGCTTGTAAACAAGCACCATTAAACCACTTAGTCATCTCCCTCACCCTGTCCCCCATTAAGTTTTATCCATCCTAAAACTAAGAATTTCAATTATAGAGAGGTTGTTAAGTCACTTGCATAAGAGCCCACAACCAGCATGTGACAGAACAGGAAGAGGAATTTCGCTCTTATTGCACACATGTGACTTACACATTTTAGAGATGGGGAGGTTTTATCTCCCAATCTGCCCATTCTGAGCACATAGCCCAACAGTGGTTCACCATTTTAGGGCCTTGGAGATATAGATGGAGAGGATAATAACAAACAACAAAGTATCTTCCTATCTTTGAAGAAAGCCTGAATTCATGGGAGGACCCATTCTTTTTCTTTTCTTTTGAGATAGGCTCTTGCTCTAGCCCAGGCTGACCTGGAATTAGTCTCAGGCTGGCCTCAAACTCACAGTGCTCCTCCTACCTTAGCCTCCTGAGTGCTGGGATTAAAGGTGTGCACCACCATACAAGGCTTTTTTTGTTTGTTTTGCGATAGGGTCTTGCTCTAGCCCAGGCTGACCTGGAATTCACTCTGTAGTCTCAGGGTGGCCTTGAACTCACTGCAAACCTCCTACCTCAGCCTCCTGAATGCTGGGATTAAAGGCGTGCGCCACCATGCCTGGATTTTTTTTTTCTAATTCTTAAGTTCTTGTAGAAATTTGTAATTCTTTCATTTTTATTTTCTTTTATTTGAGAGAGAGAGTGAAGGAGAGAAACAAATTCCAGACGCATAAACCACCTTGTATACCTGGCTTACATGGGTACTGGGGAATTGAACCTATGTCCTTAGGCTTCACAGGCATGTGCCACCACACCTGGAGAGGTAGAGTCTCACTTTAGCCCAGGCTGACCTGGAATTCACTATGTAGTCTCAGGATGGCTTCTAACTCACAGTGATCCTCCTACCTCTGCCTCTTGAGTGAGTGCTGGGATTAAATGTGTGTGCCATTATAGCTGGCTTCTTCTTCTCCTTCTCCTCTTCCTCTTTTTTTTTTTTTGAGGTAGGGTTTCACTCTAGCCTAGGCTGACCTGGAATTCACTATGTAGTCTCAGGGTGGCCTCTAACTCACAGCGATCCTCCTACCTCTGCTTCCCAAGTGCTGGGATTAAAGGAGTGCGCCACCACGCCGGGCTCCTCCTATTCTTCTGCTGGGCGTGGTGGCATATGCCTTTATGAGAAAGAGAGAAAGGCAGATAGAGAGGAGGAATGGGCATGCCAGGGCTTTCAGCCACTGCAAATGAATTTCAGATGCATGTGCCACCTTGTGCATCTGGCTTATGTGGATCCTGGGGAATTGAACCTGGGTCCTTTCTTTTCTTTTCTTTTTTTTTAAAAAAATTTTAATTTTTTTGTTTATTTATTTATTTGAGAGCGACAGAGAGAAGGAGGCAGAGAGAGAGAGAGTGAGAGTGAGAGAGAGAGAGAATGGGCACGCCAAAGCTTCCAGCCTCTGTAAACAAACTCCAGATGCGTGTGCCCCCTTGTGCATCTGGCTAACGTGGATCCTGGGGAATTGAGCCTTGAACCGGGGTCCTTAGGCTTCACAGGCAAGTGCTAAACCACTAGGCCATCTCTCCAGCCCTCTTTTCTTTTTTTTGAAAAACATTTTATTTATTTATTTGAGACAGAGAAAGGGAGAGAGAGAGAGAGAGTGAGAATGGGCACGCCAGGGCCTCCAGTCACTGCAATTGAACTCCAGATGCATGCGCCAACTTGTGCATCTGGCTTACATGGGACCTGGAGAATCAAACCTGTATCCTTAGGCTTCGCAGGCATACACCTTAACCACTAAGCCATCTCTCCAGCCTCTGGTTCCTTTCTTAATGTTCCTAAGGAGAAGGGGAGAGGGAGTTTCCTAGGAGTCCAACTTAACAAGGGGATCCTCCATGCAAGGAAATGGAAGAGAGACTTCAGGATCTGATATCTGTCCCCTGGCAGCCCCAGAAGGGGCCCACAAAGTCTAAATTTAAACATCCTTGTGGACTTGAGTGATGGCTTGTGGCCTCAGTATCAGAGAGGACTTCTGACTTCTGATGGGAGTGTTTGTTAAAAAAAACTTTTTTATTGACAACTTTCATAATTATAGACAATAACACATGGTAATTTCCTCCCTTCCTTCACTTTCCTCTTTGCAACTCCATTCTCCATCAGTCTCTCTTTTATTTTGTCATCATCTTTTCCTCCTATTATGATGGTCTTGTGTAAGTAGTGTAAGGCACTGCGAGGTCATGGATATCCAGGTCATTTTGTATCTGGAGAAGCACATTGTAAGGAGTCCTACCCTTTCTTTAACTCTTACATTCTTTCTGCCACCTCTTCTGCAATGGATCCTGAGCTTTGGAAGGTGTGACAGAGATATTTCACTGCTGAGCACTCCTCTATCATTTCTTCTCAGCACTATGGTGCCATCTGAGTCATACCAAGGTCACCGCCATCTGAAAAGAGAAGGATTTCTAACCAAAAGTTAGAGTAGCATTAATATATGGGTATGAGCATTAAGAAAAGTGCTTACTGGGCAGTTTGATGAGCATAATATATACATTTAGCCAGACACCAGCAGACATTACACCCCTATGGCCCATGACTACCCCTGTTATAGGTTTTCAGTATCAGGCGTGTATTCCCTCCTCCATCCCAATTAGAGAGCAGTGGTTTTTTCCCATTACAGATGTGCCACTATTGCACCCGTTAGCTCATTTGGTCTGGCTGGACAAATTTAAGGCTTGCAGTGTCCACTGTGGAGTATCTGCACTGGTGGTTTCTTTCTCTCCCATGGAACTGCATGTAGCATAGCTTTTTCTAGCTTTCTGTCAGCTGGACTACACAGAGGAGATTTTTAGCTCAGCTCCAGCAAGATTTCTCAGTGACCTTGCAGCCCAAGCATGTGGAATTTTCAGCAATAGGGTCTTATCATTTATTCCTGGTGCCTTGGCAATGGAATTTTTTTTTTCTATAGCAGGCCCGAAATTCTCTGGAATGACATGGTATGGAGAAGCCCAATGAAGACCAAGATTGAATTTCAAGTCATTCCATTGATGGGTTTATGGGATTGAAGGATTTATGTTTGATTTAAGGGCAATGAATAAATGAGATATTTTGTTATATCTATATAAAGTTTTTATACCTGCACGTTTTATATCATGGGGTGCTTACATTTCCACTTGTGTAATGTATTTGTCTAGATCTGTCTCTCCCTGAGCCTGTATTCATCCCCCAGGGCAGTAATCTCTGGGTGTCCCTTTTGGCATGCCTAATACCTAACACACACTATTTTTTCTTTTCAAATTTTTTTCAAACAACTTCCATGTATATGTTAATGCTCTCCCTCCCCCCACTTTCCCCTTTGAAACTCCATTCTCCATCAGATCCCCCCCCCAATCAGTCTCTCTTTTATTTTGATATCATGATCTTTTCCTCCTATTATGGTGGTCTTGTGTAGGTAGTGTCAGGCACTGTGAGGTCATGGATATCCAGGCCATTTTGTGTCTTGGGGGAGTATGTTGTAAGGAGTCCTACCCTTCCTTTGGCTCTTATATTCCTTCCGCCACCTCTTCCACAATAGACCCTGAGCCTTGGAAGGTGTGATAGAGATATTGCAGTGCTGAGCACTCTGGTCACTTCTTTCCAATATATACATTTAGCCAGACACCAGCAGACATTACACCCCTATGGCCCATGACTACCCCCTGTTATAGGTTTTCAGTATCAGGCGTGTATTCCCTCCTCCATCCCAATTAGAGAGCAGTGGTTTTTTCCCATTACAGATGTGCCACTATTGCACCCGTTAGCTCATTTGGTCTGGCTGGACAAATTTAAGGCTTGCAGTGTCCACTGTGGAGTATCTGCACTGGTGGTTTCTTTCTCTCCCATGGAACTGCATGTAGCATAGCTTTTTCTAGCTTTCTGTCAGCTGGACTACACAGAGGAGATTTTTAGCTCAGCTCCAGCAAGATTTCTCAGTGACCTTGCAGCCCAAGCATGTGGAATTTTCAGCAATAGGGTCTTATCATTTATTCCTGGTGCCTTGGCAATGGAATTTTTTTTTTCTATAGCAGGCCCGAAATTCTCTGGAATGACATGGTATGGAGAAGCCCAATGAAGACCAAGATTGAATTTCAAGTCATTCCATTGATGGGTTTATGGGATTGAAGGATTTATGTTTGATTTAAGGGCAATGAATAAATGAGATATTTTGTTATATCTATATTAAGTTTTTATACCTGCACGTTTTATATCATGGGGTGCTTACATTTCCACTTGTGTAATGTATTTGTCTAGATCTGTCTCTCCCTGAGCCTGTATTCATCCCCCAGGGCAGTAATCTCTGGGTGTCCCTTTTGGCATGCCTAATACCTAACACACACTATTTTTTCTTTTCAAATTTTTTTCAAACAACTTCCATGTATATGTTAATGCTCTCCCTCCCCCCACTTTCCCCTTTGAAACTCCATTCTCCATCAGATCCCCCCCCCAATCAGTCTCTCTTTTATTTTGATATCATGATCTTTTCCTCCTATTATGGTGGTCTTGTGTAGGTAGTGTCAGGCACTGTGAGGTCATGGATATCCAGGCCATTTTGTGTCTTGGGGGAGTATGTTGTAAGGAGTCCTACCCTTCCTTTGGCTCTTATATTCCTTCCGCCACCTCTTCCACAATAGACCCTGAGCCTTGGAAGGTGTGATAGAGATATTGCAGTGCTGAGCACTCTGGTCACTTCTTTCCAGCACCATGATGCCTTCTGAGTCATTCCAAGGTCACTGCCATCTGAAAAGAGAAGATTCTCTACCAAAAGTGAGAGTAGCATTAATATAAGGGTATGAACATTAAGAGAAGTGCTTACTGGGCAGTTTGATAAGCACAGTATATACATTTATCCAGACAGCAGCAGATGTTACACCCCTAGGGCTCATGACTACCCCTGTTTTAAGTTTTCAGTATCAGGGATGTATTCCCTCCCATGGAGTGGGCCTCCAGTCCAATTAGAGGGCAGTTAGTTTTTCCCATTACAGACGTGCCACTATTGTACCGGTTAGCTCATTTGGTCTGGCTGGAAAAATTTAAGGCTTGCAGTGTCCACTGTGGAGTATCTGCGTTGGTGATTTCTTTCTCTCCCATGTAACTGCATGCAGCATAGCTTTTTCCAGCTTTCTGTCAGCTGGACTACACAGAGCAGGTTTTCAGCTCAGTTTCAGCAGGATTTTTCAGTGGCCTTGCAGCCCAAGTATGTGTAGTTTTCAGCAATAGGGTCTTACCATCTATTCCTGGTGCCTCGGCAATGGATTTTTTTTTTTTTTTTTTTCAGATAGGGTTTCACTCTACCCCAAGCTGACTTGGAACGCACACCGTAGTCCCAGTCTGGTCTCTAACTCACAGGGATTTCTTTACCTCTACCTCCCGAGTGCTGGGATTAAAGGCCTGCGGTTCCCAGCACACACTCCTACTAGACTGCAGGCTTCCTATGCCTGTACTGTAATCCCAGCACATAGGTGATTTAGGCAGGAGGATTACGAGTTCGAGGCCAGCCTGAGCTAAATAGAGAGCGACCCTGTTTCAAGATAGACAAACAAATGAACAAAGAAGTGCAAGTTGATCAGGGTCTTCCTGAGAATGGTGATTTCAGGGGAGAAACATGAGGGATGCCTTTGGGGCAACTGAGGATTTCCGCAAGACAAGTTTTGGACTGAAAAGCGAGGAGTGGGTCTTATCCTAAAAAGGTCAAAATAAAACAAAACAAAGCAAAAACAAAAAACGTGGAGAATAAGCAAACTGAGGCGTCCTTGGCAAACCCCGCCCAGAATCAGGGTACCAACGCGAAGTGACGCAGCACGGTTTGGCCGCTGTGGGGCGCCGTAGCCCGCGCTGTTGCCAGGGGAACAGACCCAGCGCCGGACCAGGCCCTGCGCGCCTCGGCGGGGCCTGGCCGCACAGCCACCGCGCCAAGCTGGATCGGGCAGTTTCAGTGGCTCAACCTCGGTCCAGCATGGAGCCCTGCTCCTGGACGCGTCGACTCCCGGATTTGGGGACTGACTCTTCGGGGATGGTCTGAAGAGCGGCCGCCCTGAGGAGAGTGGACGGGCCGGGCGGGGCCGAGCCGCCGGCTGACCTTGGCAGGGCGGATCTGGTACGGCCACCGCCACGCGCAGGTGAGGAGCCGCGGTGGCATTTCTCACCCCCGAGCCTGGCCTGAGCCTCCGAGTCCGGTGGGCGCCGTGCCTGGCCGGAATCTGGTCTCGCCTTGGCCTGCCGGGTTCCAGGGATCCGGCGGAGCGCCGAGCTTCCTTCTAACCTTAACCGGGCTCATAGATCTACCGTGAGCTCTGGCTGGGTGCCCGGCTGGGTGCCAGGCTCGGGTCTTCAGAACATACGCCTTTGGCCTTCAGAACCCGCAGAAAATTAAAGAGGGGTTGAAGAGCAGGCGCCAGACACATGACTAAAGTAGTTTTAGGTT